>CM060560.1:2338324-3538324 GCA_030625065.1 Alectoris magna
GGCAAAGGGAACCTGTAGCAATGCCCCAAAGAGTGCCACGGGGTGCTTACTGCTTGCATATAGAACAAAAGTCTCCTTGTACATGGGGCTGAGCTGAGCTGAGCTGGCTGCTGAGAAAGCTTTCAGTTTTGCTCACAAAATGCTCCAACCAGGAAGAAAGAGCTGGCCACAGCAGGGCAGGCAGTTTCCCTTAAAAGACAGCACTGTGTGTGATAAATGAAATTGCTTGGGGTTAGCGGCTGGATCCTTTTTTGTGTGCGTGTGTGTGTTTGTTTGGATTCACAGCGGTCCCTGTGGGGTTGTATTTTCCTGCTGGAGCGAGCTGTCAGCTAGAGATGAGATAGCAGAGGAAGAATAGCCGAAATCCTGTGTTTGTTTGCTTTCAAAAGCCACTTAAAATTAGCTCCGTGAACATAGTGCTGCAAAGATGGCTCCAAAAATTAATAAATCACACTGTGTACAAGGAAACTCGATAATGCAAACCAGCTCCCTTCAACGTGTGCCAGAGCCAGGTGTCATTTACATGGGGAGCTGCTGGCTCTCCCAGCGTGTCCCAGGCTCTGCAAAGCTGGATGGAGAAGTTAAGTCTGAGCTGATCAGCACACGAAGTGGTCTGTAAAGCCCACAGAGTGGGAACCAGAGATGAGAACCTCAAAATGTGCCTGGAGAAGTGGCACTTTTATCTGTGTACCGACCAGCACTATGACTGCACCTTGTGGGGACGATGAGCAACTGGGTGACACCCAAGGTTGCTAAGGCCAGCAGTTGTGGGGACACAGGGGCAGATCCTTCCTCAGAAGGTGATGCCAACCCACAGCCAATCAGCCAAGGCTGGCAGGGCTGTTGCTGAAGAAGGAAATCGTTGCACATCACATTACCAAAATGGGAACTGCAAATAGAGGAACGTCATGACCAATATGCGGAGTGTCTCAGACAGGGCTTGGGCAGCAGTGGGCTTTGGTCCAGGTGATTTCCCCTCTATATAGCACTGGTGACAGAAGGGAGCAAGCCCAGTAAGGTCACCAAAGTGGCTGGAGATGGAGCTCGGGCAATGTGAGAAATGGCTGAGAGTTGGGTGGGCACTGGGAGAGGAGAAAGCAAAGAGGAACTAGCTGCTCTCCGTTGGGTTGGCTCAGATGAGACAGAGATGGTCTCTGCTAGCAGGCATCAGCCCAAGGGAAAATGGGAAATTCCAGTTAGCTATCCCAAACTCCCCCAAAGAGCTGCCTGACCTGTCTGTCCCTGCTTTGAGAAAGGAGCTGGGACAACAACTTGTGGTATTCTGTGACCTTTCAGAGAAATTCTATCATGCATCTGTGTATAACAAGACTGGCAGGAAAGCAGAGCTACGTATCTGTACCTGTATACGTGTTTGTGTCTCCTTACACGTCCTTATCTGCTGCATGCAGACCAATCCCCACGAGGTACATAATTATGAATTGTGGCTGCATTGAGGCTGCTCCTGTGCCCATGGAAAAATACATCTGTGGTTGCATATCAAAACTGAGCCACTCATTGAAGGTTTCTCCAGTGAGCAGAGAGATTCAGGAGCAGCCATGGTGCTGTACAAGGAAACCCCATCCCATTCATGGGTGATGAATCCAGGCTTCATGTTGTGCTGTGGCAGTTAAATAAGAGCTCATAGTTCTCCTCATTGGCTCCAGTGCTGACTTGCATAGATTGTTTAGGGTCTGTTCTGATAAGGAATAACCCACAGAATCACAGGTTTGTCTTTAGGGACAGAGAAGGCCAAAAACCCTTCAGTTGACCCTAAAGGAGGTGTCTACATTTGACTCTCAGTGCCCATCTTGGAGACTTGGGAAGTCCATTGCGCCTGGAGAATTCAATGGGAATATTTCAATGGAGCCATTTGCATGCAAATTTGAGAGTCGTATCAATTGTGTTACCACATATTGCAGCTGAAAAGAAGCATCTTGCCATTAAACTGTCTCTGCAGTGGAGCTCCAGTTCTCCACCCAATGATTTCTCTACAGGCAAAGAGGCATTTTCTATACTGGAAGCTGGATGAGATTTGGGGTATCCTGACATTTTTCAGCCTACATACTCCAGTGGTAAAAAACAGCACAGGACAAACCCCCTTAACAACCCACATGGCCAACCACCACTTTTAATCCAATCTACTGCTTTGTCTGTTCTACTCGATATCTGTTGTCTCATTAGTAATCTATCATTTTACTTCTTCAGGGATAATCTCTTACTCTATTTCCTACTGAAATGATTTGCTGATTTCACGAGCAAGATACTGTTCTTCTGTTGTTTCCTTTTGTTTTGTTTTGGCTTGGCTTGTTGTTGTTGTTGTTGTTTTAATGATGATCTACCACTTTTATAAATGATCTGCTGGATTCCCAGACACTCAGCAGCCCACCTAAAGCTGTGGTTTCAAGGGGGGTTCTGGCCTTCGTGTGGGCTGATATGCAAGTAGTGTCAATCTGATATAACCAGGATGAATTAGGCTAATGCATGATGATTTACCATTGCTTAGATGAAGATCCCGGCCAAGTAAAGACACCTTTTGGGGAACTTCATGGTGTGGGAGCTGAGGAAGGGGAAATGAAGTATTCTCATGGTCCCTGGGGAACATGCTCCTTTCTTGACCCCTATCCTCCAACATTTGGGCCTCCAAATTTGACTCCATGATGACCAGTAAAGACCTCTGGAAGCCCCCAGCCCAGACAGCAGCCTGGCTGCCAGCAGGCATGTGGAAGCCAACCATATTCTACATCAGGGGGTGCAGGTCTGATTCATATCACAGTCCGAGTCCTGAAGGATGAGGGAAATATGTTCCTGCAGTTTGAGTAAATCATACTTAATTTTTCATCGGTAGACAGGGAAGCTTTGGGGAGGGGAACTCAGAAACACAGAGGTTAAGTGACTTACCCCAAGCTGCACAGGATTGAGATTTCCAAATGCACAGACCAGTCACTTGGTCACTGGGCCTCAATTTAATTAGCAAGTGTGTTTTTATTTAAGAATGACAGCGCATTACGTTTCCTTGTAATTCATGGACCCCACCCCACTGTGTGCAGATCCAGATCAAAGAGACGGCTCCTGCTCACAGCTCTGCTGCTAGAAACGGTTTCTTTTAATGCCTTAAATTTGAGAACATCAACATATCTAAAACATTCAGCAAATGATTTCTTTTCTGCTTTGAAGCTGACTCCCTTCAAATCATTTCCTCCGTCTTTGGTGCAGGTTTCCGCACTCTGAAAGCTCCATGCAGAGCCTTCAGACATAAATCAGACCCCAAGCTCTCAGCCCCATTGCTTGTTTTGCAGATCCATGTTTTGCATGTAGGCTGTTTCTGTGTGCCAAGAGCAGCCAGCTTGCAAACAGCAGCAAAATAAAAGTCATTTCTGAAACCACTGGCCACCAAAATCCTGCCCAAGCTTGGAATGACTAAGCTTGGATTGTAATAACTAAATGCAATTGCACTGTGCTTTGTGTAATGCATCTATGGGTTCTGTTGCTACAGAGCCAGACCTAAAGGTAGTTGCTGCCTAAGCTCATTTTGAGCCCCATTCCCTCCTCATGACCTGGGAACATGGTTGGGTTATTCCTTCTGGCTGAATGGATCTTGCTTCCTTTTCCACTGCTGCTCTCTTCAACATTCCCTCCCTAAGGAAAGCAAAGGTTCTTCTGCAACTAAAGGCATTTCCCAGCATTTGTTCGGAAGGGAGGATGTAGTTTTAGGGCATCTTAGCCAAATGCACTGGATGGTGTTGCTTTGGCCCTTGTAGCTGTAGTCATCAGGGACAAAGTCAGTTTTTCATTGACAGATGAAGTTTAGCAGGTAGGGTGCTTCTGTGGCACCCTTCCTGCCTGTCCTCTCCTGTTTACTGCATCTGTTAGCAGTTACTGAGTGGTGATAGGATTGGGAGGAATAGGGGAAGAACAAAAGATGTGTGGTTTTGCAAACAATCCCCATTTTTGCATCAAAATGTGTTCCCCAAAAAAGTGATCTCTGGATGAAAAAAAAAACCAACAACAACAAAAAAAACAAGCTCTGGGGCAGAGAAAGCTGCTTTGGTTGTCACTGCCTGATCAGAATAGAAGTGACGGACAGGATGGCCACTGGACAGCATGTTCTTGCTCTCAAAACCTACATCCCAGCTGCCACTTGATGCTCATTTTATCAGGTGGGAGCCAGACAAGAGGACCCTCCCAGAACTTGCAATAAGGGTAGTGAAGCATCGGAACAAGTTTGGCCAAAGATGTGGTGGATGCCCTGTCCCTGGAGATGTTCAAAGTCAGGCTGGATGGGTCTCTGAGTACCTGACTGAGCTGTGTGTGCCCCTATTCACTTCAGGGAGTTGTACCAGACAGCCTTTGAAGGATCCTTCCAACTCAAATGATTCTATGATTCCTTCCCCAAACAGCTTTTGCTGTGGCATTAGCAGATTGAGGATGGAGAGAAGACCAGCTGGACTCCCCAGAGATCCATGTTACCCTCAGATTTACTCAGTTATACAAAGGTAAGACACCACACCAATGTCAGTTGAGACCCACAGACCATGAGTCACGGATCTGGACAGGACACAAGGCTGCAACATGTGGGCAGTTTGGAGGACAATGCCGTGCACACCATCCCATACCACGGTGAGCATGAGCCAGCTCTCTCTAATTAAGGGCCATGACTTCACCTCCCATTACCTCATGCTTGCCACATGGGCAATATGATGCACTGCAGCCTCACACCCTTGTCTCCCACATGATGACTTTCTCCTTTGTCCCCTTTCTATAAATATATTCCCAAAGGAGGTCAGGCTAAACGACTATGTGTCCATGTCCAAACAAGTAGAGAAATACAGGTGTAGGTTTGGTGGGGATGGTCCTACACAACGTGTTGCACAACCTCTATGAAAGCAAGATCAGAGGTTTCCAACCTGACGTAAACTATCCAAGGATGTATCACGGAGGAAGGAAAGACCCATTAGTATTTCAAAACACAACTGCACCAGTGCTTCAGGGAAAAGCAAATTAATATCTCAGATAAGGAGCATGGCATTAGAGGTTTTTTTTTTCACTGATGAGGCGCCTTCATCCTGATGTGAGTCCCAGATATTCGCTCAAAGGATTACAAGGAGGAAAAAAATGATGCTAATCCTGTGTATCAGCAATGTCTAACCTGCCAAGCATAAATATTCATGTAATCACTTTGCAGTTACCTGGTAACCACAACAAAGCACGCATTGAAAACATAATTACAGGGGCTCCGTAAACTCATCTTAAATTATCACCTATAGCCAGGCACCTACTATCAGATATAAGATTCTCCTTTAGATCAGAATCTCATGTTCCTTGTGTCTAAATTGAAATAACTATCTCCTTATTGGCAAGCGACGAAATCTAAATGGAGTCACGTAAATCCTGCTTCACAGCTCAATTAAGGAAATGTGATTATGGATCTGGAAGCAGATGCAGATATTACTAGGGAAGGGATGATGGCAGGAGCCTACAGGAAGCAGTTGATGCTTTCCAGGGGTCATTTGTAGGGGAACCCGTAGGAACAGAGTTCCTATTGTTATACGCTTCGTGCATATGGGGCGGAGAGGGGGGCGAGAGACCGGATTCCCATTTTTAAGTGCTTTGGAGGTTTTCAGAAGGAATCAGGTTCCATTGTTACATTTTAAATACTCTCTAAGCTCTCTGGAAACAATATGTGTTTTCACCTATTCCCTCCTCTCTTCCCTTCCATGATGAGGTTTGCACTCCTTGATTGTTCATCAGCAGTCACTGATCTTCACACTACGACTGGGGAGTGGGACAAGGCAGGGGGAGGTGTCACGTTGTGCACTTAACCCAACAAAAGCCTAAATGGTCTTGGAAAGATGTCCTAGGAGCACTCTGCATGAAGCACGCAGGTGCCTTTTCAGCTTTCTTGGTTGCACACACTTGGGTGGTGGCTCTTGGGAGGACCATTTGTCAGATGCAGCTCAAAGGGTCCCTGTGCCCAGTGGAAAACAGGTTGGATATCAGGAAAAATTTCTTCTCAGAATGAGTGGTGATGCATTGGGACAGGCTGCCCTGGGAGGTGGTGGAGTGGCCATTCCTGGAGGTGTTCAAGAACCACGGAGATGTGCCACTGAGGGATGTGGTCCATGGGCATAGTGGGGATGGATTGACAGTTGGACATGGTGATCTGAGTGGTCTTTTTCAACCTTAATGAGTCTGCGATTCTGTGATTGGCGTCATAGAGAGATGACAACACGTCCAACATGGCACGGTGGGTGACATGGTGGAGGAATATTGAGTGGTGACACGTGGGCTCTTTGATCCTCTCAACAATCATCTGGCTGAGCCAAACACAAAGATGTCCTTTACCAAAGTCCAAAGAGAAGGTGTTAAAGTCACCAGCAGCAGCTGTAAGGGAGCAGGGGCTCAGTGGCTGCAGGTGCAAAAATACATCCTGTGCATCAACCCCAGGAGCACGGGTAATTATTCCTTCAGGAAAGGCGCACTGTGGCAGAAGGCTGCACAAAATAAATATGGAAACATAACGATGCATTTGCAAACTTTATCCAGTGGAGAGTGCAATCAGGGGCAGATGCTGATTCCTGGTTCCCTGCAGTGACCACGGGAGTATTGCTTTATAAAAATGGTGACCCTGGGCTATTGAGTGACGGCTGTTTGCCATCATTCTGACCTGGTTTTGCTGCTCCATCCCAAATTGCTTGCTCCTAATTGGAGAAGGCAGTTAGAAAACAGCATCTCTCTCACACATTTGTTAGTGGATCTAAGTTGGAAATTAGGACTGAGTGAGAATTTGCTTTTCTAATACAGAAGGACAGTCTTTGATGCTGATAGCTCCCAAAGCCTGAAATCCAAACGCAAAAGCATACAAAAAAAAAATAAATAAAAAATAGATAGATAGATGGATAGATAGGTAGATAGATAGGCTGACAGATAGGTAGATAGGTAGATAGGTAGATAGATAGATACGTGGATGGATGGATGGATGGATGGATGGATGGATGGATGGATGGATGGATGGATGGATGGATGGATGGATGGGTAGATAGGTAGATACATAGATGCATAGATATAGAAGGAGTTCAAGGAAGCCACCTAACTTCATTTGAAATGCATCCCTTTGAGCCCTTAATGTTTTCTTGCATAAAAACAGTGTCTGCCGCATGAAAAACGAGGAAAAAAAAAGAAAAGTCAAAGTGTTCCATTCTGTGAAGGTGCAGACACACAGCTCCTGGACACTGTCTGAGCGTGCCTGCTCAGTTTTAGAGCAGGATTGTGCTGAAGTCAGGGCTTTGAAAGAAGTTTTAATTTCAGTGAGAGTTACACTTCCTTTGGCTGGGAAAATAAATTTTTTTTGAGCAAAACTTTATGATTACTCTACTTGTGATGCTGGGACCAAATTATAAATGCAATTTGTGTATCGGAAATCCCCTTGAAATTTCAATTAAATTTGATATATGTGTTTTCAGCATCCTTTCCTACGAGAGTTGGTTTCTGGGCCAAATTCTTCCATCTTTATTCATACACAGTAAGTGGAGACTTTCCTACTGCATGCCTCAGAGTTTGATCCTTTTCTTTCAATCTATTGCAGCTTCTCACTGGAAGAAGAAAAAAGACAAAGCATATTCTAACAGCAGTAGCTATTTTTCCATTGCTTTCCATCTGGTACGTGATCTGCGATCCTACCTCCAGGTCATTACGCTTGTAATGTTTATTGGAAAAATCAATCTTTAACTTCAAGACTTTACACAGGAAATATTAACGTAAATTAGGGCCCTATACATCCATTTTCAAATTTCCTTTCGGCCTCACAGTACCTGCTTCTTTCATGAAAGGAGATCAAGATTATATATATATATTTTTTTCAAGCTGTTCCACTTTTTGCATAAATGACAAGTTTTCCTGGAAATACAATTTACCCAGCTACCTGCGTTATTATCTCCAGCCCATATTAGCAGCTAAGCGGTTGTTGACATTCCCTTTCAATATCGCTACTAAAACCCCATGAAGTTCATGCAGAATTTATACACGAATGTCAACTCATTTCTGAAATATGTAATAGGAAAAGATCGGCCCATGCCTTTCTGGCCACCTACATTTCAGAAGGTATTGGCTGGTATTAAAGTAGTGTATACATATATATTTTAAGAAACCACACATTTTCTGGGCCAGATTCCAAGGGCATATAAAGCAGTTTAGTTGGTTATGACTGCACGAAGAACTAGATGGAAAACAGAACATTCTCAGAGGGTTTGGGCGCACATGAATTTCTTTCCAAAATTAATGTGAGTGGGGGTCATTAATTTTGCTTTTATTTTGGAGGATGAGATGTCGCTCTTCTGGATAGTCTCAGGGCACAATGTGAAGCCACATCTACCGAAGGCACAATGCTGTCAATGCCTCCCAGTGCTGAGGCTGAACACACCCCTCTATTCATGATGCTTCTGGGCTGAGACGGAAATGCTGGTGCAAAAAAAATCCCAAAATTGCAGGGACAGTTTGGGATCTGAGGACAGACAGCCACGTGGGAGGAGAAGAAAGCCACAGCAAGTCTCTGGCTCTCACTTCCAACAGCCACAGTAAATCTCATTCTCCCAAGCTGGCCATGTGTCCTTGATCCCATGCTGCCTTAGATGCAATGGGGGAAATTTGGCTCAGGAAAAGCCTTTCCATATTATTCATGCTGTTTGCATTTACTTTGAGTCCTTGCCATCAAACAATGCCTGTCCTACCTGGGCAAGCTGGTTGGGTTAAGAAAGTCACTAAGACAGACCAACACAGTGAAAGGAGAAAAGGCATATCATAGAATCATAGAATCATTAAGGTTGGAAAAAACCTCTAAGAGCATCAAGTCCATCCCCAATCCATCCACACCATATTCATTCACCATGTCCCTCAACGCCACATCTCCAAGGTTCTTGAACACCTCCAGGGATGGTGACTGCACACCTCCCTGGGCAGCCTGTGCCAGTGCATCACCACTCTTTCTGAGAATAAATTTTCCCCAATATCCAACCTGATTTCCCTCCCTTCATTTCTGCACTTTTTAAGAGGGGAACGAGGGTGCTTTGCAGCAGAGCTGTTTGTGATGGAGTTGTCTCCAGGTGGAAGACATTAGTGAAGAGGGAGATATTCTTGTTCTTTACCATTCCTATATGTCCTCTTTAATACCATTAGACTTGACATACCCTTGAGGTTTCTCACGGAACCGACTCATCTTCTCTATTCCCAGAAAATGCTGTGTTTCAATCACAGCTAAAAGTTGTTCAAGGCTGTGTCTTTAATGATGCCAAATGGAGAGATTGCATAACATCGACATAAAATTTAATGTAATCAGATCTCTCTTTAGGAAAAAAAAGAAAAATAAAAAAGAAAAATAAGAAAAAGGAGACTCTTCTTTTGTATTGTGGGGTGACATACATCAGCTGTAGATGCAGCTCCTTTTCGTAACAGAACACAAAAAACAGCATCATAAACAGCAGAAAACAAAACCACATGCTACCACGAAATGAGCCTAAATACCAAAACCTACAGGGGAGAGGCCAGATGAACGATGTCTCTTGATGCTAACTAATGTGCTTGGCTGTCCCCTGAGGCCAGGGGACCAACATGACCCGTGAAACTCCATGGATGTGGGTTCTCATGCCCTGGGGCCATAGCAGTGGGAGTAGGCGCAGCACCAGTTCTCTTGCACACAACCTGTCTCCAGGCCATCCCAGACCACAGATGTCCTCCTGGGAAGTGAGACCACCACCACTTAGAGCTTTGCAAGGATGTGAAATCTTGCTCCCTGGGAGCTCTTTGCACAGAGCCGGCATCAGTTGTTAATTTTTAGTCATGAGATTTCTCTCTCAGACTGATTCTATCATTTATTTCCAAGCCCTTGGGCCAATGCAGGCTGGACTTCATTTATTTTAAACTTCTCTGCCTGGGACTTATTGTTCTGTGCTTCTGGTTCACAGCTCTGTAAGTCATTACCAACTCCATCCCTTCCCCCAGATGTAGTTACTGGGTCTTTTGTCTTCTTCCACTACTTTTTTTCAACACAGAAAATTAGCTTTGTAGCTGCAAAAGAGAAAAGCCCTGGAACCCCTTACTCTACCTTCAAACAAACAAAAAATTAAATAAAAGAGAAGAAAAGGAGAGAGATTAGGTTGTAGTGCAGCACATCAGAAAGCTTACTGATGACCTGCCTGCCACCAAATGGCAAAGCCTTTAAGCAGAGCCAGAATTTGTGCCATGACACCAGCCTGGTCCAGGATGCTCAGATGCAGTTCAGAATTTCCCCAGCATGCCAAGCTATTTACAGCAAGACTGCAGGTATAAGCAATTATGGAGGCAGATGACAGCTGCAAAGAAGCCTGATCCAAATTTTCCTAGGGCTCCAGGATGTCTGGATCAAAAATCTGCAGGTGACAAGCAACGTGTCTTTTGTCTCATCCTTGTTCTACAGGTGTGAGTCATTTGTGCAGGTGGTTGTTTGAATACATTCAGGATTACAAGATTTTAGGCAGAGTGCTCCCAGGAACTGAGCCCAAATCCTGGAACGACAACTGGAAATCACTGGTGGGGAAGAGAAAATGCTTTGTGAAAGCATCAAGCGGTGCTTTTTGCATCCACAGGCTGTGTAAGGCCCAGCCGAAAGAAGAGGAGAAAAAAAGACCCACTCAGTATCATTTCATCACATACTAAGGTGGTTTTATTAAGCTCTTGGCCATTCCACTTCTTTACAAGCTAAGGAGAACGTCCTGGGAGGCCGAGAAGTTTTCCTTCTGGTGGGGCAATATTTGGGTGGATCTGGGACCCATTTAACCCTAATCCACCCTTGGCGTAATGTCTCAAATTCCTTTGCTGCATGCAGACTGCTGCTCCATTCTAGTTTCATTACACACCGAGCAAAGCTGCAAGGGCTCAAGGATGCTATTGCCATCAAAGGCTGAAGGGCTTTAATGCCACGTCTTCCATGGAAACTTCTCATGAGCTCGCCCACTTGCTGGCATTATTTCAGCTGTGCTCACAACTCCATACAGAGATGATGCAGGAGAAGCAGAAAAGTTTATGCCACTTCTCATCTACGTGTCTTGAAAAGAGTGGGCAACAGCAAAAAAAAAGAGAGATTCAACCCCAATCATCAGGAGACTGTGTCTGTAGGGACCTGAGATGCAGATAGAAAGGTCGTCTTGGTACCCAAAAGCTTCTGAGGAGAAAAATAATCTTCTGCCTTTTCTATCAGAACATGAGAAAAGCATAATCCAGCTTTCTTGACTGGGTGCCAGGAGAAGAGTGATTAGCCTTGGCCCTTTAACTCGTGCCAAAGCCAACAGGCTCTTTTGGACCTCCATGATGCAGGAGAAGACCCTTGCCAGAGTGAGTCATGCTAAATGAGGTGGGCACATAAAAGTCAGCTTGCTTGGATCCTGCACGTGCCTGCAGAAGATAATCAAAGCTCCTGTGGCTACCACTACTCATCCCCAATGTGCTTTTGGCCAGGAGAGGAGAATGAGAAGCAGCAGTGCTCACTGCTCCAGCTGTTTGTGGATCAGGTATGGGTGCATAGAAACATAGAATCATAGAATCATTAAGATTGGGAAAGACCTCTAAGAGCATGGAGTCCAACCCTAGCCCATCCCCACCATAGCCATTAAGCCCATCTCTCAGTGCCACATCTCCATATTTCTTGAATACCTCCAGGGATGGTGACTCCATCACTTTCCCGGGCAGCCTCTGCATCACCTCTTTTTCATTCAGATTCCCATCTTTTTAATCCCAGTTGAAAAATCTTTGAAGGTTGCAGTGTCTCATATCATACACAAGATGGGGAAGAGCAAATATGAATGGGGTTTTATAGCTGGCATGCAGGAGAGGAGGAAAGAAGTGGCAGTGTTGTGAAATAGAAGCAATATCCCATTAAAAGCAATGTTTGAAATGAGGTGATGATTTATGCATTTCAGGGGCTGACGCCTCAGTGGGGTGGATGGCTCTGCTTATTGATTTGGGCTGGAAAGCAAACAAGACAAAAAAAGTTGACTTACAGTGTATTTGCACTCCGAAGGGGAAAAACCCAGCAGGTGACAACATATCTGGGAACTCTTGGGCTGCTCCACAGCCCTTATTTCTTCAAATGCAAGTCCTGGGGCTAGAGGGACACAGAAATCCCATCCCTCTCCACCTTCTGCATGTTGCAGAGATCTGCAGGGTAAATAGATCTGCACTTTCAGCCTTATAGGTGCATCCCTACCATGTCCTGCTGATCTCACCCGAGTGGGAAAAGCATGGGAGCAAGGAGGTTAGCGAAGGATCCACTCAATGCAGAACCATGGGGAGGTTTGGATCAACACCACCAGAAACAACCCAAACCAAATCTCAAATAGCTGGAGTTTTCTGGCTGCTGTTTTGAAATATTTGGCTGCGTAACCCTTCTCTCACTATAAGAAAGCAAGGCAGCACCTCCTATTGACTTCAGTGTGTTTTGGCTTGGACCTCATGCAAGCATCCCTTGATGTTTAAGTGGACCTGGAGGGGGGCACCATTTGGTATCGCTTTCCCTCTCTCTCCCTAGTTTCACACTTCAAGGGTAATATTTTCACACCAGGACCATCTGTTCCAGTTCCCCACCTCCTGAGGCTGTATCTCAGCTCAGTTTGGCAGCCCTGCTCCCCTGCTGAGCACCCAGGAAGTCATGGTGTCCCTTACACATGACATTGAGACACGTAGCTCTGAAGAAGGGATGTCTTCCTGAGGCTTTCCATTATGTGTGACCTCCAGCCACAGCACTGTCACACTGTCAGAGACAAAGGACTGAGAGCGAGATGAATTTCATGGAAGTTTTCCTCCTGAATCAGACAGTATTTGGGATACGGATTGAATGAGCATCCCAAGGAAAACTGATTGCTGCCAGATTTGTCAATCCAGTGAAGTCTGTACCATGCAATGTTTCTTCTCTACCCCTCTCTGCAGGAGCTCAGGGCAGCCAGCACTCCAGATGGGGTAAAGATCAGGTTCCTCATCCCCTTCTGGATCACGCAAGCCTTTATGCTCAAGAAGGAAGCACAAACTCCCTAAAACTCCATTCCTCCACCCAGGATAGCTCTCACTGTCTCCTGATTTTTTCTAAAACTAATTTCCTGGTATCTGGTATCTGGCCTTTCCAAACCCTCTTTTCCTGCAGGCAGCAGCTTTGTGAGGTTTTCAGTTTTGTTGCCTTCCAAATTTCAGAGAAGGTTTATGTAAGGAGCAGCCAGGAGCTGACAGCCAGGAGCCACAGGAGTCACGAGGCAAAAAAATACTGCCTTTAAACCTCATCTTCCCCTGTTTTGCGCTGTTCTCCTTGATGAAGCAGGATGGACATCTCTTCTTAGAATCATAGAATCATTAAGGGTGGAAAAGACCCCTAAGACCACTATGTCTAACCATTGAGCCATCCCCACCGTGCCCACTAACCATGTCCATCAGTGTCACATCTCCATGGTTCCTGAACACCTCCAGGGATGGTGACTCCATCAGTTCCATGGACATCCTGTTCCAATGCCTTAGCTCAGCTGCTCCCCATAGGACTTGTGCTCCAGATCCCTCACAGCTTCGTTGCCCTTCTCTGGACAAGCTCCAAGGCCTCAATACCTTCCTTGTAGTGAAGGGCCCAAAACTGAACACAGCACTCTAGTACAGGACACAGTACTTCCAGGTACCTCAGCTTCTTCCATCACTCAGTGTGTTTGTTTCAGAGGTCAAAGCATTCAATTGCACTCTGATTTGCATTGGCCTGTAGGACCAAACTGAGTCAAAGTTTTCCCACTACACAAGGAGCAAAGCCACTTACCCTTCCCTCTATAGAGGAGCAAACTAGAAACAGAGTGAAATAGGAACAAATTATGTTCTTATCTAGGATCTTTCTATCATGTGGGACAACTGAAGGCCAAGACTTAAAGCCGCTGCAAAAATTTGGACCATGAGCTACTAATAAACTTGTGAGGAAGGAGAAGAATTTGTGACAACACACCCAGAAGGACACACCTCATTGGTCTCTGTTGGAAACCATAAGTGATATCTCAATATCACTGTTACTGAATTCACTTTGTTGAATGACACACGACAGGACATTCAGAGCTCCGTGTACACTCCCATCTGGTTGTGGTTGCCTTTAGGTCCATCAGTTGATAGGGCTGTAGGTCCCCTGGGTGTTCCATCTGCAAAAGAGGAGAGGACCCAGAACTGTGGGAATGCACTGGTGTTTTTTCATGCTGGTGATTTTTCCTCTGCACATCCAAACTTCTGCCTCCATCGTTACACTGATAACAGTTAAAATGATGTGGTAGATCTGGGTGGAAGGAGCTGTAAACATCACTGGTGCAAAGGAAAAATGAATCTCAGTTGTTGGAAGCTAACATGAAAGCAGCAAATTAATTAAAAAAAAAAAAAAAAAAGAAAGGAATAAGGTCTGGCTAGCCTGAGGGCTGAAAGATGTGCAGTTTGTGGAACAAAAGGAGCATTGCATGAGAATAAACTCAGTGCCTGTGCCCACAGTTGCAGAATCCACTTCAATTTTGTGGCAACTTAATTTTAGAAGGGACCCAACCTGAGAAAAATTGTAGAGAAATAATGGATGGGTTGAGCTCAGCATTGTCCTGGGGCACAATTGGAACTCCTCGTTGGGCAAAGCTCAATCTGTTGGGGCATCCAAAATCCCAAGTCTCTCTCTAAAATGTTTGGGTGGACACTGAAGAAATCCAGAAGCCTGGATTTCAAAGCTGAAGTCCAGTTAGTGTGCAAAATTACCTCAGGGAAGGGTAAGAAGGAGGAGCCTCTCCCTAGTACCTACATATCCTAAACACCAGCAATGCTCAGTATGCAAAGCAGGATGTCTCCCCATCTTCCTCCACAAATTTGACTTTCTTAGCTCTCCCGATGATGCAGCTTGAAGCACAGAAGTGTTCTGTGAGGAATGTGTTTCAGGATGAAGATGAATACCTCAGAGCCTGACAGCATAAACACTCTGAGCCTGTTTGGCTTCTTCCAGTGCCAACTCTCTGGATGGACACAGAAAGCTCCTTCCCCACCCGTGGAGTCTCTTTGGTTCCCTCTGATGAGTTGGAGCTGTTCTGACCCAAAGCAGATGGAGTCAGTTATTTACACCACGGTCTCCTAGGTGCACTCTTGACCCACTGCTTGCTGGTCTCAATAGACATTTGCACTGGTGCCGGCTGATGGTTTCGGTATGACACAGAGAACATTAGTGGAGCAGAGCCAGGCAGAGGCCCATAGAGAACAAGCAGGGATGCAGAGCTGGGAGAAACTTCGTGGTCCCATGTCCAGCAGTTGTGTGTTGCATTCAGGTGATGAGAAGGGATGTAAAACCTCCTTGCTCACCCTTTGCAGGTGGGCACGGTGGTGGGCGCTGTCTGAGGGGATGCCACACTTGGTGGGACATCACAGAGCACTGAGTTTGATGGGAAGGTGGAATTGTGGGCAGAGGGGGAGGAGGGCAACTCCGAGATCTGTTGGCTGGGACTCTCTGTGGGAGAACAATTTGGTCAACTCAGTGCATGCAACCTCTGCTTGAGGCTCTGAGGAACAAAGTGGGAGGACAAGCTGACTCACTTCTGCTCCAGCTCCCTAGGGCAGAGCTCGCTTGGCTGTGTGGGCTTAAGGGATCTGCTTTTCCCTTCACCTTTATCCCTCATAGCTTGTAAATCCCAGTAAACATTTGGGTTCCCTTGAAACATGCCACAGAATGAATGACTACCATCTCCTGCATAGCCCAGAGCAAATACTATCATACCTGCAAGACAGACGAACACAGCTCACAGCTGCTGTCCCAGCAGCTGAAAGAGGAGAGGTGAAGGAACTTCAGAGATAGCACGTGGGGAAGGGTGTTAAATGGTGGCAAGGACTTCGGCACCTGATGCATATGATTCCTTGAGATGTGGCCAACGGAGGCTTATTTGGTCCCGCTCCTTTATAAACTTTCTTCCTATTTTTTTTTGTCCTCCAACGAAAGAAAGCTTCAAGTTCAGAAGGAGCAAAGAAAGATTAAGTAGAAGGAGTTACATTTTCCTGGCTGCTATCAATGCTTCTTTTCCAGCTTTTCCCTTTTTTCTCTTCACACTGACATACCTTCAACGTTTTATGAGCTGAACTGTATTTCATTGCACGAGGCACTGGCAGACAATCTGAGAGCCTTTTATTCTGAGGTGCTTTTCAGCTTCCAGGCTGTGATCTGCATTGCCTCGAATCAGAGCCAGGCTGCAGCCGTGGGCCTGGCTGACATTTAACAGGGAAAAGGGAGTGAGGCATCAGCTCATGAAAGTGTTTGAAGGCTCAAGTGTTGCATATTAAGATATGCCAGCTCTGAACTCCGCACGGCACGCTCACTTGGCTGAGATATTCACCTGGGTTAATTTTTGCAGAGTTGACAGCGCTGGACAGGCTGACATTGTAACTCTAACGGTGATTTTCACCAGCTGCAAGTGTGCCCAAGATCAGCAGGAGATCAGCAAAAGTCTCTGCAAGCAGCTGTCAACCCACAGAACTCCTCGTAGGGTGATGTTCAGCCTGGAGAAGAGAAGGAGACCTGATAGTGGCCTTCTGTTATCTAAACGGGGGCTGTGAGAAAGAAGGGTACAGACTCTTTAGAAGCATCTGTTATGATAGGACAAAGGTAAATGGCTTCAACTAGAAGAGGAGAGATTTAGATTGGCTATAAGGAAAAAAAGTTTTTACAATAAGGATGGTGAAGCACTGGCACAGATTGCCCAGAGAGGCAGTGAATGTCCCGTTCCATTCAAGGTCAGGCTGGACGAGGCTCTGAGCACCTGGTTGAGCTGTAGGTGTCCCTGTTCATTGCAGGGGTATTGGACTAGAAGACCTTTATGTGTCCTTTTTAACTCAACTGATTCTATTATTCTATGCATTTCAAGGCCAAATTCTCTCTGTGTCATTGGTTACTTCAGTTAAGGAGGTGCTGGGGCATGCGTTCTAATAACAGGTTGTGAAGCCGGGAAGGTTGTAACTCAAATTCACAATTTACTAGCTACTAGGGACATCTGGTAAGATAAAGATAAGAAATCCGGGTCAAATCAGTCCAGGAACTAAAGACCAAAACTATTGGTAATGGGAAAGAAGCTGCTGGTGGAGTTTCCCTGCATAACCATGTTGTAATTCAGCTGCAGTATATTATTTGTTGTTTTAACAGCAGTGGTGCAGCTAATGGAAAAGAGAGACAAATGTGATGCTGCATTAGGCAGCTGAGCACACTACAAACACAGCACAGTTACTGTGAGGCTTAGATCATTTCAGCATGTGGGAAAAGGCTGATGACTGTCAGAAAATGAGCTGGAGAGCAGAGGACCTGAAAGGGAAATATCTGCTAATGGAAAGGTGTGGCTGCCTGGACTGTCTGGGAAAGACATCCATAAGTTATTGCAGGAAAGCACCTAAGGCTGTTAGCCACGATGTGCAGGTGCAGTGTTAGAAGCAGAAGGTTGCAGGACTGATCTACTCCCATAAATCACACAGTGAGGGGCTGGGGGATTAGGTCTGGGACTGCACTGTGCAAAACTGGAGTGAAATGTTTCTATCCACGGATGGCTGATGGAGAGATAAAATAGAGCAATGTGCAAATGCAGGGTTTGAAAGCATCTGGGAGGAGAGAGAAACTGTGTTTTTTCCAATCAGGTCTCACGGAGGTAGGACGGACTTGGTACCACTCTTATGAAGATTTTTGTGTGCAGTTTTGGGCATCACAATATAAGGACATAAAACCATTAGAGAACATCCGAAGGAAGGCTATGAAGATGGGGAATGGTCTGGAGGGTGAAATGTGTGAGGAGTGGCTGAGTTCCCTTGGGTTGCTTGACCTTGAGGAGGTTGAAGGGAGGCCTCATACCAGCCTACAGCTCATCATGGTGGCCAGCAGCTCATCATGGCGGCCTGCAGCTCCTCACACTGGAATGGAGGGGCAGGCTCTGATCTCTGCTCTCTGCTGATACCCAAGGCTTCACAGAGGTGCAAGGAGCTGTGAAGGGACCCTTTGTCCCCCATATGAAGAGCAGTGTGGGCTGCTGTGATTTGACGAACCTCTTTTATGCAGAAGTCAAGCCTCTCCCCTCATCTCCCACACATCTTCTCTTCCCTTTTGCTCCCCTCTGTTTCCCCTCTTGACTGTGCTCTTTGTTTGCTTGGCCTGCCTGCAATATTGAACCCTCTTTCAGGCAACACTCCCCCACACAACGTTCATTAAGCCTCTTCCTGCTCTTTCAAAGCTGTCCCAGATGGTAGGAAATCTCCTTAGCCCAAAGAAGAACTCCAGCTACAATAATTGCTTGTCACTATCTGCTCAGCAGCTCCTGGCTGTATTGTCTTGCTCTGCAAAGCCTTTGTTTCTTACTAATCTGCCCTGTTCTCTCTGTTGTTGTAATATATCACGAATACACATTAATGATGTCAATCCTCAATTTACTACATGGTTTTGGCTGGGTTGGTCAATCCAGACAGTATAGATGTTGGGCTGTAGGCCAATGAGTTCAGAAATGACAGCTGAGTTGATGTGTGTCACTTCGGGGGCATATGGTGCCTGATTTTCAGAGGTGTTGGAGACAGTTGACAGGACCTCCCTATGCTTCACATTGCTATGTTACGCATCTTCGATGATAGCTTGCTTTAGTACATATTTGACATTGCTTTCTTCATATTGTTTAGATCGTGGAAAGTGGCATTAAAACTAGTGGCAGATTTCTGCATGGCTCAGGACTCACTCTGTAGGTGGGAAAACCACAAAACAACTTTGCCCAGACCCTAGCAAGATACCACAGAGATGGAAGGGTGTCCATCTCCCCAGAGGAGAGATCTGAGAGACACACGTTTGAGCCATCCTTGGGTCACACCCTACCCAGAAAAAATAGATATTTCTGAAATACCATTCATCTCATCCTAAAAGCAATATGTAAAATAGATTAGATACGTCTGCTGTTTCTCTGCCTAACTAATCTGGCTCACCTAACCTTGTTTTGATGCTTTCTCAGAAGGGAAAGATCGGGGGAAATTGCTAGATTTTCCCAACAAATCGAGCAGGTAAGCAAAGCTCTGACATTGTAGTTGGCAAAGAAAATTGCCTCTATAAAGGCAGCCTCCTGCAGGAGGATGGATCAGCCACTGGCTTTGGCAGTTCTGGAGGACCCAAAATTGTGATGTCTCAGCTGAGCGGCTCATGGTTTACAGGCAACCATGTGAGGCTAAAGACCATTTCTGCATCCAGGTTATGAGCAGAGCTCAAGCCTTCAGGGTCAGACCTGGGGCCCCCAACATAAGAAGGATGTGGAGCTCTTGGAATGGATCCAGAGGAGGGCCACTAAGGTGCTCAGAGGGCTGGAGCACCTCTCCTATGAGGAAAGGTTGAGGGAAATGGGCTTGTTTAGCTTGGAGAAGACTCCAGGGAGACCTCATTGTGGGCACCCAGTACTTAAAGGGAGAATATAAACAGGAGGGGGAATGGCTGTTTACAAGGGTGGGCAGTGATAGGACAAGGGGGAATAGTTTCAAACTGAGACAGGGGAGGTTTAGGTTGGATCTTAGGAGGAAGTTTTTCACACAGAGGGTGGTGACGCACTGGTACAGGTTGCCCAAGGAGGCTGTGGATGCCCCATCCCTGCAGGCATTCAAGGCCAGGCTGGATGTGGCTCTGGGCAGCCTGGGCTGCTGGTTGGCGACCCTGCACATCGCAGGGGGTTGGAACTGGATGAGCATTGTGGTCCTTTTCAACCCAGGCCATTCTGTGATTCTATGATTCTATGACAGAATAGAAAACTATGGAGATGTGGCACTAAGGTAAATGGTTTAATGAGCATGGTGGGGATGAGTTGATGATTGGACCTAAAGGTCTTTTCCAACCTTTATGATTCTATGATCCTATGATGTTACGTGTTTGAAATTCAAAGCCAGCTTACTTGTTGGGAAAGACAGTGGCTTTTCATGGCAGAACTGGCATCAGATTGCTTAAAATGTCAGTGGAATGGTAGTGTTAGTCTATCCCTGCATGCCACTGCATTTCATGTTTCCCATAGGAACACATTTTGGGTTATTTCTGCAGTTTGGGCACACAGGATTTATATTAGGATGTGAGGTTACTAGACAGGAAAATCCAAGCAATGAAATCAAAGCTAGATCCAATTTGCCTTAATACTGAACACTATTCAGATGTGGAAGTTTTGGTCAGATGTCTACATATTAATATGCAGTAATAGAAAACCATGAATTGAATTTAATCTGATGCTGCATTGACTTTCTAATAAGCTGGTTCTATTTGAGGCATCTTGTGAAAGAATAGTGTGAGAAACTTTGTTTCTAAAAAAAAAATAAATGAAAATTCTTGGTGGAGTAAGCTGCAAGCAAGGAGAAGTAGTATTTAAACTAGATGAGAGCATGGTACAAACACAGATGGCCATAACCTGTTGACAAATGAAGTGAGATTACAGAGTAAGAGAACATTTTTCATTTGCAGAAATGGGAGGATCCAGGACAATTTTCCAAAGAAATAATTGCTGTGTGAGAAATGAAGACATTTTCAGACAGAACTGGTCATTTTCTGAATGGATTTAAATAACATGATTGAGCATGATGGCAAGGAAATGCACTTTTTAACCCTAGAGGTCCTGTCTCATCCTATGCCTCATGGACTGGTTTCAGTCATACGTTTGTGATCACCAATATTCCACAAATATGAAGAATCTCATTTCCCATTGAAACCTGAACAAATAGATACTTGCTTTCTGCATCCATGCATTTCCTGCTGCTCTTCCTTCTTACTCCTCTTGAACCTAGGTCTTTCTTGGTACAAAAAAGAATTCAAATAGTTCCTTTGGGAGTTTTTGTACTTTTGTTAATTCTCCATCCAAAGTCATGATCCTCTTATGCCATTACAGGTATTTGCTGTGGAAATAATGGTGATGTCCAAAAGAACAGTGTTAGGGACGTAGCATCAGAAACACAAGAATATTTCAAAGTCTGAGATCCTGTGTTCAGTCATCTTTAGTTAATAAAGATTGAAGAGAGAGACTAAACAACAGACATATCCATTTACTCCAGAAACATTTATACTTGTAGCAAAGAATTTTCAGAGAGATATTTTGGCTCTTCTGTAAGTTAATCAAGCCAAAGGTGCTGTGAATCTGCCCAGTTCGCTCCTTTTTATAAAGTTACAAGTTATTTTTCATCTCATTCTCAACAATATAGCCAGATAATGAACCATGTCTTGAATGAAACTGCACTGTTTGAATGAAACAGAACCGTTGCCTAACTTCCCTAACTCAACTAACTGTTGAGGCCTTGCAAAACTTATTGTCTGGCATCTCAACTACAACAAATTCATTGTCTGGCATCGCTTTTACCTCATCCATCAGCTTGGCTTTCCTCAGATCCAAGCTCTCGCAGGTCTGCAGCTAAGGCTCAGCTGAACTCAAACTTGGTTCATTCTTGCTTGTCCCTGTTATTTCTCCACGATCATTTCTAACTCAACCCTCAGTTTTCCTGAAATAGTTCTGCTCCTCTTAGGACTTACATCTGACTCACGGAGCAATGTGAGTGTTTAGTTTATTTAACGTTTGAGTTTGCTTCCTATTTTCATCCTGATTACAAAGATTTAACCTCCTGCACCTCGGTAATGTGTTCCAGATTCTTCAAAACACTCCTCGGTTTGTTCCTCCAAGTGAACAGCACCTGGTAAAATCTGATAGAGGACTAAATGGCCTGGAGATGAAGGCTTTTGGGAGAACTAAGGTCTTTTCACTTTCAAGGTGTTTTTTCCTTGCAGTGATTCTAGTTTTGATGAGGGCCAAGAGAATGACCCTGCATTTGCTGAGACAGATCCATCTCATCGTTCATTTCCTTGTGAACAAATGGTCTCTGCAACAGCAATGGTGGGCAGAGGGGATGCTTACAAGAGGCAGCTGGGGGGAAATTTTGGTTTCCTAATGGGAGTGGTGAAGTATGATTTCCATCAGCATTAGTTTTGGTGTTCATTAGGAGTGATGAAAAATTTCAAGGTGTAAGAAGGCTGAGCCTGGTTTCTTGATCGTTTTCTCCCTTCAAGCTGAGGAGTGCACATCTCCAGTTCCCCACAGCCCAGATGAGAGGGTGCTGAAGAACCACAAATGCTTTGGATCTGGACTCCTGACCCACAGGCTGTTGGGATTGCCCTTCACTTCCCAAGATGCAAGCTATGGAAAAGCCTTCAAGAGAGGCTGGCACAAAGCTGATAGATCTAGAGTAGAGCTGTGCTGGGCATCATGTGGTTCCCAACCTAGCTTTTGTAGCCAAGTTCCAAAACTTCATTTTCCATTCAAAATGAGGAGCAATACTATATTCTGGAATAAGAAAATCTTCCCCAGCGGTGACGTAATTATTACCCGTCCAGCTCTAACAGCCTGCACAGCTCAGACAAGTCCACGGAGAAAGGGGGATGACAGCATCTGAGGGAGAAAGGAAGCAAGTGAGCAAGCCAAGCCATCCAAACTAACTTGATTTTCTCCAGTCTGGACTGTTTTCTACTAAAACATTTCCTTGGAGATTTTGGCCGGATCCTGATCATCCAGCTAGATCTGGTAGCACGATGCAGAACTCAGCTTGACAGACACTGCTGTCTTTCACCAAAACGTGATGAGAACCTGGGTGACTTCATGTCCCCTCAAAGAACATCCTGTTGCCAAACCCCTAAAGCTGCAATCCCACAGCACTGCAGGCACCAGCTGTGTTGAAAACAAGCAGTGAGACATAAACTCATCCTGATTCTGCTCGCCTGTTTCCTCTGATTCACTCCTGCCTTCTTCTCTTTTCATCTTGGGTCTCTTTGTGTTCAGTTTGCAGATCCCTCCTTTTCACAGCAATTGCCAGCATTCAAACCCCCACTGCCTATTGCCTGCTGCCAAGAGACAGTATTGTCAGCTTGATCTAAAGACACCTCACAGCCTGGCAAGAGCAGAGCAAGCATTTCAGAGTTCTTGCCCCTGCAGCAAGGAGAAAGAAGGGAGAGGAGCAGGGCTGTCCTGAGAATTCCCCTTCTGTATGACAGTATTTCCTGTTTCCATCCAAGCTTCAAGAGTCTCCCTGCCAGGACAATTAGTTAATGAGCACGTTGAGTTTCAAGCAAAGCACATGGCTGATCCTGAAGCTTTACCATGCCTCACTTCACTGAAAGCAAAAACAAGAAAATGAATAATCTCCTTTCTGAACAGCCAGCTCAAGGATTGGGCTGGGAACAGTGATTTCCCTGAGGAATAGTTCATAGAATCATAGAGTCTCCAAGGTTGAGAAAGATCTCGAAGGTCATCCGGTCCATCCATTCACCTACCACCAGTAGAACCGCACAGATGAAGATGTTCACTATTCAGGATGCACAGTGGTATAGATGTGGTATGCAGTTTCTCAAAAGACGAGAAGAAGGGGCCATCTTAACTTCAGATTAATTTACTACTAAAAAAAACCACAACAAAAAAAAAAGACAAGGTTGTTTAAAGTGCATTAAAAATCTCCTTCTTCTGCTTCATGTACTGAAAAACCTGGGGAAGTAGCATGTATTTTAGTCCTGGTGAGAACCAGTGATGGTCACAGCTGGAACTTGACCTAACCTTACTGACATACTCCCCCCAGGATATTCAGGTCTATAAAACAGAGATCTGCCTGCAAAATATCTTTTCTTTTCCTTGATCTGCCTGAACAGATCAAAAGTAGTCCCCATACATGGACCCATCTAGCAAATGGATTGCTCCCAATTGAATCTCCATCTTCTCCATCTTGGGAGGTCGTCCATGTTTCATTGGTCAAGTCCCTGAGAAACCTAATCAGGCCTGCTCTGAGGAGGATACTGAACTGGATAACCTCCAGAGGTCTTTTCCAACACAAACTGTCTTCTGATTCTATGATTTTATGGAAAGATGGAGCTAAAACTGGAAGCTAAGGCAGCAGACCTTTTCCCAGGGCTGTCTGCAGACTGCTGACTCTGAAACAACACATTTCTTCCGTGGAGAGGTCTGGCTGAGAGCTGCTCCCATTCGTGTCATGGATCCATCTCTGCTTTCCTGGTTGCTGACTCCCTGGAATCTAAATTGAAAGTTTACTGTGCCGCCACTTAAGAGGACTACTCATGAAAAATCATATCCCTCTGTTTGTTTATGTGATTATGCCCTGCAAAATTTCTGTAAGCAGGAACTAAAACTTTATTTGAGGCGTTCTTACACAGGAACAACATCTATTTTGGGCAGCATCTCAGGAACTATGGCACACGGGCATGTTTGTTCCTGCAGGACTAGAAATGCTGGACTGTGGCCCATGCAGGAGACCTTATGCTCTGAGCAGCAAAAGAGGAGTACCTCCATCACTCCAGGCTGAGGTGCCAACAGAGGAAATGCTTCCAGATTTGGGGATTGGCACCACCAGTGTTCTTTATCAGTTTTGTACCACGCAGGAATAGAAGCAAAATCATAGAATCTAATTAAGGTTGGAAAAGACCTCTAAGACCAAGTCCAACCCCAGCCCCTCCCCACCATGCCCACTGTCCACATCCCTCAGTGTCACATCTCCATGGTTCTTGAACACCTCCAGGGATGGTGACTCCACCACCTCCCTGGGCAGCTGTGCCAATGCATCACCACTCGTTATGAGAAGAAAATTTCCTAATAGCCAGCCTGGGAATTAGCCCTTATCAGAGCTGGCATAATGACAACATTGCTGTTACTCTCACAAATTGGGATGTACAAACCCATAAATTGGGTAACTAGAGATATTTTTAACCAACTAAGGACAACACATCACATCCTTCTTTGTGTGGGTAATCCACTCACATCTTCAAAGCTGAAGGAGGGTTTCAGTGCCAACAAAAGGCATTTTAGCTTATCCTGGTAGATCCTTCGTAATGCTGGTAGAGATAAGTAGTAAATAGTTGACCCACTATCTCTTATATCTAAACATTTTAGACTTGCTCATGAGCTGTGCCTGCACTTTCCCAGGCAGTTGATTCATTTTAGGGAAGAATATTATTTACAGACATTTCCTGTTGCTGCAGGATTAATACTCAATAAGGAATAATTCTGCCCCATGTGAAAGCCTTGGAAAGTATTTCTCTCTGAAGATAGTGGTGTTCATCAAGGGGTCAGAGGAGGAAGGAGTTGGCCAGGTGTCTGGCAGAACATGAGATGTTGCTTCATTGCTGGGCTGGTGATGGAGAGTGTATCTTGTTACAGAGGGAACCCTTTTGCCATGTTACCAAAGGGACAGATGTGCCTTGGAGAACTGGATGATGTTCTGGATCTCCTCCATGCACGTGGAAGCACGATTTATTTTTCAGTTGCCTGCTGGATTCATTAGATTTTCCTTTTAAGATTTGAAGATGCTCTCCTTGAACCAAATGGCGGAAATCCTAATGTGCTCAGGGGGCACAGACGTAAATCCTGCCACCTGATCTTGTATGTTGTAACGTTTTAGCTGCTTGGGCTGCATTAGCTGAGAGTCATTACTGTCTGCAGTTGCTTTTCCTTTGTTTTCTGCCGTAAATAAATGGATAATAATTATGATTTTGATGCTTTGAAAATAAATCGTGTTCCCTATGCTTCATCTCGCCTATCTTAGATGCAGCCCCCATACAGTTAGAGGGTAGAAAAGCCACATTGTCAGGATGCATCAGCATTTTCCCTTCCATCACCTTCTCTGAGCTGTAGTGCCATCTCATGAGAGCATCACCTGGGCTGGTTTTATGTTATCAGAGCTTTCCATCCTTGTCACTGTGAGGTTTTATTTCATATTTCACCCTCTCCACACTGCCAAAATTCTTGGAGTAGATGAAAATGTGAAACATGACGATCCCACAGATCCCAAACACTGGTTGCTGGAGTTCCCTGGTAGGCACATCTCCAGACTTGAGATGTTATTTCTATGTTAGCTTCAGAAAAGAAGGGGAAAGTTGTTGGAATGCAAACACCTTCAGGCAGACAAGATAAAATCCACTCGAGGACGGAGCTGAGCTAACAAGAGGACGAATTGCTGGTCTGATCCAACTCCCACACAGGGAATGGAAAGGATCCCACTGATGTAATCAGAGTTGGATCAGGCCCAAGATGACCAGCGATTAATCATGATTATTTATTTGTTAGCACCAGCGATGGATTTGAAAATTTACAAGACATAAATATAAGGCAGAGCCTGCCCCAAATTGCTCAGCAGCCAACTTCTCTGGTTTTACAAGAAGAGGCACTCTGGAAAGTCCACATGAGGTATTTATTTAGCTTGATTTTAATCTATCCTTCCACGCTTACGTGTTGCTGGGACAGAGAAGGCATTTAACTGATGAGGGGTTAGTGGTGCTGAGCCTTCTGGAGGAAGCCCTGTGTGCAGCAGGGAGTTGAATTAGGTGGGAGGACCTGAGTGGGGGGATTTCACTGCTTGAACAGCAAAAGATATAGAGGAAATGATTCCAAGCCAACAAGGCTCAGAGTCAGGGAGGACGGTGGGGACACAGCGATAACAGAGAAGCCCTGGAACGTGAAATAATGACTTCAATCCTAGGGCTGGAGAAGTGAGTTGAGAGGTAGGCAAGTATATGAGGTGTGGTGCAGTTGTTATGGGAGGGGGGAGAGGATGTCAATCCATGAGAGGGAGGAGGTTATTTGAGGACTGTGGTTGTAGAGGAGTGGTCAGTGATGGTTCTCAGAGCAAAATCAGAAAAGCACACGCATGCATACACATGGAATGACATTCTAATTCTTTAATCTTTTTCTGGAGTGCTTCCCTCCTGCTCATCACTCTGACTGACACCTTCATCCCTGAAGGTGTTTAAGTGCAGAGATGTGGCACTGAGGGACATGGCCAAAGGGCATGGTGGGGATGGATTAGGGTTGGACTTGGGGAACTTAGTCTTTTCCAACCTCAATGATTCTATAATTCTATGATTCTCTTTTCAGAACAGCTGTGATCCCCTCCAGCAAAATCCTGATGACCTAAAAGTTAAGGAATGTGAAGATGAAGATGGCACAAAACACTGGGACAAAGGATGTCCTTGATGCTTTTCCTGTCCTCAGCAAATTGAGAGGTAGATATGAGCCTCAAGAACTGTGACAACACTCAACAACCCTGAGACAAGGAGGCTGGGCCGCTGCCAGAGCCAGATCTCCTGTAAATCAGCATAATTCCACTGATACGCTGACTGAGAAGGGAGCATCATCCATTTTCAGCAGCTGAAAACTCCCGGAGTCCCCATAAAGGCACTTGTTGATGCAAAATGTGGGCAGATGGATCATGTATCCCTCAGTACCCAGAGGACCATCACACTTCAAGGGTATCCTCCATTGAAGCAGTGATAGGAAAACAGTCTGCGTGTCCCTAGTTTAAAGGAGCTGGTGTCCGAAGGTCCGTATAGACTGAAAGTCTATGATAAAGCTCCTACTGACCACAGTGAGAGCTTAATTAGGGCTTTAAAGCCACACCTGGCAAACATCACCCGAATCACTGCATCTTTCCAAAAAAAAAAAAGCTCCCCTTTTGCTTGTTTCACAGCTCTGCTGTCCCAGGCACTCAGGAGGAACAGCAGCCTGTACCCACGTGCACTCGAGACTGACTCCTCTTTCATACACTCACTAAACTATGTAACATTTATACAATCCAGCAGGCTCCATCTCATAACTCCAGGCTATTCTGAAAGAAAAGGAGATAGCATCAGTATCATAAACCTAACCTCACATCGTCTGCTTTCATGCTTCAGCTACCCTAATGTTTATAGATCGCATATCCCAACCACTTCAGTTCAGCTTGCGAATGGTTTTCAAGTCCATGGGCTCCAGGAAAAGGCATAATGGGCTGTTCAGATGGAATTAAGGAAAATAAAACCCCTTTATATTCTCTTGCATGCATTCATTTTACCACCCTGGTCATTCTATATTTGTCAAACGTCTTTTGAGGTTTCTCTGAACTATTTTTACATCCAGATTTTTTGGGGGAGTTTACCTTTAATTCTTGAAAACTCTCCTAAAAACCCACAGTGGAGATGTCAAAGTGGCACCTAATGTTGTCTGAGGACTTGTGGGGAATGTTTTTAAGACAGTTTTATGTGATGTGCCATTATACATATATATATATACTTATGTGCAGTAATTAAAAACAAACCTAAAAACATTTTCCATTGCATCTGGCACTTTTTAACTCATATATTTCTGGAAATAGCTATAAATCCACAAACTGTGCACCTTTCTCAGATCAAGGTTATGCCTCCTTTGGGGCTACCCGAGGTGGCTGAGGTCACAGTGCTCTTCCAGGGAGAGGGAGCAGGGAGGGACACAGAGGTGATTTTGTCAGCTCTGAGCTGCTTCCCATTTCCCTTCCCTTGCCTGATACACTGAGACAGGGCATTTGCCATGGCAGCAGCTTCACAGCCTGGGTGTATTTGTGGGACAGAGTTGATGCTCACATCTCACATCTCCTTTGTGATGGGCAACCTGGTCTATGGGAGCTATCTCTGTCCCTGGCAGGGGTTGGAGATGGATGGACCTTGTGGTCCCTTCCAATCCAACCCTTTTCTTGATTTTATGATCAAATCTGTATTTACTCCCTTTGCCCATGTTCTGCTTCCAAACTTTGGAAAGCTCACAATGGGCATGGAAGCCAGCATGCAAACCCATTTGCTCCCATTTTCACAGAGGCACAAGCCAGATCAAAAGACATCAGCATGACGTGTTCCTACTAAGAGAGACAAAGTCATCTGTTGGTATCAACTGTCTCACATCTGCTATTGACCTGCAGCCCTCTGATCCTGAGCAGTCATGACGCTGTGCACCAGGGCAGGTTCCTCAGTGTCTCCTCAGGAGACTTTCTTTGCCAGAACTTTGATCCAGTATCAATAACTGTACACCCAAATGGATCAAAACTCGATTTACCTTGATTTTCTTGCTGGGACATAGGTGTGGTTTGTTGGGAGAACCTTTGGCAGAGAGGTTTTATAAGGGGTGGCATTGGACATGGTGGCGATGGGTTGGCGGATCACCTTAGAGGTCTTTTCCAACCTCAGTAATTATATGATTTTATGATTTTATGATTTCATATTAAATGCAGTTCTCAGGCAAACAGTTAAGCTCTCAGGAGTAGCTCTTAAAGGCCTCCAACTTTGCTCTCAACCTTCTGTCTGGTGACACTGGGCCTGGGGGGGATTTGGGGCAGCTATGTACAGAGCAGTGTAGAGCTTGCAAACTCTTGCTATGATTTTTAAATCCACAAATAAAATAAGCACGAAGATTTGAGAAATAATTAACTCCCTAGGGTCTCAGAGTCTGTTCACCTTGTTTCCTGAAGCAACTACTTCTGCAGGGATATCTTGTGTTTTACTGGAAATTATCTAGTGTAGTCAGTCTGAGCAGCAGCTGTGTAGTTAGAATTCACTGTGGGTTTTTTTTTCTAATTCATATAAATTTCAGTGTGAAATTTGTTCTCCTCAGGGAGCAGTTTTTCTCATGCATTTTACTGAAATATACTGATATTAATAGTTAACTGCTGGCTAAAATGCAGTTTCCAAATTCTTATAATCCTCCTCTCCTCTCCTCTCCTCTCCTCTCCTCTCCTCTCCTCTCTCTCTCCTCTCCTCTCCTCTCCTCTCCTCTCCTCTCCTCTCCTCTCCTCTCCTCTCCTCTCCTCTCCTCTCCTCTCCTCTCCTCTCTCTCCTCTCCTCTCCTCTCCTCTCCTCTCCTCTCCTCTCCTCTCCTCTCCTCTCCTCTCCTCTCCTCTCCTCTCCTCTCCTCTCCTCTCCTCTCCTCTCCTCTCCTCTCCTCTCCTCTCCTCTCCTCTCCTCTCCTCTCCTCTCCTCTCCTCTCCTCTCCTCTCCTCTCCTCTCCCTCCCTCCTCCCCTCCCCTCCCCTCCCCTCCCCTCCCCTCCCCTCCCCTCCCCTCCCCTCCCCTCCCCTCCCCTCCCCTCCCCTCCCCTCCCCTCCCCTCCCCTCCCCTTCCCTTCCCTTCCCTTCCCTTCCCTTCCCTTCCTTCCCTTCCCTTCCCTTCCCTTCCCTTCCCTTCCCTTCCCTCCCCTCCCCTCCCCTCCCCTCCCCTCCCTTCCCTCCCTTTTCCCCCCCTCCCTTCCCTTCCCTTCCCTTCCCTTCCCTTCCCTTCCCTTCCCTTCCCTTCCCTTCCCTTCCCTTCCCTTCCCTTCCCTTCCCTTCCCTTCCCTTCCCTTCCCTTCAAAGGAATTGTTGGAATTTTTCAACTGTATTGCCCAAAGTTTACTAAAACATAAAAAAAACCTGCAGAAACTCCCTAAATAGACAATTTTTGTATATGGGGAAACTGAGGCTTAGAAACATGATGAATTCTCCTCCAAGAGGGGATGGGAGAGGACTAGTAATGAGCTGCCCCTGATACTACAGGAAGTTTTCCTGTATGCTACATTCATACTTTTGACAGGAAGATTTCCAGCACCGATTGGGTGTAGACCACTTGACCCTCCTAATGGGGAACAACTCAGCTCATATGAGGGCAGCTGCTGCATTTTAGCACACAAGATTCTGGAAAAGGTGCTGAAAAAAGAAATTACTTTGTCATTTCTGGCTCCATTTATTGGATAATTGTGGGGAAAAGTTATTTCATTTTGGTATTCAACACCTTTCTTTCCTCTACACTTTCTTTTCATTCGTAATCTTAGACAATGAACCTCCAGAAACATGTCATTAGTGTCCAGTGCAAAGACTGCCCTGCACTGCAAAGAAATTATTTTGGTTTTTATTTTGATTTATGTAGAGCCATTGGTCCAGAGCTATGCAAGCTCTTCAGTGCAGGAGCTCTCTTCAATTTTATGTTTCATATGGTAATAGCAGCCCAGTCACTATTAAAGCAGTATTTTTTAAAAAGCCAACTGTGCTGCACTAGGGATATACCTGATCAGTAGAAAACTCAGATGTGGTTAAAAAAGAGATGAAATGAAGGTGTAGTCAGTGTGCAAGTTCCTATCCATGTTTGGAGCAGAGGGGATGAAGAGATGCCAAGATGAGTGTTACCAATTCATGCAAAGAACCAATCTCAGTGATGTCTCAGCCTCCCTGCAAAGGTAAGCACTGGTTTCTGTGCTCTGACTGCTGCAGAAGAAGTGGAAAATAACAAGTACAGAATGTAAAAAATAAGGTACTACAGGCATTGTAAATGTGGTTGTTAAAGTATACGAGATATGAAAGGGAGCCTCCAGCCTTGCCAAGGAATTTTGTCCTTTCATCGCTGTGCAGATAAATAGCTTTTAAACCATTCGTGTTGGTTTTGAATGTCTAGAATTCAGAGTTAATCTGAACAGAACCAAATTTTATAGTAGGCATCAGAGCAGGTTTGCTTTCCAATGGCTTTTCCAGGGACCTGCTGCTCCAGAGTGCACAGGATAAATGCAGAACAGGGTGGGGGGATTCTGGAAACAGTTCTGTAGCCCTCTCAGTCAGACACCTGGGAGAGGAGTGCACTGAGATTGAGTTACATCAAAGACACACAGAGCCACTAAAAACCAGACTCCTTCACAGCTCTCTTCTGTATGAAGCCTGCATAAACCACAGCTCTGCTCAACAGCTCTGGAGAGACCCAGACCCAACCAAATTGGCTTTGTGAGAACTATTGGTGATTGGTGGACGGTTGGGCTGGATGATCTTGTAGGTTTTTTCCAGCCTTTGTGATTCTACAATTCTGTGATTCTATGAAATCAAGGAACAGTCTGCCCAGAGAAGTGATGGGTCAACATCCCTGGAGATGTTCAAGAACCATGGAGAAGTGTCACTGCAAGACATGGTCAGTGGCCACAGTGGGGGTGGGTTGATAGTTAAACTTGTTGATCTTAGAGGTCTTTTCCAACATTAATGATTCTATGATTCTATGAAATGGGGCTGTCTAGCTCAGATGGTCTCACTCAAGGCCTGTAACCAGGTGGGGATGGACCTGAACAATGACCAGAAAAGGAAAGGTGTCTTTAATGGGGAGCATGGAGATGGAACAGGGATACCTCGGTTTAGATTTAGTGTTGCAACAACATCTCTGCATCTTTTTCACTCATCTTATAACCCCTGAACTCCATGGGGATTATTAATGACATTATTTTACCCCTTGTGGAGGGCACCCTGGACCAAAATTGGCTGAGGAATTTGGGCTAGTCAAGCGCAATGTGAAGAGGGAAAGTCAACATAATCAAACAGCAGTCTTCATGGAAATATGAACCGTACTGTCTTAGTGAGTTGTGGGGCTAGATCCCATCAGCATCCGTGAGATAATGGCACTGAAGTCACATGCAGAATGCACCTCAGTATTCTTTATAGAAAGCTAATGGATCATTCCTGTGTTGATGCAGGTGCTAGGCTTTGTTACAGGCTTTTCCCAGTGCTTTTTCCTTTCGTGCAGATAGGAATGTGACATATTTTCTGGTTGTCACTAGACTCTAATATGTCCAGTTTAACATTTATCATTGCAGGTCCAAATCATAAGGAACAGATCTCTGATCTCCGTAGTTTAGCAAACTGGGTGGTGATTTTCCTGGGCTTAATCTCCTTCCCTGAAGAAAAGCGTGTGAGTGCATCTCATCTGGCTGGCAGGCTGGGAATGTCTGCACTGGAAGTGCAGACATGGCAGGTGGTTCACAGTCAGTCAGTTTAGGCAAAAATCAACTTCTTAGAGCAGTGTCGAGAGCTTACGAGGAAGATGGACCAAAGAGTTCCCCAAGATAGTGTATTTTCTCTTCTGCAAATCAACTTTGCACTTCTACCTTGCTGCGATGGTCCAAGTGCTACCAATCCATGGGTGGTTCAGGTTGGATATTAGGAAAAAATTCTCCTCAGAAAATGTGGTAATACATTGGCACAGGCTGCCCAGGGAGGTGGTGGAGTCACTGTTCCTGGAGGTGTTCAAGATGGAGATGTGGCACTGAGGGACATGGTTAAGCGGATACGGAGATGATGGGTTGATGGTTGGACTTGGTGATCTTAGCATTCTTTTCCAACCTTAATGACTCTATGGCTCTATAATCTTGTTCCTGGGTCTTTGACTCCACTATCTGTCCAGAAACATGGGTGCACCGAGTTTGAGCCTGCTGACTCTCTGTCCTTACAACCCGCAGTGCAATTAAACCTATGTATCATCTGAGCAAGCTCTGTTTTCACAGCCCCTGCAAGCCTGTTCCAGGACTTTGCTGATCTGATCCTTAGGAAACTTCATCTAATTTCCAGACTAAATTTACTCCAGGCCAATTAAAACCTACTTGTTGTCGTGCCAACATTTTTTCTTTCGCTCCAGTGTTTCTTTTTGCTCCCAGCTATTTTTACCTCTCATGTGCAACTGTGCTCATTTCCCCTCTCTGCCGTTGTTTTGAGCTAAAAAAGGCCCTGCTCTGCAGCCTCCCCCCTGATGACAAGCTCTCCATCCTCTTGACCACGTCCTGGCACTTCCCTGCACCTGTTTGGTCTCAATTACTCATTCATGGACACGGCTGACCAAGCCTGGAGGAGATATTCCAGACATGCTCTTAGCAAAGCATCACGTTTTCCCAAGCACCGAAAAACAAAGACCCCCAAAATATTGCTGCTGAAGGTAAATTAGACACATGCATCACTCTCATCTTTCCTCTTCTCCTTCTCTGGACCCAAGGGGAGATTACTTTTGTCTGTGCTGGGATCATCCATGTGCCAGAGAGCACAATGCATTGTTTGAGTGGTGTTAGCTGCAGGCCTGGTGATTTGTGCCTCAGGGCCCAGCTGGTAGATTGCAGCTATCCATCCCACGTTGCAGAATTTGTGCCTTGCTTTTGCAGGTGTCACTTGGGATCAGGGCAGGAGGCAAAGGCACATTGGAGGAACACTGCTTTGAAGTTGAATCTGTATTTTGAAGAGCCCAAAAGAACAGAAATATTCTCCACAAGAAATCAATTCTAGCACAGGGAGACAACAATTAGATCCAAAGTTTTTTCCATTCAGTAAAGTTTCTTTTTTTCCCCTCTCCTCCCCTCTCCTCCCCTCTCCTCTCCTCTCCTCCCCTCTCCTCCCCTCTCCTCTCCTCTCCTCTCCTCTCCTCTCCTCTCCTCTCCTCTCCTCTCCTCTCCTCTCCTCTCCTCTCCTCTCCTCTCCTCTCCTCTCCTCTCCTCTCCTCTCCTCTCCTCTCCTCTCCTCTCCTCTCCTCTCCTCTCCTCTCCTCTCCTCTCCTCTCCTTTTTCTGTCTTTTTTCTGTTTTTCCTCTTCCTTTTCATTTTCCTTTTTCCTTTTTATTTTTCCTTTTTTTTTTCCTTGTTTTTCTCTTCCTCTTTTCCCCCTTTTCTTTTTTTGCTTTTTCATTTCCTTTTTTTTTTTTTTTTTTTTCTTTTTCTGTTCTCCATAGAAAGGTCTTAAAAATTTCAGACTCTGCGCATATCTCATCCATGGGATGAATTTCACACACTAATGGACTAAATCACGTATTCTGCTTCGATGAAGGTGCCGTGGATGGTGAGTCACTGGCCAAGGAAAATGTAAAGCCAGTACTTTTAATTTGTCCTAAGTGTAAGCTGCTTGGTTTTCACTGGTGATGAGTGCCAGCACTGGCTCCTACAGACATCACTGCAAGCGAGGAAATCATCCTCACTATGACTGTAAGTGCTCAAATAACAGATACCTGCTTTCTCCGGATTTCACATTTCAAAATTGTGGTGAAATCATTATTTTCATCTATTAAAAAAAATTATGATAATGTGTTATTAGGTACTGGCCAGGGAATGCAGTCAGACAAATACAACACGAGAGTGTTGCCAATCCTTGTGATTTTATCTGGACCTTTATTGCATGTTTTTAAAACCTCAGACTTTGGAGTCGTGGGATTAGATACAAATCTCAGGTTTCTCTTCTTTGTTTTTTCTTTTAATAAAGGGAAGGAAAGGAGGTTTGAAAACTTCTTGTAGGGTATATTCTTTCGATTCAAAAAACAGATGAAAAACTGGCTGGTAAGGAGAACTTAAAAATGTAGATGAAAATTGGAAACTGTTAAAGAATATTTCACTATTCATCCAAAAAAACATAAGCCCACAGCTGAAAGAGCACTAAATCAGGTTTTTTTTAAAGCTACTTTACAAGGGAAGTGAATGCAGCTATGAAAAGAATAATAAAACTCCAATGTAGAAAGTAGGGAAGCTTAAAAGCAAAAATTAGAAACTAGCAGTTGCAGTGATTGCTGGGGGAGAGAAAAACACTGCAGGGGAACAGGAGGATGGCAAAGCTGGGACAATAAGTAGGAATTTTTAATGCATTAGCATGACGAAGAATGATAATATTATTTTGGTTTCTGGGTGGATATTGATGAATGGGAAAGGACGAGACAGACCTGTAAATAATAATTCAGAAGTAGCAAATATCTTCAGGAAACAATTACATTCCAGCCTGGGGAGAAATATAGATTACAGAGAGGCTGCATGGTGATGACTTTCCATTACAGTAAAAGTCATGTAAAATAATAGTAAAATCAGGGGTTTAGATGTCAGTATAACCGGTATAGCAGAGTTACAAAACCTAAGATCAATAAGTGATGTTGAGCTGAGCTGTAACTTGCATCCTGGGAATGGAAACAGTCCTAGAACAAACCAGCAAAATAAAGCGGGTGACTTCAGGCTCTCAGCCTGACACAATCACAGACAGAAGAATGGAATCATCCACATGGGACTCCACTGAAAAACATTAACACCTATCAGCATAGGAAATAACTCTCATCAAGCCGATCTCACATGAGTTTCGAAAGGCAAAAAAAAATGACAGCACTGATGTTGAATATTTCCACAGGAATCCTGTGAATTACAGCAAGAAGTTTCTTGTATGGAATTGGTACCTCTGGCTAATCAACACGATACACGTTGAAATTGATAGAAATGCCAGATAGGAGGAAAATGGTTCTATAAATGTTTATGTGCATTTTTGACCCAAGACATTTCATAGCTCTACTCTATATGGATTTGCCTGTAGCCTTACTTTATTTAATATATGTTTCAATGGCAATGAAAAAAAAAAACAAAACACTTGGAAATTGCTATGGATAAACACAGAATCACAGAATATCCCAAGTTGGAAAGGACCCAGAGGATCACTGAGTCCAAATCCAACTCTACATTGTAAATAACACTGGGACAAGCAAGAAAGATACACATGAAGACAGACTGCAGATTTTGGGACTGACAAACTGAGCGTACAGAAACTGCTAGTATTTCCACAGGGTGAAATATAAGATTATGTGCTTAGAAATTGCATGCATGGATCTGATCTACAAGACTGCACTCTCTGGAAGGCAGTAGTTTTGACAGGGACTGGGAGGTGATGGTGGATATTGGTTTAACGTGCAAGTCTTAGTCATTCTGTAAGCCCTGAGTTACAATTAGAAGTGGATAAATGGTGGAAGTTGTCAAAGCAGGGGTTGCAAATCTGGTAAGGTTTAGTAGAAGGACAAATGAATGTCTTTAAAGGTGGTGGATGCCCCTATCCCTGGAGACATTCAAGGCTCAGGCTTTAGCACTCTGATGGAGCTGTGGGTGTCCCTGTTCATTGCAGGGAGTTGGAGATGATGACTTTTAAAGTTCCCTTCCAACTCAAACAATTAAATGATTCTGTGATAAAAATTGGAAAATGTGCTGAGAAAGCCTCAATTGCTTTAGATTTAAAAGATTCTTTGCGTGTAGGGGGAGCATTTCTCACCACCCTTACCACAAGTTCACAGTCTTATGCCTACCTTTCTTTCTGGATTAGGCTCCTTCAAAATGATGCTTTTCATTTATTCACCTTTTCTTCTTTCGGCCAGTCCCAATCAGTGCATGGGCATCTCAGCACACTGCTCACTCCAGTGCTTCAGGAGTTGTGTCTGTACCAATGTGCCACCAGAAATATGGCGACAGAGGAAGGAGCAGGGAAAGGAGCCAGCCATGAACCAAAGTCCCTGAAAACGTCATCAAGAACTACAAGTGGGGGAGCAAAACGTCTGGGAGGTCAACTCATAACTATTCCCGCTATTCTATTCTATTCCCTTTCCCAAGCTGTCTGTTGGCTATCCTGATGTGAATTCTCCTGGGAGGGGTTTTATTTGGTCCAATGGTACTGCTCTTCACACTCATTTGTGCCCTAGCTGGCACTGCAATAAACCTCCTTAGTAATAAAACTAAGGTAGGGGGATTTATGAAATACGCAGCACTGGGGATTTGAAACCACAGAATACCTGCTTCTCAGCTTGGCAGTCCTTCTGCAGCTCTGCTCTCCATCTGCATGGAGGATGAAGGCTCCAGGGGAAATAAAAGCCCTGCTTGAGCACTAAAGCAGCAGGGCGTACTGCAGCAAAAAAGGGAAATCACAGCTCCGCAGGAAGCAGTGGTGAAAATCTTGTTGCCTTTGGTGGGGCCAGGACATTGCCTAATGCTTTTCATTGAGGTTTAGCATATGGTTCCCACTGGTTTCCCTTGGCATTCAGATCTGTGGGGGTGAAAGAGTTTGTCAGTGGTCCTGCAGCAAAAGGAAGAAGAGGAATGGAATTCGGTACAGGGAGTTTGATGGGGCTTGCTTGAATTCCTCCAAGGGAAGGAAAGGGTTTTTCCTGTTCCCAGGCATGTGGCAACGTAGCAGATCCTTTTCTGCTTGCTATATCACACGGCTAATAAAACTCCCATGCTCCACGCTCAGCAGATGGTTTTGTGGCTGATGCATGAACCAGAACGAGATCCTGTTCCTTTTCCCTGCAGCTTTTCTGGTTCTACAGTGTTAGAAAGGGCAAAGGTTGCATACAAGTAACTGTACATGTTGATAACACAGCAGTGCAGGGCAGGGAAACCGTGACTGTTCGAGTGAGGGATCATCAAGGGAGAAAACAAGAGAGAGATGAGTGAGATTTCAAATGCTGCGTTGAGAGGCACTGCAGAATCTTTCATCAGAAAGGAGGAGGGATTTTACAAGCTGCCTCTGCTGAGTGAGGCTTTGCAGGACTGCTGAGACGTAGCAGACTCCAAGGTTGACCTTCCCAACCCTGCTTTCTCCCTGCACTGAAAATGATCCCAGTTTGTGTGTGGATCCCCACGCAGCAAATTGCGTTTAACTGATGATGGGTTCACTCCACTCAGTTTGCTTTCACGGGACACATAGCAGCAGCCCAGGAACTCATGAGATCTTCCACTGATGAGCTGAAACCTCTTGAGTCTTACTAGCCTTTCCAATCACAGAATCATGGAATCACCAACGTTGGAAAACACCTACTTTGGATCATCTACTCCAACTGTCCTACAACCAATATTTCCCCACTAAGTCATGTCCCTTAGTACCACATCTACACATTTGTTGAACATCTCCAGGATTGGTGACTCAACCACCTCCCCGGGTAGCCCGTTCCAGCTCCTGACCATATAATCTCATGTCCTGTGATTTGAACACAAGGCATGGTCAGGGTTAGACTCATAGCTGTGTTTGGAAAGCTCTGTATGGAGATGTACACGGAGCAGAAGAAAGGTTTTGGGGGGAACTTGGACTGGGTCTGAGTGGTGCAGAGGGCTTTGTGCAGCCTGGTCTGATGAGAAATGTCCCTGTCTATGACGGTGTTGGAACTGGATGAGACTTAAGGTCACTTCCAACCTAAACCATGCTGTGACTGTATGAAATGACTGTCTCTAATCGGCATAAATCTTTCTGATTTCTCTGTTTCCCATACAGGAGGTGGCTCAGACTTATCCAGTGTCACAAGGAGAAAAGCTGACATGGAAAATCACCAAGGATACCCCTCCAATGGCCAATGGATGAGGTTTTCCAGAACATCCCATCAGGGGAGAACCTACCTCCAAGTGTGCCTGATGTTGAGATGTATTCAATAAATAAAGAGAGATGAGGGAGATGTTAGATGCTGCGGCTTGATTTGCCTTTGAGTTCAGTGATATTAACCTCTTCTGCCCACTCAAACCACAGCAGAAATTTTCACTGCCTCATGAAACATGAGGGACGACAAAGGTTTCTGCTGAAAGCTCAGAGGCCAAAAATAATGTGTCTGGCTTAAAAATTCAGGAGATTTAAGATAAAGCCTACCTGATAGGTTTTAAGGGTTTTAGAATATGGTTAACCACTTTATGTTTTCAGGAGGGATAGAAAAGTAGTTTGAGGTAAGTAAATAAAAGAATGAAAGCTGTGATTTTCTCATAATTATTGTTTCTAGCAGTCTGGAAGTGAGCTTATGGCACTGGGACTGACTGGGATAAAAAGGTCACAGCTTTCCTGGAAGCAGCAAAGCAGATCTCACATTTAAAGCTTTCTCTCATCCCAGCTGGGTGCTTGTGCAGTGTTTGAACTTAGCATGTCATTGGGAAAGGTTGCTCCTGGGGCAGAGGGAGAACATGAGATGCTCCAGGTCCACAAAGAAGGATCAGGTAGATGGTGTTGCCCAGGAATTTCCTTCATCTCTCCTCTAGAAAGGTTGTCCATTTGATCAGGACTCCTCTAAATCTTCATCCAGGATTTTGAGATCCCTAAAACACCTACACCCATTGGCTGGACTTCCCCAGTTCTAGCTGGACTGCACCAAGCAGATGTTCTTTTGCTCAGAAAATATCTCCAGAAGGTCCACTTCCCTAAGGCACCTTCACCTCTCTTAACAGAGCAAAGTAATGGCAATGCTCTCCATGTACATATCTTACCCACTTGAAGTCTGCAGGACAGAGGCTGTTTCCTGATGGGTATTTGAGCTTCTGGGCCCTCCTCCTCAGTGCTGACAGGAGAAAGGTTTTGGAAGGGCTACAAGCACAACTAGCTGACATGAAAAATCTCTGAATTCATTCACTGTCTACTTCACCTGGGACTTTTTTATTATTATTATTTTGCTGGAGCAAGATGTGAGTCCTCATGTCTTTCCTTTTTTGAATGGGAAAATGAGGCATTTGTAATGAGTTTAACACTGGAATTTGTTCAAGTTCTTCCAGCTTTTCATCTGATCGGAAGAGGACAATGGTTGGGGTGTCACCTTCCCCCTTAAATGCTGCCAGATAATCCAAGCAAGGGAGATGATAGATAATCAACCCAGAAATAAAAATGGTGTCGTGGGTGGAAATACTGAAAACCCCAAAAACAAAGAATTCAAGGCTTCCCTCATAAGGCAAGATGAACATGAGAATACAAAGAAATCTTCCTGAGTTTGCAGGTACCCTGAGGCACTGGGTTTGAGGCGCATCAGCTCACACGTGTGTATTGACTCCATGGGTGCTCTCCAGGACTTTGTTCTTCATCTGTAGGGTGAGAAGTGATATGGATTCAACAGAGCCCTGCAGAACACCCATGGAAAACAAGGCAGATAGCAAGATTTGGCCTGCTACTCCAACCTGCTAAATGCCTACTGCTGCCTACTCCTCCTCATTAACTCTGCCATAAACTTCAGTAAATAGTAAACAGCTGCTGGGGCTCATTCCTTGCTGATATATAATGGTAAGAAGAGTCCAAATGTCCTCCTCATGAAATCGAATGTGTATAAGTCCATGGGGCCGGATGGTATCCATCCTAGGGTTGTGAAAGAGATGGCTGATGTGGTTGCTGAGCCACTGTCCATCATGTTTGAAAAATCCTGGCTGTCTGGTGAAGCCCCCGGTGACTGGAAAAAGGGAAACATTACTCCCATTTTTAAGAAAGGAAGAAAGGAAGACCCGGGGAACTACAGGCCGGTGAGCCTCACCTCTGTGCCTGCGAAGACCACGGAGCAGACCCTCCTAGAAGCAATGTTAATGCACATATGAGATAAAGAGGTGATTCGAGACAGCCAGCATGGCTTCACCAAGGGCAGATTGTGTCTGACCGATCTGGTGGCCTTCTGTGATGGAGTAATGGCTTCGGTGAACAGGAGAAGGGCGATGGATGTCATCTATCTGGACTTTTGCAAGGCCTTTGACATGATCCCTCACCACATCCCTCTCTCTAAGTTGGAGAGGTGTGGACTTGAAGGATGGACTGTTCGATGGATTAGGAACTGGCTGTCTGGACACAGCCAAAGGGTTGTTATCAGTGGTTCTGTGTTAGGGTGGAGACTGTTCACAAGTATGGGCAATGGGTTGGGGCAGTCCCAGGTATTTATACAAACTGGAGGAAGACCTCCTTGAGAGCAGCCCTGCGGAGAAGGACTTGGGGGTCCTGGTGGATGAGAAACTGGACATGAGCCAGCAGTGTGCACTTGCAGCCTGGAAGGCCAACAGTGTTCTGAGCTGCATTAAAAAGGGGTGGCCAGCAGGGAGAGGGAGGTGACTGTCCCCCTCTACTCGGCTCTTGTGAGGCCCCATCTGCAGTGCTGCATCCAGGCCTGGGGTCCCCAGCACAGGAAGGATGTGGAGCTCTTGGAGCAGGTCCAACTGAGACAGGGGAGGTTTAGGTTGGATCTTAGGAGGAAGTTTTTCACACAGAGGGTGGTGACGCACTGGAACAGGTTGCCCAAGGAGGTTGTGGATGCCCCATCCCTGGAGGCATTCAAGGTCAGGCTGGATGTGGCTCTGGGCAGCCTGGTCTGCTGGTTGGCAACCCTGCACATAGCAGGGTGTTGGAACTGGATGAGCACTGTGGTCCTCTGCAACCCAGGCCATTCTATCATTCTATGATTCTATGAAATCATCCCATAAACACCTTTGAAGCTCCCAGGAAAGCATGTGTGGCCTCCACTGGTGTTATTAGAGGACTCCTCAAGAGTAAATTGAGAGCAGGCGGTCACTGCTGGTGCCAGACTCCTCCTTCTTCTCTTGTGTTCCTTTTTCTCCCAGGGCTTTCTAGTCTCAGTTCGGGCCATGAGGGCTGTGATGCCGAGATACTCTTTTTGCTCATCTATCTGGCTCTTCCTGTAAAGAGCTCAGCCCTTGCAGGCTCACCACAGAGGATGACTCTTCATCACGGCACCCAGAAGGATGCTTTTGGGGAAAGAGAAGTCTCAATAGAGGAATGGGCCAAATGCTACCTACAAAGTCCTGCTGAGTTCACTGGATATCTGATCTTCAGCTGACTCCTGTGATTATGATGTGTGTAAATAAGAAACTGGAACATGACATAGATGCTGCTGCAATGGATGCTTGGGTATGAGATCAAAATTCAAGTGATCCCAAAAGGGAAGAGGAACCAAGCTCTCAATACCACAACTGCATCCATACCCATTGGTAGAGAGAGCGGGCAGTGGTAAGCGGCTCTCTGTGTTCTTCCAGACCTCTCCAAATGGGAGGCTCATTGGGTAAATGAATGCTGGCAGACAGTGCAATTTCCAACAGCTGCTATTGCAAATCACTCTCATGGCCAGGAGTCTGGATCTGGCCCAGATTCACCCAGAGGTAGCTGCAGAGGGGCATGATGGAAATCTTGTTTGTTGGACCTGCTGCCTTGGTAAAAGAAGCCATTCCACAATTCGTAGCACACATGGAAGCTGGTGTTGAGTTACTTCACATCTCGTAAGCCCCAAGCTCTGGTTGAAAGCATTTCCTTCAAAGGCATATCCAAAATAGTATCTTAATGCGGATTCTCTGGTGTTTAGAGATGCAGTTGAATTTGTCTTTCTTTCTCGGGAGGAACTGGTGGATTATCCCTCTTTTATCAGTTGCTGTAGAATTTGCACAAACTTCATATTCCTGAGCCCTCTTTTGCTCTGCTGGACAAAATGACAAGAGTTATCAAAGCTGTGCAGTTGAAATAAGTGCACCCACACACTGTGGGATCAGTAAATGTTGTTTCCTTTGGAAATCAGGTTGAAAACTAAGTCCAGAGCATGCTCAGTACTGCTGCACTTCAATTCTATTCTGTTGCTGCATATTCCTGAAAACAACAGTTTTCTGACAAAAGTTCATTAGTTGGACTTGATGATCCTTATGGGTCTCCTCCAACTCATGATGTTCTGTGATTCTGAGATTCTACTTTTAATTAACCTGGTTAAAACTGTCCATGTGGAAGCTGAGCCTCTGGATATTATATCATCTAAATCTTCTTCAAGAGAAATCATATTATTAAATGAGCATTTTTTACAGTGGCGCTTCCCAGATCCTAACTTTACAACTGTGAAGCACCCAGGATGTGGTATAATTTGCAACGAGCACAGATGAGAATACAAATTCAGGAATGACCTTACTGGGACAGATAAAAGGGACCATCTGTCCCCGTAATTCACCTCTGACATTGGCCCATGCTGAGGAAAAGGGTATTGGAAATCAGGGGTCTTTCCCCTGGCTGTGCTTGCCTACTTTCTCAGCTTGACATTACACCCAGGGTATTGTCTTTAATATATAACCATGGACCTGCTCTACGTGGGGTCTTCTCTTCACGCTAGCACAGTGAAAACCTTATGCTTTAGCTTGGAAACAAATATATCCCCAATCCCAAAAGTGACTGGTGCAAGACATAATAAATTAGTGAGGTCAGACAGCTGAGGATGAGATTACGAGTTATCTGAGGCAAATTTACAAGGTTTTATTCTCACTCTGCTTTCAGGTTTCAAATATGTTTTCCTTCAACCTACGATGCACACACACACTCAAGAGTTTTATTGGGAAAGGCTTGAAGTAAATCTCTTTGTTATTAAGGAGAGAGTGGGATTCAGAGCTTTGGATGGGGGAGATTTATTTCAGTTCCTGTCCTGTTCCCATCCATCTCTGGAATTCCCCAACAATTGCAACGTGAGGAAGAGCAGCTTCATCTCCTGTTTCTTCCTGACAAATGACAAATTGCTCCGAGGGCAGAGAAGGTGAAAGAGATGATAAAATATCTTGTTTAAAATAAGAGGGGAGCTATGCGATAAATTATTATTAATAATAATACCAGCTCACAGACCTAAGACAGAAGAGTCCTCAGCAAGTGAAATGACATAGAGAAATCACCCCATCCACTGGTGAAATACAACCTCCCCTAGTAAAGCTTAGCAGTTTGGATGAGAACATATGGAGGGTCTGAGCTGAGAAAGGCTCCCCTTTGGCTTCCTGCTATCTTCAAGTATGTATTTGGTTCTACCATCTCAGATCTGTATGGTCTGAAGCTTCCTCAATGCCCTCTGTAGTGTTGGAAAGGATCGTGTGCTGTAGTGCAGTCCATCAGGGAGTGTTGCTCTTTCACACTGCCCAGGACACACGAGCTCACCTGGAGCTCCCATTCTGCACTCTTTGAAGTGCTTCCATGAGACATGAAATGCAAAGTTTGGTAAGCTTTCATAAAATCAATCAAAACCAGTTTCTCCAAATCATCACAGTGAGTTGGTCACTTTAGTGTGGTTGTAGCCTCTCTGTCACCTTCTGTCACAGAATCACAGAATCATAGAATGGTTTGGGTTGAGAGGGACCTTTAAGACCATCTAGTTCCAACTTTCCTGCTATAGGCAGGGACACCTCCCACTAGACCAAGTCAGAAGGATAATACAGCACTGGCCAGTCTTGCAAGGCAGTAGAGAGATGTTCACAGGCCAGTAGTGCAGGCTTTAGCCCAGGCAGTTAGTTAAGAAGCAGCATCCCAACCCAAAATAGCATTCATGGCAATGCACTGGAACAGGCAGCCCGAGGGAAGTGGTGGAGTCACCATCCTTGGAGGTTCTCAAGAACTGTGGAGATGTTCTGGAGGGGCTGGTTCAGTGAGCATGGTGTGGATGGGTCGACAGTTGGACTTGGTGATCTTAGATGTCTTTTGCAATCTTAATGATTCTGCGATTCTGTGTCCTGGAACTTGCTTCCAGCTCAGGCCTGCACAAGCATTTTCAAGGGAAAAGGCAAGAAAACTTGCAATAGTCTGCCCTTAACATCTTTCCACAATTTATTTCTGGATCCTTATACCTGAATATTAATAAAAGCAAATTATTTTAGCCACACATCTGGGAGTCAGTTACGACTACTAACTGTTTCCAGAAAAAGACGAGCCAAGATACAAAGCCAGCCCTCAGAAATGCAAAAATAATGTCTCTGCCCATTTTCTCACTCCAGAACATCAGCAGCTGGAGGTTTCAGGCACCAAGGGAGCGTTGGCCCAGCACACTGGTGTGGTTCCTTCTCGGAAATCTTTTCACAGCTCTCTGCTTATCCCTCACACATCACAGGCACCCACCATCCAACTGATAACGGTCTTTGTTCTCTTGGCAGGAGCAGCTCTGCTCGCAGCTCTGGCTTTGCTGTAGGGTTTTATGTGTGAACCTCAGCAAGACGTTTAGCTGACACATTTTGAGCAACAAATAATGACACCTTCTTGGGCTATTCAGTCCAACACAAGCTGTACTTGCTTGCAAAGCAGTCAGTTTAGATGGAGTTGTGTCTATTCTTCCTGGGGCTTAAGGTAATACAAATAATATAAACAATTTTCTCTTTTTTTTTTTTTTTTTTTTTTTTTTAATTTTTTAATTTTTCCCAGTACTTTAAAACATGAAGAGCAGTGCAGTAATGCATTTTTGAAAAAAACAGGCAAGGTTTTATGTTTTTCCTTTTCGAAAGCCTACCAGGCCATGTTAGACATAAAAATCCCAGCACATAAACGCACACCCCTAACTGAACTCTGCTGTTGGGTCTGCTTTACATTCATCATAAACAGACACTCTGAGCAAATGCAGTAAGAAGATATGCTCTCAGTACATTACTCACTCACTTTTATCATCCACATTTGACTGTTTTCCCCTGGGAAAGATCTCTTTGAATATCTGTAGATTCAGATCTACAAACTGAGCCCTCAGTCTGCATGAATCCACGCTCCATGGCTGTGAATTTTCACCACTCTGAGGTGAGATGTAGGGTCACTTGAGAACAACTCAATTTTCATAAAGTGTAAATAAAAGTCAGAGACTTCATTTGCAGAGTTCTCAATCAGCATGAAAGGTTTATACAAATAGAGTAAAAGTTTGGACAAAGTCTCAATCCCAGCTGTAAATCATCAAGATATTAAAGTACCACATGGGCCTTTAGATCTTGCATCTAAAGATTGGATGACGACTTGAAACTGGCATGGAATCTTCTATACCACCATTAAGGTTGAACAACTCAGCTGATCAAGTAGGAGGTGGTGCACATTTCCAAAGGGTGTCATTGTGGAACTACCTGGCAGCTCAAGCAGCTCTCAGGCAGTGAACAGGCTGCCCTCTCAGAAAGCCTGCAGAGGACACATGAAGAAGGGGTGATTGATGCAATGCAGAAGAGCGATGCTATTCGAAGAAATGAGGTGGAGAAAAGGATTAGCAGGAATCTCAAGAATTTCACCACAGAAAAATGTAGAGTTCAGTATATGAGAAGGAATAATCCACGTGGCAGCACAAGATGGGACCATCTGGATAGACCAGGGGCATCTTGGTGGACGATGAGGTCCTCACTACAATGTCTTCACACTTGTAGCACAGAATGATCACATACAGAGGTGAATTTGCAAAGGGGCAGCTAGCAAGGGATATAATTCTTCCCCTCTACTCAGACCCTGAGATCACATCTGGGCACTGGACTTGAGTACCAGGAGATAGGAAAAATCCCAGCAAGGCCAATGGGATGGTTGGGAGTGGAGCTCTAGATGTGTGAGGAGATAATGAGTTCTGGCTGCCCTACAACTGAAGTTGTGGGATCTCCATCTCCATTTATATTCTGATGTTCTCTGGAGATAGCCCTAAGCAACCAACTGTTTTGGATCTGCTTTGAGAAGGGATGAGAGATCCCTTCCAAGAGCTTCCCTCCAACCTGTTGTCCTGTGACTCCTCAAACCTGAATTTTGTTTTTCTCTGCACACGCTAGGATCCAGCCACAAACCCTTTTCAAGGCAAACCGTAGACGGTGTTTTGCCCAAATAATAGCACCAAAATATAGGTTGTCTTTTTTTCTTGCTTATAAAGCAATACGGAGGTAGGACAGGTGGCACCTCATGGAGGTTAGACTGCAAAGAGGTGAAGTTCATTGATTGCTTGATAATGCGAGTGCCCACCAGCACTGGTGTGACAGAAGCATTAGTGGTCCACAAACCTGAATGGTATTTTGCAGCAAAATACATCCCTGCAGGTACAGACAAGTAAAACATTGACCAATTCTGCATGGTGATACACAGGTTTTATAAACATATGAAGCAGCTGCACTGGGGTATGGTGGGTAGTTACATCTTTGGCTTTGTCCCATGCTTTTGTTAACACTCATGAAAACATGAAATACTACAATGAGTGAGAAACACGTCATATATGCCTCCATTATGAAAAAGAATGGAAACACACAGAGATAACTCCTCCAACATGTAGGAAGTGAAAAAGTCCAGAAATGATATACTACTTCTAACTCAGCAGTCTTCTTCCTTGCATAAATGTAGGTTTTGGAATGGTTTCTCCCCCTGAAAGTTGTTTTTCCTCCAGTCCTCTAATCCCTGCTCTCTCCTCCTCCACTATCACTCCCTTTGTCTTGGCTCATTTGTGGCTGCTGCCATGTAGATGAGCAACAGCATCCTATCACATGCGGCAGTGAGGATCCAGCCAGCATGCATCTTCCCCCCAACTTGAGTTGAGATGCTGCAATTAGCTGCTCCAACTTACCCAAGTTCTAACAGGCACACTTTTATTAACTGTTGTCCATTTTGTTGCCAGCGTCAGGTCTGATCCAAAGCCCCAAGTCAACGGGAGTCTCTCCCTGTCAAAATTCTCCTTTGATCACTCAGCACTGCTTACAGAATTTTCAGTCTCTTGAAAAACTTCCTGACATTTATTATTTTAATGTAATGCGTTATAAAAATGAATTACGAATTCCGATATATTTTGGAGAAACTCTGCAAAACATATGAAGTCACCAACTAAGATATAAATCACATGCCCTTTGTTGTTGCTTTCAAAATAAGATTTTATCTATGCACTTATTAGCTCCTTCCAGGCCGAACAGTGTTTTTGCAGTGCTTACTCATTGAGTGATTGTAGAGATGTCAGTCCAGCTCTATCTGAGAGAAGCAGCTTGCCAGTGCACACCAATCATTTTCAATGTTGCCTTAATTAGTAAAGCACTGCTCTCTTTTTTCCCCCCTTGTTTTATTTTTAGTTCTTTTTCTTTTTAACCCAAAGTCAGATTGTGCAAATCTTAATCACAAAAGTAAAATCTGCTCTTCTAACCCCTGCTTCTGTCTTCAAGACATGTTCTGAAAAGAAAAATGTAGGGAAATGGATGCTGTTTATAACTGGATTTCAACCAGCATGGACAATGTGATTATAGGTTAGAAGTTCTCTCCTTTTTCCAGTTTTCTTGTTCTCCTCTCTTCCCTGTCCTCCATCAGTTTCCAGTTCTTACCTGTCTCAGTTTAGACATTTCTTCCTCTCTGCAGACAAGGACAAACTCACCAACATTGATCCTCTACATCTCTCGGTGGGTTTCAGACCCTAGATGCTTCCTACCCAGGTGAAGCCATGGCCTTAACAAAACACAGCATTTATGGTGAGTTGGTGGAATAAGAGAGAAAAGAGACCATGTGAGCTTTGAGATCACCACAGAGCTTATTGGTATTGGTATTTATTCCAATCCACTGATGTGGTGTCTATGTTCTCTTGCACGTGAAGGTGGATTTCCTTTCCTCTTTGGATGCAGAATGGAGAATGTTGAACTGGGGTCTTTTGCCTTCAAAAGCTAAAACCTGGCTGTGCTCAAGACTTCTTTAGTCTGTCTCCACCTCACTATCCCCATCAGACTTCTCCCTCGAGTTTTCTTTTCCAGAAGCATGTAAATACTTCTCCCTCTCCAAACTCACTGGAGGGCAGGCAGGGAGGCTCTGCTGACACAGCACCTCAGAGCAAAGTAGAATCACAGAATCACCAAGGTTGGAAAAGACCTCCATGATCATTGAGTTCAACATAGCACCATTATTTCCCCACTAAACCATGCCACTCAGTACAACATCTAGATGTTTCTTGAACACCTTCAGGGACGGTGACTCAGCCACCTCTTTGGGCAGCCCGTTCCAGTGCCTGACTACTCTTCCAGAGAAGAAATGTTTCCTAACACCCAACCTGAACCTCCCCTGGTGCAACTTGAGGCCATCTCCCCTCATCCTATTGCTAGTTACACAGGAAAAGAGGCCGACCCACACCTCACCACAACCTCCTTTCAGGTAGTTGTAGTGTGGAGAGCGATAAGGTCTCCCCTGAGCCTCCTCCATATAAGCCCTCTCTTCACCTGAAGCATCTCTGCCTCTCTGTCAGAGGATTTCAAAATCCTTTAAAAAAAAGTAAAATCCGTTTTAAAAAAAGTAATGTAGAGTGATAGCAGGCTTTGTTTCCAGAGCATCCCTGATCTCAATTGCTTTTGCCTTTCCTCAGCCATGAATGACAGAAAACCGTGAGCCATGGCACAAGCTCAATGGGTTAGGTACACTCAAATCAGATGCTGGTGGTGCTACTGATAAAGAGAACCCAACATCTGTTACAAGCAGAACAGCTGTGAGTTATTGGTTATTTTCAAGAGAAATGCACATTAAACTAACCTGACTCAAGGACTCCAAATCAGTTGCATTTACTTCTTTTCCTGAGTCAGGTTCACTTTGGAGTCAGGTCTCCATTGCAGTCATGGCTCTGACTTTGCATCCAAGCTTCTGATGCAGGGGAAAGTCCATTTTTCTCCTGAACTTTACAGACCTGCTTATGGAGATTCACTTCAGGCTTCCCTAACGGGATGTGGGGAATAAGCATTATCTCCAATTTCTTACCAGCAGCATACTGATGTGAACACATATGCATGTCTGGAGATCATCCGTTTGTTGAAACATTCATTGCTTCTTCACCTCAGATCTATATCTGCACATCGTAGTTCATTCACTCCATTAGTACCTTTCTTACATTAAACATAGGTGCATATACATCCACCTACACCTGCTGAGCCCAGGGCTGTGTGTTGATATTTCAAGATGTGAGCACTGAGCTTCCAGCTTGTTTGCCAACAGTAATCAGTGCCTCTGTGGACATTGTCAGAGGTATGAACATAATTCTCCGTATTTTCCATTCAGTTGAAAGATTTTTGGAGTACAGAGGATTGACTGGTTTATGCTTAGAGCTATTTTCAATAGGTGCTAAAATTCTGGTTTAAAAATGCATACCTATTTTATGTAGTACCTTAAATATTAAGCTTTAACAGAAACATTGGCTGCAGGTAATATAAGGTAACTGTTATTATTTTCTCTGGGGGTGATGTTTTACTGCCTTGGAGACAGTCAGCATTTGCATTAGATATAGATGATAAAGATACACTCACAGTAATTTATATTGTTTACAGTTACAGCTCAGGCATTTCCTTCAGCTTCATTTCGTAAAGGACCCCAAAACTTTTCCAGCGAGGTGCCTGATGAATTGCAGCTCCACAGAGCTGACATTAATGGGAATGATGTCATTGCTTACCAGGCTCACCGGACCAGAAAGTCCTCCCTGGATCAATGCCGATAGCATCCCACTACAACCCATTCCTGGTGTCTCCACTTGCAAACCAAGCCAGCTTGGGGGGAATCAGAAGCACAGAAGAAAAGAAAAACTTCAACCAAACCACTCATGCATTCCCTCCCACTTGACAGCTCCCCGTTTTACACCGATAAGGGAGACAGCCAGCCATACCCCTGCAGCCATAAAACAACATGCAACAACTGTTTCGAATTTAAGCGTTCAGCAAGCGGATGAGAAGGGTGGGGAAGCCGTGCAGGGGCTGCGGGGTAGGTTCAGCCCTCCTATAAATACTCTGCAATGACAGACTGGTTTGCTTTTGGCTCCAGTCCCACGGGACATGACCCACACTGAGGAATCAGCCTGCCGTTTGGCACAGCCCAGCGGTGTTAATCTCCTCGCCTCTGCAGGGGTCCGTCTCTTGGAGAGGAATGGGGAGACGTGCTCTGCTTCTGATCCAGACCTAGCAGAGGGTGAGGGAGGCAGTGTGGCACATGGAGGGGAGGCAAAAGAGGGATGCATTTCATTAAAGAGAGCCATTTTCCCCCAAGCTGCTGTTCCCTCATGCCACTGTGGCTCTGTTTATGATGCTGTGTGTATGAATGAGAAGTGAGTTCCTGTAGTTCAAGCTGAGCAAGTGGAGGGGAGTTGTTTTAGGGGCTAATATGGCTGGCTAACAAGAAATGAAAGGGCTCAGGCTATGGCTTAGGCTACGAGTAGGCTGCCATGAGGAAGCTGCAGGCTGTTATGAGGAGCTGCCAGGACAAAGTCATCAGCAAAGAGCAAAAATCCATCCTGCATGCTTCAAATGGGGAGATGGGGTTTTGTGCAGGGAGGATGAGGGGATGGGATTCTGTCTAAGGTATTAGATGCTCCATCCACCACTGGAAGGTGAAGTCAGTCTACTGTAGTCTTTGACAAGAACAGCCACTATCAATGTACATGTTTCCAGTTGGGTAGGTTGTCTTTGTCCCAGAAATATACCATCACTGTGGTCATCATGCCTGGTGGTCCCAAATGTGAGACAGCCTCTGGTTGCCCAGCTCCTATGTTGCTCTGCAACATAGAAAAGCAGCCAACCCTTTTTTTTCTGCAGTTTCTCCTCTCCTCACACACAAGTCACGCTGATGATCATACCCAAAGCATCAAGGAATAGGCTAAAATCTGGGGAAGTCTCATCAGAAATGAAGTTGATTGTCCATCCCATGACGAGGTCAGGGAGAGGACTGTCCTTTCTGCTCCATTCTCAGACTCTCCTGTGGTGCTATGTTCAACTCTGGGCCCCAGTACAAGGATATTTTTTGCCCCATTCCTGGAGGTGCTCAAGGCCAGGTTGAATGAGGACTGCACAACCTGAGATAGTGGGTAGTGACCCTTCCCACAGCAGGGGAGAGTGGATCTAGAATATCTTTAAGGCCACTTTCAGCCCAAGCGATTCTGTAACTTGAAGATGACACAGGTTGGAGTGAGTCCAGAGGAGGCTACCGTGATGCTCATAGGTCTGGAGCATCTCTTTTACCAAAAAAGTCTGAGGAAGATGGGGTTGTTCAGCCTGGGAAAGAAGCTTTGGGGAGACCTCATTGTAGCCTTCTAGTACCTAAAGGATCTACAGAAAATCTGGAGAAGGACTCTTTATTAGGGAGTGTAGTGACAGGACAAGAGGTAATGACTTTAAACTTAAAAAAGGGTAGATTTAATTAATTAGGAAGGAATTCTTCATTATGAGGGTGGTGAAGCCTTGGCACAGGTTGCCCAGAGAAGCTGTGGGTGTCCATCCCTGGCAGTGCCCAAGTCCAGGCTAGATGGATGTTTGGGCACCTGGTCTATGGGAGGTGCCCCTGTCCATGGCAGTGGTTGAAACTGGATGAGCTTGGGTTGGAAACACGAGCTGTTCTGTAATTCTACGATTAACCAGTATACCTTTAGGAAAAGAAAGAGAACTGGTACATGCATTTAAAAGTGTTACGAGCTTTCTACAGTTATGCCTTGGAGGGACAATTTACACCCTTTCAGGTGGTATATTTTTCAGCTTTGCAGGCAGTCTTTCCCTTCTGGCTGACTTTTTCAGCAAATTTCCATTTACAGACCATGCAGATTTCTATATATGAAATCTGATGCTTCTGAACCTGTATAGGACACCACAAAATCATCAGCAAGTTCTAAATCCAGGTTTCACCTGCATCACATTTAGGTTATTCCTTCTAGCAGAGAGTGAAGGAGGGCAAGACTTGGTGATATTAGAATGATTCCTGCCTTGTGCAATGCCTTTCACACACCCCATCCCAGCTGAAGAGCCGAAGAGCTAATGGGATATTGAAGGCAAAGCAAAAAGAACAGCCCATTTCAGGTGCTGGGCAACATCTACTCCCCTTCCTTGTTCACCCTGTTACCCCTGACACCCTGTCCTTCTCCTCTCCTTCTCAAGAGACATGCACAAGTGAACCTAACCCTCACTGTCACTCTTGTGATTTTAAAAACTCTGGTTAGAAAGCTCATGCACTGCAGATATTTTGTTCTTTTGAAAATTCATGGAGTCATTTGTCCAAACTAGCTGGCAATGTGTGAATGAGATAGCTTAAGACAGCCAGTGTCAACAAATACTCAGGCTGGAGTTTGTTTCATGGACTGTGGTGCTCCTTGCAAACTAATCTGAGGGATGCTTTACATCATGCAGAGTGGGGAAAGCCATGACCCACTCCTGCTTTCATTTCTGTCCTGGTGCACTTTGCATATTTGTCTTTGTCTCGCTTGGGTTTGATCCAGGCACATAACCTTGAAACAAAACAAACCCACACTGCCTGCGGGACCCTTCATTCTTGGAGGGGAGCTGTAAGCCCACTCCACTTCCAGAAAGAGTGACAAAGGTTTTAAACTTCTTTACAGCTCAAAGTGGGCATTAAAAAGGAGGCTGGAGTAAGTGGAGTCTGCTTGAAGGAGATGCCGATGCTTTGCCCCTCTGCAAACAGGCTCCCACCAAAGACCTCCCATCTTACAGCTCCTATGGAGTGGGGTGGGCCAGACTCCTCCTGTGTGCTCAAGGGGATCTTTCATACAGACTCTAGGAGGAAAACAAAGACTCATCTCCTCTGCAAGGAACTGGCATTCAAATTGTGTGGGGCTCGCTCGTCTCTCTGTGGTGACGTCTTTGCTGCAAGTATGTGCCCGTGATGCCAAGTGGCTTCCCACTGCTGGAGTAATTCAGACTACAGGCATCCATCCCTGCCACACAAACACTGCAGCTGGCATCAGAGCTAATATAGATATTCAGATAAAACAGGTGGTGGGTGCAGAGTACCCTCCCCAGTCTGTGGATGGATCAATCAGGGCACCTTCCCATCGCATCTCTGAGCACAGGAAAATCCTTCTTCTCTCCCTGCTGCCAATGAACCTCAGTTTAGGTCGCATCCATTTTGAGTACATTTAGAAAAGCCTGGCATTTTGTCTTCCTAGGTATTTGCTGGTCTTTCTTCCAATAGAAGGCTCCTGTGAAGGAGCTAACCTCTCCTTTCAGCTTGGATCCACCAGCATCCTTGTCTGTCTTCCAGAGGTGGAGGTGGAAGGCTTTCAGGAGCTGGCAGCAGACCTCCCACCTCAACCAGATCTGTGCCTATAGGAAATCAGAATCATAGCATCACAGAATGGCTGAAACTGGGGGCATCTGTATGTCCACCTGCTTGAGCAGGACCACGCAGAGCAGAGTGTCCAGCATTATGTCCAGGTATCTTTTGGAGATGTCCAAGGATGGAGACTCCACAACCTCTCTGGGAAACCTGTGCAAGTGCAAGGGCCCTTTTCATGTCCTTATTAAATCCATACTGCTGAAAGTACACATAAAACATTTCTCTGACACCCTTCCCACTGCTCTTTCTCTTTGGGACAGGCACAGGGGTTGCAGAGAGATTTCAGTCTATGTAAATGGATAGCCAAGCAGAGTCCCAAGGACTGACTTCCTCGGCAGAACCACAGATGCAACTATTTGGCCCATGTTTGGCAGAATGTCCCGAAATACCATCTGCTGACAAAGGTGTGTATCTGCAACACTCAGACCATGCTTTCATAGAATCACAGAATCATAGAATGGCCAGGGTTGAAAAGGACCACAATGATGGTCTAGTTCCAACCCTCTGCTATGTGCAGGGTCACCAACCACCAGACCAGGCTGCCCAGAGCCACATTCAGCTTGGTCTTGAATGCCTCCAGGGATGGGGCATCCACAACCTGCTAGGGCAACCTGTTCCAGTGCGTCACCATCCTCTGAATGGAAAACTTCCTCCTAAAAGTTTCAGCTGCTGGAGGAATCTGCTGACTGCAGTGGGAGCTTGAGAAGACCACGTTAGGTCTTCAAAGGCTAAATGAGACCACAGTAGGCCCTTGAATGATGGATGTTGACGCAGCTGTTTACAGTGGTCAAAGTGGGATGGTTCCTTCTCCTTTCTCCCTCTTCTCTTCAGGGTTTTGATAAGATGATCACTCATGAAGCCTGGAAGAAGCATTTCTGAGTCTTCCAGGCAAAAGCCATACTGTAAATAGTGGGGGAGAAGTAGAACAGAGTAAACAGAATAACGTCTTCTTCAGGGGAAAAAAAAAAAAAAAAAGGAACCAAGCCAACACCACCCTTTACCCAAAATGATTATGAGAAATTGCAGAGTAAATGCTTATCCTTGTATATTGCTGGTTTATCAATCAGATCACAACATGGAGGGGGAAGGCAGCAGGAGGGGAGAGAGATTACTCGGCTCAGCTTTTCTGGCAGCCAATGGCTGCTGTTTATGAAGCCTTAGAAATGTACAACATGCTTTACAAGATACACGTGTTGAAGGCTCTGGGCTGGGGGGGAGGTCTATGGATGTGTATCCTACTGCTCTTACACTGCTTTATCTGTGGGACACCTGGAAATTGGTCCCATTAGATGCAAAGTGTGTGGGCTGCGGATCACAGACTCATCCCTGCAGCAAAGAGGGAAAGAGTAAAAATGTCAAGAGCTCATTAAAAATATAGAAGCTGAGGGAGTGTGAATGCAAACAGCCTGTAGAAATCACTTTAGTTCAAGTTACTGAATCCAAGAGCTGCTCTGTAAGCAAATAACTGCTTCATAACCCATGTTTCAGTGGAGAGAGGAGGAAACCCTCCCATCATCAAGTCTACCAGCTCTGAGAAGTTGAGGATGGACTGCTGACCTATCTGAAAGAGGAGAAAGATTGTAAGAGATAGTTAAGCTCCAAAAGCTCAGCCAAGCTCATCAGCTGGTTGATTTTCATCTTCAATCACCAGCTTCAAGCTGGAGAAAACCTGGAGGGTATATGTCTTACCTCAGCTAGGATAAATACTGGAAGGACACCAGGGTCATCTCCAAAGACCAGCATCCCATGACTCAAACAGCAAAGGGCAGAAGATGGCCTTGCTATAAGCAGGAAGGGTTGTGGTTCTCATCATGCTCCTGACATAGGAGTCACAGCCCTCTTGTCCCTTTGCTGTTACTGTGAAGGTACATGATGCAAAACTAGAGGTACCCCAGGAAAAGAGGGGTGGAGTACTGTGCAACAGAACAGTTGCCCAGAGACGTTCTGGCATCTCCTCTTTGGAGATCTTTAAAAGCCACCTGGACTTGAAGCTGGGCATGCTGCTCTGGGTGTCCCTTCTCTAGCAGGATTGGGCCAGGTGGACCCAGAGGTCCCTTCCAATCTAACCCATATTGTGATCCAGGGTATGGAGGAAGAGTTGCTTGCTTTCAGGATTTGTGGCCTCGGGGCTAAGCATAAGACTTAAATACATCTTTTTCCAGGCCATCTGTGTTTGAGGTTTCCATACAGGACCCTTGTCTCAGGGTAGGATTTATCCCTTCCAGGCCTCCCTCTGCAGAAAACATTTTGGTTTGTGGCTGGCACCACATCAAACACTTCCAGCACCTGATCTGAAGTAAAACATTAAGAATCACATACAACAGGGCTTGAAACAACACCAGCATTATTATAGCAAAAAAAAAAAAAAAAAAGTAATAAATAATTTTAAAAAAATCTCCCTGGTGATATTAATGAGCTCTTTGGAGGGGGCAATCAGCAAGATAATCCCTACACGCACTGCAGATAGCAAGGCAGCCAGAGTGGGAAGATGCTTCGGTTTCCCCAAAACAGCTATAGCAAAAGCAAGCCACTCCAATCCTACAGCAATTTTCTGCTGTTGAAATATGACCACAGCTGAGGATGGGAGGTGAAGGCACTGCCACATTTTCCACCCATCCCTCCTCATGTGATCTTTCACATTTCCTCAGGCGACGTTTTCAACACAGCATAGTTTCGTTGCCACTGGCGTTCAAGGGCCTCCAGAAGAGGGGATTACGGGATGGGATAAGGCCTGCCTACCCGTCTGATAAAGCCTAGCTGGAGATAAGGGCTCCTTACAGCTCTAATTTTAAAACTGGCCCCAGCACCCTTTGATTCTCTTCAGAGCTGATCCGTGCTTTCCAATAAGAAAGCAAGGAAATGGACGGAGTGATTGGGAAGGCTGAGGATCCACATTCTCCTGCCCTTTCCCTTCCACCTCAGGCACAAAACCAGCCCTCATATCTTGAAGAATTTGAGAAGTCATCCTCTTCCACTTGAAGAGCCACATAAGCCAGAAATCTCTCCTCCTAACACAACACCCACCCAGAACACCAAATTTTATAAAGCTGAAGGAGCTGTAAGGAACACATACAAAATGGATGGATGGATGGAGCCTGACACACCTCCTCTCCTGTCCCAGCACCAGACTATCCATACCTCAAGGCTTTGTCATTAACTAATTTACTTTAATTATGTTCATGATGGGGCTGGAGCATACCCAGCCCAGGCTCTGTTTTCTTGTGCTAGGAAAAATGAAGGGTGCCCAGTTGGGCTGCCTCCATCCAAAACAATACTTGCACCCAGGACTGAGGTTAAGCAGAGCATTTCTGTCCAGTCCTCTAGGTTTGCTATTTATTTAACTACCCTTGCTTATAAATGTCCTTTACAGAGAGGTGATGTGTTCTGCTCAATAAAAGACACCTCCCTGGCCTGATCAGCTTTAGAGTGGGAAGGGATGGGAAGGCGAAGGCAAGAGAAGGGGAAGGGGATGGGGAAGGGGAAAGGGAATGAAGGGGAAGGGGAAGGGGAAGGGAAAAAAGAAAAAGGAAAAAGGAAAAAGGAAAAAGGAAAAAAGGAAAGAGTGGCAGGGAAAGGGAAGGGAAGGGAAGGGAAGGGAAGGGAAGGGAAGGGAAGGACATATGCTCAAGGCTACTAGAGGCATGATAAAGCTGAGTGTGTATACGGTATAGTTTGGAGAACCCAGCAACGAACACACTGTATATAAATCCCAGCATGCCTGGCTCCTCGTGCTTTGATCACTGAATAAAATTGCTAAAACGTGCAAGCCACAAACACTGACCTCCGGCTACTTCATGCACCACATTAAAACCATATCCTGAAATCAGGCCAATCTCTCAGCTGGAAACAAAGGGAATAAGGGAAAATTTTTAACATCAGAAGGTGCCAGGAATGCCCCAGGGACACATCATGGGCTCACCTGGGTGGTGATGCCTCCTTGGACTCATGGAGATGTAAGTAAAGAGTTATGTGGAGAGAGTGGGGCAGAGAACCTATGGGACCAGAACACTGAAGAGGAGCTGAGCTGCAGAGCATAAAAAGGGATGGGATAAATACTGTTTCCAAAGTCTTGCACAAATCAGGAACTGAGCAGGAGACCTAATTACAGTTGTACCTTTATCATGGCACAGTGCTGTACCATTATAATCACAGCCAGAATTTTGTGTCCTACCAGTGGGATGCTGAGCTGGGACCTAACACACACCTGCATGGTGAAGGGGGTTGTGCCCCACAGCAGTGATGTGTACATGCACACCAGTGCTCAGAAAGCACCAGCTGCTCCTGTGCAGTGTGGTCACGGTGCTTCCTGCAATGGCCCAGGCTCAGCTGGATCTGCAGGAGTCATATTTTGTGACTAACACCATTCTCATTACCCAGTTTTGGATTTCACCAGGGCCCTGCTGTGGCTGTTGGGAGCCAAGACTTTGAATCATGTCAGTGGGACAGCATTTAGCTGATGCAGTGGAGACTCCAGGCTAGAAATAAGCATCCCCATGTGCTATGCAGTCAATCACCAGCACAGCCACTTGTTGTTCCTGCAGGGAGGGCTTTTAACCCAAGATATTCTGGTACCCAAAAATCATTTCAGACATATTCAGACAATTTCAGCATAAACCGGTCCCAAAGTAACATAAAAAAGCAGTGTATATCCACACTGTTAGAGGATACACAAAGTTATATATTCACAGGAGCAGCAGAAATGCATTGATCTGAAATTTTGCCTTCCGTTATAACTTTTCCATGCAAGCCTTTGAAAGAAAGCTGGGCTGCAGAGAACCATAAGAAGCCTTTCAAGAGCTGACAAGTATCCAAAAATGCATCTGCCTCTCCAAATGATTCAACCCACTTGGTCTGAAAAAATAGATATATTAAAAAATAAAAATAAAAAAATAGGGTATTTCAGCAGGAGTTGTGCCATAATTTCCCACCTCAGCACAAACCCAAGACTTTTCATTTCAGCACAAATGCGATACTTACCCTATGACAGTTCTGGAACCTTCTCTTGTAGTGTTTGAAAAGTAGCCCCAGTGCAAGCTGTCATCTCATGTGGCCCTTTGAAAAGTCACTCTCAGACTTGTCCTTCAGCTCATTTCAAGGAGGGTAGATTTTTTCCTCCTCCATTTCCTGCTGGCACATTTTCTTTGTTTCGTATTTCATTTTGCCCTCCAGATTTGCTGGGCAGCGTACAACAGGGTCACAAGAAAGTTGCCTTTGACTGATGAATAAAGTGGCATTTGAGCATGAGAAAGAAACATGGGTTGTTGCAGAGTCAAGGAGGCTATAGGAGGGCAAAACCAACTATTGATGGATATGATGGAGCAAAACCCATGGTCTTTCCATATCCTTCCTGTTTTCCCTTAAATCTCTGGGTTTATTATAACCCTCTGGATAGCCATTTTTCCCCCTCAACATACTTTAGCTTACAGACCTCCTATGACAATTTCATTTGCCTTTTTTCCCCCATATTCCCCAAACCTTCTCTGGCCCAATGCTTTTTCTATCCATGTGAACACCACACGCTCACCTTCCTTTGCCCAAATGAGAGCTGTATGCAATTGTCTGGGTGCAAACAGCACAAACAATAAAGAGTGAGGGCTGAAATCCCCATCACCCCAAAGCAAACAGATCTTGGCACAGATTTTTACAAGAATGCCATAGATCTGTGGCATAGATTTTTATGCAGAGAAGAAAGAAGGCTTCTTTCTCTACTGACTGCAAAGGCTTTTCATGGTCACCGCTTTATCTGGGGTTAGCAGTAGTAGTGCCCACACTGACCTTGTTAATGCTAAAAAATAATAAAATCTGTCTTTTCTCTGGCAGCCTTGACCCTGAGGCACTCAACACCAAGACATATAACAGGAGGAAAAAGGCAGGGGATATGGGACAGCTGGACCATGCCCAAAACACTAAGGAAAACCAACCCAGTAGCAGGGAGAGAATGCAATTTGTGCCTATGTTAAAGCACTGCTCCCTAAAAGGTCCCAGTCACTCATGGGATGCTGTCTCCTGCAGAGCACAGCAGAGCCATTTCATCACTTTAGGAAGCATCTTGCACAAACATCATCTGGCAGCCTCACCAGCACGAGACTGTTCCATATATATATCCTAGCCTATCTCAATGAGGAAGGCTTGGTATTTCTGATGGGTTTGGATGGGATCTGACTTCGTGTTTCTTTCCACACCACCTGATTGGTTTCCCAGCCACTGACACCGCTGCGTTCATCTGTTTCAGAAGCTGAAAAAAATTCCCCCAAAAGCACCTTGGGGAATGACCCATTGTTTTTAAAAGAAGACAAGGCAGGGAAAGAGAAAATATACCGTAAGGCACAATCCTGCCACATCAATATAAATGGACTGAAATTCTTATAAGTCCTTTTCAGCCCTCACTGCTGAGAAACTCGAGCCTAGACCACAGATGCTTTATAGCTCTCATGTCTCCCATGCCATGGAGTCGCCCTGATCTGCCTTGGCTGAAGAGTTGGGCCTCATGCTGGAGCTGGAGAAGAGCAAGGGCAGCTCCTTGCAGACAGCCTATTGCATTTATTTGTGTGGACTTCAGTGCGAACTCATTGCTCCTGAGTTTCACCCATGTGAACCAGGAGAAGAGTAAATAGCACATGAGATATGGAGCCAAAAGCCAATAAACCTGTACCTTGACCTTTATGGATCATGTCCTGAATGACTTCCACTGCCCTTGGCTCCAGTTCAGCTCAGGATCAAGGAGCATTTTGATTCTAATATGGCACTGCAGACCTGTGTCTCTCTTCGTCTAATTGACTTCTGTACAAATGTGAAGCTGAGGCTGAACTAACTCTGATGTGCCTCATAAAAGAGAAGAATTGTTTCAGGCCCATTCAGTTTATGTGTCCCTTCCTAAAGCAGCTCACAACCCATGAGTGGGACACAGCCAGGGATCAAAGGCAGCCTATGTCCATCTCCACCAGATACTTACAGTCCTCAGTAAAATCTGAGTTCTACTTCCTTCATGCAATATGTTGATGATGCATACACCAGCACCACAACACACAGGAGCAGCAAGGATATTGCATGCTATGCAGTCACCTTCAGTGAGGATTTCATTGGCTATCCCCAAAGCTGAAGAGAGAGACAAGCTGAATGTGAAGAGCCCACCACATCCCATCACCCACCCTACAGGCAAAACCTAAGTATTACCTCCAGATGCAGTCACTGAACCAAGACTGAAGACCTTCAAGACAGTGATAACAACGAAGGAGGTTCTCTCATGCTTGACAAATGGAAATATTCCAGAGATGCATCTGCGGACAAGGTGCTCCAGCTTGCTTTATACAGGGACTGTTGAGAGACACAGAGATGAAGATTATTAGCTGGGTCTTCTGAGGCACAGATCAAACTTGGGAGTCTAAATCAATCACAGATTTATGGCGATTGTATCAAAGAGGGCACGTGGTCAGATTTGAATTGCACAGAGCTATCCTGAACACAGCCAAAGAAGGAGAAGAAGCTCACCATGTGCTGATGCTTTGATTTGAGATACTACAGTGCAGTCTGAGACCCCAACTCAAGGAGATCTATGACTTCTGGACTACGCTTGCCTGCCCCTACCCATGCCAGGTGGAGAATTCATGTCTTACCAAGGTCCTCAAAACCAATTTTCCCTGGGTAGCTAGGCTAAACTGTGCATTTCATTACTGCAGGGCATGGGGATGCTAAAAGTTACAGTTGTTCAACTGTACAACCCTAACTAAAACCCTGTATTTCAGTGTAGGGGTTACACTGTCTTGTATATATGAGCTCAAAACTTGGTGTACATTCATCTCTCCACACTGAGGCTGTATTCCACCTCCCACAGCTGCTCTATACCAACTAACTTTCTTCTCGGTTTGGGGAGCTGGGACTTTTCTCATGTCTTGGTCAGGGGAAACAAATCAGCTCCATGAATATGTCTAGCATGTGTCTGTCCATACTTGCTGTGTGTAAACATGAGAACAAGCTGCAGCTCACAGCTAAGCACAGCCCAGGCAGAATTCAAATGATGGGAAGAAAATCACTCATATGTGAGGGACATGCTATTTTCTCACAAATAAATCAGTGTTGACCTTTTGCAAAATTATTAAGAGAGGTCTGGGATTTCTTCAACTTTCTCCAGATGAAGAGCATTAAGCAAGGGGCATAGGCAGTGGATATTTTTCTTGGAAGATTTTCGGGGTGGGTGTCTCAAGAACATCCTCTGCAGTGAGCTCTTAGTATGTTCAGTCCAGTTCTTTTCCAACTCTTGCAATTACACGTGTTTCTTCTCAGGAAGCTCCAACCACCAACACGATGGAAGAGGATGGTGCTGAAAGATGTGGCAGGTGAAAGAAATAGTCCATGGACAAGGATGTTAAGAAATGTGGAACTCCTTCCTGGCAACCATCTATAAATTATTGCCTCAGTGTTATGGTTTGTAGACTTGAGAGCACGCAGATGGGGTGGGGCAGTGCCCAGTCCGGCCATTGGGACCAGCCAGGTGGTCTGGCATGAAGCAAATGGGATAAATAATACTTTGCAGTTCACCCACGAGCAGTGTGAACTGAGCTCTACTCTCAGCTGAACCACAGTTTTCCAAATTTCTACCCACTTCACCCTAGCAGAACCCTATTTTGGCCTCCTGGCTGTACAAAATGTGTTTAAGAAGGGGGGGTGGGCTGCCAGTTGGGAACAGACCCCTGAGCAATCTCATGTCCCATCTCAGGCTCTGGCAAGGAACAAATGTGTCAGAAGCATTGCAAGAAAATCCAGAATAAGCAAATGTGGATCAATAGCAGGATAGCAGGAATAGCAGGAATCTCTTTCTAACCTCCAGCAAATGTTGATTTAAATCCCCAGTGCAGACGTGGACAAATATTGTCTCATCAGTCCTTTTGGAGACATTAAAAGTGTCCTTTCAATGGAAAAAAAAAGGAAAATCTACCCTGTTTTCGTTTGGTTTTCTTTTTGAATGTTCTGCTTTTTCTTTTTCTTTTTCTTTTTCTTTTTTTTTCCCTTCTGAAAAGAGAGCTCAAGTATTTCAATTTGTTTGGACTCTGTTCAGAAATCCTATCACTGCCCTCTAAGACAAAAACACCACAAAGCATTAAAAGGATATCAACATCCCCTGCAGGAGAGCAATTGGAGTTTTACATCAGACTTGTACCACAGAAAGAAGATTTATCTCCCTTAAGAAATTCTTATTTTCTTTGTTACATGAAAACTATTTCAATTCTTGATGCTTTCATTATCTACGTAAATATTTACTGCCATGCTAAGAATGCACCAGAGCCATGGCCATAATTACAATGTGTTTTATTTCTCCATGAGGCCAATAAGTACTCTTCCTGAGCCTTTCAGTACCTAAAAGGGAGCCTACAAACAGGAGGGGAGTCAACTCTTTGAAAGGGCAGATAAGAGCAGGACAAGGGGAAATGGTTTTAAGTTGAAGGAGGGAAAATTTAGGTTGGATGTCAGGGGGAAGTTCTTTACTCAGAGAGTGGTGAGGTGCTGGAACAGCTGCCCAGAGAGGCTGTGGATGCCCCGTCCATCCCTGGAGGTGTTCAAGGCCAGCCTGGATGGGGCCCTGGGCAGCCTGGGCTGGTATTCAATGTGGAGGTTGGTGGCCCTGCCTGTGGCGGGGGGGTTGGAGCTTCATGATCCTTGAGGTCCCTTCCAACCAAAGCCATTCTGTGATTCTATGATTCTGTGATCATCTCCCAAATAGTCAGAGCTGACATTTAAGCAGGGAAGCATTTGTAAAACACGTCCAACAGAGAAGCTGGCTGAATAAACAGAAGAAGGCAAAAGTTTCTTGCAGGGCAACAAGGATGAGACTGAAAGAGAGAGAGAGGGGCTGCGAGGAGGTTTTAACCAATAACTTTTACATCTGTGACAACTACCTGTAATACCAGATGGTTCAACTGCAAAAACACTACAGCAATGCAAAGCTGTGGCTGGCAAAGCCATCATCTCACGGCTATACAGTTCTATCCCTGGGCTACTGCTGGGAAATGAGTGTTGCCTGGTCTTTAACTTTCATGCATCTACCACTTGCTCTCTGCACCATGCAGGTGTGTGCCATCTTCTCCCACCATTCCTGCTCTGCTCTGCTGCTGTGGCCTCTGCAGCTGTAGGTGACACAGGACTTAGATCCCAGAAAACCCCTGTGAGGAGACTTGGGGCTCTTCACAAACTCAGACAGATTATTTATGAAACCTCAATGTCTCAGCTTGTTCCAATTCAGGACATCCACTCCTTCTCCTTTCCTGCTTTCCTCTTATCAGCCCTCCTTACCACTTTTTGATTGCTTGCAGCCTCATTCTCTTCTTTACCAGCTTAGGCTGCTTCTGTGGGACTCCATTTTCATAGAATCATTGAATCTTTTGAGTTGAAAGAGACTCTTCAAAGGTCACTTGGTCCAACTCCCCTGCAATGCACAGGGACACCCACAGCTCCATCAGTGCTCAGAGCCCATCCAGCCTGACCTTGGGTATCTCCAGGGATGGGACCACCTCTCTGGGCAACCTGTGCCAGTGCCTCACCACCCTTATCATAAAATACTTCTCCTTATATCCAATCTAAAACTTCCCTCTTTTACTTTGAAGCCATTTTCCCTTGTCCTATCTTCTCTAGTCACTAATAGCCTTGAAAGGATTTAGCCTACGGAATTGATCTTCAGTAACGATATACCAAATAATTCAAGTAAGAATCTAATTGACAAGTAGCAACAGAGACCTGTCTCTGAGCACCAGCCTGGGGGCAGGAATTTGTAAAGTTATTTCAAACGTTTAAATTCCACATTTTTTTTCTTATTCCAATCATCTAATTCCAAGATCTCAGCAAAGTTTAGAGGCGAGTGATTGTCTCCTCAAAGAGATCATCAAAGTTTTGGATCAGAGAGAGCTCTTGTTGCCCAGGAGCTACAAACCATCTCAGACTCGTAGTATCTTTGTAAAGTGGGCAATTCCCACGACCATGGAGTCTCTCATAAGTTCCTTGGGAATAGTCAATGGTGACCACCATTAAAGATAATATCTCAAATGTGGATCAGTGCCTTCGATCCCAGATAAGTTTGGCACTGCTCTTGGTCATGTTTTCCAGAATCCTACCTTCTCAGTGCTGTAGGTTCTCCTCTTTGCTCTGTGATGATCAAAGATCCCAGATCCAGAAAGTCCAATTTAAAATATTTTTGGACGGGATTGCCCAAGCCTCAACTCATTTTGTGTAGTAGACCCATTATGGATTATCTTCCAGCTCTATATAAATCCTTCTGCAAGTGTGGTTACGGGCTATTGAATTGCAACTGCAGAGCTGGTAGGGTTACACAGCTTCCATCAGACAGGACACACAGGATGATGCGACAGCATAAGCATGGCACCCAAACATCTGTTATCATCAAAGCCTGAAGATGGCATCTTTGCTATTCCACCAGTCTGCTACTGCTTAGCAGACAGCATTTCCACAAAAGCAGGTCTTCTGCAGGTCTGAAAACATAGAATCATAGAATCACAGAATGGCTTGGGTTGGAAGAGACCTCAAGGACCATCAGGCTCCAACCCCCCCCCCACCCCCCCCCCGGCTGCAGGCATGGCTGCCAACCTCCATACCTAATACTAGACCAGGCTGTCCCTAGTCTAGTAGAAGTAAGATGATCATGTGATGGTTACACTTCACTAGCAAGTGGTTGGGGTTGAACTAGATGTGTTAATTATCTGAAAGGAAAAAAAAAAGTGCTAGCTGTTTAGTAAGAGCTGTTTAGTAAAGAAAGGAAGGGCTGATCAAATGGTTTTTCCTATGGGAAAGACAGAGTGAGTTTGTTAGCTATGGGGCATGGATAGCGAGATGGTTTGTTGGGAAGGGAAGAGAGCTGTGGTTGTAGGTTTGCAACCTCCATTAGGGAAGCTGCGATTTATTGTGAGGAACATGCTTTAGTATTGGATTTGGACTAGATGATCTCCAGAGGTCCTTTCCAGCCCCTACAGTTCTGTGATTCTGTGGTTCCTCAAGCAATTCTCTTACTGAAAAAACACAGTGAAAAAGAGATGTCAGAGAAGAGAAACTCATCCTATGCTGTCTTCCCTCCCTGACCTGGGTCATACACTGGCCTTCCTCTCTGGAAGAAGCCTCCCAACCCACCTCACGCTGGTGCAGATCAAAACAACAGTCAGAACACAGAAACTTAAATGCATTTTAATTGGGCTTTAAATTGTCTTTATGCATTGCTATCTCAATTCTTTGTCTTCTGATAGTCTACCAGCTTGATACTTCATTAAAATGAATGTAATCAGAAAGGATTTTTTAAAAATTTGTATTTGAAGGACTTACAACACAAGTCATGAGGATCTAGGGTAAAAATACAGTCGACCTGCTGCTTCTCACGACAGTCTATCTTTATTTATGGCTAACTTCCATGAGCTGGGATGAAACCAAGCACTGGGCAGATACCTGACACCACGGCTGAGCCAAACTGTGGCCTGATTTACACTGGAGAACACGGCCAAAGGGAAAAGCACCTGCATGAAGAGATGGAGTTGGCAATGCAGAGTACGGATGCATGTGATCGGCCAACACCTGAGGTAGTTCATATTGGAGCAATAACTTCACTCTTTGCATACCTTTTTTTTCCCCCACATTTTAACATAAAAATTTCCAGTGGCCACTATTAGCTATTGCTTTGCATTTCTCAAGGTTTTTACACCCCAAATGTGAAAGATCAGATCTCTGCCTTCAGGCTTGAATCTTGGTTGTGCAACTGCAAACCCTGAGTCACCAGCTGTCTCAGTGGGGCTGCCCCCACACCAGACTCTGGCCTTAATGAAGGCATTAAATAGGCCTGTGTGTGGCCAAACAAGATGTAGAGCCCAAATATGTGGAACAGTTTTCGAATTTCACTGTATTCCCACAGAACTCTGTGCCTTGCCTCTGTGTCATTAACCTCTGAGCTTGCCATGAAAAGAACACCACTGGCTGGTACAAATGCAGCCATGGCCAACGTGGATACCTTGACACCACCACCACAATACTGAGGTCTAGGAACATCTTAATTAATGATTTAAACGACGCAATTTGTAAAGCTTGCCTTCCCAATATTTGTCTTTTGCAATAGCTGTAGGCTGTGAAAGATTTTGACTTTGTGAATGGCAAAGTGTTTAAAACGTTTGCAACTCCTGTTACTGCAATTAAAGGACGATAATGCAGTGCTTTATAGTTTTGAGATGTGTTTTAATGCTATTTTTTTTATCAGGAACTTCCATTGTTTTGCATTTGCTGACTGCTGGGGGCGGGAGGTTGGTTTAGGTGAGCTAACACTACTGGCACAGAAGGATGCAGCTGTTTGGTCTGGGACTGGAAAGGCTGAATCACTTTTTGGGGTGAAGTCCAAATCTTCCCACAAATTGTTCCCATCCCAGCAAGGGAAGGAACACGATGCATGAAAAATCCCAAAGATGAGCAAGAGGGGAATCAAGTTTGGTTTGTTGGAGCTTTTTCCTCTCACAAACTGCAGGCCAAGAAAAAATAACAAGATTGTGATGGCAATACCACTAGATGAGTGAACCACATCAGTCCATCCACTCCCTGGAAGGATCAAACAAAAAGAAAGGAAGGATTTGATCTTGTGGTATTAACCTGAGGTAATACAGATGCACAGAGGGGACAGGCAATATCTTCCACCACTTAGGGACACACTCCTGGATGCACTATCCAAGGGTTGCAGTTATGGCCATGCAGGCAACAGCAGGTATGAAGACTGGCAGGAAATCAAATTCATAGAGTGATAGAATCACTAAGGTGGGAAAAGACCACTAAGATCACCATGTCCAACTCCAACCCATCCCACCATGTCCATTGACCACATCCCTCAGTGCCACACCTCCACAGTTCTTGAACACCTCCAGGGATGGTGACCTCCCTGGACAGCTGTGCCAATGCATCACCGCTCTTCTAGAGAAGAAATTGTTCCTAATATCCAACCTGAAATGCTGCATTTGTTGAAGCACAAACACATGCTGGAAAACCTGACATGATGCAAGCAGCTAAAGCATTGTATAGTTCATACTGGAAAGTCCAGGTTCAGATGGGCAGAGAGTGGTACTGCAGCACTGCCAGGACAGAGAGATGTATTGACTGGATCTCTGGATTAATTGATGTGCCTTGAAATGCACGGTGGCAGTGCTAAGCACTCATCCTCAGGAGACACAGCTTAATATTCTGTTGGTGAAATCGCTTTTATTTTAGCCTGGCTGTGATTTACCACGTACAGTCCCTGGTGTCTGCTTTGTACAGTAAAAGTAAAGAGCCATGAGGAAGAGAAAAAATATCCAACTGTTTGCCCACTGCTCCTGCAGCCCACCCCATAACCACCTTCACTATCTCCAAGGGTGACTTCCAAACTCTGCCTTTCATTTTAAAAATGATTAATCCCCGCTCTTGCCCAGAACAAAAGGACCTACATCTGGCCTCCTGCTCAGCAAGGAACACCAAGAAAAAGGGTGAGCAACCTTTCATTTTATACACCATCAGTCATGGGCTACTGGTTTTTGGTGGAGGAGCTGACAGGCAATTGTGCCAGAATCAGAAGGGACCTAGCTGTAAGCACAGCTTGTTGGAAATGACCCGGGAGTGTGAACACTTGCCTCCTTTGAAACACGCTCCGGGTACAAAACAGTTGGATTTTTTGCTCCATTTAATGCGGGCTCAGCATGAGCTGGAGACGGGTGCCAAAGTGAAGCCAAGCAAAAATCACTCAGTCGAGCCTTCCCAATGCCTTTGCTGCCTGCCAGGGCATTTGGTTACAGAAGCGTGAGTTTCTCTTGCTCGTGCCAAAGATATTGCTACTGGATGAGTAATCTTACCTTTATAAATTGAGCTGTCAGTGGGGGTAGACAGATGGTAACGCAGAACTGAGCACACTTCTCACAGTCCTTCCCACTCCAGTATCTTTAGAGCCATCTGTGTTCAGTAATATCACCAAAAAAACACTTTCAATTTAAACACGGATTTGGTTTCAAAACGACCCCCAAATTCTATTTTTCAGAGCTAGGGTGGGGGTTTTTTTTTAAGCCCAACTCTTTGCTCTGAGGAGGAGAAACGTGAATTTAGAGACTCAAAAGCTGCACTCAACAAAGTCAATTGAATCACTCAAGGATTCCCATGGAGACAAACTGGTTGAGGAATGGCATTTATGGTTTACTCTTTTTTTTTTATTAACATTTTGTAACTTGAAGAATGAGTCAGAAAAATAAAAAGATGTTTGCAAAAAGTAACCAGCATGACAAGGATTAGTTCTGTCAGTATTGCTATTATATCATCTCGGATCTCCTTTTTATTTTGTCATTTCCATCTTCCATCAAATCTGATGGAGAAGAAAATTGTCAGTTCCTAATTTCTGCCTTGTTTTTCTTAAAATCCAAATTAGGCTGATTCAGAAAAACTCAGTAGCTAACTTGCTTGCATTTCCTTAATGGGGAAATGTAAATCTTTCCCTGCTTGCCATTCTATAGAGTGAAAATTATTTCCTAAGCAAAACCAACACAGGAATACACAGCTGGAATGGAGAAAACTCTACTTTTACTTCTTCATCTTCAGAGATATGAAGGAAAATGAGAAATATGAATACTGTCAATAGTTTCATTGATCAGTGCATTAGGGAAGAGGGAAGGATCAATGAAGATTTGCAGTCACACAATCATAGAATCATTAAGGTTGGAAAAGTCCTCTAAGATCCCCAAGCCCAACCCAACACAACCACACCTTGCCCACTGACCATGTCCTTCAGTGCCACATCCCCATGGTTCTTGAACACCTCCAGGGATGCCCTTTCTCTGCACTGGGATTTCAGCTGAATCATTATCTGTGATTGGATTTATTCCACCATCTCTTATATCACAATTATTTCAGTGGTCGACAATGTTTTAGCAAACAACTGTTTGGCAATGGGTGAAGAACAGTGTTTGTTGTCTTAAGGAAGAAGTGAATTGAAATGCCACGAGTTAGTGACGGAAGGGACTTTCCTTTTATTGCATTCATTGTAAGTGCAAGACATGATTCCTTCCTGATAAATGCATCAGATATTCAGATAAAGCACTTGAAATCTTATATATAGTATAATCGCATCTAAAAGAATGTGTGCCTTTCTCATTGCTAATACAAGGTATGTAAGAAAGACAGCAGCGTGCCACTGGCTGGGAAAATCTTTGAGATTCAGATGGCTCTTCAGACAGCTCCTGAAGAAAAACTGTGCCTCATGCTGCTAATACTCCCCCTGAAATCCAATAAGATGAGTAAAATGGGATTAAAAAATCCACAGATCGAATAATACTCCCCTCCCATGCTCAGTTTTCACTGTGTTATTGCTGTTATTGTTGGACAGGGCAACCCACATTTCCTGCTGAAATTCGTCATGGTGATAATTTATAGTCTTATTTCTACAGCAGGTTGAAGGTTCTTTGGATTGCAATAGCAAACATGCTTACCTTGCTGGTGTAAGTCCAGTGGTCATCTGCCTGAGATGTGGTGGGCTCTTCTATTGGGGGGAGGCATTTTCCAGTGTAGGAACTGAGCTCAAACCACTTGTGATGCTCCTTGCTGATGATTGTTTTCATGCATATCACATTCTGTCTGTTACAAGATTTGATTTATTTTCTTGTCCAGACCTGTGAAAACTCCAAGAAACAGCAGAACTAGCTATGGGGCTGGCTGTGATACATGTTTGAACTTGCTTGGAAAAGTCAAAACTTTAATTTGATTTACGCCTGTAACAACATTTGCATTTATACCGATAAAGGCAACACGTATATGAGAGTCCCAGAAAGAGCAGTTACTGCCTCTACAATGAAAATGGCCTAGAAAACCTCAGAAAAGACCATGTTCAGAGAATGTGACAGCACATCCCCCCCCCTTTTTTGCCTATGTCCAGAACACTAAAGAAATTGTCATAGTCATAGAATCATAGAATTGAGTTGGGAGGGACCCTGTAAGGTCTTCTAGTTCAACTCTCCCACAATGAACAGGGACAGCTCAGTCAGGTGCAGAGAGGCCAGAGAACAGAAGGTGGACCTCTGGTACATTTCACTTCAGAGTACACTGGACATAGAGCAGCAAATGAAGTTCAGGGCTGGGATCCCTTTCCAATGACCCTGAGATCTGTATGTTGACCAGTACTCACATCTCAGCTATACTGAATTAATAAAACTTCTGTCTTATTCTTGTAATCGCAGAATCACAGAATTGCAGGGAATGGAAGGGACCTCAAGAGATTGTAGAGTACAAACCCCCTGTTAAAGCAGATACCCTGCAACAGGTTGCACAGATAGGATTCCAAATAGATTGTGAATATCTCCATAGAAAGAGACTCCACAACCATTAACGTGTTCTGTTTTTTTTTCCCCCCATAGAATCACAGAATCACTCAGGTTGGAAAAGACCTTAAAGATCATCGAGTCCATCCATGACCTAACCATACTACCCTAACTAACAACCCTCCACTAAATCATGTCCCTGAGCAATTTATTTTCCATGCAATTTATCTTATTAGCCCAGGAAACAGTCATCTATTAGTGTAACCTTGTTAACAGATGATATATAGATACAACCACCACCATAATTTGTTTCCAATGCAGGTGGCATGTCCCCAGTTCTGGATTCACCAGTGCTCCAGCACTGCTAGGACATGAGGACTGGGGCAAATCTAGGTGTAAGCAAGCTTCAGGAAAGCACATGGAGGCAAAGAGCAGCAGGGAGAAGCCTGGGGGAGAGGAGGCTTCTGCTCATGTGCCAGGAGCACAGTTGTATCTCTGTTAGGATTCCCCACCTCCTGCAAACACATTTGATTTCCACGTGGCTCACGTTTTACAAAAATTCTGAGTACAGAGTAGTAGTATGTTGAGCCCACAGCATGAGTTTGAGAGCCTCGTGCAAAAGTGTCTAAATTCCACTGGCTTAAGAGGTTGGGAAGTACTCTGGGAACCTTTGATAATCCCAGCAACATCACTCTAGTTCTCTAAGCTTGAGTTGGACTCAGTGATCCTTGTGGGTCCCTTCCAACTCAGGGTATGCTACGATTCTGCACTTCCTGCAGGACAATGCCTGGTTTCTCCTACATTTTCTGATGGCTCAGACTTCTTTGTCACTACCAGAAGGTTAAACTGGTAGTTAGACTCTTTCCAAGGCTAAGGAGGAGATTGCTTTACACAACGCCTTTCATCTTCCCTAATATGCTCCATATTGTCCCCTTGATTTCTTCCATCTGGGCAAATCTTTAGTTGACCTCACCTGAAACCTAAAACCTTTCAAAACAAGCCCTTCCACGTCTCTCCTCTGATCCAGTAATGGTGGGTGCAACTGGGAGGTCAGAAGGCTGAGATGAGTTGTGACCTCACTCCTCTTGGGCTCCTCGCTGGCAGCAGGTTAGAAGCTTTGAACTTGGCATCCTGACAAACTGTTATTGCTACACACCAAAAATCAGCTAGTCCTCGTGCCTGTGGGAGGGTGGGGGTGAGAGGACAGGGAGATGGATCCCTTCAGAGAGCAAAGCCATTCCACCCAGCATGACACCCAGACAGGAAGGTTTAACCCAAGAACCCCAAGGTAAAATCTTGACGAACCGACTCCTAAAATACAGCCTAGAAATGCTCTTAATTGAATCCTAACTGGCTCAGTCAGTATGGACAGCAAATACCTACTGAGCTTTTATTTTTAGAAGTTGAGCTGCCAGTCCCTCATGAAAACTGAGTAGGGACCAGATTTCTGCACTGAATGGCTCTCGTATTTTACAAACCCAAGAATACATAAAGTCAGGCTGACGGAAATAGTTGTGCTGTAAGCCCAAAAGACATGACAAGATCTTCAGAGTCATCCCCCACTACCAGAGGCAACTGCTTTGACTAAGGATGTTCTTCCACATATCCACTTCTATATTAAGAAATAAATTTTCATTTCATCTAATTTTAACTTTTATTATCCTCTATTCTCAGCCTGAAGAAATGAAGCTATTGGAGCCTCCTCTCTGCCAGACCGTGGGTGTGTCTGTATGCTCATATCTGTCTGTCCCCTCCATAACAGCACCTGACTGCGTTGGCCGAGTTCAACCACACTGGATGGAAAGCAGAGGCCAAAGAGCCTTTGCTTGGGATCCCTCTGAGAGCAAGACTTGCTAGCCAGTCAAGCAGAGAGAGGCAGACCCAATGGGAATAATCACACCGAGGCCAGACAAATTCAACTTGGAAACAGAGTCCGCATTTTTAACGGCATGTCTGTTAAAGGAGAACAGCTTCAATCATATTTCGTGTGTCTTCTTAGGCACACAAGTCAGTTAGCCTCAAGACACAAATCCGGAGGAAATCTGGCTCCTTTCGATCCAGAACTACCTGTTTCATAGATTTTAAAATTCACAGTGGGCCGTAAGATCATCTATTCTGAGCTCCATATAATATGGACCATAAAATTGCATACTCCAATAAGGAACCCAATAACTTGTGCTTGGCTAAAACCTCAGTTCCAGCAGGCATCTGCTCACAATTTGAACATATCTGAAAAGGAAGAATCTACTGCTTTCATTGGTATTTTGTCTCAACACTTAATCATTCCCATTGTTAAAGCTCTGGGCCTCATTTTGAAATGAAATATGTCTGCTTTTAGGTTCCAGCCTTGGACCTCTGGTAGACTACAAGGCTCTGTTGCCTCTGGGTGTTTTCTCCTGAGGATGAACTTCTACCCCTCTTGAGCTTCCTTTTGACCTTCCCCTGGTAGGGCAAGCAAGTGGAGATCTAGAACAAGACATGTTTTTCTGAGCCTTTTACACTTTTTTTGTGACTTTTCACCTTTCCTGGGAGGGAGTTTTTCAAAATAATGGTGACGTAGCAATAGTATGGAGAACAGACAAAACAGATTTTTATTGGTACAGTTAATGCACATGAGGGGACCTAAGCAGGGAAAGGGGTGAGGGGTGAAGAGGCAAGAATTCAAACAACCCTTGAAACAACAGCCTTGTTTCTCAGTCTGATGAGGACCCTTGTGTCCTTGTGTGAGATGTGTCTCACCTCCCAGAACAGTTAAGGCAGAAACCAGCTTTGCAAATGAACTAAGAGGAAGAAACAGGGGCACATTCAGGGCTCATAAGAGACTTCCAAAGAGGATGGGGAAGGGCTGGTGGAGATGTAAAGCTGAGAAAGTGATATCCCCGCTGCTTGTCCCAGAACCACCTCATAAGTGACACGGCACAGACCAAGCAGGCAACAAGACTTCAGGACTGGGCTAGCTTTCGGGTCTGAGGAGTGTGAACATTTCTCTTATGAGGTCATGGACAGGGTTGGGGAGAGGAGGATCACCAACAAGATCAAAGAATCGTAGAATCATTAAGGCTGAAAAGACCACTAAGATCATCTAGTCCAACCACCAACTTATGTCTGTGACTGCAATAGACCATGGCACTCAGTGCGATGTCTACCCATTTCTTGAACACCTCCATGGATGGTGACTTCACCACCTCCCTGGGCAGCCTATGCCAATGCATCACCACTCTTTCAGAGAAGAATTTTCCCTAATATCCAACCTGAGCCTCCCTTGGTGCAACTTAAGGCCATCACCTCTCACCGTATCACTGTTACCTGAGAAAAGAGGCAGACCCCCTTATAGTCCCTCTTTAGATACTGGAAGGTTCTTCCGCCACAGTCTGGCTAGTTCTCATCTCTTGTGTTAAAGCATATCCAAATACAACTGCAGTAATCAGATGAGAGTCTATCTAAAGGGAGGTTGTGGTGAATTGAGGTCGGCCTCTTTTCCCATATAACTAGCAATAGGATGAGAGGGAATGACCTCAAATTGCTCCAGGGGAGATTCAGGTTGGTTATTTGGAAATCCTTCTTCTCTAAGAGAGTGGTCAGGCACAGGAACAGGCTGCCAAGGGAGGTGGTGGAGTCACCGTCCCTGGAGGTGTTCAAGAAGCGTTTAGAAGTTGTACTGAGGGACGTGGTTTAGTGGGAAATACTGGTGATAGGTGGATGGCTGGACTGGATGGTCTTAGAGGTCTTTTCCAATCTTGGTGATTCTGTGAGCACGGAAGATGTTCTCAGTCAATCTAATGGAGTTCCCGGAGGATGAAATGCAGAACCTGCATGTTTGTGCAGACTTATTTCAGCTCTCATGGCTATCGCTGCCTAGCCCAATGGTAACTCAGCCCACAGATCTCTGCTTACATAGTTTTCATTTTTGAGTTTTCCTGTAAAACAGAAAACCTGCATCTGGCAAAAGAGCAAGCCAAGAACAACAACGGCTCACGGGGTGTGGTGGTAATGCAGTTAAGTGTCTCACTGTGGATGGAGAACTGTACCTTCCTCTGGGCTCAGGACACTGACCCCCTCCTGCCCATCCTCATTGCTTACAGTGGATGGGACCTGGACTTTTGTACATGCAGACAAAGCAGGGATCTGTTCAGCACTCTGTGGCAGCTTGGTGTTATTGCCTCACTAGCACATGCCAAAGGAGGTAGGAGTACTTATGTTGTCCAGTAGATATCTTTTGGATCTTTCTCCACTGCATTGCACTCGAGACTTAGTGGTGATGGGTCTGCTGAGATGAGATACCCACGCATCTCCCAGAATTAAAGCATGGGAGATCCAAAATGAAGAGTAAATTGGATTTTATGGGATTTCGGCCAAGGAATGCTTCTGAGTACAACAGCCCTCAGCTGTGTGAAGTGCGTGAAATAGCACTAACAAGGAGAGGAAGAGGGTTTAACCTTTGTTCCAGAAGCCATAAATCACCATCCAGAGGGTGAAAAATGAGTAGTAACTCAATGGCTATAAAACCTATGTGCTATGCTAGGATGAGGAAGCAGCAACATTGCAGGTAGCAAATTTCCAGAGCCCAAAAGGAGCTCAATTGCTTTCCAAAGGCATTTAAGTGTCCCCAAAGCCTCTTTGGATGCTTTGGTGAGCCACATGACTTTTGTCCCTCAGGTTTTCCCCACTGTGTCCCTATTGCTGCAAGCACAGAGGAGGGCAAAGGCTTGAGCCCAGATCCTCCCCTTATTCAGAAGTTTCTCTCCTCACTTCTTAGCCATAAGATCATACTGTTGGCTTGGCTGTTTCTAGCTCTGCTGCATTTTCATGGGGTCGAGGAGAGGAGAGAAGAAGAGAGAGGGGAGAGGGGAGGGGAGGGGAGGTGAGAGGAGGTGAGAGGAGAGGAGAGGAGAGGAGAGGAGAGGAGAGGACAGGACAGGACAGGACAGGACAGGACAGGACAGGAGAGTTGTTGAATGAGATGTGGTTGAGATAATGTAATGCTTTGTAAATTGTTCACTTCTGGGTAAGGTGACAGCACAAGAACCGACCTGGTGCATCCTGGGGACTTTGCATCACCTGGGCTCCTCATCTCTCATCTGCACTGATTTAATGACGACTTTGTTCTTCTAGGAAGACACTTGTGCCAGTACCTCCCCATACATCTCACAGTATGTTTTATTAGTCTGGGCACGTGCATACATTTTTTTTTTTTTTTTTTTTAAATCCCTGTCCTACATGTTTTTAAACCTAAAAGGGAAAGACTTCTTGGCTTTACAGGTTTGGATTTGTTCCTCTGGATTTAGGACCGTATCTCGTAACAAAAACAAAATACTGGAGTCCAATCTGTCAAATTAAAGCAAAGATTTACCAAAGGAAAATATGCTTACAAAGTAAATATAAATTAATTTAATTGGTTCCTATTATCACTCCTATTGGAGCCTGCAAGTATAATCTGGTGCTGAAGTAATTAATTGGGTGTGAAGTAGCTACTGTGCCAAAACTCACTTGTAGGGAATGAAACTCGCAGACTTCTTGGCCTGGCTGTTACCTGCAGCGTCTTGGCTTTGTTATTTTGCAGAGCGGAGCAAATTGCAGTGCAGAGCTTTGCAATCAACCGCTCAGATAAATGCCTGGCTTTGTGTTTTCAGAGGGGGATGGTCACGACCACAGGCATTTTCCCACCTGGGTCAGGTTTGAGATTGGGTTTGGAGAGGAAGTCAGCAGACAGGTTCAGTGTGGCTGGGATTGCAGGCACTTATTCTTGTGGTTTTCCATGGCTTAATATAGCCGCAGCTTTCACGGCCCTGTGTTTCCCCTCCCTGCTCTGGCCTTGCAATAAAGGAGCTTTGTCTGGAGGTTTGTGGAGGGGCTGGGAGTGGTGGGAGCAAAGGAGGCTGCGATGGCACAGAGCTGTTCCCAGCAGCAGCAGCAATGAGGCAGCCACAGCCTCGGGTCTTTCATCTCAACCTCTCTGTTTTCCCATGACAGCTGCTTGTGCAAGCTAGGAATTAACTCAGACAGCCCAACTGGATCAAAAATAGCCCAGGCTCAAATAACACAGAGGTTTCAAGATCCTGAGATGTCCTGAGAAGATGCTCAGCTGCTGAGACTTTCCAAACATTTACATTCCAATGGGAGTTTGTCTGATGGAGCAAGCAGAAGCAATGCTCCATCCCACCTCCTGCACTCCTGTCCCCTGGCCACTAATCACAAGGGTTTCTGTAGCATCCCATAGCAAGTTATAGGGTCTGACTTTGGAACAGTCTGCATACGGGCTCGGCTCTGCTCTCTCCTTCAACACTCATCCCAGTTTGCAGCATCTCTAAGCAAGAAGAGTCCTTATTTTGCACCCAAAGCCCACTCTTCCCTGCTCTGGGGGTTGCATGGACACACACAAAGACTTCACAGGATCACAGAATGGCTTGGATTGGAAGGGACCTCAAAGATCATCTAGTTCCAACCCCGGGCCATTGAGAGGGATGCCAACCACTAAATCAATCACTAGATCAGGTGGCCCAGGGCCCCATCCCACCTTGCCTTGAGCACCTCCAGGGATGGGGCACCCACAGTTTCTCTGGACTTCAGAAGGACAAGGCAACACCAACATTGCAAGGCCTCTGGGGTCCGCAGTGAGACTGCAAACAGGTTTCGGAGTTGAGAAGCCTTTCCAGGACACCAGTTGTGCTTCCTGGACTCTGCAGTGAAAACAGCCAAGACAAAAGAAGTGCTGATATTATTAGAATGAATGAAAACGCTGATAAAATGCTTCAGAGCAAATAAAACAAAAAAAGAAGGCTTTCTGAACAAGAGCCCAACCTTGGAAGGAACAGCCTGATCACTATTTTCCAACATTTTCCCTCCAGGAAAGGAGAGGCCAGCCCTTATCTTATGTTCTTTTTTAAGTAGCATCAGTGTTCTGGCTTTTACTAAAAGATTTGCTTAATTCTTTTTTGTTGTTGTTGTCTGTGAAATTTCTTTCTTTCTGCCTCTTTCACTCTCTCTCTGCATAAACATTTATAGGTGCATTTAACCAAAACCTTACTCTCAAATAAAGATTTCAACAAGCACCTAAATTTTCTTAATGTGATTTTTTTTGCTCAGATCCTCTTTTTTTTTTTTTTTTCATCCTTGCAATTCCCATCCTCAGCTCCATAGATCTGGCTAATGCAACCCTGCTCCATTGGCAGGACAGGGAGTTAAAATAATTCCTGTTTGCCAGTGATGCTGATTCTTTGGATGCTGGAGGCTCAGGACAAGAGTTCCCATAGGAACCACAATCCTGCTCCTCTTCAATTTTGGGGAACCCCTCTGGGCACAGAGAAGAGAGCCCACAGAGGAGGAACCAAACCCACCCAGGTTGGTGTCAGGATGGACCAAGCCAAACAATTATGTTCCTCTGTCCTTTTTCTCCTCAGGTTTGGGGTGCACAAGGACATTGCAGTGATGGAGCCAGGGGCACAAAGTGACCCTAGTGTCTCAAAGGGTTATTTGACAAGAGCAGTGATTCCCTGCAAAGCCCTGACGGATAGCAGAGAAAGAAAATCCGGGCAGCCTCACCATGAACTGCCAGAAATGGGAATGACTGCAGCCTGGGAACCTCATAAATCATGTGGAAGTGCAGAATTTGGAGTTTCCTCATCAAACATTGCTAATTGCAGTGTGCTCTGATTGCCTCTGCAGAGCTAGGGGTGGGAGTGGAGCGGTGTGATATTTGTGGGGGCAGACAGACAGGCCCCAGCTGGGAGCTGGATGGGCAGAGCACAGCTCAGATGAGCATCACTCTGCCAGCTCTGCTCCAAAGTCAGTACCTCCCTACTTTGGCTGTAGAATCATAGAACCATAGAATCATTTGATTTGGAAGGGATCTTGAAGGGCCATCCAGTCCACCTCGCCGGCAATGAACAGGGAGAGTCACAGCTCCATCAGGTGCTCAGAGCCCTGTCCAGCCTGACCATGGATGTCTGCAAGGATGGGGCACCCACCACTTCTCTGGTCAACTTGTGCCAGTGCTTCACTACCTTTATTGTAAAAACCCTTCATCTTATATCCAATCTAAATTTCCTGCTTTAATTTGATGCCATTTGTCTGAATGTGCCTTGTTTTGCTCTTTTGGGAGTCAGGACTTCCCAGAGAAGTAAAATAGGAGCTCCATGGGTTGATTCCTTGGTGCTGCAAATGCTTCAGGCTCTGGGCTTTGTAGTGGAGATCTCTGTGATCACTCCACGCCCGAGCAGAGTGACTCAGAATAAAAATAATTAAATATGTTAATAATTATCAGGGGCCCCTTTGATTAAACAAATAAAGATTGTGGTGTGTAAGCAAGGAGGAATTTAGAGGTTTGCACAGCTCGGCTTCCTGACAGGAGTCAGGAAGCTTCACTGGGCAGTGGAGAAAAAGCACAGGGAGAAGCTCAGGAGCAATCCAACTGGAGATGCCAAGGGTAGCCATGTCCCTGCTATTGCACTTGTCCCATCCTGTATCTCAACAGGAGATCCCATTTGTTTCCAGGTCTCAGCACCCAGCAGATTTGGGGTAGATGGTCTGGGAATCAGCATCATGAAAACTGGTAGGGGAAGCTGGATGGCAACATAGGGTGCTGAAGACATTAAATGTAAGGAATTACACACTGAAAAGTGTTTGGTCAGGTGTTCTGGGCTCCTGGTAGATGGAGAAGGGCACCCCTGAGGGGAGACCTGGATCTCATGGAGGTTTAGGTGGGCACCTAAAGAGGAAAGCCAGACTCCTGGCTTAGACTTCACCACTGTGTTTGTAGGTGAAACTGTTCTGCTTTCCTGTGCTTCCTGTGCTGCTTTCCTTGATGAAACGTTTGTCTGGTTGGAGGTGGGATCATACAATCATTAAGGTTGGAAAAGACCACTAAGATCCCCAAGTCCCACCCCAACCCATCCCCACCATGCCCACTGACCATGTCCCTCAGAGACACAACTCCACAGATCGTGGACACCTCCAGGAATGCTGGTGGGATGTGGCAGGAGCTGTGCTGAACTTGGAAAACAATGACAAAACCATTCCAGAAGGGGTGGGTGTGCCTTGCAGGGACACCTATCCCCTCTCTCCTTGGGGCCGGTGGCAGCATCTTCACCCATCAGGCTCTTCAGGCATCCCCAAGGCAGGAGCTGGTGTTGGCACAGAGCAACACAAAACTCCAATCCTGCACAGGAATGTGGCCGAGGGGGCACTTGCAGCACAGCCTAGAGAAGACTTCCCGTGGCTGTTTTGATCTCTCAAGTGTATGGGTGATAAGGATCAGGGCCAGACGCACCGGGAAGGCATTTATAGACATATTTCAAGGTAGAGAGAAATGTGCTGGTGCAACAGGAGGGTGAGCTTGGACTGTATCACACTGGGGATCAGTGATGCTCTAGGGAACAAATACCAAACCCTCCTAACAGGGAGCGTTCCCATACACTGCCAGAGGCAGCACCATGATGAGCCTATACGTGTGACTCCACGTGCAAATTATGTCCAAGGAAGGCAAGATCTAGGCTGGCTGCAACCACTGTGTGATCAGGATGGACGGAGCTCTGAGCACCTGATGGAGCTGTGTCTCTGTTCATTGCAGAGGAGTTGGACCAGATGGCATTTAAAGGCCCCTTCCAACTCAAATGATTCTATGATTCTGTGAAATACAATCTCTAAGGGATGAAATCCTCTTCATATCCCAAATCACGTTTATCCGTGGGATGGAGCCCACAGGACACAGGTCCTCTCTGCAATGGAGATAAGTGTTTCAATTCATGAGCAGACACAGATTTTCCACCAAAACGCAACCACTCAACCATTTGGGGAGCAACCTGAACACGCAACAAGATGACCCAACTGCTTGGAATGGGAAGCAGGAGAAGAAAAACACCTGGATCCTGTTCAAATAGATGAAGAACCTAAAGGAGGGTCAACACAGCCCTTCTGTCTGGAAATCAGCCGGGATACTGGGGCTGCTACCCCTCCATCAGCCCAAAAAGGACCCTAAAACAGCACTGGACACTATCTGCAATCAGGACCTAGCGCCCTCAGACCTTTTCTTCCCACTCCTGGAGATAAAAGTATGTGACACACAAGTCCAACACCTTCTGCCATATGTTCTGCATCCATTCTTTATCAGCTAGTAAGATGTCCTTGTAGTGCTTTCCAGGGGAAAAAACAAAACAAAACAAAACATTAAATGTGTTTGCCATCAGTTTACCCTTTTTTAAGCTCCATTTAGGAAAGGGATCTCTGCAAGGCTCACATTTGCCAATAGCAGACCATACTGTGCTGGATTGCTCTTTCTTGTCCTGAAGAACCTCACTTATTCCCTAGGAATGGAAAAAAGAAAGGGGGTTAGGTTATGTAGTTATACAGTGTATAAAGCAGCAGCTTCTTAACACATCACTCAGCTGGGGAGATGGTTTTGGGGAGGATGCCTGGGGTGGGCAGCCAGCTGTGCATGATGTCCGGGGGAACTGCGCCATCTCATGGTCCCCAGAGTCATAGAATCACAGGCTAGAATCAGAATGGCTTGGGTTGGAAGGGACCTTAAAAGCCATACAATTCCAATCCCTCCGTGGGCAGAGACACCTCCCACAGCCCAGTGCCAAAAGCCACACATAGCCCAGCCTTGGTTACTGCCAGGGATGGGGCACCCACACTCCCCTGGGCAGCCTGTGCCAGGGTCTTATCACCTTCATGGTTAAGAATTTCCTCATTATACTCCATCTTAGTATAATCTCTTTTAGTTTAAAATCACTACACCTTTTCCTGTCCCTACACCCCCTGATAAAGAATCCCTCTCCAGCTCTCCTGCACCCTCTTTAGGTGCTGGAAGGCCACTCCATATGAGAGGTGCTGAGCATCTTCGTGGCCTTCTCTGGACCCTCTCTGACGGCTCCATGTTCTTCTTTTGCTGGAGTCAAATATTTTGACAATAATCCCTACAGTCACCAAATGAACCTTTTCTTTCTAAAGCAATGACAAGAAATAAGAGCTAGAGGTGTTGTTCAATACAGATGTCCCCTGCTTGCTCTGGGACTGTTCCTTAGAGGTTATGCATTGCTTCCTCCCCTGTTCCTGCTGTAACACAGCCCTGGTCTCCGGGGCTCCTGCTGCTTCCCTGCAGATCCTATCCTGGGGAAGGGCTGTCCCAAATTATCACCTCCTGCTTCCCTTTCCTTTGATCCACTCCAAATAATCTCTCTTGCTTGGCACCCAAGGCAGCCCTTCTTTCAGCCTCCTGTTCTCACCCTTCTCACAGCTGATTGCAGGCCGTGTCTCTCACGAGATGTCACTTGGGCATTCATGCCTGGATTTTCCTGTTTTTTTTTCCTCTGAGGGAGGGTTGGTTTTTTTTTCAATGCATTAAGCCAAGCACAAGATAGCCAGCTAGTACCATCAAGCAATGAAAAGAGAGAGCAGGGAGTTACTGAGGCAAAGCAAGCTCACCCCAGGGATGCCCATCTACAACAGTTCACTTTTCCATCCACCACAGAATCACAAAATGACTTTTGGGTTGGAAGGGACCTCAAAGATTACTAAGTCCCAACCCCTCTGCCACAGGCAGGGTTGCCAACCACTAGATCAGGCTCCAGACCAGGCTGCCTGGAGCCCTATGCACCCTGTCCTTGAACACCTTCAGGGATGGGGCATCCACAACTTGTCTGGGCAGCCTGTTCCAGCACCGTGGTGGGGGTCCAGACAACCATGCCTATTTAAAACTACCAGACATCTAAAGTTGACTTGAATCCAAGCCTTCACTTGACCTGTTTACCCTCTCGTGTCCTCAGTGATGAGTACCTGCACCTTTTTCCACTTGCCCTTCATTTTTTCTGGTGCTTCTGCAACCAACCTGAGTTGGCAGGTCACTGAGTGTAACATTATTCTAACTGTACAAGGGGAGACTGCCTGAAAAACTCACTGGCTTCTTCCCCTTGGATCGAATTGGTGATGCACAGTCAGTCCTGTCCAGCACTCCTGCTGTCTCTTATTTATCCACCTTCTGCCCTTCGGACTGAATTTCCGTGGATAACTTCCATTTGCCCAACCGACCCTGTACCCATCCTCATTGGCAGCAAGACAATAAGGATGGCTGTTTATTTTTGACAGAGTTGCATAGAGGAGCTGTCCATCACTGAACCTACAGCATCCACCTTGGATAAGATCTCCCACTTTGAGTTCAGTGGTTCTTACTGAAACAAAGAATTAGGGAAGGTTTTAAAGCATAAGAGTGAGTGATTGCTGCTGCCAAGCTGCTTGACTTGGTGCTTCAGCAGAGCTGTGAGCTGCAAGGTGCCCTCAAAAAGCTGGAGACAGCAGCCTGGAAGTGAAAGTGATCAGTGAAACCTCCTCTGCTCCCTTCCCATCTCCTCCCCTCCCAGCTCTAGCATTAAGCTCCCAAATGCACTTTGGATGTGGCAATGGACAGAGCTGAACAAGTCTATAGAAAGCTAAAATTTTGCAACCTATGTGACTCAACTTACCAGAACACCTTCTAGAGCAGACACTTCAGTATCCCTGTTGTCTCTATGCCAGCAGATTGAGGGTTCATAGAATCATTAAGGTAAGAAAGACCACTAAGATCACCAAGTCTAGCCCCAACACATTGCCACCATACCACTAAACTATGTCACTCAGTGGGACATCTACCCTTTTCTTGAACATCTCCAGGGATGGTGACTTCACCACCTCCCTGGGCAGCCTGTGCCAATGCATTACCACTCTTTTGGAGAACATTTTTTTTCCTAATATCCAACTTGACCCTCCCCTGGCACAACTTAAAGCCATTAGCTCCTGTCCCAGCAGCCATTACCTCCTCCTGTTCTGGCTCAGTGGCTAGATGAGATGGAAAGGTCTGTATCTTTATCATTGTCTTCCATTGCTTTCCAGAACTGGTTGGTCATATCCATTCTAGTCTCTGGGAAGGTTATCTGGACATGATCCTTTGTGGCCTAGACACGGGCACCCTGCTCTGGGTATCTCTGCTAGAGCATAGCCTGATGGACCCAAAGATCCTTTCCCTTCCAAGTTCAACCATGAACTTCTCTCTGCTCTAATCTAATGAAGTAATTGGCCAACTAGGCTTCTTCAAACCTGTGGCTGTAACATCATGGATCCATCCATGATCCAAGCAGTCCAGGCACTGGAGTTTTGGAGCACGTTCTCAGAGCCACAGAACATAAGTCAGCGATCTGCATGATGAATTAGATCAGATTAGATAATTAAGCGAGGCTCATCCAGCCTTCAAAGGGAATAATTAAGTCCCCCTGTAACACCTTTTAATTGCTATGGTCTTTATCAGCTCTCCCTGATAAATCCCATTTAATGTAACCACAAGCTTAAGTTAGCTTTCTTTTTTTTTCTCTTTTTCTTTTCCCCCTATGGGATCTGGGATTGACTGTGTAATTCCTGGAAATAGTCTCCATGCTGGAGTATGGTTTACACCTATAACTTCATTCACAGAATCAGAGAATCATTAAGGTTGGAAGAGATCACTATGATCATCCAGTCCAACCATCAACTCATTCATTTTCTTCTTTTCTACTGTGTCACAGGAGCTCACACATCTCAGTATCGTGACCCCAGGGCTTCTCAAGCATTTATATCCCTTTCAGTCCATATTGCTCTTCCCTGTTTAAGGCGGTCAGACCGAGGAACAGGGATGCTGTTAAGTGGGATCCCTGCATCACATAGCAGCTTGATGACGGAGGGGGAGTGAATCCCTTTGCACTTCAGAACACAGTACTATGCTAAACAGTACAATAAGGGTGGTGAGGCACTGGCACAGATTGCCCACGGTGGTGCTGGGTATCCCATCCTTAAAGACATTCAAGGCAGACTGAATGGAGCTCTGAGCTCCTGATGGAGCTGTGGGCGTCCCTGTTCACTGAAGCGGGGTTGGACCAGACGGCCTTTGATGGTCCCTTCCAACTCAAACCATTTTGTGGTTCTAAAAAAAGCAAATGGAATAAAAGGGGAAAGAAGAGAATTTGCACTCCAGCACACATTTGTTTTAGATGCAACTTTTCCATTAGTGCAAATAGGTACAGAGCTGAGAAATCTACAAAACCTCCTGCATTCAGGTCATTGTTTGAAGATGTGATATCAGACCCAGGGGCCAGCCCAAGCTCTGGTTTCCACCTTCTCTTCCTGCAGTTACTGGTTTTAAACTCAGACTGAAAGTGTTGCTGTGTGAGTTCAGAGATACGTTGACCACATTTGCTAGTCCCAGAACGTATATCACACAGTTGTTTCTCAAGGAAGTCCCACCTATCCCGTGCAGGGCTTCCTTTCTGATAATTGCTGCAGATATACAGAGCAAAATAATGGAGTGGGGACAGAACTTGCTGATTCTCACCATTATCTCAAGGGCAGCCTGTTAAAACATGAGCTCTCTGAGATACGCCTCTGAGCAGTCCTGAAATTTCCTTGCACTTGGCCACTGCCCTCAACTGCCGTGGGAAGACAGTGGAGTTGGGTAGGTGTCATTTGGTGTTGAAAGCTTCCCAGTTTGGTTCTAATGGAAGCATGGAGCACTGAGCTGCAATATATATTTTTAAAAAAGAGAAGAAAAAAAAAAAGATTTTCTGAAGTTGTTTGTGGAGTTTAGGGTAACGGTGAAGAAATTATAACCCTGAGACTTCAAGTTCCCCCACAGAGCCTTTCTAGGGCAAGCTCAAGCCTGTTCTTGATGCCCCTTAGGGTAGGAGCTAGTAGTAATATCAATGGAAAAAAGCCATTTTGAGTCAGGTTTCAAACCTATGGCAAATGAAATTTACCAGCTGCAACCCTACACTACCAAAGTTGCTATAGTCTGCAGCACCTCCATTTTATGACTTTTCCCCAAGTCTCACCATAACTGATGTGTCCCTGTTTGCAAGGGTGAAGTAAGTGAGGCCCAGGCACAGCTGCCCAGAGAAGCTGTGATACCCCAATCCTGGAGGTGCCCAAGGCCAGGCTGGATGGGGCCCTGGGCAACCTGAGCAGGTGGGTGGCAACCAGCCCACAGCAGGAAGGTTGGAAATGGATGATCTTTAAGGTCTCTTCCAACCCTGGCCATTCTGTGATTCTCCGAATTAAGCCTGTGCACCTTGCTGTGAGCCAGCCCTAGGAAACCAGATCTTTTTCAGAGGACACACAGTCAGTGCTGTCATCATATCACCCATTCCTGGCCCAATGCAAAGCTCAGAACCATCTAGATTCCAGCCTCAAGCTACCTCACATCTTGAGCATAGGAGCTTAGAGTCAGCATCTGCACCTGATCATGCAGGTTGGTCTATGATTTCTTGTTCCCATGTTAGCACCTATCGAAATTGTGCCTTCCTCAGGCAACCTGAGCTCTACATGACATCCCACAGACCTTTGTGCTGCTCACAGGGTGATTCAAAGGAATTGATGCTCTTAAGTCTTAGCAGGGTTTAGGATGCTCTTAGTAGGATTTAAGTTGTCCTCTGCAGAGCCAGGAGTTGGACTCAATGATCCTTGTGTGTTCCTTCCAACTCAGGATATTCTATGAGTCACTGATAACAGCATACAGATCCCTGCAATGCCCTGCACAAGCAAAGAGATTTCCAGAGAGATGGGAAGAGGATGAGAATCAAAGTGGCAGAGGAGGCAACAAGTTCTCCAAAACAGGTGTAATGATGAATGAGAGCATCTGCCTTATTCCCATTCCCAGTTGAAAGAAAGGGAGGAAGCTGAGAAATTCGCACAGACTCACAACTCAAGGGCCATCTCCAACAGATGATTTCAATAATGAGAAATAAAACCCTAGTAAATATAGTGAGAAGCAGGTTTTGTCACAGCTTGGTTTCCACCTTGGTATCTCCTGTTCACCAGGTAAAGCAGCTCATGCAACGCACTGTGAAGTCAGCAGAGACATCTAGTGGCAAAAATAACGTAAAAATACACAGGGGAACACATACACACTGGAGTGCTTCTTCTTACAGACAGCTCGATTATCACTGGCTTATCCAGCACGCATAAAAAAGACTGGTTGAGAGCTCAAGGCTGTATATTTAACTGATCTGCTGAAAAATGTATTGGAATGATGCTTTCCTAATTCTCCCAAACCCCAACTTTATGGAGATAAAATACCTCCCCAAACTACTGCGCTTCCTGTATATCATCAGTCTCCTAGGACATGGTTCACCCTCATTCTTGCTTTTTGAGGAGTGCGGAGCTGCTGGAATTGTGTCTGGTTCTGGTTACGTTCTTCAGTCTTGTGTGAAGGTTTCTGTATGCCATTGCTGCTGGGCTGATTGATGTGCTCTTGTTATACTGCTCAGAACAATTTTTTTTCCATCTGTTCTTTACAAATATGTTTTTTGTTATGAGCTTTTCGGATTTTGGCTTTGATGGCACTGGGTTTTATGTGAAGACCTGCATTACCTATTATGTTGGACATCTTTGTGCAGCTGTTCCATTTACTCCCAGTCTTCACTGGACACAAACCAGCTGCTATCCAGATCTGGCAACTGTTTTAAAAAAATCCATTAAGTACATAACAAAGCAATGGCAAAATTAAATTTCTTAGTGGAGCAGGTAATAGAGTCAGCTTACCTGCAGGGAAAATGTAGTCTATCATTAAAGCCTGCAGTCCTTAGTCTATCCAACTCCTTTGTGGGGGTTGGCCTCTTCTCCTGGGTTAGGATGAGAGTGAGCGGCCTCAAGTTATGCTAGAGGAGGTTCAGGTTGAATATTAGGAAAAATTTCTATTCCATTAGAGTGGTGATGGATTGGCACAGGCTGCCCAGGGAGGTGGTGGAGTCACCGTCCCTGGAGGTGTTCAAGAACCATGGAGATGTGGCACTGAGGGACGTGGTGAGTGGTAGGGATGGGCTGGGGTTGGATTTGAAGTCTTAGAGGTCTTTTCCAACCTTAGTGATTCTGTGATTCTGGATTTATTCCACGGTCATGGACAATGGAATAAAAGGAGGCTGCAAATAAAGATAAAAGCTGTGCCCATCACACAGCAACACGTGTGGTCCTACCTCTACCACACACAAAATCACCTATTTTAATTCAGTGAATGCCAGTAAGCCACAGGCTCTTAAGTGAGTAAATGAATGTTGAAAACCAAACTCGGGCTCTGAAGTCAATTAGGCATTGCAAATTCAAACTGTGAAACACCTAATCACTTGTTGGTTGGGCCAAAGAGAAAGTGAGGGATCTCCAAAGCAGTTGTGACCAGATATTTGATTTGATTCCACAGCAGCTGTGGCACATTAAAACACTCGGAGGCTAATTCAGTGGAAAATGAAGGCAAAACGGGGAGGTTTTTTGAGTTAACCATTTCAACTTTGGTGACAGCTTTTTGTAGGGTTTTTTGTTGTTTCTTCTTTCTTGGCAATGATTCCTGGACATATTAAGTTGCAAAGAAAAGCACCAGTTTTACAAGTAGCGTCCACATCAACTACACTGAGCAAGTGATGAAGCTCATTTTTTAAATCATTTGAAACCTTTCAGCTGTGCTCATAGGTACTCCACCAAACATCCCAGCCCCTCCCTGTTAATCCTATCCCTCTGACTTGTCACATCACACAGCAGAGAAAGTCTCTTCCACCTTCAAGCACAGCTGTGGAAGAGGAGACACAAAAAAAGCCAATTGCTGCGCTAGCAAAAGAGGATCGTGTCCCTGTGAGAGACAAGGGGACATCATCTGAAATGAGTCTGCCTTGTAGCAATCCACTCTATTGTAACTACTCATCCACTGCAAATATCCTTTTCCCAACACAAACACTGATGTTTTTTACTATAAGGGTAGTTATCTAAACTTGGTGAGACTGCACATGACTCCGCTGTTGATGTCACTGATGAAGAGTATTGACCCCAGAACTAACTCTTGGGGAACACCAGTCATCACCCATCTCCATCCAGACATGGAGCCATTGGCCACCACTCTCTGGACTTGATCCAGCAGCCAATTCCTTGTCCATCAAACACTCCACCCATCAAATCCATATCTGTGCAGTTTGGCAAGAAGGATGTCATGGGGTCCCATATTAAAGGCCCTACTGAAGTCAAGATAGATGACACCAGTGGCTCTTCCCCTGTCCACTGATGCAGTGATGCCATCATAAAAGGCCACTAGGTTGGTCAAGCAGGATTTGTCCTTGCTGAAGCTTTTCTTTCTTCTATGCTACCTTTCGGTTTGGCGTTTGCCCAAAACATAAATAAGGAACTGGTGTCACAATACTTCCTAATGCTTAAACTCAGGCTGAGCAGTAAAGTTACCATTCAAGTACAAATTTAGAGAAATTCAATGTAGTTCTGAAGGAATAAATCTGGAACCAGCTTTAACAATTGGTCCAAAAAGATGGGCAGAGGGAGAACTGACAGGCAATATCTGAGCATTCTTACATCAGGTCATTTTTCTAACTAGTTAGACACGAGCACCGAAGGATACAATCAGTCACCAAAAAGTGAGCAAGAATCTTGTTTTGATTTCTAATGCACTAAACCCTGTTATTACAACCTCTAAGTCCTTTCGCTGGTCTCCCAAGGCCATGGTTTCTCAGAATGGATAAAGTACTCAGAAATCTGAAAATACACAAAAGAAAGCATTTTGATAGCATCTGATTTCAAAGGCACTGGCCATGAACATACTGATTGAATGAGTTTCAGCAGGGACTGCAACATAACCAACTTAAACCCATGAGCACCAGCCTCATTAGAAAATCTGGATGCTTTTGCCCATGACAGATGCTACCCTGCCTGGCTTGCCCAATGCATCCCCACTGCTCCTGAGTGCATTTTGATTAATGCAAAGAAGGTGAGTATATTTAAATGCAGGTGGCTCTCTGTGGTAGGCAGACAGCTCCATTGAGCCATGCTGAAGGCTGCCAAGGAGGAATTCAGAGTTGTCTCTGTTTGCACAGAAAGCCCTCAGTGACTTGGAAAGTGGAGAAGAAGGAAATGTTTTCCCCATGACATGCTATGGGCTGCCTACCATCAGCATCCTTCCTCAGCAGCTGGGCTTGATAAATGATGTCAGCAGCTCGGGAGTCCTTCTGGGCTCCCAGCACCAAGAATGAAGCTGAAGCAAGCAGACAGAACACCCCTATGCCAGAACAACAACAGTCTAGAGCAAAATTATAGAAGCACAAAATTGCTTGAATTGGAAGAGACCTTTAAAGGCCATCTGATCCAACTCTCCTGCAGCGGACAGGGACACCTACAGCCCCATCACATTGTTATACCTGTCCTCATGAAACTGGGTTGGAAGAGCAAATCCTTTAGAAATTGAGCTGCTTGTTGCAAAAAAATGGCCAATTTCACATAAATGTGGTGAAAGACAGGCCCTACAAAGCCACAAGATAGGACAGGGATCCTCGAGATCTTTTTGTTATAGGAAACAGCTGAATGCGACCTCATTCTTTATCAGACATCAGAGGATCCACTTGGGTTCCACAAGCTAAGGTGAAATGAAATTTCATTGGCTCTGCTAATCCCAGAAGAACTTCAGTTCTTTTCAGCTGAGCAAAGCAATGCCATGGCTTGTGCTGATGTTTCCAAGAGAGAAAATAAAGCTCACATAACACATTTGCTCTTTGTTCTCTCCCCTGGTGTATTTGTTTTTAAATTTGCATCATCACTGGCTTCCTGGGTTGACATTTCCACTGTGTTGGGACATTGGGAACAAATTTTACCTTCCAATATTGCTGCATTCTGACAACATGAAGAGGTAGCCTAGAGGTGCTGCAGGACACACCAGACTTTTTCCAGCATTCTCATCATTTACAAAGAGCCTCCTAAGGGAAGATCTGAGTCTTCCTTTTGAACCAAATCTTTAAAATGGTTTGTTTTGGCCTCCAAAAGAGCCGCAGGCCAAGTGAACGACAGGCATTTGTTCTGAACCCATAAATCTCACAAAGCCATAAAGTGGTTTCCTAATCCTTTTATTTTACAGGGCACACATTTTCTCAGTGAGCCGTGTCCCGTAAGAAGGGGCTGTGACTTGGAGAAATTTGCAGAAGGAAACCATTCAGCCTGGAAGGAGCTGGATTTCTCCAGCTGTTGCATTTTCCTCATTTTCTGGGCAGTCTGCTTGCACAAATTAGGTGCTCCAACCCGTCACAACTGCTCCATTGAAGGAAAAGTATCAGCAGCACCGCAATCAAGTCAATAAAGGACTCGGAGCCAAATAAAACCCATTGTGGAAATTCACTTGAATAATCTCTCTCCTTAAATAAAGAAGAAAGGCTGAGAAATGGAGCGTTTTATGGAATCAAAAGGGGACACACCTGAGCAAACAGCTTTTAAGATCTGTGGGTCATCTTTCTGGTAGGCAGGATCAAAGCAGCTCTGTTGGAGTGCATTATGGAACACAGTCACACATCCCATAAAAAGGGATCCTGGAGGTTTTGGAGACAAAAAAAACCAACAAAAAAACACCAAAACTTCCCCCCACCAAAAAACAAAAAAACAGGGAAGGGCTCTGCTGAAGCTACCAGCGAGCGAGCCAAGCTCTGCAAGTTACAGCAGCTCTAGGCAGTTAATGATGCCACATCAGCAGTCCTCTACATCTGCTCCCATTTCTCGTCCTGATTTTGTGTGATGACAGCAATGGAATGACACACTGCAAAGAACACGGGGATGCACCAGTAACTCTTCATCCACGATGGGAGATGGGCATAATTTATCCCGAAAAGTCTGCAAACAAATCCAAGATAGAGCCAGAAAGGTGTCTACTGAACACAGCGCTGCCTCCTTTGCCTTCAGTACTTGGAGTACTTTCAAGCTTACTGCAAAAGAGGTGTCCTTTTGACAAATTAGTAGAAGCAGTGGTTAAAATGTCCTGTGTAACACAGTGAGGTATTCATTTTAATAACTCCCTCCACTGCAACTTGAGTTTGTGTGGTCAGGAACAGCCAAATGTTTGAGTTGAATCATGTATTAAGAAGTGGCAATGAAATAATATTACACGATCAACATGAACATTGCTCTTATGTATTAGAAACAAGCACAGCAAAGTGCTGAGAGCACAAAAAAAGTTCCACTTTCCCACTTAGCTGTGCTGATTTGCATTCCCTTGTAAAGATTCATCAAGGCTTTAGGGAACCTTTCAAGATTTAATTGCAGCATCTGGAAAGCCTGCTTTGAAACGCACTCGTTTCAAAGACTTCAGGAAATCTGCACACACAATCACTCTGTGTTTACCTTGGATCTCACCTGTGTGGGAAGCAAAGCTAATGTGCCATTGCATTCCTACTGAGAAGCTGTTGCTGCCATCTTTTTCCTTAATGTATCGTTTTCCTTCTTGCTCTTTGCTTTTCTAATACAGAAGACAACATTAAAAACGTAAAGATCTAAGGTGACTGTTCTATAGCACAGCTATATTCTATTCCACATTCTATTCCACATGAAAAAGGAATGCCAAGCTGTCCTAATACCAAAAATATTCTTCCCCTCACCTTCCTGTGGTAACACTTGTACTTTATTTATAGGTAAACTGCTCAAAAACAAAAAGAAAAACCCAGCCTAAGACAAAGGGTTTGCTCACTGCTCAGCTGTGATGTTCATCACTGTAATGAGAACTGAATAATGAACCGAAAAGCAAAACAACGCAGAAGGAAGGCTGTTCTTGTCCGTGCATATTGTGGAAATGAGGTGGATTTGGTCAGTACGGCCGTGTGCTTTAAACAGCCAAAATCTTCTGTAAACTTGGAAAACTATCTGTGAATTGTGCTGTTTTCCTGAATGGTTTGTGTATAAATTAAACTCCGTGTTTTTAAGATGTATTATTTTGAATATGTCCAACCGCACAAGCTTGTTCTACTATGACTTCAATTTAGCCAATTATAAAATGATGCTTACCACCATATTCATCTAATTAAAAAATAATTTTTAAAATTGTTCAAGATTATTGTTGAAGATAAAACACCAATTATTTTACAGCTCTGTTCCTGAACTCCCTCCCAGTCTAGAACTGGTTACTCTGTACTGGCTATGAGATAATCACATGAAAAGAGAGAGGGAAGAGGGAAGAGGGAAGAGGGAAGAGGGAAGAGGGAAGAGGGAAGAGGGAAGAGGGAAGAGGGAAGAGGGAAGAGGGAAGAGGGAAGAGGGAAGAGGGAAGAGGGAAGAGGGAAGAGGGAAGAGGGAAGAGGGAAGAGGGAAGAGGGAAGAGGGAAGAGGGAAGAGGGAAGAGGGAAGAGGGAAGAGGGAAGAGGGAAGAGGGAAGAGGGAAGAGGGAAGAGGGAAGAGGGAAGAGGGAAGAGGGAAGAGGGAAGAGGGAAGAGGGAAGAGGGAAGAGGGAAGAGGGAAGAGGGAAGAGGGAAGAGGGAAGAGGGAAGAGGGAAGAGGGAAGAGGGAAGAGGGAAGAGGGAAGAGGGAAGAGGGAAGAGGGAAGAGGGAAGAGGGAAGAGGGAAGAGGGAAGAGGGAAGAGGGAAGAGGGAAGAGGGAAGAGGGAAGAGGGAAGAGGGAAGAGGGAAGAGGGAAGGGAAAAAAAACTTGCGTACTTGTAAGTGCATTTAGCACACTGAAACATCTACTGTGCAGCAGCCTCTGAGACAACAAGGAACGCAAGACACGTTTTTATCTGACCTAGCACAATTGTTACAAGTAATAAGATATTACCAGAATGGAAATGAAAATCCCAGCGGGGCCATACTTAGTTCAGGGAAAGTATCACAATACTACAGGAAATGCCAATCTGTTGAAAATGAAGAAACGGCTATATTAATTTTTTTTGTAATTAGATAAACACGGGAGATAGGTTTCTGAGTCAGCTGTGGATATTTGATATTTCAAGTGGATGTTACCAACCCTTGCTCCTTCTGTACACTTGTGCTCCCGTCTCTAACCTTTTTCGCAGAGGTGCTCTGTCTTACAATGTGAGTGCCGATGCAGAGAGGAAGATAAGAAGCGGGACCATTCACAAACTGCTGTCACTGTAACAGGAGATGAAGATACCTATAACTAAAACCACGTGGAGTGAGCTTCTAAGATTCTTCCTCTATTGATGACCCTTCCTTGTCCAGTACTGAGAGTGAATTCAAAATGATGCTGCTATTAGGAGGGGTTGTCATTTAGCTTTCATGAACACCGTCGCCTGTACGTTCGTTTACCCCAAACTAACTCACCACTGCTCTGCTTTCTGTTTAGAACCATAGAATCATTACAGTTGGAAAAATCAATAAGATCATCAAGTCCAACCATCAGTCGATGGTCTAGACCATGTCACTCAATGTGACATTCACCCTTTTCTTGAACACCTCCATGGACAGTGACTCCACCACCTCCCTGGGCAGCCTGTGCCAATGCATTACACCTCTTTCAGAAAAGAAATTTTTCCTAACATCCAACCTGAGAAATGTAGCAATGTTTTGGTAGTTTGTGAAGGCTTGCTACGTCTTCAATTTAAACAGCAGTTAGTTACTGTACAAACAACAAAGTGGTCAACGCAAGAAAAAGCAAAGCAACGTAATTAGCTGTTCCAAGTGAATCTGGAAGGTACAGGTTGCTATGGTCAGTGTGTAAAGCATCCCTTGGGGGCTTATGCTATTTAGGATTGTATTGATGATCCTATAGTAAGGGCTGATTTCTGTACTCACAGTAGAGGGTAAATCTAACTGCAATTTTCAAGAACTGGGAAGCAGTGAGAGCATGTCCAAGTGCTGAAAACGAGCAGAATTCAATGTCTGCCTCTTTAGGGAAGCTTATAACATGTCACAGAGCCAAGGAGAAAGATGTTTATAGCACACACTGAAAGCCAGCACTAGAATACACAGTTTTCAACAGGCAGCACAATTCCCAGCTACACGACATAGCAGTCAACTACCAGACTTGCTCTGACAGGGCTGAATGTTGTTGCTGTGGAGAGAGACACAACAGCACCTGGAAAAAGGGAGTTTTGTTGCAGCTTTTGGTTCATTTCCTCTCAAAGTCCCAAATCATTTTTTAATTTTTTTTTTGTAGGATACAACCTGTTGGAGACTCAGCTGCTTTTTCATCTCTGTTCCTACTAATGAGCCACATCCAATAGATCCAAGAAGCGTGTCTCTGTATTATCAGTTCTTAACAGTGCATCTACTGCCCATAAAGAAATAAATACATCTTCTATAAAGGAAAATACATTTGCACCAAAATTTACATATTGCTCGCAAATCATAGAACCACCAAGGTTGGAAAAGACCTACAAGATCACCCAGTCCAACCGTTCACCTATCACCAATAGCTCCCACTAAACCATGTCCCTCAACACAACATCCAATCGTTCCTTGAACACCCCCAGGGTCGGTGACTCCACCACCTCCCTGGGCAGCCCATTCCAGTGCCTGACCACCCTTTCTGAGAAGTAATATTTCCTAATGTCCAGCCTGAATCTCCCCTGCCACAGCTTGAAACCATTGCCTCTAGTCCTATCACTAATAACACGAGAGAAGAGGCCGACCCCCAGCTCACCACAACCTCCCTTCAGGAAGTTATAGAGAGCAATAAGGTCTCCCCTGAGCCTCCTCTTCTCCAGGCTGAACATTCCCAGCTCCTTCAGCCTCTCCTCATAAGGCCTGTGCTCCAGACCCCTCACCAGCTTTGTTGCCCTTCTTTGAACACGTTCCAGGGCCTTGATGTCTTTCTTGCAGTGAGGAGCCCAAAACTGGACACAGTACTCGAGGTGCGGCCTCACCAGTGCTGAGTACAGGGGGACAATCACCTCTCTGCTCCTGCTGCTAACACTGTTTCTGATGCAAGCCAGGATGCCCTTGGCCTTCTTGGCCACCTGGGCACACTGTTGGCTCATGTTCAGCCGAACATCAATCAATACCCCCAGGTCCATCTCCACAGTCTTCCAGCCACTCCACCCCAAGCCTGTAGCGCTGCCTGGGGTTGTTGTAGCCGAAGTGCAGGACCCGGAATTTGGTCTTGTTGAACTTCATCCCATTGGCTTCAGCCCAGCTCTCCAGCCTGTCCAGATCCCTCTGTAGGGCCTCGCTATCCCCAGACAATATATCATAGAAGAATAAATATATCATAAATATATCATAGAAGAAAAGAATTTAGCAAAGATAGAAGCAGTGACCAACGTGAACTGGAACTGGAAGGAGAATGCAACTTTGTAGACAAAAAGTATGAAGGACTGATCAGCTGCATTTGGGAAGGGGGGAAATAAATGGAGTAAAGTAGAAAAGAACAGCACGTGTAATATTTCATGGAATGGAATCCAGTGGGGTTCTCCAAACCATAATTAAAACAGTGGGAGGACATATCAAAAAAAAGGAAGACTTCAGAATTGGTTGGAAAGATTTTGACACGGTATCTCCTGAAAACCACCTGGGGAGTGCAATACAGTACCAAGGCAGCAAAACAAACACAGACCCAGCACTCTACCCAGATGTTGAACTTTCATCCTAGACCAAGATTTTTGAAATCTGTGCTTTTCGGTGCCTTGAACTGTGCATGCCCACCCTGACACTGCTTTCAAGCTTCTTTCCGCAGAGGGTGATGGTGTTGAATGCTGTCTAAAAATAGAGGTCTTTCAATGCATATCCAGTTGAGAAATCTTAAATACAGGCATGCAGCAACACTTGCTTTTAAAAGAATGTCTTTACGTGTAAAACCACACATCATAGCAGGGTAGAAATTTGCACCTGGCCCTAGAGAGAGACCTGTCCCCTTTACAAGTATTCAGAGATCAGCGTTGGGAGAAAAGAACAGCAGTGCGACCTGAAGAACCACGAAGCAGCAAGGCATGCAGTACCTTAAGTATTCCTTGCAGCAGCAAATAGTGCTGGAAATGGCTGTGTCAGCAATTCTCCTTGAAGAGCTTTGCAGGAGCAGTGCGCTCTCAGCTCTCAGCTGGCCAGCTGCATTTGGGCTCTCATTCTTTTGTCTTGCCTGAAATGTGCAAAGAAGCAGGATCAGAGTTGTGAATCTGTCCCATTTGTCCCTGTTACAATGAGAAATAGTCTAGAAAATACAGGAATACCTGAACTCAATTTGTACATATTACTAGCACTTTCCAAATCCAGCTTTTATAGTAATGCAGAAGGGTGCTTTTACATAGGCTGACAAACCACACTGAAGCCGCAGGTTTCTCAATAAACACATCTTCTGCAATGATGAGACACTTGTGGGATTAAAGTTTATAACAGCAAAACGCAGAGAGCTTTGCTCACCTGCCAAGTAATTCCTCCAAGCTTTCTACCATCTCTTCTGACATTGAACAGGATACCCTCTGCCTTCTGCATGATGTTTGGAAGGTGGAGCTTAGCTGGGTGTACTTGAAAACTTAAAGCCAATGTTCAGTCAGAATGGAGTCTAAACTGGTAATTAAGACGTGTTTAGACTCATGGATTTTGCTAATATTTTGCTCATTATTTTCCGCTTGGGTCTTAGGGCGCAGGGTACAGGAGGAGCTGTGAGCAGTGCAAAGCCTTGCAGGAATGAGCTGTGTGCACTTCACCATGGGATTGCTTCTTCATCATAGTTGCACAAGAAAGCTGATGTCAGCAAGACAAGCAAGGAACTTCTTTACATCTGGCATTGTATACGTTATATACATATGTATACATACAAAAAATGAACTAAACAGTGACTTCAAAATGCTTATTCATTTGGCAAAGAGAAGTTCTTCAGGATGCAAAGGTTCTCTTCTCAGTGAGGTTCCTGGCCCTCATAGCATTCTGTTACTCTTTTATTATTAAAAAATGAATTGAAACCATATTTTTCTCATTTCAGTAAGTAGTACCTTTGTAATGTCCAAACAACTCCAACAGTGATATCATCTGTCTCTTTCCTCAAGGGAAGAATCCAGGCCAGACCTTGATATTCTTGCTTATTCCTGGAGCACACAGCCTTACACCAAAGCAAAGGCAGTGAGCCTTGCTCCTTGGAGGGGAAATGCATGTCATTGCACCGTCCACTTCATGCTGTACCTCCTACAGATCATTCCCTCTTCTCGAGAGCTGCTCAACACTATAAATTAAGAATTAAGGCCTGAATCCTGTTAAGCTGATCCATGAAGGCAGATACCCAAGGCCATTCTTCAGCAGGACGTGCTCCCCAGTAAGGATCTGCCCATATGGATCCTATTTCTGCACCAATATTCTTTTCAGGCTACGTGCAACATGTGGCATAATTGGGCTGCAGTGCTTGAAGTAGCCTCTGATTTAATGAAACAAATGATTCACCTTCCATTTGTTAAGTCCCTCAGCTTAGGTCAAGGGTGCCTTCAGCTGGCTGCCTGCACAATGGTGGGTCCACAGGGACAGACACAGGTTTAACTTCTCCGGCATCATCATCCTGCCTCCAACACACTTCGTGTCAGCAGCACAAAGCCCTCCAGCCCAGTTCTGATCTGCAGGCTGGTGGATGGGGATGAAGAGGTCCAAGAAATGATTTGTGCTTACCTCTAGGATGCACACAGGCTCACAGCAACGCACACCAACCAACCCCATGCTCTCTCTCAAGAATTTCACAAACCTTGTGTTTCCCACATGCTCCAAACCCATGCTCCCTCCTTCCCAGTAGCTCACCAGCATCCTTCCTCCACCACCAGCATCACCACCACCAGCATCACCAGTCCACCACCATTTATGCTAGAGAATTTTCTTCCTAGAAGGACTGCAGATTGTTTCCCAAGCAGCTTCTCTTTCCCAAAGGCACTGTCTGTTTAGCTGTGGCCCTTTCCTTATTCTTTCTTCCCTGCAGACAGTCTTCTGACGTTGCTCATGCTACTGCTCTTCAGGCATGCCGGATCAGGGGGAAATGTGCCTTACTCTTCTCCCAGGTTTAGGGAGACAAGAGAGAAAGTCATAAAAGCCATAAAACAAAAACAAAAACCAACCAAATCCTTGAAGACACAAAACAGAGCTCTCAGCAAGTAGTTACTATTTGCCATCTCTGTCTCCCAAATTCGATAAATGTAAAGATGGCATAAAGAAAAATGAAAGCACTAAAGATTTATGCAAGTACATTCACCTGGTGGGATGCAAGAGGATCTTGCAGACATGGCTCCTCTCTTTCCGTCCTTGTGATATGTTCTCCTTGGTTGCTGTCCGAGAGGCTCCAGATTAACAGTCTGACCAAATAACTACCAAAGAAGAGGTTCAGTCAACTCATACTCCAATCTTTCCTATTCCCAGGTCTCCCTAAGGAAGTCCCACAGGCCTGCCCACTTTGTCCAAGAGCTCTTCATTAATTCTCCACAACGGACCTTTGCCAGGCAATCTGCTGCTTCAGGATCTTGTGAGCACTGCAATCAGTCTCCAAGCAGCCAAAGCCAGCCTTTTTCCACCAGAAGTGACTGGGAAAGAAAAGATAATGAATCTGTTCTGCCTGGAACCTCAAGACAAGTTGCACGCTGTCATCTTCTCCAAACCTGGCTTCTTCGCCACTCCCCATTGCTAAACTCAACATCCTACCACGTAGGTCAATCCGTTGGTCAATGTTGACCACTTGGAGAAGAGCTCTAGCAGTTGATGAGACTCTTAAGTGGAAACCAGCCCTTCCCAAAGAGACACAGCCAATGTAACAGAAGTTAAGCAGAAGAAATGTACCTTCAGACAACTGATCTAAAGAAGTATTGATAGTTCCTGGACACATCCTACAAGCATCTGGATGCCAGAGTTCAGAGATGCAGCCTAAAAATTTGAACTGAGTCATGCATTACAAGGAGCATATTCTACCAAACATGTCTTTCTTCACCGGGCAATGAGATGTGCTGTGGAAAAGCCAGTGGTGGTTAAGACTCACTGTGAAATACAGCTGACCTTGTATTGGTGCCACCCATTCTTGATTTATCTGAAAACAAACAAACAAACAAACCTCACAAAAAACAAGAAGAAACTCCTTGGAGATTTAAAGCTGCCTGGACATGGTCCTGGGCCACCTGCTCTAGTTGGATCTGCTTGATTTCCAAAAGTTTTTCCCTACCTCAACCATTCTTCGACTGTGATAGTCTTGAAAATCTTTTTTTACATATAAATAAGGATGTTTCTGTTCCCCAGACCCCCCAAACACCCTCATCAGTTTGCTAGGACATAATAATAAGGGAGATGTACAATATGGACAAGCAGAGAGTTAGGAACCAGTCTGCTTCTGCTGAGAAGCACCACACACTTGCATGTATCATCTCTTTGTAGCCTTCTCTAAGGACAATAACATTCCCTTGGAGGTGGACTGAGGACCTGAGATTGCAGGTGGAGTCCCAGCTACCTGCAGTGCAGCTCGTGTATGATATCCTCTTATTTTCACTTTGCAGTGCTTTCATAGGAACACAGGTGTGACACATTCATCATTACTGGCTACCCTCACTGATCCAGTGCTTGCTGGACCTGCTGTGAAAGATACTTCGCTAAATACTCCAACTTCAAAGGCTGATATCAAGCAGGTGGTGAACAACTGTTCCAAAGACCTGAGTGAAACTGTTCTCCATCTACAGTACTGGAAAATTGTCCTGGTTCCAGTCAATTATACAACAAGCAGCAGCCAATCTCCATCTCCCAAACTTCAGGAAAGAGCTCAGCAGTCTTCATTGCCTTTGTTGGGATGACCAGCATCACTGCTGCAGGTTATTCAAAACCTTTTTCACATCTGGCAGCACTGCATTCAGGAGGAGCAGGCATTTCCTGTGGTGGTGGGTACTGAGGATGCCCTCTGCTACAGTGAATCTGAGGACTGAATGAAGGAATGGTCAAGAAATTTCCATCTGCTTCTTCAGGATTGGCATAATAAATACCAGATATTTTTATACATTGTACAGGATTGTCTTGTTCCTTCATTAGGAACCAGCCACGAAGCTTGAAATTCCTCTCTTCTAGGAATAAAAAGGATAAAAGGAGACAAAACAGCAAGGTACTGGCGTTCAGTTCTTCCCCTCAAACACCACATCCTGTTGATGGTAGAAACTGAAGTCTCTTAGTTGCCAGAATTTACCTACAAGAAAATCCCACTGCAGTTCTTGGACCATGTCAGAGTCGTGATCTTGCTGAGAAGACCTTCTGGATGTTCTTCCAAGAGTAAGAAAATAAAGGTACTTTTCCAGTTCAAGCTTCAACCGTAGATTGTCACAGATGACTGGAGACTCAGTAGCCACCTCATAGTGAAAAATGCCATAGAACACTTGCAACTATTAGCAGATTCTGGGCATTCACAGGGATCTCAGTTTTTAAAATGTAAATCACTGTTGCTTATTATCTTTTAGGAAAGCTAGAGTTGTCACATGCCCCTACTTTCTAACCATTGCCAGTAGGGTATGCTTGCAGGCTCATAGTATGAAATAAGGAATCTTAGTCGCCCCTACAAATGCTTTGCTGTAGAGTTCCTGCTGGTGGAGGACATGGTCATGAACGCCTGAAGATTTGTGGGCAGTGGGCAGTGTGCAGGTGAAGCTGGAGGACATGGTGACCTGGTAAAAGCCATCTTTTGTCTGTACCTCAAGATCTACAATTAGGAAACTAAGTTGTTCTTCCTAAAGAGTTTGATGCCAGTTAATACTTACGCAGAGTGGCTGGGAATCTTATGCAAAACTTCAGCCACTGCAACACAAAAGCATTAAGGTTTACGATAAGATTACCTGGGCAGTCACAAAGACTGTTTTACTTGATGACATCTAACTTTAGGATACTGCAAAACAGAGGAGTAGGGAACTGCAAAGGTCCTGTTCTGTCAGCAGGGCACTGCTCCTGATTCTCAATATCTCTGAATAAATCGTACTAGTACTTGCCTTGCCTTCAAAGACCCTTCCAGGGGTAACTACAATGCAAGCTAAAACAGAAGACACAGAAGTAAGGCTTTATGAAAAGACTGCTTTGCTACATGTAAATAAATAGGAAAAAAAAAAACAAAACAACAGACAACTATGGCAGAAACAAAGCGTACAATTACAGTGTCATAGAACACGATCTGTTCAATTAACACAATTTTGCAAAGTAAGGGCAGCGTCTAATAAGCACACACGTATTTTGACACTGCTGTAGAACTGCCTACAATTCCCAATTCCATTTTTTTGCTGATGCCTCGTTGCTTACACATATGTGAAATAGTGGGTAGAAAATGATTCTTCATAAGACTGCTTTTTTTTTCCCTTAGGGAAACAAGGGAGCTTTAGAGGTCTGGAAATTATTGAATATTAAGCCTACTTTGGGATAACACCTATTGTTATTCTATATTAGGAACTGCTGCCTGGAACAGATCCAGTAAAGAGATTTATTTTCATCCTTTCAGATTAATTTGGATGTTTCTGGCAACACCGAGATTTGCAGTGTTTCACATAAAACAGAGTGCATGGGGAACATGATAGCTGCACCTAGAATCATTAAGTGGTTCTGGTCCTCTGCTTCTTTACAGCAGAACTTTGGCAGCCAGACAAGCAGTTAAAACATTTCTATAGCCAGACAGAAAAAGCACTACAGGAGAAAGGAAGCTTCACACTACTTTCGAAAGGAGAAATAGAGCATTCTAACAAAAACTTTGTGTATGGGAAAAGAATTTGTATAAGCTTAAGACAAGCACCTTTTACACAAAATGCCATCAATTAAGGAAAGTCCACTTTCACTAAAATAGGAGTATTTCAACAGGGACACTTCTTATAAGAATTGAAACAAACATATTGCTTTGTTACATAGAGTATTCAAAAAAGCCAGGTCAAAACAAGGCAAATACCTCAGCTGCACCTTGGGAACATGTACTGTCCTGTACTGATAGGATATTTAAGATGCCAATTCCCTCGGACTCAAAAATCTGTTAAAAAATGGAACCAAAGTTTATCCTCAGTGAGTATTTGTCTCGGTTTCAGTTACTTCTCCATCTATCTCTGGCCTGCTCTACTGGTAATATTCTCTTTGATATTGCATCATTGGATTCTCTTTCAGTTTCAGTATAGGGAGCCACTATATTTTCAGGAAATGGTTTCTTCCACACAGTCCTAAGTTCAAGGCCTACCTACCATGGCCACCTGCTACTTCTTTGCTCCTATAGATCTTGCAAAGCCATCGCTGTTCGGACTTCCTGCTACAGGTTCTTAAGTGATGTGCTGACATCAAAAAGAAGCGAGGTGTTCTGCAGCAAAGGAACAATTCAAATAGCCTTAGTAGGGAGCTTTTGACTGATTACAATCTAGGCATCGCTGTGAAAGGCAGAGCGATGATCAAGCACAGCACGCAATCAAGGCCCTTGGAGCCAGCTAATTAGCAAAGCTAGTCACAATTTGGCTCCAGAAGACCCTTTAGTAGCCAGCAGGGTGTTTTACTGAATTTCCTCTTCTTCCATTTATCTCTGTACACCAGTCAAAAAGATCCCATTTACATAAAGAGTCTTCAGCACTTTTGTCAATCACACGGCACCGGGGATGTTTTCCTTCTCTGACTATGCATGTAAGCCTGCACTCAAGCAACAGACCTTATTAGCTAAAGTGCAGTTTTTGTGATCTCTGTCTCATCAGTAATGAAAAGCAAACAGTAGCAGCCCTCTGGTGTACCCACCCAGCTTCTTTAGATAGCAAATTAGCCTGCAGTAATTACTACAGCTCAGAAACAGAAGTTAGGTGGAAGCAATTTGTTTCACAAGGCATTAAACCTCACCTGATGTCACAAGACTCAGGGAGCTCAACCAGTCTGCTATGCAGTGAGGACTCCAACAATTGGAATAAGTCACTTTGCTGTGCTTTTTTTTCCCCCCTTCTTAAAGCATTCCTGATAGAGGACTGGTACAAGGCTCACCTCACATTGCTGTGTTTACTAGAAGCGACAAACATTCCCAGGACAGAAAATCATTTTCCCCCAATTTCCCCCGTCCTTTCTTTCCCCTCCATTATTATTTGTGAAGATTGTAATTCAGATGTTCTTAAACAAAGATTTTCTGTGTGAATTCTAACTTGTTTTTTTTTTTTGTGGGTGTTCATTTTTTTTTCCCAATATATCCTTTTCAGGAAAAGAACAAGCTATTACTGGCTATTACAAGCTATTACATTCACTGGCTGAGACAACAACTGCATGAACAGGAAAGCATGCCAGATATCAGATAGAAATAGCAGCAGAAGAAACGATAACACTTTTTAAAAGTAATTCTTAACTATACCAATGTAAATAAAAGCTCCTGAAAACATTTAAGATATACATAACCATTTTAATAACTAGGTTTACTAGAACTAAAGAGTTGTAGGGTTTGTTTTTTTCCAAATTTATTCTTATGGTTTGCCTGTGGTCACATTGAGAGTCGTATTTATCACCGTCTCTACAGTCATTCAATTTTCTGTGGCTGGGGTTTTCCTCCACTGGAAAGAAAATACATAGAAGCACAATTGTAAGTTAAATAACTGGCATGCATCGGGTAGCTACAAAACTTTTCAGCCATTCAAGTTAAAGCTATTTCCACCTGTCACTGCTTCAGTTTGACAAAACTTCCACAATTAAGAACGCTGTGTTTAAAACTATTTCAAAATGCTTCAGAAAACCTTCAGCAGAACATACAGATCATGCATTACTACACCGCTCTTTCCGTGTCTTAAGACAAGGTTACTCACTAGGATTGCAAAACAAACACAACCAAACTAAAAGGTACCTTACAAAAAGTATATACATTCTCAAAGAGGCTTTACTAATAAATTCAATACCGTGTAAAAAGCAATTCACATTTTATTTTAAATTGCAATAAACTGTACAAAAATGTTTTATTCTTGCCAAAAATAACAGCAATATTTTCAATCTTACTTCTAGACAAACAACGAACTCTTATTTTAATCTTTCCTGGGTGAGTTCACAAGTAAACAGACAGTAAGATTCACGGGTGTTTTTTTTGTCAAACAGACTTACGTTGTTCTGGAATAAATCTTAATATTTTTAGTGTCTTTAGGGAAGTTCAGTACTCCTGCCATGCTTGTTAAAAGCCTAAAGTTGTGTGTCTCACACAAAGGAATGTAAACAGTCAAGAGATTAAAGAGGTTGACTCTTCCAGTGAAACCTTAAAACGTTATCTCTGTACCACGAACATTTACTTTACACCAAGAACAGTCCACAGCATGAGGCCTGTGCAATTGCTGAATTCATTCTCCAAAATGCCAACTGAATGGGCATCAGTTAAAGACAAATTCAAAAAGCATAAAGACAAATTCTAAGTAACAGAACAGAAATGGATTATACCCTTTTTAACACTTTGTTTTTTCTTAACCTATTTCATGAGCAAATAATGTAACAGCCCCATCAGATCTACAATCATCACAATGTACTTTTTCCAAGATGCAGCAAGCAAGCACCCAGTTAAGTCAATCAGATGCAGAAAGCACCTCTGCAAAGACCACGGGCTTATTTTCAGACTTGTTTTTGTTCACATAGTATATTTAATACAGACTAACAAAACATAACGTGGGTTATTGACCACAGCTTCTTAAATCTGAGACCAAAAATGGAAATACAATTGTGGTGATTATTTATTTATTTCAGATTTCCAAGTCTTTTCTTTCCCCCCCCTCCCCCCCATTGCAAGTTAATGAGCAAAAAGCTGTTTAATCAGACTGGTAAGAGCTTAAATAAAAAATTAAGCGCTTTCTGTTACTTCAGAGTTGTTTGAGGGAAGAAAGTCTGCTTGAAATTCCACTTTACCTGGATAGAGTTTAATGTAGGTGTCCACCATTAAGTCTAAGTCATGTTTTATATCAATATTTATGTTCAGCAAAGCGAGGTTGCTTGACCTTTGCTCGGTCACGGTGTTTTTCAGGTATGCCTTTAAGCGCTTTCGTCCGACTTCATATTTCTCATTCTCCACTTTCATCACTGGAAGAATGCACAAGACTTTAAGCAGTGCATATACATTAGGGAAATACTTTATGTCTGGCAAGTGAAGTGCTTCGTAAATAGTAGCCGGAAGTTCAATATCCTTTCCTCTGTGCTTCCACTTGATTCTCCAACAATGAAGCTCAGCAGAAAGCGTGTCCGGATTAGGTAAGTCATTTTTGTACATGTCAGCATGATGCTCCTCAGACGTATTGAATTTGAGCTGACCCATGACTGAGGGCACTAAAGACAAACACTTCAGAGCTTTTAAATGTTGTTCTGAGAATATATCTTTTAATTCTTGAATTATATGTTCCACTGTAGGGACACTAAGAATTTCCTTGTAGTAATTTTCTGACGTTAACTCAGCATCCAAGTTACCCTGTTGCGACCTGCGAAATTTTCCAGGGAGTTTAATTTGTACATCCAGTTTTGCAGCCAAATTTGTTGCTTCCTCAAACCAAAACTCATGGTAAACTTCAATATTCTCCATCACTTCATTCAGAGAATGCAACACTGCTGTTAAGCTGCTAGCTGCAAAGAATACATCTGATGTTTGTCCCTGGAGATTCTTCCCAAATGCTCTTGTAAAAGACAGAACGTTTTTCAGAATTACGATAGTGACGATGAAGTCAAAATCTGTTAGTGCACTTGAAAGTACAAATGCTCGACCAGCAATGAAGTTATTCCACCTGACAGTGGAATCGTTGCTTACCGCGTCCAAACACAGCACTAAAGCTTGCATGAGATCCACCAAAACCTCAAAAGTATCATGCCTGCCTGTCCACTGAGAACGGCAGATCTCCTTCAGCTCGTTACCTTTCTCCTCATTGTTCTGAAAAAGAGCAGAAATTGTATTGTCCAGTTCCACCAGTAATTGTGGAGATCGACTAAAAAGACAGCGAACTTCTTCGATTGTTCCTAGGGCCATGGAAACACCAACAACAGGAACTGACTTTGCCAACCATACATTTAAGGCACAAGAGGAACACAGCGTATACACAGCTTGTGGATACTTCTCCAAGAGTCTTGTAGCCACAACTTTCATTTTAGAAGCAAACCCACTGGAGACGATGTAGGCTTGACCCCGACAGTATTCCATGTTCAGACCCCACTTTTCAGTAATAGTCGTATGGAACTTAACAGCTAATATTTCAGGATCAGCCTCATAAGGTAAAAACCCTATGAATTCTTCTCTCAGATTATGAGAATCATCAACAAATCTCACCAAGACTGGCAGATGTTCCTCTCCTGCTATGTCTACTACTTCATCAGTGACAATAGAAAAGAAGTGCGAGTCTCTTACTTCCCTCAGTGTTTCTTCTCTAATGCAGCTCTCACAGATCTCAAGCATTTGTTTCTGCTGCGTTTTCGAACAATACTCAAGATTGACTGCAGTCATCTCAAACCGTTTCCTCAGAACTTCATCTCCAGCATTGATTCTGTATTCCAGCAGAGCCTGAAAATTATCTGAAGTAAAAATACCTTCTGGAAGCTCATCCGCATTATGGCTATCCAAGGGAATATTTTGTTTACCCATTAGGATCAAAATTTCAAACAATGACTTAAGGTAATCCTTGTTTTCTCTTTCTTCCAGAGTTAAAGGAACACATTTTTCCTCTTGTTGCTCCCCACCTTCCTCTGAGACAGCGTTTTGTGCATTGCTTTCATTCAGTTCTTGAGTTGCCTGTTCCCGTTCAAAAGCTTCATTAACTACAAAATACAAAATATTTTAAGTGTTAGGACGACTAAAACATAACATTTGCTTTCCCCTACTATCGCTATTACATTTAAGTTACTGGAATCCAGAGAAGAATGTTTCCAGTTTTAAAGTGACTGACTGCTTTGGAATGAGCTTGGATGAGCTATCTGAATCAAGCAGCAACTAAATTATCCTCCTGAACAAATAAATAAATTTACAGTTACGTGCCCTACAGTTCCTCATCAGCCTTAGCAAACAAAGTCTTTATGAACCGATTATTTTGCCCACTTACTCTTTTGCTGCTTCAGTGTTCTTATTTCATCTTCACTCTTAAAAAAAAAAAAAAAAAAAAAAAGATATATTGATATTATTGTCTACCACGTGACCCCTTTAAAATACTGAAATATATCAAGGTCAGATGCAAATATTGCAGATGAGACCCTTTTCAGAGTGTTAATACCTACCAAAAAGGTGCTAGAAGGTCTAAGAGAAGGAGGTTCTTGAGGTAGTTTATTGCTGTCACGACACATATCTACTAATTACAAAAGAATGATTTGCTACTACTGCTAAAGTACATACATACATCAGGATTCTGTTCAATCTGCATTTTACAATTATGAGAAAATCAACTACATTAAAAAATTCCATTCTACTACAAACATGTACTGATAGCAGTAGCCTTCAATTATTTTCTGATTTTCAATTAATAAACACTTATCAAATGCATTTAGAAGTTGCTGTACTCTGATGTATAAACACACTTCAGGAGCTAAATTCATCTTAACTTTCAGTATACTGAAATCCACAGAGACCTGAAGTCACAAAGTGTCACAAAGGAGCCACTGACAAGTTACAGTTCCACAAGAAATTGCTTCACCTTCCTTTTACAAATGGATTGTATTTGTAGAGCTCTGAAGGATGTCTGAATTACAGAAGTGACTCAGATAAATAGTCAACACAGAGCAAGATTTGCAGGGTTGCAGCTGTAAGGTGTTTTTCAGTTAGCACTGCAGTAACAAGTAAGAAGAAGCAACAAACATCCCTTGGAAGACACAATCAGCTCTCATTTTCCAGATTATCTATTAAACTTGTCTTGGTAGATAAAACCTCAGCGTAACATTTGGGTTTTAACTTATAATTAATAACATCATATTCAAATAGGAGTAAAGAAACTGAAAACACCGAAGTGCTAATCGTCATTAGACATCTCATACAAAATTTCACACGAACTTACTTGGTTTTTATAGTTTTAACATTAAAGCAAAGCCAAAACAAACTTACTTTACAAACTTACCAGCTCTTTTATCCGTTTTCTATGTCTGCTGTGGGGATTGTTCAAATGACTTGTAAGATCAAATATAGTTGGCACAGCGTTATCTCTTAAAACTGTTCTGTAAGGGCTCTGTAAAAAGACATCTAGATTAGCGTTGCCTCTGGGAAGCAAGCACAGTCTCTGAAATCCTGTGTTTTTGGGGAGGAAAAAAAAAAAAAAGCATGGTTTTTGAAATTTTATGGGTTTTGTGCTGTGTGTATAATGAGCACCATCTACGAATTTCTGTGGGTTTTGTACAAAGATTTTGTTCCAGTTAATCACGTTCACTTTCTGACGCATCAGAACAGACATGAAGTTCTACTATGCAATATCCGTTTTCAAGGATGCCAAAAGAAGACCAAAAATGAGAAGAGATGCTTAAGAAAATGAGTACAACCACTTATTCCTCCCCTTTATCCTTATATCATAGATCCCTGGTGCAGCAATTTTAAGTTATTTGAATATTATGATTTTTTTATTTTAATATTCTGGACACACAGACACCTATGAATCAGAAAGAAAACAGTTTGATCATACTGAAGGAAAACACATCTGTCAGATGAAGAGGAGGAAGGCTTCTAGATGATCATATAAATGTTTCCAGCAGTTAAAGTATTTTAAATAGAAATTTAAGTTCACAGTATACACAAATATATACTGTCTAAATTGAACTGTTTCCATCAAGAACAGACCTTTAACTGACCATGTTTGGATGTGTCATTGGACCCAAGATTTAAAGCAGAGTTTCATGAAGCTTCATTGCAGATCCAGAATTACTTCCAATGTGCGTTTTTTGGTTTATTTCTGGGATGCTGGCTAAACAAACACCCTGTCATATGTACTGCCACTAGGAGCTCCTAGTCTGACCTGCATGTTTTAATTATTCTACATAACGAGAAGATCAACTTCACCGATTTCAGTCTAGAAATCAAAAGTTGGTACAAAGCCACAAATCTATCATTTCCTACTGCTAAGTAAGCTGCTAAAAAAAAAAAAAAAATCGGCATCATCTTAATGAAGTAACAGCCTTCAATTCTTCATGCTAACAGGAAACAGTACCATGATTTTTGCTGGATAAAAAATAGCAGGAACCAAAAGCCTGACAGATACACACAGAATGTTTAAACCTCTAGGCCACAGCTGAGTGCAACTGAACTGAATGGCAACATGTACACACCTTCAGTAACAGCACATTAATGATTTTAAATAATTAGGGGTATGCAAACATACATTCTTACACCCAGTAAATGTAAATAATGTTGTAACACATAGTGACAGTAAACAAAATGAACACTGTTTTGCATGAGGAAAGAACTGCAACGAAGACCAGAGCTACACAACCATTAAGCCAGCAGAAGCAGTTCTGCATTTCTTATCCCAAACTGCTTGCTTCCACCTCACCCTTTGTGCCAGCACAGACACCTGCAAGTCTGTGCAGTACCCTGGGCCACGACAACGACGTCAATTAAAACTAAGAGATTAATTTTCCCAGAGTCCCCTTACGCAGGAGATCAAAGATTAAATGCAGCAATCTGATTAAAAAGAATCTTAATCACGTTCTGCAAGGTGAAATAAACAAATGCTTGGTTTTACTTACACTTCTACATATCATAGAGGTCTCGAAATGTTTAGCACACAGTCTGTAGTGCTTGTTAAGTTGATCTGGAGTTTTATCTTCTAAATCTGCCCTTCGACAGTTCTCTACCCATCTTTGACACCTGCATGGAAGCAGAAAATGTTAGCTAGTTTTAAGTTTAAACTAAATGCCCTACAGTTTCAAGCCTGGCTCAGAACCAACGTGCAGTGAGCCCTGCCCTTCATGAAAGGCTGTAAAGAATCACAAGACCTTTCAAAAATCTCCTTTTATCCATTTGCTCACCATTCAGTATCACCGAGGAGTCACTACTGTCAGTAACTGATGTAAATTAGAGAGCTTGTATTTCCCCCAGTGGGGTCTATGCAACCACGTTTGAGCAGCACGCAGCATCCAGTAAAACTCATCTACTCTTTCACTTGCTCAGTAAATTACACATGTAAGTTAAGAAGATTCCAGCAGTCATTAATATCTCAGAATTTATTAGTTCAAAATAAAAACAAGTCCCACAAAGACAGTTCTCTGAAGGAGTACTGCTGTAATGCATGTGCATCTTGAGGCACTGCAGCCTCACCATAACACAAGCTTTACTACAATCTGATAGAAGACTTCTCATTGATAATTTGAACTGTGTAATGAGGTTACACAAGCTCCTATCTCTCCTGGGCCAAAACCCTCCCTAAACAAACTGAAGAAAACCAGAAACAGCTACGTTACCAAGAATTACAATGCTATCACAGTAATCCTACAGTAAAAATGAGAAGGAATTTTCACTGCATTCTCAATGACTTCCTTTACAACACATCACTTTGCTACATACTTCTCAGCTTTTCAACTTAGATTTCTCTCCTTATTTTAATTGGCACTTGGAACATAAAAATAACAACAGCAGCAAGAACCATAAAACAGGAATCAGTTCTAATAGATTATTCTCATAGATCCACAGACAACATTCTTAGGAAAGGATTAAAATTGCATCAGAAACAGTGTTACCAGCAGGAGCAGAAAGGTGATTGTCCCCCTGTACTCAGCCTGTAATCAGCCACTGGTGAGGCTGCACCTCGAGTACTGTGTCCAGTTTTGGGCCCCTCACTGCAAGAAAGATGTCAAGGCCCTAAACATGTTCAAAGAAGGGCAACAAAGCTGGTGAGGGGTCTGGAGCTCAGGCCATATGAGGAGAGGCTGAAGGAGCTGGGAATGTTCAGCCTGGAGAAGAGGAGGCTCAGGGGAGACCTTATTGCTCTCTATAACTTCCTGAAGGGAGGTTGTGGTGAGCTGGGGGTCGGCCTCTTCTCTCGTGTCATTAGTGATAGGACTAAAGGGAATGGTTTCAAGCTGCGGCAGGGGAGATTCAGGCTGGACATTAGGAAGTATTACTTCTCAGAAAGGGTGGTCAGGCACTGGAACGGGCTGCCCAGGGAGGTGGTGGAGTCACCGACCCTGGGGGTGTTTAAGGAACGATTGGATGTTGTGTTGAGGGACATGGTTTAGTGGGAGCTATTGGTGATAGGTGAACGGTTGGACTGGATGATCTTGTAGGTGTTTTCCAACCTTGGTGGTTCTATGATTCTATGAAAATAAAAAGACTTTTCTTGCTCAGTCTTTTGTCAGCGCAGCTCTTGCACTCCTGCCTGGAAAATGCAAGCACACCAACAAGAGAACAGGAGAACACTTCTTTAATAACACAGCATAAATATGGCTTTTTCACACTGGAAAACTTTAACGTGCAGACCATATTGAATCTGGCTCTAATACTTTCTAAGCAGGTGCTCCAATTACCAAACAATTAAGAGCAATCATATTGGCTACCACAAAGGCTGACTTGCCTCCTGATAGTGAATGGAGAAGGTTTCGGTACAGAGGAGTGTTCAGAACAAGAGCCTGACCTTACCTGCTTCTCTCCACTGACTCAGGGAGGCTGAGGAAGACCACCACAGAGCAAAGTCAAAGCTCCTTGCTTTATGACAGCTCCTCTGAATCACCTCCTGGCAAACACAGGAACAAACTGGTGGCAGCAATGTCTATAGCACATACATAGGAGTTGGCACATAGTTGTCTAGGCAAAGTCAGCCCAAATTTCTATCTCCATTGTTGCTGCCATCCAGAGAACAAATTAAGTACATACTAGTAGAAGCTAGGCACCAGATCAGACTCTTCAGCAATATCAAAAGGCACCACAAGCTTCTCAGAGCAGACATGCTGAGGAAAAGAGTTGCACAATGATAAAATTACCAGATGCTCCTCTCTTTTCCTGTTTTTTCCCCTGGTTACACAAAGGCAGCTGTGGCTGCCACCTTCTGTGCTGAAGTCAACTCCTGAGTACATGATCTGAAAGAAGCCTCAGCACAAAGAACCTGAGTTTGTGAATCCTGATCAGGCATGGGCACCAAGCTCCTCACCCCACTGGAGCATAAGATCTGTAACTGGAGCCCCAGACATCTATGGAACTTCAGTGGCAAATACTGAAGCGCTGGTGTTCGGTCAGGTAGCCACACAACTAAAGGGAGAGGGTTATTATTACAAGGTTGGACTCAAACATGCAAACACTGAGTTCCAGTTCGGCACCTCAGCCTTACTAAGAGTTTGGCTTTAAAACAAACACTCTCTGAATAAGAAAGAATGGAAGAACAAAGAAAAAGGAGGTCAGACCTCTGAAAACACCTGGCGTAGATGTGCTTGGTATTACCCAAACAACAATTAAAAACATTTTAGAATAAAATTAGGTACAATAACTTCTTCATTTGCTAAGCGTTCAGTTAATGCACACTGTATACTGTTGCTTAAGTAAGTGCTTTAGTTGCAAAATATCTGACAAAAATTAAAAGCCCTCTTTCAATGCAATATTTTACACCATTACTTACATATCATACAACAGGTTTTAAGGAGATTTTCCTCAGTCACAAATTTAATGTATTCAGGGACCTGCTGACACCTGATGGAAGCTCAAACAACGTTTTGTTTGGGTGCAGATACAGTGTAAGTCATTTACGTTGCCTCAATACTGGGCAACTACAGTAGAACAGCATCTCTGTCCCTTTAAAAAGTATTTTACATTTTGTTCCAAATGCTCCTATCTCACCATGATGAAGAGGCAGAAACACAGATGATGGTTAAAACATGTGGATCTTGCTGTGAGGACCACTACCAAGACTGCACAAAACTGTAAAACACACCTTTATTGGCACAAAAAAGCAACTTACATTCATGTACGATTTGAAAATACTACATACTATCTATGAAATGCAGTCAGTTCCTTTGCAAAGCCTCTTCTGTGCACCGGTTCTTGTTTCCACAGGTAGCAATAATAAATTAAACTAGACTTCAAAACAACTGGCTAGCTGTCTCAGACTTGCTAACACTTGAAAGATCCAACATGGAATGTCTAAACTGGAGGTGCTTACCACTGGATCGGGAAGAAGTACAGACAATGACTCAAATACTGTGGAAAAACTGAAAGCAGTACGGCAATTTACAAAATCCTTTGGTCACCATATCCATCTGACCTACAATGAATCCTGTTATTCCGAGCTACTTCACGGGGATTATAAAGCAGTTGTGTTTACAGCAAGCATGCCTATTCACACCAATGCCAGTGTAATAAGTCAGTAAGTCATTCCTACAACCATGACTGGGATCCAATTCCATGAGAGCTTCTTCTTGCAAACATTAATTTATGCTGTTCAACTCGTTGTAGCTGAAATACGTTTTTTTCCAAAAGACCTTTAACTCTAAACTTCCACAAATGATGGCTGACAGTAAACACATTAAGAAGTCTTAAAATATAGTTTTAAGTATTTAAGTTTTAGTAAACTGCACATTTCTGGACATCTTTCCATTGTGAAATCGTGGAAAACATTAAATCAAAGTCCCTTTCAAAACAGAAGTTATGAACTGAAGGAGGTATTTTCCTTATACAATAAACCATCACATATTGACTAGTTTTGCACAACGAAATTCAGGTTTTCCAGCAAGGACTCATTACAAATTAAGCCTGAAGCTCAGAGAGCACCAAAACTCAATTTTGCAGAAAACAATTTCTTATATCCAATCTTAATCGGCCCTTCTTTAGTATGAAACCATTTCCCTTTGACCTACCCCTGCGAAAAAGTCTGTTCCTCCCTCTCTTACAGCCCCTCTTTAGATACAGACAGGCTGCTCTCAGGTCTCCTAGGAGCCTTCTCTTCTCCAGCCTGCACAGCCCCAGCTCTCTCAGCCTGTCCTCATAGGACAGGTGTTCCTTCCCTTGGATCATTTTTGTGGCCCTCCTCTGGATGTGCTCCACCAGCTCCATGTCTCTCCTGTACTGATGACTCCACAAGTCGCAGTACTCCAGGTGAGGCCTCACAGTGCAGAGCAGAGGCACAGGATCACCGCCTAACCCTGCTGACACTGCATTAGATGCAACCCAGCATACAGTTGGCTTTCTGGGTTGTAAGGGCACACTGGCTTATGTCCAGCTGCCATCCGCCAGTATCCCCAGGTCCTTTCCAGCAGGGCTGTACTCCATCCTTACACCCCCCAGCTCATACTGATAGTGAGGGTTGCCACGAACCAGATGCAGATTTGCAATTGGACTTATTGAACCTCATGAGGTTCTCCTGGGCCCACTGCTCAGCCTGTCCAGATCTCTCTGGATGGCATCCCATCCCTCAAACATATCAACTGCACCACACAGCTCAGTGTCATCCGCCAACTGCTGAGGGTGCACTCAATCCCACTGTTGATGTCACCAATGGAGATGTTAAAGAGCACTGATCCTGATCACCATTTTAAGCCACTGACCATCACTGATCTTGCAACCAGTTCCTTGTCCATTGAACAGTCCACGTATCAGATCCATATCTTTCCAACGTGGAGAGAAGAATGTTATGGGGGACTGTGTTAAAGGTCTTACTGAAGTCCAAATAGATGACATCAGTGGCTCTTCCCTCATCCACTGTCACAGCTAGGCCATCATAGGCTGGTCAGGCAGAATCTGCCCTTCGAGAAGCCAAGCTGGTTATCCTGTACCACCTCCCAGCCTTTCATGTGCCTTAACAAAGCTTCCAGGAGAATCTGCTCCATGATCTACACTGGCACAGGGGTGAAGCTGACAGGTTGATTTCTACATCTAAACACGTTTTATTTCTCACAGCATTCTCTGTGGCCTAAATCACTCACGCAATTGTTGCTTTACTAGCGCACAGACTCTGCTTGGAACTTGAATATCTCATCACTTCTGCTGTTGCTTAGGATGCTCTACCATTGACTAACTCACTGGCAGCTGCTTGTCACAGAGGTTCCAAGTCTCTGGATGCAGTACTCCAGATGGGGCCTCACAAGGGCAGAGCAGAGAGAGACAATGACCTCCCTTTCTCTGCTGCCACCCCTCTTTTGATGCAGCCCTGGGTATGGTTGGCCTCCTGGGCTGCAAACCACATTGTTTAATGTGACCCAGTGTACTGATAGCCCTCTTGGCCACAAGAGTACAATGCTGGCTCATAGACGACCTGTCATCCACCAGGATCCCCATGTCCTTCTCTGCAGGGCTGCTCTCAGTGAGTTCCTCTCCTGACGATGTACTCAAACCCATCATCTATGTCACTGACAGAGAAGTTGAACAGCACCAATGCCAAGTCAGACCCCTGGAGGATACCACTCGTGACCAGCCTCCACCTGGACATAGAGCCATTTACAACAACCTTTTGATCGTGACCATCCAATCAATTCTTTATCCATCCAACTGTCTGGGCACTGAGCCATACGGCCATTTACCAAATGGCTGAGACTGGTGACACCCCAGAGGCCCCCTGACCCAACCCTGCCCCAGGAGAGCCACAGCATCAGCATCCAGAGAGGTTTTGAACGAGGACGCTCCAGAACCTCTCTAACCCCTGTGGCATGGAAAGGGCTACTGATGAGCATGAGACACCTGTCAAAGCAAGGCATCCTCAGAGCCAAGCAACCCTTCACTCCCTCACACCCTGGCACCCTCTCACAGTCCCTCACGGCCTCTCAGAGTCAGGCACGCCCTCGCTCACGTTCCTCTTGCATCCAACCCCCTTCCCCCCCCCCCAGCTCTTCGTGTTCTCTCTCTCACACACCCCTCAGATTCAGGGGTGCAGTGAGAGCAACGAGCGGCTGCCTCGACGCATGCGCAGCAGCGCGCCCGCCTCCCGCCGCGGGCCGGAGGGTCCCGCAGAGCCCCGCCCCTCGGGCACCACAGAGCGGGCGGCCGCCGCCAGGAGGAGAAGCGGGCGGCTCCTGACAGCGGAGTCTTCCCGCCTAGGTGAGGAGGAGCACGGAAAAAGGAGGAGGAAGGGAGCGAGCCGCCTCCCCACCGGGGTGTCAGGCCGGGTTCTGAGGGGAGAAGCGAGGCCCAGTGCCCGCTCCCCCCTCCCCGCCGTTCTCCGGTTGTCTTTCCCGATCTGGGCTCTCACCTGACCGGGTCCCGGGGGAAGCGGAAGAAGGCCAGGTCGGACTGCGTGCTCTTGCGGGTGCAGTTGGGGGCCGCGCAGAAGTTCGGCATGGCCCCCCGGATCGGAGGGGCTGCCCCTTTAAATCCGCCGGGCCGCAGGGGGGGGATGTGGGGTGGAGGAGGAGGAGGAGGAGGAGGCCGGGGGGGAGGGAGGGAGGAGGGGTAGGGGGGGGAAGCGGCTCCACACTGCTGTGAGCGGCCGGGAGGATTCACCGCCACCCTCCGCCGGGAACAAGGGCCGCCTCCTTCCCACAGTGCACTGGGCCCAGCCACTCGCAGTGTGCATGCGCCATGCGGAGCCCGGATGAGCGGTGCGCATGCGGGCTGTTCGGGGCCCTTCGCGCGTCTCGTAACGAGAGCGCGGGAGGGCAACGCGCCTGCGCAGTGAGGCAGCCGCAGGGAGCCTGGCGCATGCGCAGAGCTGGGGGGGAAACTGCGCTTCCCGCTCTTTCCCTTGAGGGTATGCGGAGGTGGCGGTGTGCAGGGAGGAAATAAGCTATTAATAAATAATTCATAAGTAAATTATCAGTGCCAGGACCTTGAATCTCTACGGTTTCCGTTGTGACAGTGCGTGGGCCAAAGGAGAGAGTACATCAAGCAGAAGGACAAAGGGCTGAAATCCTTTATTTCATGGTAGAGAGTTGTGCACTGAGAAGTGTTGCACCCTGAAGTTTATCTCATAGACACAGATGAACTGTTAAGATCGCCGAAGTGATAGTATGAATTGTACAGCCCATTTAAATAACGTCTGTGTGATGCTGACTGTATTTAGCCAGAAAACAAGACTCAGTTACAGAATAAGGCCATAACCTTTTTCTCTTGTGTATTCTGTTTAGCTCTTCAGGAAGGCATTAACATGGACTGAATGGGTATTGAGGCAAACGAAGAGCTGGGCAGTGAGTGTTAAAGAGTAATGGAAACAAGGAGCGTACCTGCTCTGAAGACTTCTCTCTCATTGGCAAAAACAGAATTGAGTTTAGAAAAAAAAAAACAAACAGAGTAGAAATCTGAATAGTTAGAGGAAAGGCTCAATCATGAAATATGTTCTGCTCATAGCAAGGGAAGAAAGCACGGCCGTTCTGAAATGTATAAATGATGTCAAGCAAGAGTAGTTCAAGGGCAGTTCTCCTTTGCAATGGACATCTCTTAGAGAGTTTTAAAGATGCACAGAATCCTGACAGATAAACGTGGAGGGATTTTGGAAGCGTAAGCCAAAGAAATGAAACAGGCAAAGTAAATGTCTTTCCAAAGCAATTTATGAAGTTTTTTTTTTAAAAAAAAAATCATTTGGTTCCTTTTGGATGGGCTGAAAACTTTTCCAGCTTTTTTTTTGTTTGTTTGTTTGGTGTGGGTAGGAGAAAAATTGTCTGTTAGATACGGAAGCCTCATAAAGCACCCTTCAAATTGGGATTCTCAAAGCATATCGCATTTGGACTAATATAAATAGCATGAGTTTATGTGATGTTAATTCTTCACCAGAATTTCGGCTTTGCCATTTAGCTCTATTCATTCTTTTCGAGTAGTTTCAGCTGATGCTGAAGATGTGTTTAGCTGCACCTAATTGCTCTCATTGTCTAGACAAGTCATCAACATTCATATCCAGTGAGCTGTTTAAGGGAATTAATCAGATCAGAAATAGCTTTTTTTTGGTTCTTAAAGACACGAATTTATCTTGGATAGGTTAGTTTTAATTCAGGTGAATTTGTTGTTTGATTTGCTTTGCAGATTGCATAAATGCTCATGCTGATGTAGGGAAATGCACATGAGAGAAGGATCATTTTCAATCACAGTAGTTGTTTAACAGCATGAACATGTAATGATAGCTTGAAGCTTCCTAATTTAAAAACACTTTTAAAACCTGTTTCAGTATGAAAAAATGCCTCTTTTCCCTTAACGAGTAACGGCAGTGCTCGTATACTTCGCCCAAGATTGAAAGGCCTTTTTTCCCTTCAAAATCAATCCATCAAACAAGGGAATTGCGTGCAGAAATTCTTAAGACTCCGAAAAGCCAAACCAGAAGACTACAATGGTATTAAAAATAAATTAACCGTGGCACATATTTCCCAATGACAACTTCTGATCGAAGTATCGCCGTACAAGGATGTTACAGCTGTTGTTTTATTCTTTGTTTTTTAACTGTCCTCTGAGTTAGTCAGATGTTGCTCACAACATATTTCCAGCCTTATCTGTATACTGTTTACATTGAACAGTGATCATGTACCGTATCAACAGTGTTATGCTGATAGTCTGTATCATCCAGATAAATTATTAAAGGAATTGTGTGTGTTCATGTGGATTTTTAATTGCTTTATTTCACCACTGCTAAGGTCAGCTGAACTCTAGGGCTTTATGTAACATTGTAGTGTTTGCAAAATAATCTCTTTTATGTGCTTCTGGAAATGAATGGGATGCCTCTTTCACAGGGTGCACCTTAGTATGCTTTTATTTTCTAGTAACATTCAGATATGATTGTGGTGTTCTACAGGTTTCCTGTTAGCAAAATTTAAAGGGCTGTTTGCAAGAGAGTATTTGAAGTCTAATATCCTTTAATGAATTTCTGTTACGTGGTCTGTTGCAAGTCATGTGGCCACGCTGTTGTTGGGATAACTGTCAGAACTAAACATATGTCGATTTAATCCCATAGATGTCTCTGTATATTTGTATCTGCGTCCCTGCTGAAACATGATGACATTTGCAATGGCAGGATGAAAAAAAAAACAGTGCTCATGTTCAGGGCTCGTCTATAGTTCTGGAGGATTGAAAGGCAAAGGTGGGGAATAACGTTGTACGCTACATGGGAGGACCTCTGCAAGTGCATTTGGAAGTATGCAGTGCTGGTGACCAATGTGCAGCTTAACTCTGACTGTAAGTAACGCTGCATTCTGGCTCCATCCTCACAGTGAACTTTTTTGCAAGTGAAAGTTAGTGAAAATCTTTGAGGGTCATCAGACGAACTCCCGTCGTGTGTTCCTGTTTTACTGGGATCTTTCTATTTCACAGAAGTCGTGGCTGATTCAAAGAATGCTGGGTTTTGCAGGTTTTGTATCAAGTCTGCACTATGAGAAAACAGGACGACTGGCTTTGTGCCGCTCAGCTTTTATGCAGGGGTACAATCTGTGTCAGTCAAGGTCTGCCCAAACAATGTCACTTATGCACTGGTATAGCTTTCCAAATGGCTTGTACTAAGCTGAAAACTCTCTGCTTCCTGGATTACTGCTATTCCTCCCTGCATAGGAAGCAGCTTTCTTAATTATGAGCAGTTGCTGAAAAGATCCTCCAGCCAAAGCAGATGATTACAACCTCCTGTGCTGCTCTGTGGGCAGTACATGCTAGCAAAGCCATCTCTAGCACTGGCAGAGATTCACAAAGAGGCAACCTAACAAATTCCTGTCCCATCTGCCCATTTGGAGGCGCTCGTTTTTAGCTGGTGATGCTAACCTTAATTTGCCATCCTTGTTTCCTCGATCCACTGCCTTGATCGTACGATATATTGATATGAGTGTTCAGAAAGAAAAGCCTTTCAAAACGTAGACATTAGCTAATCAGGCACTGCCAGATGAATACTTAATATGTGTACAGTAAGCTGTATTCCCATTTCACCACGTTCTTTTTTTTCTCAATATCACCATGAAGGACTTTTGTATATATATATATGCAGGCAGGCAGTCTGTGTGCTTGGTATGTGGTCACGTTAAGAGAATCCTCTTCAAAAGTAACATGCTTTTCCCAAAATTTCAGGGATGACTGCACAGTGACAGAGATGTTGCTCATTACTGTGGTTTGCAGACACATCACCAGCTTGCTTTTCTTTTCCATCGGCACTTTTATCCTGCAACAATACGATAAGTCTTCAGAAAAATAAGGAGCGTGGCCATCCAGATGAGGAAATGTTTGGTTTCATTGGCTGCTAGGTGTTACAACCTTTAATTATTTCTCCTATTATCAACATAGCTGCTTTTGTTGTCCAATCTCTGTATAGTGATCACAGCTGATACAATGCTGCTCCATTGCTGTGCATTTTTAGCAAGTGTAACGACATCTTTGATCCTTTTCCCATGCTTTCTGTTTGGGGAGGTGCCTTTGCTTCCTTCTCAGCTCATTGTTACCCTGTATTATATATTACAAAGAGAATGGAGGTATGCACCTGTCTCCCTGAATCACAGAAGCTGTGATTTAAGCTGCTCTTTGATGTGCCTCAGAATGACACCATGAAGTGTTTTGTTGTTTGTTGTTTTTTTTTTTAATATTATTTCAGGTTATATCATCAAGTTTTTGCCTCCCCGAAGCGTTTAAATAGATGCTTAACCAGTGGTGTTTCCACGCGTTAGGTTTCGCTGAATTGAGCTACTTTCAGCACTGAATTTCTTCCTATTTGCAGAATACGTACAGGTTTTGAATATAATATGTATTACTTAAAATAGGAGTTGGGGAGGGAGGTGGGAAATAACTGGCAACGCAAAGCTCTCTCCAGTGAAATAAGTTGAAATATTGTGGATTCGAGTACAGATAGTTCTGAGCCCACTGTGACAATCCCTGCTTCTGACAAGGCTGTGCATAAAAGGCTCCCCTGGCAAGCTGCCAGTGCCTGAATGTTGCTGAGGCTTCTGTTCCTGTCTTAGCCGGGAGGAAAATATGATGGCAAAGGGTCTGAGGAGGGAGAGGGCTTGGAAGTCGTCTGAGGGTGATGGAATAAAATGAAAATGGAGATGCTTATGTCAGGAAAATGTATGGAGTCACTGAATGATCTCTGAAGAGAAGTGGAAACTCTGTTGGCTAGGCCATTTTACATGGAAACAACAATAAAGAAAAGACCAAGAAAGGACTTAACTCTTGTTAGAATCTCTGATATCTCTCCCCTATGCAAAACATGGAACGTATTTGAAAGCATATTTAAATTCCAAAAAATTCTACGTTATCTACAAAGTTGCATTTGCCTTAGTATAAGTTACAGCTTTCTTGACTGCTGATATTTTTCTTGATTTTCCAATTCTACTTTTTCAAATCATCAGCACAAAACTCTGAATACTGAAATTTCACCATTAACAGAAAAGAAGTAGCTGCGCATGTAGTGTACATGTTCTCATGTAGTACCAAGCTGATGTGCCACAATTCTACCTTCAAAAGGCTGCTCTGAAGAAAAAGGGCATTTCAGAGTTTCTATCAGTCCAGCTGTAGCTCGAATGAATGCAGGTCTGTCAGCTGTGCGCCACAATGAGAATGGAGTTTGTAGCGGCGTGAGTGGAGATGTAGTTAATAATCCAGCAAGAAGAGCAGGGAGGCTGCTGTGCTCTTTTTGTATGAGCCCCCAAAGAGCTGCGAGGAATGACTTTGTTGCTGGTGACCTGGGCTGCATACAAATCACTTTTTCCAAGTGAAAATCACCACTTCTCCCCTGTGCTGTGCCATCTCACTGCTGGTGCCTCCAAATTACAGCATGTCTTCTCCCTTCCATTCTTAGGCGGCACAGGGAAGTGCAGTGAGACACAGATTATTCCGTACGCTCCCAGAAAACTTGTAATTCATTACTCCAGTGCCTGTAATTGATGAGAATTGAGTTATTATATCCAGTCCTAGAGAATGTGAAACAAGATAGGAGTCCTCCATGGTCACTGTAATGAAACAATATAGGAGTCCTCGATGGTCACTGTATTTCCTAACATAAGTGGGAATGGACTTTGCTTAAATGCATATAATTGAGCCATTTCTTGATAAGCCTAGCAATATGCTGTTATAAATGATTACGCGTGGCTTTTGTATATCATCCTGCCATTCGTTTCCTAAATTCTGTATAAATAAATGGAGATGGAGGCGCGAGAAAGGTGAAACAACTTGCCCAGGGCTGCTCACTGGGTTACCAACAAGCGAACAATACAGCAGGACTAATGAGCTCTAATTTCATCTTTGCCTGCTGGCTGTAATAGGAAAGCTAACAGTAATGCATTGTTAACACTTTTAGACCTAAGTCTTATAAGACCAATTTGTGAATCACTTGTGAATCAATCGGTTGAACGTTCAATAGATTTACTGGTTATCATGAGACAGAACTGGCTGACAGCACGGTGGCATGAGCCTTGCATCCTTAGGAATCATGAGAAAACCGAGCTGCTCTCAACAGGTTTCTCTGTGGTTTTACTTTGGGAAAAGTCAGAGTGCTCCGTAATTTTGGGCCTCTGTAACCGACGACTCAGTCAGAAACTGAGGATGCAGGTAATGAGTACTAAGAAGGTGGAAGGCAACTAAGAATGTATTTAAAACAAAAAACAAAACAAAACAAAAAAAAACCCCAAAAACTGGTATTTTCACATTCTGCATTTTCTTCTGGAACCCACAATGAATCAGTCTATTTTATGTGAATGCACTGAGAAAACGTCTCCCATGGGATGTTTAGCCATGATTCCTTATTAATGAAGTCTAAACCACCCTGTTCTTATTTTCATTTTTTTTAGCATACGACTGGAATGCTCCGGACATTTTGTTCATCACACATGAAGAAATGTTGTCAAGTCATGGTCTCCCTTGGGTGGCCTGCCTGGATTACCCTACGTTATCTAATCAGGCTCTGTGCAATCGTTCTGAGTCTGGATAACCTCTTATGCTTTTCAGGATTCATTCTTTTTGTGTGGTTCTGTTGTGTGTGGGTTTTTTTTCTTCTTCATCTGCAATATCTCAGCCATCCCATTGGTACGGGTAATAGGGAATTGATTGTAGCTAAGTAGGTGGCTCTGAACAACTGTGCTGTTATAACTACAGGCAGAATTTGGCCTTCAGGCCTTCTGGACCTTCTCCCACATATTTCCAAGTCTGGGTTTTTATCCATAATGAAAATAAGAAGTATTCTTGGAAAAAGACTTAGGACATCTGCAGAAACCCAGCAGTCGTAGCTTCAGACAGTTCATACATAACTGCTTCATGTTTTACATCTCTTCTTTCATTCCGTGCGCAGAAAGAAATGCAGAGTGTATGATTTGCTTGAGCACATACATACGTGCTCATGAGAGTGTTGATGTGTGTCTGTCTGCTTTGCTTGTAATACCTTGATCCTGGCTGTCAATTTTGGAAGAAAATTAAAAGATCTTCAAACAAACAAACAAAGAAATAAAAACCTAACCCAATCTCATTAAGTTTACTGAAGCTGCCGAGGCAGGCTGAGAAAACATATTATTCATGCTTTCTCTGAGAAAAGGTACCAGCATGAGCTGCATCGTTAACAAGTAGCAGAGAATTCACTGCATGAGGATGGAGAGCATACATAAATAAACACACACACACACACAAAACTTCTTGTTCAGGTAACATCTACACCTTATTAGATAAAATAGGTTTTAAGAAAATGGAGTAGTTTCTTGCTCAGGGCATGATTTACTTACCTCATGCAGTAAGAATGATTCTCTGCTAGAGCATCACAGTTGCTACTGATGAATAAATCTTCAAAGAGCTGTGTTATTCTGGTAAGTGGCATTCCTACTGAGCTGCCTAACTGAACTAAAAGTCACATTTCAAGCTGGGTTCGCAATGGAACCTCTGAGCTATAAAGAAAAGCTGCAACTTCTAGCACCATCCTTGTCTACATCTTCCTTAGCTTTCTGCAAAGCTTAGGGCATTTGGTTTTGTTAGGGCATGTTATGCAAAGATGATGCTATTTGCCTTCAGCTGGTTCTTGTTTAAGAAGGCATTAAAAAAAAAAAAGAGATGGAAAATTGTTTGAGCTCTCCTGTACCATTCAGCATAATCGTTTTCAAGTGCTGGAGATTTATACTGCTGTGGAGAGCAATAGGAAATTGCATGTGAGAAAACGTTCATCAGCAATCACAAGGAAGAAACATTTTTTTCTGTAGTTGGGTGGAAAGAATAGCACTTGCAGATCTCAAAATAGGCATTGCCTTTCAGAGAGTACCATCCACCTTGTCTTCACCTCAAAAACCTTCCAGCTGTGCCTGCTCTTCTGCAAGCAAGCTATAAAATAAGATGTTTAGGAGTTGGACTTGATGGCCCCTTGTGGGGCCCTTCCAGCTTGGGATATTCTCTGAATCTACGATTTTCTTGTTTTCTTGCTAAATAATAATAATAATAAAAAAAAAATGCAGGCAGAGTAGAAATCTGGGCTTAGCAGAGAGATTGCTCATTTCTAAGAGTATTTATATCTAAGAGAACCGCTCCTTGCATACGAGCAAGCCACCACCTTCCCCAGGACCACAACACACACTTCCCCAGTAAAACGTCTAGACAGGAACACGGGGAGTTTCTCCTGTTGGCATTTCCAGCAATAGCCTCCACAGGCTGGAGCTTTTAAATTATGTAGGGGGAAAAAAAAAAAAAAGTCTCAATTCCTTTCATTTTATATGATTTCCTGCTGAAAGACCCACTGCAGGTTACAGATGGTAACAAATTTCTGCAAAAAAAAATGGGTTTCTTTAGCATAGGTGTGGGCTCAAAACCACCAGCTCCTCACTACCTGAAACACCCATTACAGGATGAGAGGGAATCGCCTTAAGTTGCACCAGGAGAGGTTCAGGTTGGATATTAGGAACAATTTCTTCTCAGGATGAGTGGCAATGCATTGGCACAGGCTGCCCATGGAGGTGGTGGAGACACCATCCCTGGAGGTATTCCAGAACCATGGAGATGTGGCACAAAGGGACATGGTCAGTGGGTATGGTGGGATGGGTCGGGGTTGGACTTGGGGACCTCAGTGGACTTTTCCAACCTTAATGATTCTATGATCTGCAGGATGAAGGAGGACTACTATGAGGGAGGGGGACACCTCCCATCCTCCTTCTCAGCTCCCTGGCACTTAGATATATATTTTTTATTTTATTTTATTTTATTCAAAATTGGGAAACACACGCAGTGAAGCACAGAAAAACAAAGTCGTGAGCCAAAACTAAAGCCCTGTGAGGTGAAGGCCTGCAGCCCAGAGCTCATCCTGTACCTAAGGTTTCCTGGCTTTTGTTGTTGTTGCTTGTTTTGGTTTTGATTTTTTTCTTTTTTTCTTTTTTGGATGCCTTTCTCACTGTTGCACCACAGCCACAAACCACCGTGTCTCCTTCGGGCTTCAGCTGCACGCTGGAGATGGTTTCTTTTTTTCACTTCTAATCCGATCTGAGGATTTTCGAGAGGCTATGATCGACTGCATTGCTACGAAAACCACAAAACACAAAAAAACCCACAAAGGCTGTTAGATCTGAGGCAGCCGACGGGCCCAGCCCCGGGGGCCGCCGGGAGGGCGGGATGGAGCCGTCCCGGTGCGGTTCCCGGCTGCGGGTTGTACCACCGCACTGTTTGCACTGAGGAGGGCTGGCTGCCGTCACCGCGCACGATTTTGAGTCAGAAAGCTGGAAACGGGCAAATAACACCCGGATTTCCTTTCAGAAACCGCACTCGACGGTTAATGACCAAACTTTTAGAAGTGCGACGGGCGTAAAAACCGCATCGTTAAGCCTATGGCTGTTTCACGGTATAGTGGTGAGCTGCTACGAGCCCTGCCGCTACCCCAGCCCTAGAGAGCAACGCGCGCGGCTTTTTGTCCCTTCTCGCTTCCCGTATCCACCCACAAGACTATGGCGGGACGGCCGGCGCCACTTCCCACCGCGTAGACAAACGCACGGCGGACTACATCTCCTAGGAGTGCCCCGCGACGCTGCGCATGCGCGGCGCACTTTCCTCGCGCCATCTTGGCGCCCGCTCCTTCCATCTCCTCATTCACTGAGTGGCTGAATGAAGGGATGAGGGCGCGCGGACTACAGCTCCCGTCGTACCCTGCGGAGCCCGCGCATGGGCAGTGCGCTCCGCCGCCATCTTGGCCGGGGAAGCGCTGCCGCCACCGCCGCCAAACAAACCCGAGAGCGGCACCGCGGGGGGAGGAGGAGTCGTGTTGCTGAGGAGTCTTTCGATGTGCCGGGCACGGCCGGGCAGGTGAGTCCCGCTCCCCAGCAGCACCTCCCTGCCTTCCCCGGGGCTCTCCCCTGGGAAGAACGGGGCTGCTTTCCTTCCCCGGGGCGCCGGGGACCCACCGCCCCCTCATGGGCCCGGCGCCCGCTCCCTGTCTGCGCGGCCTTCTCCTTCCTTCTTCAGGGAGGAGCGGTCTTCAGGGCCCTTCTACTCTGCTCTGAGGCACCGGAGGAACCCCTCGAAGGGCTGGCGGGAGCCCCGGGTGGCTGCAGCCTGAGGGCTCCCTCCTGGGGAGCTCCGAGCCCGGGGATAGGGCCGGGGCTTTTGTTCCCTGTGCTCCCCTCAGGCCCTTCTTTCCCGTCCTCCTCCGGGGATATGTTCCTTCCCTCCCCCCCATCCCCCAGATTTTGGCCTCGTAGGGCTTTTCCCCGTATTTGAATGTTTTTTTATTTTTTATTTTATTATTTTATTTTAGGGGACGCGGAAAGCAGATTTCCACATTATTTTTATTTTTCTGCCGTTCTGTCATGGATCGGTGCTAAATGCGTTGTGCGGGGGGGGGTGGGGGGCCGTGCGGATCGCTGGAGGAGTTCTTATAATAGGTGCTCTGTGCATAAAGAGGGGGAGGAGACTCGAGCATCAATTCGGAGAGTGTTTCAGCATGAAAAAAAGGCTGGGGCAGGAGGTAGGAAACTCAGGAGAAAGGCTTTGGCTGGTGGGAGAGAGCATAGGAAGCCCCATGCCTTTGTGAAACTGCTGAATTCCTGCATGGTAACGCATGCCATTAGGTTGGAGCAGGGGTGGGAGGGAATGTGATGTTGTGAGCAGCCAGGAGACTTTGCATTGGGAGGTCGATAGACACGGTGGGCTCACGCTTACTGCGTTTGTGTTCCTTTTCAGGGAGGCTGAGCTCTGCGGGAGCACAGAGACAAGATGCCTGTGGTGTGGCCAACGCTTCTGGATCTCAGCAGAGATGAGTGCAAGAGGATCCTTCGCAAACTGGGTACAGTAAGATGCAATTTGTGGGTCTGTATGTTTGCCCTCTTAAGATGTGCCTGCCTGCTGCTTCCATGAAATATTTTATTATGTCTACAGGCAACTTACAAGTGATTTCCTGCTTTTTCCATGTGTCATTAGTCTGACAGCCGTGGCTTAAAGTGATGTTGGGCAGATGCTCTGCCTGAGCAAAAGGGATAGAACAGAATTGTTTTCATTTGATTGAATCTCTCGTAGATATCCTTGTCCATCTTTGCTTTGATGTTGCAGTGTTTATGGCTATGAACGTGCGACATCATGTCTGGGCAAGACGAGGGTCTTCGTTTGTTCTTCATTTCTGTGTTAAGACACCTATTTGTACCAAAAAGGCATAAAATTCTAATTTGATTGATACTGTGGTGTTTCTGTAGTAAATTACAGATTCATAGACTATACCAAGTTGGAAAGGACCTGTGAGAGTCATGGGGTTCTACTTCTGGCCATGCACGGGCTTGAAATGTAATAAAAAAAATAGTCTAGATGGTATTTTGTGACTTTCAACCTTCACTTACATGAGCTGTCAGAGAAATGTGGAAAGTGTGCTAACTTTACAGCAGGAGCTTTTTGCGTTGTTTCAAATCTAGCTTAATATCTGTGTACCTTGCCCAACAAATGTGTGTGTATACATTGAGATTTTTTGTGCTCTGTAATTGCGAACGTGTAAGGAGACATCCAATTGCGTTTTGGAAGCTAATAAAAATATTTACTCTTTCCTCACACGCAAGCTTTTGGCTACCATAGGAGAGAGGATCCTTTCTGATCCTACCCTGTGGATTTTGCGTTCTTAAGAAACTGTTGTTTTGTTTTCTGTTTGTTGGGTTGGTGTTTTTTTTTTGTTTAAGTTAAGGGCTTTTTCTGAGTTAAATGATGCATAGTATGAGAAGAAAAGAAACGTAGGTTTCTTTTCAGGCTGTCCTCGGAGGAGCTTATTCTAGGAGGTGATGTCAGGAAGAAAGCTGAGCCTACCACAAACTTCCTGTGACGGTCGAGTTAGTCACTCAGCTTTTCTTGTTCATGTTTTGAAAGTTAAAAGATTGCGTGTTGTATTCCTTAGCTATGCAAAGGTTCTCATACATTGTGAAGCCATCGCTGTTGTTTTCTGAGAGATGTGAATTTTTTCTTTTTACCTTGCTCTTTTTTCGCTTTGCCTCTCGAGAATCTGGGATATGCATTCTGTTGGAGCGGTGACGCAGTTATTGCACACAGCGTCAAAATGAAGCTGTGCATCCATTAAGGTGATAGCTCTAGGTCTGAAGAGAGACTCGAGGGGCACAAAACTAGGAGAAAGTGCAGGATGCCAAAAAAAAATGCGGACCGGATCTGTGCTACTAAATTATGCTAACGTAGCTCTTGCTGGCTGGAGGGGTGGAAAAAAAAACTTCCAGCCCAGCTGACGGCAGTGTGCTGGCAGAACCCTGCTGGTGCAGCTGAGCCAAACAGAACTGCAGCTACACCTCCTCCAGTGGCATAACCTAGGCTGACAGGAAAAAAATAAAAGAAATAAAAACCTTTTTTTTTTTTTGGCTGGCATGAGCTGTGTCCCCACCAGAGGGCCCTGCCAGCATAACAGAGATAAGAGCTTATAGCAGCCACGTCTCTTCTGGAGTAGAGGAGCTCTCCGTTTATACAGGCACAACGGAAGGCTGGAGGGAGAAGTAGCACAGCTCGTCTGCCAGCCATGAAACAGATCAGTTGAGCTCTGAGCCCAACGTCTCATTTGGTTGCTCATTCGAGGCAAAATACAGCGGTGCAGGGGGAAGCTGAAATGTATCCTGAGGTGTGCAGTGCCTTGTGTTGCCCTGCAGCCTTCATGGCTTATAACTGAATCTCCTTGTACTTGAAATAATGGTTTTTATTTGTGAAACTCAGTTTTCGAAGCATTTATTGGCTTGTTTCATGGTTTCATCTTGAAAAGAGAACACGTCAGTTAGTAATGCTGTGTAGACAGAAGGGTGAGGAAGCTAGTTACAGCTTCTGTGTCATCTTTTCTAACCTCCAAAAAGCCAGAATGAGCACTTTTAAAGCTTTAGTCTTAGTGTAGAGCATCTGTACTGAAAATGGAAAAAAAGAATCTCTTTGCTAAGTAATTATACAGTTGTATCTGAGGATTATTTTATGTTGTTAACAGAGGAAAATAATTAGTATCTTAAATATTGTAACATGGTTGTCTAAATAAATGTTGATATTAGTAATAACCATTGCATTAATTAGCAAATGTTTTATAAGCGAAGCTGTAAAATGCTTCTGTAGGTCTCTCAGCATCCCTGTGCAGGCTGTGGAGTTAACCAAGGCGACTCTGCTTTGTGTCTTGCCTGCTTAATCAGGGCAGCAGAGCAGGGCTTCTTTTCAACGCAACTCCTTGATTTCATTTGTTAATTGGCTTTTTGGAATCCCAGTCTGAGCAGCATCGGTCTTCTTTAATTGCAGGAAAATTCAGATGTGTTTTGGGGTTCTTGTTAGGTTTCGGCCTGCCCCTTTTTTTAAATGCTTTTGGCTAAATGGGATCTGTTGTGGGGGTGGGTTAGCTGGTTGTTGAAATGGAGCTCTGAATGAAAGTCATCTGCAGAAATAGCAAAAGAATTTGTATTGTTGGTTCAAAGCACGGCCCTTAGTAATGTTTTCTTTAACACTCAGTGCTAAGCTTAGAACAGCAAGCTAACAGACTCCAACTGTACGTGCATTAGGCATTTTTCACCCTGCTTAGTAGGACAACAATCCAATATTTCAGTAGCCTTTAGCTGTTATTTTGAAAGCACTGATGGAATGGTGTTCTCATGAGTCACCTGGTATTACATGTTTATGTTACATCAGAGTTACGTTTTTGCATGCTAATCTTCATGATGGCCCTACATTTAAGACTGGCTGGATTGTTTGATGTACTATAGGGCTTTAATTCACTGCAGTGCATTGTTTTCAGTCTCGAGCAATTGTACACATCAGGTGAATGGGCATGAAAGATAATAATGATCGTGTTTAGCAAAATGGAGCTTATGCTCTCCGTGCTAATTAAGGAGCAGTGCTAGGAAAACAAGTCTGTTACTCTTTTGATAGTGTATTTCTCCTCTAAGCCTTGGAACTTTTAATAGTGATATGTATTAAATATTTTCTTCTGCTTCTGGAGAGTTCTAAGCTCCTACTCAAATTTCTGGACTGTTTTTTCAAGGTTTCTTTGTTGAATTGTCAGCTCGGAGAGTGCTTGGGTTTATAAAACTAGGTAATCCTCTGTGATGATACAGTTGTTTCATAGAAAAGCTGTAGGCTGCAGAATAATTGACTGAAAGAGTTCTAAACCATCAATCTCTTCTGAAAAGCACTAACTAATTGAAAGACATGTTCCTTGTAATGATTTTGGAAATTAATAGAGTCCTGTCAGTAATACTGAAAATAACATTTTCTTTTTTTCCTTTGCTGTGAGCATTAAATAGAACTACTGTTTGCTCTAATTCTTCAGAGCTGGAGGCATATGCAGGTGTCATCAGTGCCTTACGTGCACAGGGAGATCTTACGAAGGAGAAGAAGGATCTTCTTGGAGAACTCTCTAAAGTTCTTAGGTAACCCTGACCTTTTTAAAGTAAGAGCTGGTGGCCTCTTTAAGAACTTAACATGCTTTTTCTATCGCTAACATTTTAAAACAAATCTTAATTCTCCATCTTATGGATATTTGATTCTGATTTGGCTTTGAGTTTTGAGCTTCTGTGGGTGAAGATCTACTGTTTTGCTGGTGGCTTTTGAGATATCTAGTGATTGCAGCTGTCTCATGAATGCTTGGTAGCTCCAAGTTCCATCAAGGTAGGATTTTTGAGGTCTTTGGGGCCATGTTGCAGCAAGGAAGAACACTGTATGTTCTGTATAGATTTCTCTACCTTAAAATTTCCATCTTTCATTAGGAAGTTGGAAATGAGCTGTTTTGCAATGGTACCCAGCGATCAGTAATGTTTTCTTTATTCTTCAGTAGCGCTGGTGCAATGATACATTCGTTCTTTCTCACTGTGATAGCAAAAATTAAGTGACAGTCTCTTCAACGCAAATGCCTGACCCCGTTTGTCTCCTGAGTGGATTATTCATAAGTTTCATTTTAGCTGAAAATTCTAGATAAATGTTCATGTCTCCCTCTGACTAAAATATATTGGTATTTTTTTAATAGTATTTCAACAGAGAGACATCGTGCTGAAGTTCGAAGAGCAGTAAATGATGAACGGCTAACGACTATTGCACACAAGTAAGTTATAGGTCATTTCCTACACGATTTCCAAAGGTACCCTTTGGAAAATCCATTATGTCTTAACTGAACGATAGAACTTTCAAGATTAATGGTGGTTTAAAAAGCAGTGTATGACTGAAAGAATTACTGCATCAGATTTAGGTCAGGGTGCAAGAACAGATTTAACCTTTTGGATTTCAGGGCATCCCATTGACTATATGGCACAACATAGGAAAGTCTTTTTGTCAAGAGCAGCTTTCTGTAAAATAGACCAGAAGAAACAGAGTAGAGAAAAGAGATAAAATGTAAACTTGATGAGCAGCTTGTACAGGTTTACATCTTTGTTTTATAATTGTTTTTAAATTTAATTGTGTTTAAATCCATTTGTAAAGGTCGTATTATGAGATACTTGTCTATGTAGAAAGACAAAAGGAAGGAAAGAGATGAGAGAGACTAGTGGAAAACAATGCATCAGCAGCGAGGTGGAAAAAAAAGAACTGCAGCAAGCTGTCTGATGACATCAGTGTCCACTGTTCCCTGCTTGTTGCAGCTGCTGTGCTGGCATCAGTTGGGCTGGTTTCTCCTTGCATTTGCTTTCCCAGGCTCCACTTGTCTTTGAGAGGTAGAGAGGAGCAAGAGGAGAAGCACTTATGTATCTCCGGTAGTTAATAGTCTTAAGAAGAGTGCTGAAAGAGGGATGGATTGTGATGATTCCCTATTTTCTTTTGTGTTATAATCATTGATTTTCAGTTTGCCTCCTGTAGCCTAGGTGTTATGGCGAGGAAAAGCAAATGGAAATCATGCTACTAGCAAGCTGCTTGGAGTTAGTAATTGTCTGATCGTAGACTTACCAAGATCACCATACTGTTTTAGTGCTTCAGGATATTTAACATTTTAGTGGTTTAATGCTCATGTTTAAAGAATTAGAAATGTGCTGTTTACCAAACAAAAACCCACCAACTTCTTCTCACTTCTTTAGAGAAAGAGAACATATAATAAAAGAAAAATAAGCACTATATTGTCAAATCTGGCTTATTTCCTTGAATTAAGTATCCTTTTTAAGTAGTAGTTCTGTTTTTAGCATTTTCCAGAGCAAGCGTACAGTTTGTCCCGAAGTATCGAACTTCAAACGGACGAGGTATTATAATCCAGGCAAGGTGCAACTGTAAAGTGCTGCATCTCTTTTATTTTTCCTCTGGTAAATTCTTTGTAAGTGATGGTTGGTAATGTAATACTTGACTTAAATAATCTAACTCATTAGGAAAGCAGACTGTGCTAGCTTTGCTTTGTGCAACAGTTGTGGTCTTAATTTTGATTTTAAATATGTACTTTTTACCTCAGCTGGTGCAGCTCTGCTTGAACCATGTGAATATGTATGAAGAATGCTGAAGCATATCAAGATTTAACAGCAGAGCAGATCCTCTGCATTTTATGAACTAATTTGTTGTAGTTTTTGCTGCAACTTGCTTGCAGTAGTTCACGTGGGAAGTTGTTTTTCGGAATATATTAATACATTAAATGGGTTGGTTTGTTTAAAAACAACGTAACAGCATTGAAAAATAATCTGACATTCTGATTTTACTGATTTCTCAAATGAGTGCTGTAAAACAGTCATAAACAGGAACAGCTCTCTACCCAGACAAGCAGTTTTTGAAGCATTCCGCTTTGTGTATAAGTACTAAGATTGAGAGAAAACGAGAGGTATCACAGAATTGTAAGGGTCGAAAGGGACCTCTAGAGATCACTGAGTCCAACCCCCCTGCAAAGCAGGTTCCCTACAGCAGGCCAGGGAGGAGCAGCCTGGATTCTGTAGAGAAAGATGCGCAGGGTGTACCTAAATCATTTTATGTTCTGTTACTTTGTTTGGGATTACTTCAGTCAGTCTGAGGAATTTCTGTTAAGGTAAAACAAGAGTTGCATTAAAAGCTGGGGATTTTCTCTTGCAACATAATCAGTTTTGGTAATCTTTCATGAAATCTATAGGATCTGTAAGTATTTTTGTCATCCAGAAATGGAGGGTAAACTAACCCTACCTGAGTAGTGCATAATCTAATATGGGGGAGTTGAGCATGACATCTGCAGCCCTTTAAGGGCTTTATAAAACATAATGTTAAAAGAAACAGCAACTCTTAGATATGCTATGGGAGGATTTCTGCATCAGTTGGGAAAAATGTCAGGGCTGCCATGAAAGGAAGAAGACTGGAGATATTTCTCTAGTGTGTCTTCAGAAACAGCCTTTTACATTTTTACTGTTGAAAAGAGGAACTTAAGTAAGAGTAGTGAGTGCTTAGGAAAGTCAGCAAAAAAGTTAAAGGTTTTCCTTTCTGTTTAGTATGTCTGGGCCAAACAGCTCTTCGGAATGGTCTATAGAAGGTCGTCGACTGGTGCCGCTGATGCCACGGCTTGTTCCACAAACAGCTTTCACTGTTACAGCTAATGCTGTTGCCAATGCAGCTGTTCAGCACAACGCATCTCTTCCAGTCCCTGCAGAAACTGGAAACAAGGAAGGTGAGAGAATGCTGAGGTTCTACGCAAACTATGCATGGTTTAAATTGTTTTCTTAGTGCTAGATGCCTTAACAATCCAAATCTTTCTTAGTGCACAATATTTACAGAAATAAGAAGGGTTTCCTTAGTACACCTTGGTAGCATCTGCAGCGTAAGTCTGACAGCTTTGTGTAGTGAGCACACAAGGAACTGTGGTTGAGAAGTGTCACAAAGCGAGAGAAACGTGTTGGTTAATTTGTCAAGCTCTGTAAAGTATAAAAAGTTAGATTGATGGGTTCAGGTTTTGTGAAATTCTGGAAGTGGTGGAAAATATTTCAGAACGAGTTGTTTTAAGATTTTTAAGCGTAAGCCCCTGTAAGTTGTGCAGAAAGTCAAGAAAACTGTTGATTTTCTATTGTTTTTTTTTTTTTTCTTTTTTGAAAACATACCAAGTTAAGTTATAAAGTTGAGTTCTACTTTTCTTTTGCCTTTTAAATAATGCTGTCACCTATTCCATATAACTTGGCTGGATGGCCTTCAATTATGCTTCATGCGGCTACAGGATGTGTAGCGCTTCTTCCAAGAGGCTTTTATTTTTTTCTCTTTTTCTAAGAACTGTTGGACCATTATGCTGTGACTTGTAAGTAAAGGTGAAAGTAGCCATTACCGAAAATATTTGCTCATTGCTCAAGGAATGTTTTAGTTTCTCCAAGTGATGTACGTTTGAGGAGAGGCGCAAACTGTCTTTTGTCACTTACCAATCTAGATAAACATCTACAGAAATGAAAGAGGTCACTGTACTGAATGAATACTAAAGTTAAAGATAAATGAACGAACTGTAATGTAAAACACCTGATTATTGTAAAGGAGGATGGAAGGACAAACCCTAGAATTGGCAGCACAAGTTTCTGGGTGTGGGAGTAGGGAAGGTTAGATTTCTCCTTTGAAGGCAGTTAATTCCATGGCCATGCTGAAAGCGAACTTGGGAGTATTCAACAATAACAGGGTTGCAGAGGCAAGTATGTGGATATGCCCCACAGAAAGTCTTTGGCTTCCATTCTAATTGCTGAGGTAGTGATAGAATAGTAGATTTCTGCACTTCAGTTATATGGGAGGTGTCGTCTTCTCTTCAGTGGTGGTTTGCTATTCCTACACAAGTACCACTTCAACCCCAACATCTACCCTTGTTCCAAGTAGCAATGTAGCAACAGCGAAGTCCCCTAGACCTACCAGTTCAGCCCCCAGTATAGTCGTCTTGCCAAGTGGAAGTACTGTTTACATCAAAAGTGATAATTGTAACTGATTAACAAAAAGCAAAGAAAAGGCCTATCTTGTGGCTGAAGCATGGACTGAAATAGACGCTCTAGCCTTAGGCAAGTCATTTAATGCCTTTATGCCTTAATTTAGTCTAAAGAATGAGTATATTGCTTGCTTTTTTTCAGGGAAATTGCTGCAGGGAGCAGTAACAGGCAAAGACAACAGGACTGTAAAGTATTTTGAAAGTGAAATAATAGTCATTGCTTTATTTTACTAGATTTCTAATCCAGCTTGTTCAGAAGTTATTTTCAAGGTGGCCCTGCAGGCTGCTTCTGCAGAGGACTTCCCTCTTCCTTGTCCTGCTTAAGTATTGCAAATAGTCTCTTATTTGAGTTAGAAGGATCTCTCCCTTCTGCTTTCACAGCTGATCTATACATTATTTTGGGAATATTTTCGTGCCCTTGTTTCAAGACCAAACTGGACAGGGCTTTGAGCAACCTGATCCTTGTGAGAGGTTGGAACTAGATGATCTTCAAGGTCCGTTCCAACCCAAACTATTCTTTGATTCTATGATTTCAGTTGGAGAGTTGTGCTTGTCCCCGCTTGATCTAAACTAGCCTTACATTGGTTAAGAATTCGGCTTTTGGCATGCTACGTTCAAATAATAGTAGCTTGGGAGGGTGCAGAGATTTCTGTACCGTCTTTTAAGGTGTAACTCAAATTTGAAGAGATTACAACGTTTACTGTGTCCTGTAATTTTGAGATTCATTTGGTAGCAAATCTGTTGTGAAGCATGCATGCCTAAGCAACTTTAAAAATCTCACTGGATATGAGATCTCAACAGATATCCATCTTCATGTATTTAAATTGGAAATGCAGCACATGATGTCTAGAAGCAGTCGTTCTTCATGTTGTTTTGGTGGGTTTTTTGTTCTTTCTTGGTTAATAAATGAGCTAGTTCCAAAACCAGACTACGTCCTCATAAATATGTCCAAATCATCCAAGCTTGTTTTTATGTGAAATTAAAAATGCTTTATTCCAATCTTATTTGAATTTAGATGCCTATCAAAAGGCAGGTGACAAATAAAGATTAATAAAGAAGTAGTTCAGAAGTGCTGTTTGCTGCTTATATTGTTGTAATGGATAACTAACGTTTTGAAAATTGATCTTAATGTGGTATGTACATGTTTGTGTAACATCTGCTAGCCAGAGGCAACAAATTGTACATGAATGCAATGTTACCTGCAAACGATCATCTGTATTGATTGTATCAACCTGCAGAACTCATTAAGGTTGGGTGTTTTTTTTTTCCAGTTTTTCTGGTTTATTGTGCTGATCACTCAGTTTTAGTTTAAAGATTGAGGGGGGAAAAGGTTCTTAACCTCTTAAAACATTTAGTTTAGGCTTACTGAATCATTACATGGTAATGAATATAAAACCAGTCTAGACGCACAATAGAGTGATGATGGATTCTCATTTTTATCCCAACCGTTTTTAGATTTTTTTTTCCCCCGTGTCACTTGCTTGATTTTGTTCTGTCTTTTAAAAGGATTGCCCATCTTTCAGAACATGTTGCATCAGTCACAGCAGTTTTAACAAACTTCAATAAGAGTAAACTTGGGCGGGCTGAGTTATAGTCCTGCCTTTGCCACTGATCTGTTGTGACCTCACCCAAGTCGCAGCCTGATTGAGCCATTAACCTCTCCATCCTCTGCTGTCTTGCTTGTCATGTGTGAGTTACATCGAGCTGTATTACTTCTGAGCTAAGTGCTTCTGGAATACTTGGCAAAAGTACAGCTTCTAGCATGAAATTACAGGGATAACATTCTTACAAAACCCCAGCAGTGAAAATGAGGAATGAAATGAGCTGTATGTAAGAAGAGGAGATAATATTCAGCTAGCTTAATCTGTTTGGTCTTTTGTTGTTTTGCGGAAGGGGATGGATAAAAATACATTGTTACCTTCAGTATTTCTTTGTAATGCACCAATGTAACAATTGTGTCCTAACATGCAGGCTGCAGTGTGTTGTGTTTTCTTTCTTTTTTTGAGTATTTCTCTCATCTCCTTCTGAAACTCCTGCCCAGTTTCAGTGTGATCAGTGACTTTGCATTACAAGTTTACAAAGTGTGCTTCGTGTAGTACTTTGAGCCTGTTGCTAAAAGATATTCATGGTATCCTAGGGATGGGGCTCACCTCTAGGCTTGTTCAGGAGCATAAAGGAAATTGCTTAGAGCTATGACTTGTAGATCCATGCTTAATCATGGTGTTTCAGTGTGCTAAGGCTAGTTTCTGAAGGTGCAAGCTCTTCTCTAGCTCAGTTTTCCATCTGTGTGTGGGGGCAACCATCAGCCTTTTGCATGGCTCTGATGTGTACCTTCCAATGAGTTGTTTATGGGCTAATACAGAATGCCATCTCTTGGAAACCGTTTGCTATGCCACTTAAGAACTTTCTTGTCTATGTTGATTCCTGCATCCTTACTTTTTGAATGCCTGAGTGTTTAGCTGTTTTAGAGATTGAATGTAGTTAGATCCTGACCCTAATTAGAGATTGTCTTTCAACCACGTTTCCTTGTGTTACCAGCAAGACTACTATTTACCATGGCAGTGTTTGCTGACTATAAGCCACAGGCATACAAAACAAGATCTTCAGTCTTGTTCTGTGGAGGAGCACTGAATCCTCTCTGTGTAGCTTTTTATTTAATTTGTTTATTCCTCGCTATTTTGGTAAACATGCATGTTACCTAGTAACTAAGAATTTACAAGGTAGTTAAACTGTGTCTTTCTGCAATCCATAGCAGTTCACGAACCTCTTGCCTACTTAGGAAAGTTTCCTATGTATTTAAGATACCTTGATCATGCTGTAGAATGAAATATCTGTTGCTCAGTTGAATATTGCAGTAATTTGTTTCTACTTGTGCAGTAGGCAACTGTGGGGATGAGGGAAATTCTTTGAGGCTAGACTTATTTTCTGTAATTGCATGCGAGGTGATGCCTTACTATTGCACAGAATACACCAGACATAAACCCTCAAAGTGAGGTTTAAGTATGTTATGAATAAAAGTGGAACATGAGATGCTATGCTGACATGAAAAGGAGAAAGGTACTGTAACAAAAAGCATATTGTAACAAAAAGAACGTGCGAAGTTTGAAATCAGGAAAGATTACAGGAGGATAAACTGCACCTTTCCAGTGAACAACCAACAACAGCAGCGTAGTATGAAGTTTTAAACTGATGCTATCCTAACTCCTGTGTGCATGCAGTTACATTGGACAAACTTCTAGAGACAGAATGAAACTCCAGCACTAGCTCTGTGTTTCTTTTATTTGGAAATGTGTGCAAGACTCAGCAAGTTTGAAGTGTTCTAGAAAGCATTGAGAACCACAAGTGGGGGCAAATACTAATTTAGAAAAGCACTTCTCTTCCAGGTGTCAGCTGCTCAGATGATGATGAAAAGCCCCGCAAAAGACGGCGAACTAATTCTTCTAGTTCTTCCCCTGTTCTCCTGAAAGAAGTCCCGAAGGCAGTGACTCCTGTCACTAAAACTATCACAGTGCCTGTAAGTGGCAGCCCCAAGATGAGTAACATAATGCAGAGCATTGCCAACTCCTTACCACCACACATGTCGCCAGTGAAAATAACCTTCACTAAGCCCTCGACACAGACAACAAACACAACAACGCAGAAGGTATGTGGGGGAAGCTGCCAAATGTTACTTTAATTTGGTTTTATTGGTGAATAAGATGTGATGTTTGACTCTTCCTTTCTGTGAACTGTCTAGCTGTTTTTTTATTTTTTTAAGGATTATGCTTGGGATAAGGTAATCCCTCTTTAAAACAAAGAGAAAACCAAACTCGTGTATGAATTTAGTTCACCTGTGTGTGAAAGGACCTGGATTGACAGCTGTGGAGACTGAAGCCCTCTTTTTATCCACAGAACAGGTACAGCACAGGCAGCGGGAGTGCAAGCTTCCCCCAGACTGCCCCACCAATGTGCCTCAACCCTGACCTGAAGGGACCACTTCTAGGGATGAGAGGGGATTCAGTCTCCATGCTCATTCAATTCTTGGCCTCTCTGGTGAGACTGCCAACAAGGTTGCCAGTTAGTACCATTTGTGGTGTTGGGTTTTGTGATATGGACACTGATCCACTGAGAACTGGATCACATAGGCCACTGAACAGCCTTCAGATGGTAACAACTATTGGTCAAAGGTAATCTTTCTTATTTCTATTTTCCTTACTTATAATTATTCTTTGCAGTAGTAGATTTCCAGGAGAGGTGGCATGGGCTTTCCCTTGCCGTGCCTTTTGTCTAGAGATTACGTTCTGGGGGTCTATAAGGCTTGCCATTGGAGCTGATGGAAGACTGGGGAGGGCTTTATTTTCCTTTTAGTTCTAGTGTGCAGTTTCTCATTCTATATAAACAACATTGTGATCAGATCAGTTTCATTATCTCAGCTGGGTATGCCCAGGTTTCGTGAGAATGCAGTATGTGTAGGTTTACCCATTTTTGAAACTTTCTTGGACTCTAGATTTTATGTGGCTGTTCTATTGCATGACTACTTTCCCATGCTTAACAGTGCATTTCAGATCTGTCTGCTTTTTTGTCCTTAAGGTTTAAAAAAGATTAATGCCTCAGACCAAGTCAACTCTTGGTACAGTTATTAATTAAGGCAGACTTGTGAGAGGGGAAAAGAAAATGAGTTTTGCCTTGATACTGACAGGCTGGTTGTAGGCTGGCTATTAACGAGCATTTATTTTTTTTTCCAACTGTGAGAATTTGACACTTGAACTCAAACCTTCACATGGCATTTGTTCTTTAGTCTTGTTAATTGTTTTATCACTCTGGGTTAGCAGCGTTCCCGTGTCCTGGTTTTGGAAACTTTAAAAACAAGGACGATTAAGCTGGAATAATGTGCAATAAGGAACTTTCTGGCCTTTTTCCACTTCCAAGTTCTTTGTTTTCATTTGATTTACCGTTCTTTGACAGCGCCCTTAATCAATCTTCACCTCAGAAGGCATGCATAGAAATCTGTGAGTGAGCACACATCATTAAACAGAACATCCTGCGTTCACTGCAGCAAACACACAGCTAGCTTAAAGCCTGACTAACCTACCTAGCCTGCTGCTCTTCTTAGGCTCACCTTTTGTACAGGAAGAATTTTCTTTGCCCTAAGTATCTATGGTGTTATATTAAATATGCGTGGTAGTTCAAGCTTGAGTGGACTAAACCTGCAAAAGGAAGAGAAAGGACTGTCGGTAGGATCTTTTGTGTAGTTGTGCTTTTGCTTTATTCAGACCTGGAAATTTTAGGTCTTAGTTTGCACAGTGTGACTCTTGCTAGTCTGCAGCAGTGGGAAAATCTTTTGTTTCATCAGAGAGCCATGGTAGTGTTTGTTTGTGTCTGAACTTGTCGCACTGCCCTCTTTCGTTGGATTTAGGTATATTAAGATACAACATCGGATAAATTTGGTGGGAGGAATCCCTCTGTGTAGTTTTAAATTAAGTGACAGACTTGTTAGACTCAAATTGGAACCGCACCATTTTAAACAAGTGCAGCTGGGTATGAGTGAAGTTCTTGGATATGAATGAAATTGTTAGCTTCTACACGCCAGCTTTCAGAATTGTTTTGACATCTCAGTGGGTTGGAGAAAGACTTGCCGTAACAACTAATAATGTCACAGCTCCAATATCTGGCTTCTCTTCCTATAATAAAATCCTCTGTCTAGGATGCAGAAGGAATCTAGCTTCAGCTTCTGGCAGTTTGGTTCATTTATTTCTTCAGGACTTAGGTTTTGACGTTACTCAAAATAGAGCTGGTAGGACTAATTTCAGTGAATGTGAGGAATTATATCTTATTATAACAAGAGCAAAAAAGGCAACTTGCTCTTGGTCACTAGTCAGTCTTTCTGCTGTAGAAAGCTGTGGTGCAGTTCTGCTACCTGTGACAAGTTAACATGTAATCACAGGATATCCTGAGTTGGAAGAGACCCACAAGGATCATTGAGTCCAGCTCCTGGCTTCACACAGGACCACTCAAAACCCAAACCCAGTGTCTTTGAGCTCTGGCAGCTTGAGGCCATGGCCGCTGTCCTGGGTGGCCTGTTCCATGCCCACCACCCTCTGGTGCAGAACCTTTTCCCCACACCCAGCCTGACCCTTCCCTGGCGCATCTCCATGCCATTGAATGTTTGGGCATATGAAAATATAGTATTTCAAAAACATAATTGTTGTGATTTAAGTTTCAAAATTTGTAATTTTTTTTAATCAGAAAATCCTTCTTTCTTGTTATATTTCATACAGGAGGATCACTAATCATCACTGCATTTTTTTTTTCTCCCAAAATTAATATGGCAGAACATAGAGATCCAAACCTATTTAGTCACAGGACAGCAGTTGATCTTGAGCTGTAACACTTGACAAGACTTTTTCCCCTACATGATTAAACAGTCTTATTAAGTAATAACCTCAAACTGATGGTTTTATCTCTTGCTTTGATTGAAGAACAGCACTGTTCAGGAGTTGTGATTATATCCAGATGCATCCTGCATGTTTGTACTTAGCTGAGATGCTTAAGTTGCCCTGTTGGACTAGGAATTATGTAGAAGGTTTAACATGAATAATCTTCATTCATAACCTGCAACTTGTCATGTGTTCACCTAAATTAGTTATCCAGTATGAAATGGAGCTGGCCCTAATATTCAAAAACTTGAATTATTTCTAGTGCCATCTGACTACTGAAGAAACAAAATTAAACTCCAGAGTCACACCTTAGGGTCTTTTCACGTGCAAGATTAGTACCAAAATTTGGCTTATGTAGCGTTCTGCATGTGTATTTGGCCACAGCCCAGGAGCAGTTTCAGAAGAGTGTTTTGATTAAATTGGGGTTAGGCAGAAGGCAAATGTAAGGGTGGCACGACAAAAACATTCTTCCTGGAGTAAGAAATAAGGAGGCAAAGCAGTGGGTATGGAGAACTTATCCTTTGGGTGGTGGTGAGATGTGGTTAACGTGCTGTCATTGGTGGGAGGTAGTGAAGTTTTAGTTTTCCTAATGTCAGAATGTTTAAAAACTCAGTTAAGTAGCAGAGATCATAAAAGTAGGTGTAGTGGGGAGAAAGGAGAGGCAGAGGCAATCACGGTGGAGAAATTTGCTGTCCTGATTCCATCCATTCCATCAATTCTGAGCAAGATTTCAGTAGCTTTGGGAAGTAGTATAAGACTTTCAATTCGTCCTGGCCAAGATTTTATTTCTTCCTTATGTACCTTTTTTCTATTAGATTTTGTTCTGTGAAGTCATTACTATGTTTTAAACTTCTAGATTTGTAATAAATGATGTGGGGATAATTGGATTATTGAAACTATTTCTTGAAATTCTTGCATGGCAAACCGAATGCTTTGTATTTCTGTCCTGTGTGTTTCTATTTCAACTGTGTGTTTGTAAATACAAGGAGGTTAGGAGTAAACAGAATAACACAAACCTTCTTACATAAGTAGTTCCCATGTTAAAACCGTAAGAGATGGGCAGTTTTCTAGGTCAGTTGCATAAGAACAGACCTCTTTCTATGTATATCAATGTCAAATCAGAGCATGGGCTCGTAAGTGAAGATCATACTAGGAGTAATGCTTATCGTCTTCAGACAAATGGTTTTCAGGCAGGTATGAAACAATTTATTGTTACTGAGGACTCTAATTAAAACAAATTGTTTCTGAACCTAGAACAGGTTTTTCACTGATGAAATATTGATTGCTTACATCCTTGTGGATCAACAATATTTCCCATTACTGACTCAGCAGCTGTTAGTTGTTGAAGAGAAAAAGACATTTCTTTATTCTCTTCCTTGCCGTTTCTTGATATTTGTGCTAGATTAGGGAGAATTGTGTTTAAAACTTGCTTGAGCTCCCTGATGCTTTGTTCAAAATGGGCTTCGGGCTTCCTGGCTTGGTTAACTGAACCCAAGCATTTAATTCCTGTCTATTTGCCTTCAAACAAGCAACTGCTATCTTAATTAAAGTAGAATTTTTTTTATTATTATTATTTTTTTTTAAAAAAAAGCCTTCTAAGGAAATGTTTATAACTGTCTTTTCAAACTGAGGGAAACTTTTCATTGCCAGCAAGCATGATTCATGCTCTTAAATGGTCTTGATAACGTGTATACCAGAACTAAACGCTCATACACCAGTATGTTACAGAAGTTTTATGCTCTTTATAAGTGCAAAGAACACATGAATTTCTTCTTTCTTTCTTTCTTTTTTTTTTTTTTCCCCCTCCTTTCAGGTGATAATAGTAACCACATCTCCAAGCTCCACTTTTGTACCCAACATCCTTTCCAAGTCCCACAACTATGCAGCAGTTACGAAGCTTGTTCCGACATCAGTCATCGCCTCAACTACTCAGAAACAGCCAGTGGTTATCACTGCTTCTCAGTCCTCTTTGGTCAGCAGTAGCACCAGCAGCAGTAGCTGTTCCACTCCCTCCTGTACCGCAAGTACAATTGCTGTGACTGCTGTGGTATCATCAACGCCATCTGTGGTCATGTCAACGGTAGCACAAGGTACGGTGAAAACATTGTATGTGTAAGAGCTTTTTTGCTGATAAATCAGGCTTTGCTTTGAGAACAGCATAGAGATGAGGTTTATATTTACATACGCTGGGTTCGAAAGAGGAGTTGTTAAAAAACACTCTACTGGAGAAACTGATCCATGGTACTACAGAGGAATTCTTCCTGGGCACAGCTCTTTTCCTTCTTCAACCAATGATGTGTAAATTCAGTTCTTAAAGAGAATCTGATGAGGCAGTGTGGCAAAGCTTTTAGTTTGGGGGAAAAAAATTCTTTTGGCTTTAAAACATTGCTCCAGAATGAGTGTCTTCAAATTCACAAAGAATGGGTATTTCCAGTGTCATTTAAATATCATGTTGGTTGCTTCTCTTAAGGCCTTCACAGAAACATGCAAAGTTCACACCAAGTATATTAAGCTTATGGTTGACGTTCTCAGTATTGTAATACTCCTTAAGTATTAAAAAAGGCTTATACATTTTATCTTCGTATTTTATTTGCAGCTTAACTTTTAGGTCCTTTATCTTAAGATCTGAGTGGGCCTGAATTTAAAGCACCTGAGTTTCTCTTTCCATCTGTGCCTGCTAGCATGATTGATTGGACTCTGTGCCCATTGGCTGACTCTTTGGGTGGAAAGGTGTGAGTGACTGAAAGGATCTCAGTGACCACCACTTACTGTGCCTGACAGTGACAATTGTTGCATAGTGTTTTCTTGGTCTTTATTTTCCATTCCTTTTTTCATTCCACAAAAAGTTGCTCAGCCAAATCAAGGCTCAGGAGGTATTCTGCAGTCCATGTTGCTTCCGTTAATCAGGTCCTTAATGTACATCAGTGATCTACAGCACAAAAGAGCTTACAGCAGTGTTTCATATTGAACCGTGGATTTTTAATTGGATTTGATCTTGGAAGTGTCAGCTACAATTCGAAAATAACTGATGCTGGTTGAGGATTCAATATAATTATGGAAGATACTGATGAAACATTGTGACAAACTGATAATAACTGCCACCATGGAGAAATGAAATCAGTAAACAAGAACGACTGACCAAGAAAAGGGGGAAGCTCATAGGTCATGCAGTGGGAAAAGGGTTGCTTATTTAGATTGTCAGAATTGTAGGTTGCTATGACTGTTAGTGTTGTTGCTATCTATAATTTTAGAGGAAAAGTAAGAGCGGAGATTTAAGCCTTCTACTTCAGCACAGAGTTGGTTGAGAAGTGCCAGTGTAAGACATGGACTCTGACTTTCTCAACTCTTTGAAAGGGTAGATAACAGCAGGCAAGGGGAAATGGTTTGAACTTGCAGGAGGGAAGATTGAGGTTGGATGTCAGGGGGAAGTTGTTTACAGAGAGAGTGGTGAGGTGCTGGAACAGCTGCCCAAAGAGGCTGTGGATGCTCCGTCCATCCCTCGAGGTGTTCAAGGCCAGCTTGGATGGGGCCCTGGGCAGCCTGGGCTGCTATTCAGTGTGGAGGTTGGTGGCTCTGCCTGTGGCAGGGAGGTTGGAGCTTCATGGTCCTTGAGGTCCATTCTAACCCAGGCCATTCTGTGATTCTTTTTTGGTGCTTGTGGATGGTACAGTGCAGAATTTGAGATAAAGCTCAAATTTGCTGGAAATGTTCTGACACCTCTGCCAGCTGTGCAAAGAAACAACCCAAATGCTTACGTATTCAGAAGATTTTTGTTTTTATCTGACTGCACCACTTTATTACTTGTAAGACTGTTTAACCTTTCATCAGAAAAAGACATGTTCCACAGTTTTCTAAATCACAGACCGTTACTTGATTCATTTTTGTAAGATAACATTTTGTTCACTAACAGATACTGCCTTATAATGATGTATTTGACATTTGTCATTCCTGTGTTCCTAGCTTGTTGCAGTCTTGATTTTTATTCACTCTAAATGTTTTGCTTTATTGAAGATTAAAGATCTGGCTTTGAGGAGATTCATGAAGTTCTTTGTACTATGGAAGGTGCAGGAAATAGGCTAGGATTGTGGTCTTTGTGTTATCTGCCTGAAGATATTCTACTGTCACACTAAATGTCTGTATAAAGTTCCCGTGAGAGCATTTCTGGTGCAGGTGCTATTTTTTTATTTGCATCTTTCACTAGTAAAGGCAATTTAAATGAAAGAGCATATATAAAGAAATCATACTTTCATATTGCGCTGTAAAGTCTCAAACCACTTACTCTTTTGCAGGTGTATCCACATCAGCGATTAAAGTAGCCTCTACCAGACTACCTTCCCCAAAAGGTTTGGTTGGGAATCCAACGCAGATCTTAGCACAGTTCCCCAAACAGCATCAGCAGTCCCCCAAGCAGCAGCTGCACCAAATGCAACAGGCCCAGCAGCAGCAACAGCAGCAGCCGCAGCAGCAACAACAGCAGCAACAACAGCAGCAGCCGCAGCAGCAACAGCTGGCACAGTCTTCTGTAGCTCAACAGCAGCCCCAGCAATCTCAGTTTCCACCTGGCATCAAACCCACCATTCAGATCAAACAGGAATCAGGTAGTTCAAGTTAATCTTGGGTCATATTGCCAACTGTGGTCTAACCCCAAACCTCAAGGAAGTAGGGGCCGGATTCTGTCCCAAACGTAGAGAGGGAGCTGTGAAGTCATAACTGCTTAAGGACAGTATTTCAGAATTAAATAATAGAGAAGGATGGCTTCATGTTGTCAGCTAACAATAACTGAAGAATTTGGTTCTGTCATTCTTCTTGTTTGGGTTCAGGTATTGCACATCGTGCTTTAGGAGTAAGTGTTTTATCATTAGACATTGAAAGGTATGTAGTTATCTTGAAAAGTAACTTAGCTGAAACATAAACATGAAGACACCGGTTTTCTGAGGATCCAAGAGCTGTTCAGCTGTATCAACTGGAGAAAAAAAAAAGTTAATCCATGTTTCAATTCTTTTCCTTGGTCCAAAAAATTGAAATCTATTTTTGAGGTACTTGTCACAGCAAAAATACAATTAGATCTGAGTCTGGAAGTTGATCTTAATTCTTTTTGTAACGTTGATTCATTCAGTTGACTTTGGGCAAGTTGCATAATCTTTCTTTCTTGGCTTTACTCTACTGTAAAATACAGTTCCTAGTGAGAAGTGATAAGGAGTAATGCTTGCGAAGTTACCAAATTCTAAAACAAGAAGTGCTATGAAAGTGCAAAGTATTTTGAAATCCATATTTTCTATGAGTAAAGTGATTGGTAAAACTACTATTTTGTTTGTACTATCTAGTTAAAATTAAAAAATAAAAAATAAAACAGGCTGTGGAGTGTAGAAACAAACCTATCCCTGTCCTTTAATAAACTTCTCGGATTACACCACCACTGCCTAGGAAAAAATGCCCTGTAATGAAAACAAATAGGATGCCTTCATCCTCCAATTACTAAACAACACTTCATCAATAAGAGCTTCACTCTGTGCCTTTTACTATGGTTTTGGTCTCAGAGTGCTTTTCAGTTAAAAATTTCTTTGGAAATGCCATTTGACACCTATTCTCTCTGGCAGATGTGAACTGATTTTCGTGAGGGTCTGGCTTTTTATCCAGTGTTTTTCTTCAGTTTTTCTTTAGGGGTTTGGAGCTTACTTGTACTGTGCTTATAGTCAATGCAAAAGAAGCAAACATCTCTGGAGGATGTTTTGTAGCCTGAAAATTACTCGCCTACAAACATTTGTGTATAAATACGAATGCCTACATTCAGGCAGGATTAACTCAGGCTGGGTGTTTCATAGCATTTAATCAACACACTGGAATCACAATGCAGAACTTGACCTGAGAAACACACAGCCTGGCTATGTTTCTGAACAGACAACGGTGACCTTTTGGTTTGCAACTGAGAAGTGAATCTCACACATCTCCCATTTCTCTATAACTGAGTGAAAATGAGCAAAATCATTGCCATAATGGGGTGTCCCCATCCTTGCTACTTCTACTCAGAGTTTATTCCAGCCCAGTTCCTCTCAATGTCAAGATAACCAATAACTCAAGAGGAGAGACAGTAGTTTACTCAAAGCAACCTTCTACAGCCAGTGTCACAGTTAGTTCCTTACACCCATCTGTACTGATTGTGCCAGAAGCTTTTTAATGTATACGCAAGGATGAAATTCAGCTGGTCTGTTGAAGACATTAAAACTTAAGAGACTAAATTTGTGGAGAACTGCTTCCTTTTTAGATGCTTCATGGTACATGAAACAATTTGGTACTGGTTGTAACCTGTTGGCCTGGGAAATGTATTCTAGTTTTTGAGTCACGAACCTGTAGAGATTAAAAATCGATGAAGTAACTCAGTGATGGAATGTAATCCTGTGACTCAGTGGGAGTTGCTAGCAATTGAAACAGGCACATGAAAGCAAAGATGACGGAATATCTTATTTGCAAAGAAACCTAAAAAAATAACCACAACCAGACCCAACAACAAAAATATCCTACAAAACAATAAACAAATTAAAGAAAACGGCCCAACAAAAAAGAAAAGTATTTTCATAATGAAGAATATATGGGCTCAGAATAGAAGCCTTGTGAGGCTACCTGCCCACTAGGGCTTAGTCTGAGAAAGCATTTCAGGAAGTAACTTTTCGTGCCTGTATTTTAACAGTAACCTTTCTCCTTTCCTAGGTGTTAAAATAATCACTCAACAGGTGCAGCTCAGTAAAATCCTTCCCAAACCAGTTACAGCGGCATTGCCAAGCAGTAGCAATTCACCTATTATGGTGGTTAGCAGTAATGGGACTGTCATGACAACTAAACTGGTCACTACTCCCTCTGGTAAGTTATGACTCTGAGAAGGGAAGGGAGGGTAAACCCAGGCATGCAGGCAGCAAAACATGGTTTGCTAGGGGGAAAAAAAGTCACTTCTCTCTTGTAAACAGTGAGCACAACGTCACGTTCACAGACCTGATCATGATGCTAGATAAGGATTTTAGTTCTTTCATCCCTCTTGTGATCTCTTTGAATTAATGCCGAAAACAGTGAAAATTCCATCCTCATTGAGTTGATTTCAAAATATATATGCATATATATTTTGCAGTTTACACTGATACTTTGCACTTCTGTAGCACCTGACATTAAACAGTTTGCTTTAGTTGTTTTTTCCAGTAGGTAGGTCATCATCATTTCTGTTTTACATGCATGGAGTTTAAAAGACAGATGACTTGCTCATAGTCTTGCCAATAAACTGAATTTTAAAATCCCATTTATTTTTTTTTTTTCTGGAGATCTAATTGTATTTGTGGTTTCTTATTCATTGAAGGTCAGAAATAATGCAGATGATGCAAGTTATAATCTTGTATGAGGAAAATGTGCAAAGCAGCTCAATCCAGTCTTCTGAATTTTTAGCATGAGTTGGGATTATTAGCTTATGCTGATGGTTGATGATATCTTAAAAAGAAACAAAAACCTTTAACTCCTGCTTCACACAAACATTTCCAAGCGTATAAAAAAGAATTAACAGTTTTGCAGTTCTTTTAATTTGTATAACCTTGCTCTGCTCTCTTAAATTTGAACATATGGCTTTCTTGGTAAAGCAAGTTGGTTTTCTCTGTGATGTTTAGCAGTTAATGTCTGTAGCAAATTACTGGCAGAACACAATTGTGTTCTTAGTGCAGCTATTGACTCCTGTTACTATTTCGAGCATGTTCTTCTGTGTACTCACATCTTATTTTGCTTTCAGTAGGGAGAAGGAAATAGGATTTAGCTAAATGCTAAATCTGTGCAATTGTGTTGTCGTGAATTACACTTGGGTCTCATTATATCTCTGAGGGAAGTAATTGCTGGTGTTCTTAAATGATTTGTTTCATGGGCAAAGTGGGAGTGTAGCCCTCTTTCAAGAGGAACAGGAATCAGTTCTCATAGTTTCATCAGAGAACTAATTCTTGGGTGTCTAGTAGAGCAAGTGGCAAACATTCAGGTAGAATCTATGCACCCATTGAAAAGTAAAATCTTGGGGACAAGAACATGAATTCAAGTGTCAGTCGTAGAGCATGTAGTACAATATTTCACAAAACTCTCTATGTTAATTTAAAGGTGGCATATACTTGAAAATAGCTTTGTGTGTATAGAAACTACCTGTAGGTTCACAAGAAGTTGTAATAAGTTGCAGTGTAGGGACTATCTGAATATAATCTAGTGCTTTTCTTCTAACTTAACTTCTTTTTCCCCCCCACCTTACAACTAATAGGGAATTGTCTTCTAACAGCAAACTTCTGTTGTTTTTTTTTTCTTTTGTTCTTTAACACAGGAACTCAAGCAACATACACACGGCCAACAGTTAGCCCCTCCATAGGGGCTCGGATGGCTGGAACTCCAGGGGCTGCAACTTATGTGAAAACCACAAGTGGTAGCATCATTACAGTAGTACCAAAATCACTGGCTACTCTGGGAGGCAAGATTATCAGCAGTAATATTGTCTCTGGTAGGCATATGAGGTTTTTTGTTTTGTTTTTTTTATATTAGGACTGAATTCACAAGCAAGTCTATACTTGCTGAAATTGTTCGGGGCTTTTCTGTGTGTTGCATGCTTAAATAACGTATAGGGCTTTTATTGGAGGGATTAGCTCAAAAGGAAAACAGCTGAAAGTGAAGATATAAATAGTGAGTAGAAGGTATGGGTTCTTTTGTTGCTAGATAACTCAAGAGCTCATGCTGCTGGTTCTTAGCGGAGACCCAAAGTATCACCAGCCAGATTCTGGCACTGAAAAGCACAGCAGAGACTGAGGTAAAGCCACCCTGGCTTGTAGTCTGGTAGATTTACCTCAATTTTTCAAATCCTAATTTCTACAAAGTCTTATTTGGGGCTAATACAGTAACTTCTTCATCCTGTTGCAGGTATGATGAGTTCTTGAGGAGATTTCTAGATAGACCAATGAGTTTATAAACAAAAGCGAGTATTATTGTTCTCCAAAGCAGCAGACTATGCAGGGAAGCCCTTACTTGGTCTTGATAAGGATTACATTAATTTGTCCTGATATTACATAAGTTTAAAAATGGTATCTGCCTTTGTATATATTTATTTATGTTTATTTCATATTCTTTTCCTTTTCTGCTAATGGAGCAGCAAGCTAGATGCTTCCTAAGCTAAGAAAATAGTACTTGTGTCTCAGCAAGTCTTCCCTTTCTCAGAATTAGTACAGTTATTGGTCTGAATTGTGTAGTGATGCATCTGCAGGCATGACTAGTGGGTAGAAGGTAATGAGAGGAATTCTTGGGATTGCAGCTATGATGACTTAGTGGCTCGTGGTAGCCACGGTAATGGGAGGGACAGGTGGACTAGATGATCCTTGTAGGTCCTTTCCAACCTTGTGATTCTATGATTCTGTGATTGAGCAGTACTTTCTGCAGAGGGAAAATGGTAGGGGTGGTAAAATAAAATAAAATAAAATAAAAAACAAACAAACAAAAAAAACCCCACAAGTATCAGTGTGTGTACTGTTGTAGATTGTAGAGGGTGATCCAGCATTGCCTGCTACTGGATAACCTGATACAGGGAATGGATCTTATTACATACTGGGAGAGGGAGAGAAATAGCCAACGCTGCTCTTTGAAATAAATAAAAATGGTTAGGAACTCAACTTTCAAGAACTGATTTTAAAACAATAGCGTATTTTGCTTTTCTTTTGCTTTTCTTTTTTTTTTCAGTCCACTGTTAGTCACATTGCAACAGCTCAATTCTAGAAAGAGATGGCTTTTCTCTTTGCTAGAGAGCTATTATTGATACATATAGGTTCTTCTGCCAACGTTATCTGTTGAGTTCTGAAGTCATTTAAGTCAACTCTTATCTGTGCAGGTAGGACCTTGACTTGAGTATTAGTGTTGCCCTTATCTCCCCTAGCTCTAGCTTTTGAGAAGTTAGATGTATTCTCCCGAGAAACTTGCATTAGTCTGCTCTGTAATTCATGAGAAGAAGTTGTCTGTTCTAATACAGAATAAACTGCTCTTGTCCAGCACATGCCTGTTTTGCCTATAGATGAAAGATTCGTAGAGCAAGCAGTTGATCTTAATATATTGAGCCGAGTGGCATAAATTCCCATTCCAGATGTTTGCTTTTTGTGCTGTAAGATTTAAATACAGTGATTTCTATACAGCCAACTTCTAAAGTGAAAGGAAATACAAGTGGGGCAAACTTCACGTTCCTTCTTTTCTCATTACAATTTAGGAACTACAACCAAAATCACTACAATCCCAATGACATCCAAACCCAATGTGATTGTTGTGCAAAAGACTACTGGAAAAGGAACCACAATTCAAGGGCTTCCTGGCAAAAACGTTGTCACAACGTTGTTGAATGCTGGGGTAAGTAAGACTTTCAACTCTAAAGATCTGTGGCCAAATGTGACAGATTGTGCTAGCTGCTGTGCTCTTTCTGCTAAAGTCCCAGTTAAAAGCAAATATGCATGAGCTTTGTAGCAGATACAGCATGCCTTAACATCAAGGATGTTAGAAGAGCAAATATGTTTTGCAGGTTACTAAAGATCTTTAAAAAAAGCTGGGGTTGTTCCCAGAGTTAAATGATGATTTGCCCTTTTTCCCACAGTTATTTGTTTTCTATAACCCTGAAGAATTAAGCAGAAGTAGAATCTTGTCCTCTTAGTGCTCTAATGAGAACCTTAGACCTGTTACAAGCTTGCATTTCCATCAGTGTGTTTTTGAGGCAGAAATAAGCTGTTCCTTTACAGTAAAGGTACGACATTTGATTTGCTGTTCCTGAGTATTGTGTAGTGGTGTAGTTCTTGAATAACATGATGTGTAGCAAAGACGGAATCAAGTTTCCAGATGCAGCTGGATTTTCTTTCACACGTTATGAACCTGCTTTTCATTCATAGCTAGAACTGTGAGATTGAATGCTTTAATCACCTTATCTTTTAAAGTTTACTTAGCTAGCTGAGCAGGAATCCTTTCAAAACCTTTCAGGAAATATTTTTTTGGAGATTTCAACTTTTCTGGTTTAAATAAGGACAAAGCCTAAAGCTACGTTTTCATGCAAATAGGAATCTCATGATGTTATAGGGTAGGAGACACCAGAATGTGGTGGCATTTCAGAAAAAGAAAAAAGTATGGTTGTTGGAATTTCCATCTACTTGATGGGAATGCGTAGAAGTACTGAGAGAACTGGCAACTAACATGGTTCCTCACGTGGTTTGTTACTGTGCAGAACTGAAAAAGCATGCTCAATTTCCTTGCTGTTCTTAAGCTGTCAGGAGCTTAGTTCTATGTCAGCAATATTTCAAAATCAAATGTTTCCCATGGAACAGCTGTGAAAATGCATTTTTAAAACAAATGAACTTTTAGTTTAAAAAAAAAAAGAAAAAAGAAAAACCAAAAAAAAAAAACCAGACATAATTAATATCTCGGGCATGAGGATAACATGGATTTATATCATTTATTTTTAGTTTCTCAATTCGAGTTTCATAAATGTTGTGCCAGAGTTAATGTTGGTAGAAATAAGAGGCTTTAAAAAAACATTTACAGAAGATTTGAGGAAAGTTCCAGCTTAGGGTGAATCCTTTGGAGCAACTTCTAGTCAATGACAATGTCAGTGTCATTGAGTTACTCTTTACTCAACCCTTCAGAGCAGCTCAAAAGATAAAGTAATGGAAAAGAGGATTTGGGTTGTTTTTCCATTCAGAGCCATGGGGTTTTTTTTAATTCTTGGATGTTCTTTGTATTAAATACATCTAGTTCTAACAGCAGTAGGTTGATTCTGTGGTGTACACACTCACCAATAACTGTGTATTTTTTTAGAGAAGTGGGTCTCTCTGAAGAACTTCACTCAGTTAACCTGTAAACTTTGACTTCTCTACAGGGGGAGAAAACTGTTCAGGCAGTGCCAGCAGGAGCAAAACCTGCTATCATCACTGCCACGAGACCCATCACAAAAATGATTGTTACACAGCCAAAAGGAATAGGGTCCACGGTCCAGCCAGCCACCAAAATCATCCCAACTAAAATTGTTTATGGTCAGCAAGGGAAAACGCAGGTACAGTGAGGACCCATTTCTGTTTTGAAATGTACCCCTAAATTTTAACGGGAAATAGATCATTTTTCACTGTGTTGCCACAACTATTGTGAGATTAATATATGCAGAATGCGTCTGTGGGGAATGAGACTAAAGGAAGTAATGAGGTGGCCTTGATTCTGGCTTCTTGAGCACAGTGTTGGCATTTGTTAGCTATTCTTGGAATCATAGAGTAAGTTGAAAATAATTATTAAGCCTGTTACGTAGCTGAAACTTAAGATGTCTGGTCATGGCTCTGGAGGCCTCTTATGTCTTAAAGCTAATGACTAGATCATTAAAAGTAAAGATGTGGAGACTGAACATAGGTCCTGAGTCAAATGTGAGAGCTTTATTGAAGCTCTTCTATCATTGAATGTATTTTCACGTTTCCCATGCAGCCTTGTGTTGTTGGCAGGGCTGTAGACAGAGAATCTGGCTTTTGCCTGGATGCTCCCAGTTCCAACTTTTTCTCTCGTTGCTTTTTGTATATGAAAGAGCTAAAAGCAGGTGTAATATTTTCTGTGTCTTGGGCATTCAAGGCTATCATGGGCTAAGGAAAAGAGGTGTTTGTTCTTACCAATGCAGTGCATGTTCCAGCTCACTTACCTAGCTTTATCTTGTCCACACCATTGTGTCCAGCTGCGAAGAATGACTGCTTAGTGCTTTATTGTGTTAAGAGCTCGAAATTACTGAGAAGTACATTCTTGTGCAGTGCCATTTACTGGGACTTCATGGTTTTAACAATCAGAGTTGCTGAATTTACAAGTAGACTTCTTTTTGCAAGTTGTCAGTATTGTCTAAGTAGATCTCTTTTAGTGGCACACTGTTCTCTAATTGCTCAGATCTGTTTTCATGAGTGCTCTTACCGTACACAATCTGTCTTTCTAACCAGGTTCTCATAAAACCAAAGCCAGTGACATTTCAAGCAACAGTTGTGAGTGAACAAACTAGGCAGTTGGTAACTGAAACATTACAGCAGGCATCAAGGGTAGCAGAGACAGGAAATTCGTCTCTCCCAGAAGTGAAAGAAGAACCACAAAGCTACACTGATAGCAGCTCTTCTTCTACAGAGTCCTCTCAGAGCTCCCAAGGTACGTATCAATGTTTCCTAAAATACGAGAGGAGTTTCTCCCAAACATGCACAGAGTTACATGAAACTAATTAGCATCTCTTTAGCACAGTTCTTCATCCACTCTGTTGTCACCATGTGCCATTGTCACTTCCCTTGTATAAGTATATTCATCTTCTATGAGCTATTTAATGGATTCATCATTATCCTTTGTGAAAAGTAGAAATAACGTTTCTTTGCTGGGCTCTGACTTGCTCATGTACTGGTTGTGGAGACAGTACAGCCACCACTCCTTCAAGCTGTGATATAGATGCAGCTTCTCATGTGATAGAAGAGGATAAATAATAAATGTATTTATAAAGTAACACTCAACCTTTCATCTGAAGTGACCATAGTGTATATCACTGCATTAAATAAAAAGCAATATCTCTCAGTAAGACACACTTATTTGTCAATCAGTAACCTTTTCTGTATAATGCTGTAACTTTTGGTTTATACTGTCGTTTTCAATGTAGTTAAAAAAAAAGATTGAAAAAATTAACAAAAGGTAGGCAGTGCAAATTCAAAATGCTGAATGCATGTTGATAATCTGAACTGCTAAAACCTTCCGTGTGAATTCGGCATACAAAGAAAGGTGCTGAACTTTGATTTTTCAAAGCTTTGATAAAGAACTAAGGAATACGGTCTTGGTAACTTGATAACATCAACTGTGTTTTACATTGGATCACTTGTGATTAAAACTAAACAAAAGCATTACAGTATGAGACTTTGCATCCTTGTCAAAGTTCAGAACTAAAGAATAATGATTAATGGAGTTTAATTTTGAGCCCAACTGTTGTTTCGAGCAAGATGTTGGACAAGAGACCTCCAGCCCACTTGATTCCATGGTGCCTTCATGTGCCTTGTGTTTTTTTTGTCAACAGATTCTCAGCCTGTAGTTCATGTGATTGCTTCAAGAAGTCAAGATTGGTCAGAACACGAAATAGCTGTGGACACCAGCCCTACAATAATTTACCAGGATGTATCCAGTGAATCTCAATCGGCTACTTCCACGATAAAAGCTTTGCTAGAACTTCAGCAGACAACAGGTATGGAAATGCATGTGGTTGGTTAGGATTACTTCAGAGCACTCAGCTGCTGCTTGCTTAAGCAGCGGTTTGTAATAAATTTTGTAATTGAAAAGCACCTACCTTAAATCAACTTGTTTTGCTTCATTTTTACTCTAAAAAGCTCTTCTGAAACAATTATATAACATATATAATATATTAAACTGTTGCTTTTATACTGGAGATCCGTTTTAATGCATCCTACTTTACTTTTCTTTGAAAGCAGTGAAGGAGAAGTTAGAATCGAAGCCAAGGCAGCCTACCATTGACTTGAGCCAAATGGCTGTCCCAATACAGATGACCCAAGAAAAGAGACATTCTCCAGAAAGCCCTTCAATTGCTGTTGTAGAATCAGAATTAGTAGCTGAATATATCACAACTGGTAAGTGACTCAGACAGTAGATTGTAGTTTTGTAATTGAAGTCTTGGGACTTTATTTTGGAGTTTTCTTTCACTTGTATTTCAGTGTAATCCTCCAGTGAGGAAATGAGTGTTTTCTTCCACCACAGAGACCCTATGCAGAGAGGGGCAGAAAATGCATCTGCTTTTCTGGGACATACAGGAGTCTTTTTAGTTAAACAAATGATTCTTGCTTCAAGAACTATAATTAGAGACATTCTGTTCTCTGATTAGATGGTGAGGAAAGGCTGCCCTTCTTGTCTTAAGGGAAAATGTCTAGTAAGGAAGAAGTAGAAAATGAAGTTACAGAAACTACACTTATATTTTTACTTCATCCATATTGGCAAGATGCTTCTTGCTTACAAGCACAAAGTATGTTTTTCAGCCAGGTGTGCATCTGGCTTCCTAATGTAGTCTCTGGCTTCTTCATTTGCTGGAATGATTTGGACTACTAAATTTGCACTTCTTAAATGAATGATTTAAACTGAAATCATATTTGGGAGACAGCCCTTACCTTCTGTATTTTATTTTTTAACACTTGAATCCTCCTATCTGGATGTCATTTTTGTCTTAGCCCATGACTCCCTTCCATTGGACAGCTCTCCAATTATGCCATGTCTCTCTTAATGCTCTCTGCTCCCTTAAGAATCCTACTTATAAGCCAGCTCCACACAAGAGAATCAGATTACTTGATTTCTTAATTCCACATTGTTGGTCTACCTACTGTCTTTATTTGGAAAATGAAGACACAGATGTGTTCAAATTATGCGTTGAGGAATTGAAATAAGTATGTATCTGTAACTTCAGTGTTTGTACCGTTAAATGTCCAATCTAATTTCTTTTTATTTTTCACTTGCTTGTCCTACACTCCTTTCCTTGCTTCCCTCTTTTCTGTAGTCCAAATTTAAGTTGCTTGAAATTGGGGGGTGGAGGGGCTTTATTGATACTCTTTAAATAATGCTTGCTGTATCCGGCTTTGGTTTTGAATGTTTGACTCGTGCTCCCTTGGACCCTTTTTAAATCGAGCTCTGAAGTACGATAAATAACGTTCAGCTGCTCTCCAGTCTCCAAGTCAGTCATGCTCACTGACATAGATGCCATGCATTGTGTTTGTATTCAAAGTTCCGTTTGTTACCGGGTCTTACTGCAAAAGCTGATGTAAACTAGGACCCTTTGGGTGCTGGGAGGAGAGGAGAGAAAGTCAGTGTCTCTGTAGAGACTTCATCGTATGGAGTACAAAAGCTGAAAGTTTCCCTGAATGATTAACGCTTAAAGTAGTGTTTTTTGGTAAAGCTTGAGATGATTTACAGGAATCTGCCAGGGAAATGAAGGATACTCTGGGCTGACTGACAGCAGTCTCTGCTACAGCACAAAACCAGTTATTTTGCTCTTACATTTTTGTCCCTTTCCCTTCACCCTGTTTAACTGCACACTGCCAGGGAACGCAGGTAATTCATTCAGAGTTTCCTTTTGGTTTAATTTCTCCTTCTCAGGATTCATCATAATCCATACAGTTGTATTTTTTGCTAGAAAATTCAGTAGTAAGATAGTCTGCAAGCTGTAATTGATTGTGGAATCTCCTGCATGTGCTTCAACCAAAGGATTAGGTGCACTTTTATCTGTATGGGAGCTGGGATTCAAGCGTACTTCCTGGTGAGGAGAAGGGAGCAGTTCACACATCTTAGTGTCACCATTTTTTGTCTGTCTGCAGACTCAGGAAGACAACACTGTCTTGGTTCACATTCGGAAGAATATCTACACAACCACATAGGTTAGAAACTTTACTTTTAAATGAAGCTTTGAATTGTGCAGGAACTGTTGGGGGATATCCATAGTGGATCTAGTGGAGCATGCAAGCTGGTATTGATATCATCCAACTCCTTTCCTGAAATGGGAAAGTAAAATTGTTGTATTAATTCAAAAGTTGACCTTCCTTCCAACTTTCAGCAAGGTCACTGGTGTCTTTTAACTTTCAGTTATAGAATGACTGAATATAAACTTTGCTTTTTCTCCTTGAGTTATTCAGTATTGCATGACCAAAAAGTTGTTAATGAAAGCAAATATTTACATGTTGGTATTGGTAGGCATGGAATTTGGATTTATGCCTTATCAGTGACTGCAATATGGAATGATTGATGTTTTAGTTTTTTAATTGCCAAGGGAATCATTTCTCTGTCGATCCTCTATTGAATTATGGAGCCGTAACCGTTGCTCTGTAACAACTCTTGGTTGTGTCTGTTCTAACAGACCCATGACAAGGTCTCTAATTTTTGTCTGTGACTTCTGATCAGCGTTGCTAGTTTTCTTAATACCTGAGCATTTTCTAATTGCTAATGTTGCAAATTTAGCTTGTACTTGAGGGAGTATTTCTTGTGATTTAACAGTGATAGAAATTCAGTGTGCAAGGGTTGCCGTTCTTAATTGCAGTCAGTTGTGCAGGTGCTTTTGGCACCTGTAAAGGTGACAGAATATTTGGTGCTCTATGGCGTTGTGTTGTGTGGGTTATATAAAAAGAACCCAGCTGAAAACAGAGTACAAATTCCGTTTGCAAAGTTGGTGTGTTGGGAAAAGGAGACCAGAGGAGATTTGGACCAACTATGGTGACTTAGGAATCGGAGACAAAAGCAAAGCCCCTGAGATGCTATTTTAAGAGGCTTCTCAGAATAGATCTTCACATAAAAGTTGAAGTTGTCATACAGTCAAATATATTTTGTACTCAGCTCTTTATTTCACTCGTGCTTTCAGCTGAAGGATAAATGCAAAGCAAATAGTTGAAGTTACTGCAGTTAGTTCTGGAGAAGTGCCACTGACCTCTTTACTTTCAGTTAGTCATCGGTCCCAACCCCACCAGCAGTCATCCCAGCCCCAGAGGACTCTGCTGCAGCACGTGGCTCAGTCACAGACAGCAACGCAGACTTCTGTTGTGGTGAAATCTATCCCCGCATCCTCCACAGGCGCAATTACCCATATCATGCAGCAGGTTGTACCCTTTCTTTTGCAAACAGTCTGTAAAACAGCAGCAGTAGGTTATGTGAATGATGCAGGAGCAGGATTTGTTCTGAATGAGTGTGTTGCTGTCACTGGAAATGTTAAGTGTGAGGGCAAATGAGTAACTGAGTTCAACGTTGCCTGTTTTGATGGGGGAGGATGGTGGGTTAAAAAGTAAGACTTGAGAGTGTTAAAAGAGGTATTCACAGTCACTATGGAGAAGTCTCCTAGATTTGTTCTTCCTATGTCATCTTCTCGAGAGCAACAAGGTGCTTTTTTTCTATATTGCCGTGTTGTAGGGGTCAGCTTTCCAGGTTATATTGGCTTTAGTGTAGAAGAATCAGCAACCTCAGCTGTGGAACAGAGGGCAGTGCTGTGTTAGGATTATAAATCCACTGCAAAGAGCATATTTTCACTGGTGCTTGAGTAGGCTGCTTCATCCTGCTGAAGTCACTTAATAGTATGTTTATACCATGATACACAAAGTAGAGTAACATAGGTATCTTGCTCCCTCAAAAAAATCCAATCCACTTCCATGAAATGCAGAAGAAAAATTGTAGTAAAATTTTGAGGAAGGAAGGGAAAGAGGATCTGTGCTGAAATGGGACGGATAGTAGGTATGAAGAATTATAGAATCATGGAATTGTTTGAGTTGGAAGGGACCTTTAAAGGCCATCTGGAACAGTGACACCTACAGCTCCATTAGTGCTCAGAGCCTCATCTAGCATGACCTTGAGCATCTCCAAGGGTTGGGGTACCACCACCTCTCTGGGCACCTCTGGGAGCTGCAGCAGAAACCGTGGAGAGGATGGCTAGGTTTTCAAGAGACACAGTAAGAAGTTGTGTAGGTGGACTCTGTTTTTGAGAAGCTAGTGACTGAACCACCTCTTCATCCCTACCCTCTCACGTGTATCTGCCATGCTGGTTTAATGGGTTTGAACTGTAGTGTGATGCAAGCCAGGGCTGTGTATTCTCCACTGAAGAGCAGCTAATGCAGTTAATGTTCTCACATGGGGGCTTGCCACATTTCAACGTGGAAACAGTAATATTAATTACATAGGTATCATGAATTTTTGTGTAAGGGTATACAGGAGATGGAAGTCAGTAAAATCAGTTGTAGAAAGACTGAAGCATCAAAAATTATGTTTAGATTATGTGTTCTTATAAATTAGATTTCTCCTTACTAACTTGCTCCAACTTCTTCTTCCTAAGGCCTTAAGCAGTCACACTGCGTTCACCAAACAGAGTGAACAGCTTGGAACTGAGGAGGGAGAAGTGGAAGAAATGGACACCTTAGATCCTCAGACTGGCCTGTTCTACAGATCTGCCCTGACACAATCGCAGGCACAAAAACAGCAAAAACTGAGTCAGCCACAGCTGGAACAGACTCAACTGCAAGTGAAAACTCTGCAATGTTTCCAGACTAAGCAGAAGCAGACAATCCACCTGCAGGCCGACCAAATCCAGCACAAACTCCCACAAATGCCCCAGCTTTCTATAAGGCATCAAAAGCTAACCCCCCTGCAGCAAGAGCAAGCACAGACCAAACCAGATGCACAGCACCCCCCACACCACATGATGGCCAAAGAAAGGCAGCTCCCTACCTTAGTGGCGCAGCCACAGCAAACTGTAGTACAGGTGCTTGCAGTAAAAACCACGCAGCAGCTACCCAAACTGCAACAGGCACCAACGGCACAAAAAATCTACATGCAACCCCAACCCCCTCAGAGTCAAATGCAGCTACCTGCCTCTTCAGAGAAACAGCCAGCAAGCCAGGTAACGGAATATTGATAGCATGCAAAATACACGTCGCTGTTCAAGGAAAAATCTAAACACCAACCCTGTCGCTGTAGCAGTGTTTTGTCCTGGCAAGAGAGAACTCCTCATTCCGCTGGTATTAATTACCCCATCAGAAGGTTGACACTAGGAAAGAGAAGCACATGTGTTATAGGGGAAAAAATCCGTAGAGCTCACAAACGTGTTTTGTTGGACAGTTTTTATGAATTTCTGCCACCACCGGTGCATGGAATTTGTCCCTAATTATTTCCTTTTGGTTTATTTTTTTTTTTTTTTTTAGATATGACACGTTATTAATTTACGTTCCCGTAGCACTTTTTATTTCTGTGGAAATAAAGATGAATACACTGCAGTCTCCTAAGGCTCTCCATTGTACATCTTCCTTTGTAGTTTACATCTTCCTGAAGTTCAGTGGCTTTCATGTACAGGAGTAAATTCATTTTCCTTGGGAGGGGAAAATGAAACGACTAAGGAACATAGGAAAAAAAAAATAAATATTTTAACTCCAGAAAAGTACAAATTCTTTGTCCCTTTCAGGAGTACGTGTGAAAACAAGAGAGTTAACAAACACCACTTGGGGATGTAAATCCCAAAGGAAAACGAGGCTGCTGTGGTATTAAACTGCTACAATCCTTATCTAGCAGCCCAAAGAGCTGCGTTTTCCCCAGGCTTCAAGTACCTGTTGCCATCTCGTTGCTAATTCCTTTGTTAAAACACTGAGTTTCAACTGTCTTCTTAATAGCAAGTATGTTGTTTGTGCCAATACTGTCCTTGGAAATAATGATTAGGTTTTCAATAATAAAAAGTAATAATCTAGCTGTAATGTGAACAACAAAAATTTGATTTTCAGGTGCAGCAAGCATCCAATTATAACTCAAGGATCCACTGTTACAAAGATAACTTTTGAGGGGCATCAACCTCCTGTTTCAAAGGTAGCAGGTGGCAGTTGTGTGCCCAAACTGGCACTGCCAGTTACCGTTTCCCACGCAGGCATCCACGAAGAGAGCAGTAGCAGACATTTTGAGAATGTCTATGGTGGTGGAAGCTCAGATTGATACAGATGTAGAAACTGGGATAGTGGATCCACAAATCAAGGCCATGTCCACTAGTAAACCTGCTAGCGAAGCAGAGTCGTCACCTTGTCCCCAGGTGCCGAGGGTGGCTGCAGTAGGGATGACGGCAACTTCCATCCCCCCAGCAACAGACATGTAAAGAATCCAGTTCAAGTCCTCCTGCTGTTGGTCCTACTATAACAGAGAGGAAACTCGATGCACAAGGAATGCCTACAACAAACCAGTTTATACACATTCAGAATGTATCACAAAAGAAAGCTGAAGAGAGTTCATCAGAAATTGTTACCCAGGTAAGAGAAGATCAGAACAAATAAGGCAAAGGTTGAGCAGAGCGAACTTGCTTTGTCTAATGTGATGATAGCAGCTGAACAATGTTCAAGTATTTTTTTTTTCCCTTCAGTTTTTGCTTTTTCTACTCTTAGGCTTGCAACGGATTACTGCTTCAAACTGTGTAGCTCTTGTTAAAATGAGCTCAGGTTTCTTCAGCACTGTGTTCTCGGTGTCTTCCTTTGTTTTTCTGTTAAGAAAACGAGTTCATCTGTTACAAAGTACTTCACCTTGAAACGATTAAAACATGGCCATCGCTGCTTACAATGGAACTATGATCTAGAATTTATTTCTTTTTAATGCCATTTAATGAGTATAAAATTAATCTGAGCAGAAAATGAAGTAGAGGGGTTCTGCTCACCGGATGGGAGAGTTCAGCAAACAAGGTCTGGATTCATAAGGAAGTTTGTTAACCGTGTATAAGCAGGCTTTTCACTTTTAAGATAAAAATGACCTTAAATCTTTAAATGATTGGAATCATTGCCTATCTGATGATTGATATTTTCATTGATTTTGCTGTCTTAAACATGATGTTTTGTGATGTAATGCATGGACAGAAAGTCAGCTGGTGAAGTATTTCAGTCATCTGAGGTCTCATGGTGTTATATATGAATTGCTGCAGACAAGTTGGCGGTGTATATGTTTACAGAAATGATAGTGTGGGTTGAAATGTTTTAATTGTGTGTCATGTTACAGTGAAATACTTTTGATGGGGAAAACTGTGTACAGAGTATTCGAGTTTTTCTTGTCACTTCGTAAAATCTTCATTGCAGCTAACTTGGCTTTTGTAGAAATAATTTTTATTACGATCCCTACTCCTCATTTCCTTAAATAGATGGAAGGAAATTTCTACTTTATTTTCTATACTTTGAGAATCTACGTTGCTTATCTTCATGGAATGCTACAGACTTTTTCAAAGTCAGCTCAACTCCCAGGTCTTGAATTGTATTAAGATGTAGACTGAATTTCCAGGACCAGAGAAAGCATAAGGAGAAATAAATAGCATAGATCTGTTTTGTTTCCTTAGCCTCGGTGCTACTGCAGCTCTGAACAGCGTCAGATCTTGTATCATACACAAGAAATAGAGCTGTTCCATAGATCTGAATGCTCAGCCTGTAAGAGGCTGAAGAGTATTCTCTCTTGCTTTGCATTTGGAGAGTGATGAGTGGTGGCCCACGATCAGTGGTTTTGCTGTTTGTTGTGCTGGAATTCTGTCACAGACCTTTGGTGAAGGTCCAAGCCCACGATCAGTGCCTTAAAAGAGCATTCCAGTGTTGTCTTTCACAACCTCATCTTGTGAAAGGGTCCTTTGAAGCTTTGACAGATGTTTGCAACAGGCATCAGCTAGGAAAAATTGCTCTTGGAAAATTGAATAGCCCTTTTCCACGAGTTCCTGCTTGCTCAGATGCTTTTGCCTGCCAAAGCTGTGCATGTTAGAACTTAAATCTTTCTCTTTCTTTCAGACTATCCCTCGATATTCCATCCCTTGTCACTCCAGCTCCAACGTGGTAGTGGAACCCAGCGGGCTCCTGGAGCTCGACAACTTCACCAGTCAGCGTCTCGATGATGAGGAGACTGCAGTGGAGCAAGACGTGGACAGTAGCGCTGAGGACGGCACTGAGCCCAGCCCCTCTCAGAGTTCTGCTGAACAATCCTAAGGGGATCCTTGGGGACACTGGAGTGCACTTTAACCTATCTGGGGATTTGAGTATCCCGGATGCCCCTTGTTTTGTGATGTCTTAGAGCACTTTGCCTATTAGAGTTGTTCATTGGACCCTTGAAGCATCAGTGTGTTTTAACAAGACAGTATTGCAAAAGCTGCATCTTAGAAATCGTTTCCAAAAAAAAAAAAGAGGGGTGTAGTTACTGAGATACAGTAATCCCGTGACAGTGGAATGTACTCCTGTTAACAAGCGAATCTGCAGTGAATTCTACAGCCCGTGCTATTGAAGCCCTTGCCCAGATACTGAAAGAGCTTTCACTGAAAAGGGATCTTTTAATTCGCTGCGTCTTTTTGTTAGCTGCTGAGCAAAACACCATCAAAGAAGAGAATGTGTGATAAATATTTGTATTTTTAAATAGCACGTGAGAGAAACGGTGTCTCTGACAGTGCTGGAAGAGCCCCGGGAGTTTTGGAATTGGTTAGCTTTCTTGCACTTGTGCTCACTTAGAGTTAAGATTTTTTTCATAAGCCGAAAAAATATAGTTTTATTTTTTTAAAATTCTCGTCGTTTGAATGTTTGGAAATAAGCAAAATCACTAACTGGTAGCAGTGTGGATTTGCTCGTGGGTTTTTGTTTTCATGCTTTACAGGAATTAGGGTACCTGCGTATGAGCTGTTTCTTGGTGCCGTAAGTGCCCGAAACGCTCGTAGGCTCTGGTTGATCTCTTGATTATTTATTCGAAACTTAAAGTGAGTCCAAGTTGTTTAAAAAGTTCCTGTTAAACAGGGCAGGTGTGTAAAATTCTAGTACAAAAGGGTTGCGGGGGATGTATTTTGCTACGTATCCATTTTTTTCAGAACTGGGGGGATAAGTGGTTCCACGTCTTTAAAAGCTGAACCTCGGCGTTTAGAAGTGAGCTAAGGCTTTTAAAAATGCTGTATTTTGCTCTTACATGCTGTTTTTAAAGTGACCGCTCGGGGAGTTTCGATGCTGAGATCACTACACAGCGGTAGGTTTCGGAAATCAGCCTTATTATGACTTGGCTTGTTGAAGCAATACATTGGGTTTCTGTGATAGTTACAAGCCACAGAGGGGGTGGGGGGGAGGGGTGTGGGTTCAGGTGGGATACGAGAACCAGTTTTAATACGTTCTGCTAATGAAGACAATACTTTTTTTTTTTTTTTTTCTTTCAAAAATGTATATAAAACCACGTTTTTAACTGTTTTGTATAGATTTCATTATAAATAACTGAGCATTTTAAGACTTTGACATATCATTTAATTGTATATACATCTATCAGCCTAACTGCCCACTTTTTTGGTGCTGGAGTACTACTGTAAGTAGATTTCATCCAAAGTCTAATACAGTCTTTTGTGTCAGTCTTTTTTTTAAGCTGTGATTTTACTGTTGATACTGTAGTTATGATTAAATTCAAACTAGAGTGACTCTCAAACAGAAAATACAAGAACTAAAACATTGCTTTTCCTTGTCCTGGATATCCATGTATGTCAGAACGTGCAGTTATCCCCTAGATGGTGCTGTTGCTTCTTCATCTAACCTCGGTTATATTCTAAAGGAAGCCCTTACGACTTTCATAAGGCTTTTTCTTCTGTGTTCTCTTCCATTGGCATTGATTCTGAAATCACACATTTTGTTATGGTCAAGAGATGAATTTGTCAGCATGCAAATGCTTAATTTCGTTTCTTTTTTTGCGTTACCTTTGTGTTGGAATAGATTTCTGTTCTACTTAATTTCAGGATGGACGAGAATTTATATGTAGTGAAACGTAGCATTTGTCAGGTTAAAAGAAAAACCTTACCAGCGTGCCATTCTAGGCTGTTCAGGTTGTGGTAGTCGTCTGGGAGCTGTCACTCTTGAAGAATAATTCTGACCAACAAGAGTGTCTTCAGTTACGATCTCAGGCCTCAGATTTTCTTCTGACTTGCATCACGTTTTTTTCTGTCTCCGGGCATCTTGTTGTGTTCTGAGCATCCCTGGCATATCAAGATCTGAAAGGCCATGAAAGGAAAAAGCAGAGCAAGGTTTTTCTTCAGCACATTTGTGCAAAAACGTTGCCATAAATTCTAGTTTCACATTTAGGTTCGCCCAGGGAGGTGGTGGAGTCGCCATCCCTGGAGGAGTTGAAGAACCATGGAGATGTGGCACTGAGGGACATGGTCAGTGGGCATGGTGGGGTGGGTTGGAGTTGGCCTTGGGGATCTTAGTGGTCTTCTCCAACCTTAATGATCCTATGATTCTATGATCCCTGCAGTCACAAAAGGGAACACTAAGAAACTGCCTAAGGTGAATTCACCGCTGCTAATGTCTTTACGTATATGGTTAAGTCCTGGTTGGATCTGATGTTTTATATAAGAACTTTGGCTGCACCGTTAGCGATGACTTTGCAGCAGAGGTATGAGCAGATCTGCAGTGACGTATTTGACAGTTGCTTGAAGACAGCAGTATCTTGAGAAACATGGAAGCTTTCAGCACTACCCTAAGCAGCAGTTGTTTTGTAGGCTGGCAAATGGAAGCACGTGGGGAGCTACCTGGGGGTCATGTAAGAAATTCAGAGAAAAAGACCCTTGAAGTCAATGTGTTCCAGTTAACCTGAAGCTCCCCTCTTCCCATTCTTTTCCAAATGAGCTGTTTCAGATTCCGTTACTTAATTAATTGTTCTAGCACTTAAACCTCATAGATACCTTTAGCAATAAGAAATGTACAAGATGAGATAAACCACTTGGCCCTCTCTCCTTTTTCTTCCTTACAGATGAGCATCCTGCTGTAGTCCTGCAGCCATTCCTTGCAGCCTTATAAATATCACTCAGCTCCTAAAAATAAACCACCAGCGTGTACATTAACATTTGCATATCCCTTATCCCTAATAAGCTGCATCGTCCTTCCTGAAATAAATGTGATGATTCCCCTTGGAACAGAATAAAGGTGAGCTACAATGATGGCAATCTACGCTCCTAGGAATTGGCAGCTAATTGGGTTGTAACATAGTGAGAAGATGTGGAAGAATTGGAGAGCAAGTAGGAAAAAAAAAAAAGGATTTGACTTGCTTTGAATTCAGCATTTCAGTAAATGTGCTCTGGTGCTGCATTAGTGTGTAAATGGATTTTCAAAATCTGATACAAAGCCGGGAGAAAGTACTGAAATAAAGGAGAAGTCAGGGATACCTTAAGGATGCTTACAGTCCCAGAGGGCAGCACGTTTCCTGGAGAGGTTTAACCCTTAGGAGGAATGCATTCTTAGTCTCTGTCTTTCTACCAGTGACAAAATGGGCTTTTGAAAATCCAGGAGAAAATAGAAAACGTGAAACTGCTTGGAGTTACGAAGGTCGTCTTACATGTGGAGAACCCTTTGAACAGAACGCATGACTAAATAGGATAAAAAGAGAAGAAAGAAAGTCTGAGACCTCCGAAAAATCAAAGTCAGGGAAATGTGAGACTCTGTGTGTGTCTTTTCCCCCTGCTGTATAAACAGTTCCTAAAGACTAAGAAGTGTTTCTTAGACAAAGGTGGTTATGAAACCCCCGTGGGCACACTGCAAAAGTTCAATCCAGAAAGGACTGATCACAATTAAGATACTGAGCAAGAAAAATCGCGCTGCTTAGAGGCCTTCCCCTATTGGCCATACAGCATATTTGGTGCCTTTATGGCTATACTGGGCTCAGGACTTGCTCCCTTAAGCCATTAAGAATGGTAACAAACGACTCGTGCGAAGTTTCAGGCCCAGAGCATGGAAGGAAGAATTTTTCCTCCATCTGAAGTCTGTCCTGAAGCCATACTGCAATTTGTGAATCTGATCTCTTCCCATAGCAATGTAAAACGTAGCTTAGGGTAAGTTTACAGGTCACCATGATGAGTTTAACAAGGAGAAAGTGAGGGAAGAATTGCTTTTAAATGTGTCTGTGGGTTCCTATGCAAGGAGTTTGCTCTTTAACCTCATGTTGCCTAACCTGGGTGGGTATTGAGGAGCTCAGGCTCCTTGGGTTATCAGGGAACCCATAGAGGGAGTAGGATCGTCCTTCATGGACGACTGTGGGAATCCAAAGAGGTTTTGTCAGTTGAGTGCCCAAAATTATATATATAGCATCCTCTCTGATGGAGGTTTTACTAAAACAACTCCTCGTGTGAGAACATGTCTAATTGGGACTTCTTTGACATCATTCTCTACAAGAAATCAATTAAAGGCTCCGAAGGCCTCTTTGCAAAGGCTTTGATTGCTGGTTAAGGATGTTTTTTTGTTGTTGTTTGTTTTAAATGCATATGCTGCGCGTAACAGACTGGTTGTCTCTATGCATGTGACAGTGAATGTTGTTGCCACATTGTACTTGTCATTTTGGCCACTGACTCTCTCCGTAAGTGTAAAGGCTTTGAAATGGATGTTGGATCAGGCCAGGCTTTTCCAGCAGATGAATTAATCCTTACATGTTGAAGTGCTATTTGATGCAGCAGCCTTTTTGAAAAGTAGGCAAGCAAGATAGTTTTTGTTTGGTGCCTCTTCAGGTCTCTGTTCTCCCCGTTCTCTCTGTTCCTGGGTATCTGCTTTCCCCATCGGTTTATTTCAGACCTGTCAGCTGATCTATCTGTTTTACAGGAAGATAAACTTAACCCGATTTCCAGGTTGAAAATGGGGATGCTTGCATCTCTTGTAATGAGGCTAGATGATCTTAGTGGTCATTTCCAACCTTAATGATCATACGATTCTTCCCTCCAGTGAACTTCTCAGTGCCTGAGACCTATCTTCTCTGAATGTAGCATGAGGCTGGGAAGGGATCTACAGACATCCAGTGTGTCAATGGGGTTGGAAGGAGAATGTCTGGTCCAACTCCCTGCCCAAAGCAGGGCCAACTGGGGCAGGTTGCTCAGGACAGTGTCCAAAGGGGTTCTGAAAATATCCATGAATGAAAGCAGAATGCCCAGCACCACCTCCAAGCACCTTTTGGAGATCTCAGAGGTGGGGACCCCACAATCACTCCACACCCACACTGGGTATTTACACACATGGAGAATATAACCTTTTATCTGTACTTCAAGAAACCAAAATGGTTGCCAAGCTAGGGATATAAAAATACTTGGAGAAACCACTTCTGTTTCAAGTTTTCAATAACCTGGCCTATGACAAGATGCACATCTTGGGACTTAACGTCTTCTGGCTTGAGTGCCTGTTGATGGGAGGGTTTCAACCACATGTGATGCAACAGCCACTGCTTTCAGGGCTCTGGGAAATAAAGACAGTAATAATTTGGAGCTATGATGACCATGGACACTTTTGGGAGTGTGAAAACGATACCAGGAAATTCTTTGGGATTATATTGAGAGATGCTGGAAGAAAATTTTCCTGCTGTGTGTCATGTGGAGAAGATTTGCACGCTCCAGAATGAGGATCAGATATTTTCTATGGAGTGGGTATGTGTCTCAAGGATTGGAAACTAGGACTTTGTTCAAGGTTATGACATTATCCAGAAATGAATTTCCCCCAGAGATGTAAGAACTCCTTTTCTTGTGTGTGCGTGTGCTTTTTTCCCCTTCTGTCTCTTTTTGTTTGTTTGTTTCCTGTCAAGGTTTCTTTCTTTATTTGAACTAAATGTCACGGTGAGATGTCATAGCAAGCCCAGGCTATTTATAGTGGAAAGCAGCAGTCTCTTGACTTTCAAAGTCTCTAGTACAGAATTAAAAGCACAGCTTTTCTGGTCAGGAAATGGCAAATGTTTGTTTTGAAATAAGCAATAAAAGCAGAGCCTTTATTATAAACAGCTCCTTTGGGGTACTGTGAGGGAGTGAGTGCCTTTTGGGATGGCCTGACTGCGTAAAGTAGCATTAATCCTGAGCCAAAAGTGAAGTGTTTCTCTTGTAATTGCACTTCTCCTTGTCCTGGCAGGTGAATGAAGGTGTTCTTCTGCAGTTCCACATTTGGGACCTTCCCCCCTTTTATCAATTCTAAGCCTTTCTTGTGTCCACATCTGCTGAGAAATGAAGAACCAAAGCCAATTTTTTTCCCCTCTGCCATCCCAGCAAAGACTTGGACATGTCTTACTCTTGCAGCTGGGAATTTGACTGGTTGATGCTCGGTTCATTGTGTTGCTTCTGGATGGAAATGCCCAGCAGTTGCCACAACGATAGTAGGTTGGCAGTAGTTACCACCCTGCATTGCTATCCCTACAATCCTGCAATCCTTTTTTCCTCCTGCAAGCAGTGTGTTTTCAATAATGAGAGATCATGAAATGGTATCCCAACCTAGAAAGGATTGGATGCGAAGGGTCGTTGTAGCGTGTATGGTGCCTGCAAGAGCAGGATCTCCATGTGGATGATATGAGTGCCCAGTGTTCTAACTGGGGTCGAATGTGCTCAAAGACACAAGAAAAGGTTCTTCAGTAGCTCTTAAAGAAGTCTTTGCTCGCTGTGTGCCTCAGTTTCCCACGTTCTCAAAGCACATTGAGTATATCTAGCTGTAGATGTCCCTGTTCCCTGTAGGGGAGTTGAACCAGATGACCTTGAAGAGCCTCTCCCAAATCAAACAATTCTGTGATTCCATGATATCTCCTTCTCATTCTACCCAGCTGTTTTCCTTAATAAGAGGATGTAGTAATAAGATAGGGAAAAGCACCTTTAAACCAAATGGTCTAGCTGGAAATTTAGGTTATTTATTTATTTATTTGTTTGTTTCCAAACCTACATGTTTTGCTATTGAATGGGAAAACAGAGCTTGTGTTTCATTTACAGACACTTCAGTGCTGCTTTTGTAATAAGCTAAAATAGTAACATGTGAACTCATTAGGAGAGAAGAGAAGGAAAAATAGAACTGACCTAAATCGTGGTTAAAATCCTTTTGGGAATGAAAAGGTTTCTGTTCAATTGTTTTTCATATGCACTGTGTCTTCTGTTTTTTCCTTGGTTTGTTTTGGACGTGAAATGGAAATACTGTATTGGATTGAGAAGAGGTTAAAAACAGCATGAGAACAAACCACAAGAAGTAGGAAGTAGCACGAGTTTAGTGAGAACAAAGTTTTGTAGCTCCAGGGTTCCCAGAAGTAGGGATATTTGTTTTCCTTTCCGGACTCTACTTGTATATAATCCCTACATTTGGACTATGGTGACACTGGGAACTAAGAAAGCACTGTGGTGATCTCTCACTTTCTAGTGTTTCTTAATATTGAAAATAATGTCTGGAGAAGGATTTGGATGCTCAGAAATGTTTTCTCAATTGCATTCATCTACAATTGGAGTTGTTAGTGAACACCACATGTCTTCCACATACAGATCCATAGGTGACCACAGCATGGTTTTTGTTCTGACTTAAGGCTTTTGCTAGCCCATACCTACTAGATATTGGAAGTTTTTAGGCTGATTTCCCTGTAAAGCAGTGATTTTGGTGTATGTCCTTGAGGACATACAAACTCATTTGGTGGTTAAGATTGCATTTGACCTCGGGGGTGAACAAGTTCTCCTGCAGTAGATGGGGCCGAGGAGACCAAAACAACACCAAAGATCTGCACAAATTTTTCAGGACAAAGAAACTGCAAAACAGATTTGGCTGATTACAGAGAGCTCAGAACAGGCCTTTCTTACAAATAATTCTTATCAGATTGGACTGATGGTGGTGCATGGATTCATAGGGCAATTTCCTAGCACTCTGTATGTACCGTGATGCTCAGTTTCTTCTGTTACCAGAAGTGTTAGTACACTTTATAGAAGAGTATTGCGGTTGTGTCTTGAAATAAAATAGGCCAAAAATTCCCCCTGAGAGCTGCAGATCTCAGATCTATTACAGTGAGACACAGCTAACCTATTTGGGACCCAGACGGCTGAGTTGGTGGTGGCAAACTTGTTTGCAAAGCTTACAATGGCTCTCAAACTAAAACAAAGATAGCAAATTCCTGAGCAAGGTGGACCTATTACTTCATTCCTCTTCACCTTCCACCCCTAGAAAATAATTTTTCTGAAGTTTTTAGAGCCACTGAAAATCACTTTTCCTGCCCCACAACTTTCTTAAGAGGGTGAGGTTTGTTTTCATCATGAATCACACCCTCGTTCTTGGTTCTGGCAGAAAGGATGTCCTTTGTGTGCTTGCCAAAGGGCTGCATGGTTACCTTTTCCTTTCTCTGTCCTTTTCGTTGTGGTCGTGTTGCAATAATGTCTACAGCACAGAGATCAGCTCTAACTTGGGTGAGATTCCCCATGGAAATCACGGAGAAGTTCCCCAGTTGATTAGGGTGCCTGCAGAAAAAGCATGAAGCCACCTCCTGACTGTAAGTGTAGAAGATCTGGATTCTTACGCTTCAGAGATCACGATGCCATATTGTCTTTGAGATACCACCCCACAGTTAGATGGAGCCCATGGAGCTGATGAGAAACAGAAAGGGAGAAAGACAAGTCATCTAAGGACTCCTTTGTCAGCCTGGGTCTGGTGAGCTCTGCAGGCCAGATATGAACCAAGACATACAATTTGCAAATTGCGGGTTGTCAATCACACCATCAAAAGCTGTGTGACATCAACCATGAAATTATGATTGCTGTCCAGTGGGATGAGTGAAGACTCCTGGATATGATGAGATTTAAGCTCCATCTGGAGTACTGTATCCATGTCTGAGACCTCCAGTACAGGAGGAATGTGGAGCTATTTGAGCAGGTCCAGAGGAGGCCATAAAGATGCTCAGGAGGCTGGAGCATCTCTCCTATGAGAAAAGGCTGAGGAAGTTGGTTTTGTTCCGCCTGGAGAAGAGGAGGCTCTGGGGAGATCTCATTATGACCTTCCAGTACTTGAAGGGAGCTTATAAGCAGGAGGGAGACTGACTTTTTACATGGATAGATAATGATGGGACAAGGGGGAATGGCTTTAAATTAGAAGATGAGAAATTCAGAGTAGATGTTAGGAGGAAATATTTTACTCAGAGGGAGGTGAGGCCCTGGCACTGCTGCCCAGAGAAGCTGAGGTTGTCCCATGTCCGGAGGCATTCAGGACCAGGTTGGATGTGATCTCGGGCAGCCTGAGGTGTTGGGTGGCAATCAGCCCATGGCAGGGGCCTTGGAACTGGATGGGTTTTGAGGTCCACTCCAACCGAAGCCATTCTGTGATTCATGGTGCAATAGTGACAATAGGTATGACACAATTCCCCAGGATCTTATGGAGTCTCCTGCAAGGATTCCAATGTGCTTTCTTCCTTTGTTTCACGTTTTTGTGGCTTTTTGGTTACACTATGCTGTTCCCTGCAAATGAATGAGTCTATCTTGCAAAAACATTCACTGGGCTGCTCTTTTGTTACAGTGCTCTATGTTAATATCCACTAACGTCATGGCAGCTCCCTCACTGTTTTTTGAGATCACTTGTGAGCCCTAGAAGATGATAAACAATTGGAATGTAGGGATGCACCTGAACAGCCTGGATTTATTTCTGCAGAACATGATGATGGTTTCAGTCTGGAGAAGAGGAGACTCGGGAGAGACATTATGGCTCTCTACAATGATGTGAAAAGAGGTTGTGGCAAGGTGGGAGTTGGCCTCTTCTCCTGGGTAACAGAGATAGGATGAGAAGGAATGGCCTCAAGTTGTGCCAGGGGAAGTTCAGGTTGCATATCTGGAAAAAAATCTTCTCTGAAGAAGTGGTTAAGCACTGGAACAGGCTGCCCAAGGAAGTGGTTGGGGCTGTCCCTGGAGATGTTCAAGAAATGTGGAGCTGTGGTACTTAGCATGTCACTAATGAATATTGGTGATACGTGGATGGTTGGACTAGATGATCTTAGTGGTATTTTCTAACCTTAAGGATCCTTGGGCCTGGGTGAACCTAATGAGGTTCAACACAGCAAAGTGCAAGGTTTTGCACTTGGGCCAGAAGAACCCCCAGGCATCTGTACAGACTGGGAGTAGTCATCCTTGAGAGCAGCTCAGCAGAGAAGGACCTGGGGGTCCTGATGCATGAGAAACTTAACATGAGCCAGCAGTGTGCTCTTGCAGCTCGGAAAGCAAATGGTATCCTGGGCTCCATCAGGAGAGGGGTGGCCAGCAGGGATAGGGAGGTGATTGTCCCTCTCTACTCTGCTCTTGTGAGGCCCCATCTGGAGTCCTGTGTCCAGTATGGAGCCCTCAGTACGAGAAAGACAGAGAGCTGTTGGAAAGGGTCCAGAGGAGGGCCACGAAGATGTTCGGGGGGCTGGAGCACCTCCCCTGTAAGGACAGGCTGAGGGAGCTGGGCTTGTTCAGCGTGGAGGAAAGAAGGCTGCGGGGTGACCTCATTGCAGCCTTTCAGTACCTGAAGGGAACCTATAACCAGGAGGGGAGTCAACTCTTTGAAAGGGCCGATAATAGCAGGACGAGGGGAAATGGTTTTAAGTTGAAAGAGGGAAGACTTAGGTTGGATGTTAGGGGGAAGTTCTTTACTAGGAGAGTGGTGAGGTCCTGGAACAGGCTGCCCAGGGAGGTTGTGGATGCCCCGTCCTTGGAGGTGTTCAAGGCCAGGTTGGACGGGGCCCTGGGCAACCTGATCTTGTAAATGTGGAAGTTTGGTGGCCCTGCCAGGCAGGGGGGGGTTGGAACTTCATGATCCTTGAGGTCCCTTCCAACCTGGGTCATTCTGTGATTCTGTGTGTGATCCTATGATTCTTTGGTACTCATTCCTTCTTATCTATACTTGACATTCAGCGTTTTTCCCTCTTTGCCACCAAAATATGGCAAAAAAAAAAAAAAAAAAAAAAAAAAAGCCAAATGATACAGAATAGTCCTGTTCCTGCAATTCGTGTTGTCTGGTTGGCCTTGTCTAGCAGACTTGTCTTCTGCTTCCCTTGACCAGGCGTATTGTGTATTGCAGTGCAGTAAGCAGTAACTTGTGTTAACATAACATTTGCTGTTGCTGCTGTTGGAGCCTTGCCAAAAATATTGCTAGGTTTATTTGTCAGATTTTAACACCAAAATGTAAATAATCCAACCCGAGAGGACTTAGCTTGGACACCTTCTGGTTGGCTTGGCAAGGACCCAGCCTCGCTGTGTGCTGACACAACGCGATCTGTGCTGAGCACGGTGGCTTGGCTACAGTCTTATTGCTGTGAAGCTGTGACAGTGAACTTTGCTGTCGTGGTGTGTACAAATTCAGCCCACAAACTATCAGTTTTGGAAAAACCTCTGAAAAGCATCTCTGAATGGTAGTGCTTTGTGCTGATCCATCTCCTCCAAGCCAGAGAGGTCATGAAGCTATTAGGGAGTGTCCAAAGGAGGTCTATGGAAATGAGGAAGGGTCTGGAGGAGAAGAGGTGTGTGAGGAGAGGCTGAAGTCCTTTGGGTTGTTCGGCCCAGAGAAGAGGAGGATGTGGGGAGGCCTCTTGGCAGCCTGCAGCTCCCTCATGGCAGCCTAGAGCTCCTCATGGTGGCCTGGAGCTCCTCATGGCCTGCAGCTCCTCACAGGGAGCAGAAGGGGAACACTTATCTCTGCTGTCTTTGACAATGGCAGGACCTGAGGGAATGACAAGGAGTTGGTCCATGCAAATTGTCCAGAGATTGTCAAAGAAGGTGACTGAAGAAGTGGCCGGAGGCTGTGTTGCAGGGAAAAAAACAGCTCTGTGTGTAATTAGCTGCAGTGAGCAAAGCCCTGATGAGGAATTTTGGGGGAGAACTCGTGCTGTCTGAGCAGATTTCAAGGGTCTCAGGTGATGTCTGAAGGATATTTCTGGCAGAAGGGTTTGTTTTTGGGAAGCGCAGTGCCTGGGATGTTGGCCTCATTGCTTGGTGGCTCGTAAAAACCTGAAGCATCAGCATCGTTTGAAGGTTTCTTGAAGAGTACTCCAGTTTCTTCTCACCCATATCTTGGTGAAACAGTGTGGATGGCTGAAGTAGGATCATAGAATCATGGAATATAGAATCACTGAGGCTGGAAAAGACCTCTAAGATCCCCAAGTCCAACCCCAACCCACCCCCACCATGCCCACTCACCGTGTCCCTCCGTGCACATCTCCATGGTTCTTGAACACCTCCAGGCCTGGTGACCCCATCACCCCTGGGCAACTTATTCCACTGCCCAATCACTCCTCCCAAGAAGTATTTTTTTCTAATATCCAACCTAAATGATGAGTTAAGATAAGAAAGGTCTGAGACTTGCTCCTGCTGCTTCCTCCCTATTGCATTATATTATCATACCCTTTTATTTTTCCATTCTCTTCTGAAGAGTGTGGGTTACTGCTGGCCTGTGGTAATACAAAAGCAAGAAGTCCATGAGATTTCTGATGCCTGTGAGAGTGAGGAGCTCATATATACTGTGAATGGTCAAGCTGAGAAAAAAAGGACCACTGTCATTTGGATTTACATGGGTTTCTGTGCTTCAACTCTGTCTGCTTTTAGAATCAGCTACTGGGAGTTTGTTTCAGCAAACGAAGGTTTTGTCAACATAATAGATGTAGATTATAATGGAAAAGGAGACATATTGCTGCTTGGGAAAGACTGATGTATTTAATTGATTGCTTCAGTTCTCAAACACGAGCGTATAACGTTGTATGCTTGGTTTTTCTTCTTTTATGGCCTCACGTTTGGATGCTGGAGGGCTGAGCTGGCAGATGACTTTCGTGAGCTTTGTCTTGAATGTATGATTTATTTTTTTCTTATCCCAATAACATATGCTTACTGACGTAAAGGACAAATCAAAGCCTCAGGTGTCTTTCATGATACCACCTGCGTGAAGCCCTGTAGAACTGAAGCCACGTTTCTCCAGCCATGCTGCAAACTCCCTCTTGTTTTGTAGGAGCATAAACAACCCTATGCAGATGTTTCACGGGGAGCTCAAACCACAACAGCACAAACTGTTTACAGCGGGATGTGTTGTTTCCTGTGAAGAACAATAATACTTAATCACTGTTTTCTGTTGCAGTTAGAGTTTGGTAGCAGGCTGGTCTCCTTCGTGGTCACTTCACAAAGGAAATAGCTCAGCAATCCACAACAAATTACTACCAGAAAAACCCCAAATCCTTTAATCTCGTCACACCATGTACCATGACATTACAAACATGAATTCTTCACTTCTTTCCCAGACTCAACTGCAAGAGAGAAATGATGCCATTCAACAACTTGCATTTAGTTTCTTCTTCTGCTCTTCATTCTTTGACGTTTGAAGTGATGCCCAAAAGTAAAAAGAAAGATGCAGGCCCTGCTTAATTCTTTATATGTTTTCTGCAGTTCTTAAGGGGAAACATTTTATAAGTGACATAGGAATAGAAAAGCCATTATTTGAAAATAAGTGTCTTGAACACCATGTTCTCATAAGCCCACAACTGAAGAAACCGTGATGGGTTAAAATATTTGTGGGTAATCCTCTGTTATTTGTCCTTATGAGAAGGAGGAAGGATAGCTGTTTTAGATTTGGTCTAGATACATGGAAAAGTTATTTACAATAAGGGTAGTGAAGCACTGGCATGGGTTGCCCAGAGAGGTGGTGCATGTTCCCATCCTTGGAGACACTCAGGTCAGGCTGGGGGGACTCTTGAGTGCCTGATGGAGCTGTAGGTATCCCCGTTCACTGCAGGAGAATTGGACCAGATGGCCTTTAAAAGTCTCTTCCAACTCAAAGGATCCCATGATTCTATACACTATCATATACATACATCCTGATACCATCACCAGGTTGTCCAGCTGGTAGAAGAGGAAATGTGAATCCTCCGTGTCGGAAAAGATACAAGAATCATCCTCATGTAACTTTTAGACAAAGCATGACTTTGTTCTTAGAGGACCTCTATCACCCCTCACTGAGATTCCCCCATCTCACTACCCTCTTTCACAAGCTGACTCAACAGAGCTACGCATGGCGAGCTTTGCTCCAGTGTGTAGGCAAAGAAGGGCAAAGTGCTTATGTATTCCTTCTCCAGTGGAAAACTTCTGTAACTCCACTTCTACAACAACAAGGTGATTTGTGTGTGTGTGAGAGAGAAATCTCTGTCCCTTCTCTGTTATTGCTTTTCTTACCCTCAGGCCTCTCTTCTCAAACAAACACCAGCCAGTTGCTGACCAGCTTCCCTCCTTCAGGGGGAGCAGGGAGGCCTTTGTGGTGAGAATCCCAAATTAGAGTTAGACAGTCCCTATGACCCCAGGCAAATACATCACTCGCTCTGCTCTTTGCCTTGGCTCCCAAGCATTTGACCATCTCCTCGCTTTGCAGGGTAGTGTGAGGATAAAATCCATTTGTGAGTCTGGGTTGCTTGGAAACTGTGTGGACTTAGGGCAAAATTAAAAAAAAAAAAAGAAAGAAAGAAAGAGAAAAATGCATCTTCTTGAGTCTTCCCTCTGGTCCCCACCTCTCCTCATGTAATTAACCAACTGCTGTGTCTTTCCTCGGGGTCAGTTTGCCATCCTGAGCTGAGCTGCCGATCTTGCTTCTCACCTGGTGTCCTCACTTCCCTCAGGTCCCTGCAACTTCTTTTCTTAACTGGCAACTTTTGATTGACAAATCATCACCTTCTTCCAGCACCTTCCTCCCTGCCTTGTAACATCCTCAGGCGATGCTTGGCCAATAAAACACGTCTGCTGTCCTCATCCAGAGTCCCCCCTGCATTATCTTCTCCCCAGAGGAAGCCTGCGCCACCAAGGACAAGCAGTGCACATTTTCAGTCTTATTTTTTTCAATCTTTTCAGTCTATTGTAAGCATGTCATATTTATTACCTGTTATATCCATAGATATATCATCTTTACTACCTAATCCCAAGCCAAGATTAAGAGTTAGACTGCAGAAAACTACCCACCCTCCGTCAGTGGCGCTGCCAAACTTAACTGCCTAAAGTATGTGGGCAAATTCTGGACTTTAGTGTCCAACTCACCATCTCCGCAGCTGGTTTCAGATGCGAAGATAGCTCTGCATGCTGTAAATGTTATCTTTTGAGAACAGCATGGTTTGTCCAGTGAAAGGTTTTGTTTCTCTCAGAAAGATCCTGTGCCTTGTACATCATTACATCATTAGAAGTTGCACCTACAGCTGTAGCAACCTGATCTTGCAGGTGGCAACTCTGTCCCTGGAACCAGATCCGACCCGAACCATTCTATGATTCCGTACAAATATAAATATGCAGTGATGTTCAAGGCTGGTTTGGTTTTTGTGGTTCTGAAATGAGTTAAAAGTGGTTTGCAGGGCTTGGTGAAGAGCATTTGGCTGGGTTCAAACGGAGTGCTCATCAATCAGCTCAACAGAGAGTAGTAGAGCTACTCTCATAGCTCACAGACCTGCCCACGAACCTCGGTTCCAATCAATTGCACGTTGAGATTCATGTTTTAAATGAAGAGGAAATTACTTGTGTCACCCTCAGACTTTATTGTGCATCTGTGTGCTCTATAGGATAACCTGGACTTGTCGAGACTATTAGCCAGAAACTAGGTATACAGTACTTTTAGGGAAAAAAAAGATAGATATTACGTATATATATACATATATATATTATATATAATATTATATATACATGTAGAGAAATATATGTATGTATATACAGTGATATACATTGTTGGCTGTTGCTCTGCTGAGCCACTTCACTCGGGGTGGAATATAAGAACATTAGGAGCAGCCACTCATAACTTAAATTAATAAAGCTACAGCAATCTAGGTGTTGACTTTGTGTGCAAGGTACAGCAGCTGGTGCTGTGTGTTCTGCCAAGCCTTTTACTGTTGGTGGCTGGGCAACTGCTGAGTTTGTTTGCAGTGATGTTAGAACTCAAGCATGATTTATTAGGGGTCTAATACTCTAGGCTGCCTTCTATTCCCAAATGGTCTTCTTGCCTTGTATGTCAGAAGGTATTGCTTTGCTGAGCTCTGTTATCAGAGCTGAAGGTCACCCTGTGCTCTTCTTAGCTATCAAAAAGCACTTCTATCTTTTCCATACTGTCCTGACTTTTGGCAGTCCCGCATGCCTCGTTTCACTGTCTACGACTCTCCCAGTAAGCCAAATGGGGTCAGAACGTGGTCCTCAGCATGGTCCTGTGGTTGTCCAGGCATTATCTCCCAGCACAGCAGTTGCCATCAGAATAAAGCAGTGTGAGATACCCATTCACAGACCTGCACTTCAGAGGAAATTCCTTCTGAATGGAAGCAATGAAGCAAAAAATCACCAACCCAGGACTTTGCTCACATGTAGCTGTGAACGAAGCTTTCTTTAAAATACAAAGCAAAATCTCCTGTGAAATCCATCTCTTCATGACAGGACAAGGGGAAATGTACTCAAGTTGTGCCAGGGAAGGTTTAGGTTGGGCATCAGGAAAAACTTCTTTACAGAAAGGGTTGTTAAGCACTGGAATAGGCTCCCCAGGGAGGTGGTTGAGTCACTGTCCCTGAATGTGTTTGAAAACCATCTGAATGTGGTGCTCAGGGACATGATTTAGAGGTGGGTTGTTAAAAGTAAGGGTAGTATGGCTAGGTTGAGGCTGGATTTGATGATCTTGAGGGTCTTTTCCAACCTGGGCAATTCTACGCTGTTGGGTTCTTTGCTTTAGGCTTTAAATGGTTAACTTGACATCTCAGTTTGTCCTCCTCATTCTTTCGTGGCTGATCATAAATACACTGCAGTGAAATCCAGGTATTAGATAAGGTTTGTAAAGAAGCATAGATGTGAACAGTACTTTATAGATTACAGATAATACATACTCCCTGTCCAGAAGGCTTTGAGATCTAAAGCAGCAAAGTTAAACACAAGGGAAAATATTCCATGGTGAGGATTATCTGGGGTTAACAGTGATTAGAAGAGAGGAGTGCTGCTTGGAGGGCTGCATTTTAAGCAGAGCTTTGAAGAACAGAGAATGTTTGACACATGGACACAGGGAATGGGCAAAGGCAGAAGGCTAAAGAATGTGAAGAGGCAGAAAAGAGAAATTAGATGAGAATATAGAGATAAGGCAGTGTGCTCTGGAATGAGGGTCTCAATCTTGGGCTTTACAGGAAAAACACAGGTTTTCACAATCACTGAAGGTAGAAAAGGAGAGATCTTAGCATAGCTTTGTTGGTGACTTCAAGCGTATGGCTGCAAACCTTGTTGGGTTCCTGGTCTCAAAGAGGAAAGTGTGGACTTAAGAACCAAAGAAAAGACCAAGAAATAAAGAGAGGAAGAGTCAAAAGTCAGTGGGAGTCAATGGGAGATGGAGAGGTGGGTTCTGGAAGGAAGATGAACATTTTCTGGGGAAAAAAGATTATGTTTAAGATGCAGGTTCTGAGGTTGCTGTGGGAAGGAGGGGGAACCAGGAGCAGTGTCAGCATGGAGCAGAGTGGTCAATGTCCAGTGCTGAGGTTCAGCACTGTGTCTGTGTTGACAGAAGGATAGAGAACTGTTGGTACAGAGGAGGCCTACGATGAGGGCTCAGAGGGCTGGAGCATCTCTCCTTTGAGGACAAGCTGAGAGGGTTGGGGCTCTTCAGTCTGGAGATAAGAAGGTTCCAATGAGACCTTATAGCAGCCTTCCAGGATCTGAAGGGGGCCTACAGGAAAGCTGTGGGGAGGGGCTTTTTATAATGGCAGGTAGTGACAAGATGAAGGGAAATGGCTTTAAACTGGAAGAGGGTCAATTTATACTAAGTATTAGGAAGAAATTCTTTACTGTGAGGGTGGTGAGGCACTGGTACAGGTTGCCCAGCGAGGCTGTGGATGCCCCCTCCCTGGAAGCATTCAAGGCCAGGCTGGATGAGGCTGTGAGCAACCTGGTCTAGAGGGAGGTGTCCCTGCCTATAGCTGGGAGTTGGCACTAGATTATCTTAAAGGTCCCTTCCAACTCAAATCATTCTATGATTCTCACACCCGATGCGGAGAGACCAACTGCTTCTGCTTGGATGTGACTGTACTTGTCTATCTATTAAGAGATTCCAAAGATCTATCTGTGCTTTTCCAGTCTGTGCTTCATTGTTGGGAAAATTCCCCTGTAGGCAGACCTCCACCACCAGCGGAGCAGAAACCTTGATGACTTCTGTTGAACAGTGATGGCTATTGATTGTTCTCAGTGCTCCTCCATCTGCATCCACCTGTCTGCCTGTTGCTTTGTGCTTTGCCTGTGAGCCAGGTGGACCCCTTGTAGACCTTCAGGGTGCTGCAGTGGTGTGAGAAAGTCATGTCCTGAGCTAGATATTCCTCTCTTATAGCTGCTGCTGGTTGAGTTGTCACCCTTTTCCTGGCCAGTCTGCTGGTGATGTCTCCTTTGGATGAATTTATGTCAAGAGTCATGCTCCATCTTCACATTGCTGTCATTTACTCAAGAACCTGAGAAAAATGAGACAGTTTCTCTTCTATACTTGTACCTCTAAGTACCCTCTGCGCATATCTTCTAACAAATTGCAATGACTCTCCCAAATGTTGACCTACTAGCCATGCAATGACAGACCTGTTTGCTGTAGCTGCAATGTAGGTGTCCTCCAGGCTTTCCTTTGTAGGGAATTCCTAATATGTGGAAAACCTGGTGCACAGCCGAGCTTCACAACAGTAAAGATCCAAGAAGGAGCCTTGGGCACCCACCCAGATGTGGGACCTAGAAAACACTCCCTGTGCAGCAGATGCAGACGCAATGAGCCATTTCCAGCAGCAAAAAAGCAACAGAGGAGAGCTATCAGCAATCAACAGGGAAGTAGGTGGGTGGATTAAACACACACACAAAAATAAAGAAACTCATGAAAAAAAAGGCTAAGATAGTCCTTTTTTTTTTTTTTTTTTTTTTTTTTTTCCTATTTTTCTGTGCTTGTTGCAAAAATTCCCAGAAAAAGAATAAGGGTAGTAAATAGCACCATTTCACAATCCAAAATCTGATTATGAGTGGAAAAACAAACTTGTCCAACAGCAGCTGCTGGTTTATATGTTGGCCATAAAACACTGGGTATTATGAAACATCTAGTAATATTTAGCAACTGCAGCAATCTAGTTAATTTTTTAATAGATGTTCGCTTACATCCTGTTTATAAGATGTTCCTGAACATCTGCAATACTACGAATATGTATTGTCATGACAATGTGATTAGAAGAGATGTCTGCTTGGGGTGATGGCCATTAATTAGGATTTCTTGATTATAGACTGGAAAAAAACATGATGCAGGATAAAGCTATGGGTGATGTAGTGATGGGTGATAGTCCAAGTTGATCTGGGTCGTTCAGTCTAAATTCTTGTCCAAATTTCTATTCTGTTTTAATCAAAATCGTGCCATCCTGTATGCCTATCTGCCTACCTTTATGCCTTTATTTGCCTATCTGCTTTGAAATCTTCAGCATTGTTTCAAGAAAAGGGTAGAAGTGGCACTGAGGGACACAGTTCAGTGGGCATAGTGGTGATGGGTGGAAAGTTGGACACGATGACCTTAGGGGTCTTTTCCAACCTTAATGATTCCATGATTCTAAGATCCTATTTTTCTGATCTTATCCAAGACAGATGGATCAGATTTGGGACTGTAGTTTTTCTGCAGAAACAAGTATTAACCCTCAGAGATTTTCACCCATGGAGTATGAACAAAATTGGGTGTCAAATAAAATCTGCCCCAAAATCCCAATTTCAGTGTTAGTTTTCCATTTTATTGAGATAAGGGTTCCCATGTAAGGATGCTCCAGGGACACATTTGTGCGTGCTAGATGGATCTCATGCTGTCTGTGGGATTTGGGGTGACTGGAGCAAGTACTTACACAACTACTGGACAGACTGCAGATTTACCAAGCAAGCAGAGGGAGAAATTTCTCACTGTCCTGAGCCCTGATCCTCTTCACTGACCTCTTACATGTGATGTGATGTAAGTCATCAACAGATTTTGCAGGGTGGGCCAAGCTCATGGCCATTGTTGCTGGTACCATTGGTCTCATGGGGTTGGACAAGATGATCCCCAGAGGTCCTTTCCAAACCCTATAATTCCATGATTCTGTAATTCTTGCAGCAAAAGAAGCAAGTACAGAACAAGAACAGAGGCTGAGTCCATCCATGGGCCATCTTAGTGGCTGAATTTTGCAGGTGTAATGTGTGGAAAACTGCATGTCCAATGCCTGTCCTCTGCAGATAAATGGGAGGCTTCCTTCCCAAAGTCTTCCTGGCAGCTTCAAACAGCTCTGACTTCTAGCAAAGAACCAGGGGAAAAATAGCTGCACCCTGATCAGTTTGTACAGCAGTAGCACAAAGTGTTTGTGATAGCAGCCAAACAACTTACTTCCCCCTCTGGTGTGTAGGGATGTACAGGAGTGAGTCCAAAATCAATAATACTCAGAAACACAACAACAGCACACACACATACATAATTAAACCTTCCTGCCTAAAATATCAGCTCAGAGCACATATTTACCTACTCATGTTTCCCACTAAAAATAAACAGATTGATGTCACAAACCTACTGTGTGAGTAGGTGGGGGAAAAACACTGCAAGTGAAGCGCGGCGTGTTGATAGCAATTCCTCAGTGCAGTGCTTGCAGGCTCCCTTTCCACCTCACCCTCCCTTCAGCAGTCTGGATGGAGCTGCTGGATGATTCTTGTCAGCAAATACTGGGACAGCGTGCCTGCTTCGTGTCTGTGCTTTTATCAGTTACTCACAGCTGCTGCAGCCACTTTTCCATGCAGAAGTTATCAGAAGTTATTCTTCTTTTTGTTTGTTTGTTTGTTTGATTTTTTTTTTTTTTGTCCTACTTCTTTCATTTTCTTTTATTCTTCAGCTGGGCACACTTTGAGTCTAGGACTCAAATTCTAAGTTTGTTTTCTGGCTTGGCCAGTGGTTCACTGATACCTTGGAAATATGTTACACTCATAACGTGAGGGACAGCATCAACCTGTGCCCATGCAAGCTTTTGTTTTTTTTCCCAAATAAAATTACTTAAAAAGCTCATTTGGATCATTTTCTATTGGCTTTATGCAGCCAGGGTGAATCTGATGGAACAAAATTGGTGACTGCAGAGCAAAAGCAAGGGAAAATTGGGATGCTAATGGGCCTCGTAGTGTTCATTCTGTTTGGTGTAAGAAGCAGTGAGCCACTCCACATCTTTTGATGTAACATCCATGTTGAACCCAAATAGCTAAACACACTGCATTTTCTGTGAGCCGTGGAATTCTAGAATCATTAAGGTTGGAAAGAACCTCTAAGGTCATCAAGTCATCCAAACCCCAACCCATCCCCACCATGCCCACTAAACCGTGTCTCTCTGTGCCACCTCTAAGTGGTTCTTGAACACATCCGTGGATGATGACCCAACCACGTGCCTGGGCAGCCTGTGCTGATGCCTCACCACTCTTTCAGAGACTAAATTTTTCCTAATATCCAGCCTGAACCTCTCCTGGTGCAGCATAAGGTCATCACCTCCTCTACTATTACTAGCTGCCTTTCCCCAAGGTGCAGGTATTGCTTCTTGAGATCAGAAAATGAACTTGGACCTTCCCTTTGCTTTGGGTTAAGCTGCACAAGAACTGCTCCTACCAAATGGTGTCTGAATATCCCGTGCTTTTACCCAAACTATGGCATGTAAGGGAGGGATGGATTGTCCAGGGCAGAGGTACAACAGGGATAACTCAGCATTGCTGACACTGATATCCAAAGTATCAACCCTGTTTGTGTTTAGCTTACTAGAGTAAATTCTATGATTCTACGAGTATTAGAAATAATACCTTGGTGCATCTCTACAGTCTGCACAGAGCAACCACTGGATGGAAGCCCAAATTGTGGAACAGGAATTACTGCACTCAACATCTGCTGGATGAAGATTACGGATCTCTCCACTCGCCTTGAACATTTTGCAGTTCTTATGTGCTCTTTTCCTGAGAGGTCCACGCAAGACCACTATTACAGGTTTGTTTGTTTGGGGTTTTTTTTTTGGTTGTTGTTTTTGGTTTTTCTTTTAAAGAGAGATTCTTTGTGGTTTATTTCACTCACAGCTGGAAAATAGGTAACAGATCTCTCAGCTAAAAACTGAAATGAAAAATGCAGCGTGCAGCCTAACGGGCTTTGAATGAAATGTTCCAGACTAACTCTGAGAGAGGCAAACTCCTATTTCTTAATGATCTTTATCCCTTAATGATGCATGGCCCTGAACATCTGTCCCAAAATATTCAGGCTTGAAGCTGCCAGAAAAAGAACTGGAGGTTAAGGGCTTGAACTTCCTGGAGAAGCTACACTTGGCCAATGAAGGCTTTGGCTAAAAGGTGTAATGGGAGATGGATGAAGATCCATCTCAGAGCAGAATGTGACGCCAGCAGTTTGCTCAGATGTAATGTTTTCAGTAGAAATTTATGGAGATGTTTTGTTGTTGTTGTTGTGGTGGTGGCCTTTTTGGATGGGGAGAGGGGGATATTCCTTCCCTTTGCAAAGTTAATCCCAATTCTGCAGCAATCTATCAGAAACAAAAGGAGATGGGCTGGAAGACCTCTTTGATTTTCAGCCGAGATCTTGGCAGAACGGATAATAAGGGCTTGTTTCCTTTATTTCCTGCCAGTCCTTTTAATATCTCCTCCGGTTCCACTGGGCATCAAAAAGACACCAAATTTGGCTAAGACAATTTCCAGCACTACGCATGATGCATGGCTCCTTTGACAAGCAGCGTTTGTGGGAAGCGCTGCACCTCGTGGTCTTTAACTAAACACAGGTGAAGATCTGAGTTTATTCCTGAAGGCTGGGATTACTTCAGCCGTCATGGAACAGAAAGATAAACAGAAGTCATAAAGTAACAAAGCTTTAAAAATAGTCCCATCTGTAAATTGCTCGGTGATTTAACAGGGACTGCACATGGAGAGGAAGAGGGCTACGTGACTCTATTACTGGAGGTCTGTATGAGTTTCAAAGGGTGGGCAGAACTCCTGCCATCGGTTGCTGCCAAGCTTATGTCTACGTGGATCTGGCCTGTAGAAAACAGGGTGTTGGAGGGCTCAGGATCAGGAGTAGGTGATGTCTGGGTTACAGTGACTCCATAGATTTAAGCTGTTTTTATTTCTCGGTCCAACCCAGATGTAATCAAATGCAACCTCCATCTCTGACCTTATGAAAGGTCCACTATTTATATCTTGTGGGATTAATTTCCCAAGCCTAGCTCCTCCCTAGACTAAATTTCATCCTTTCATCCTACCCTGATGGAAGAAGTGGGTTTCCTTTCCCAAACCCCATGGCGTCTTCAGGATGATGCCACCCTGATGGCAACCTTTTCCATGATAGGGATGAAACTGGATGATCTTTAAGGTCCCTTCCAACCTAAGCCATTCTTTGATTCCATGATGACCCTATGATGCCTCCTCGTGGCTCCTCCAGCTTTATTCTCATCCCTGCTCAACATCAGCAGAGGGAACTTGCTCAGGGATTACAGTGCACGAAACTATCCAACCTTTTCTCTGCATTAAGATTCAGAGGGGCTGAAAAATAATAGCAAGAGGGCAACTCCTTTAGCATGATGGCTTTCATTCCCTAGCACAAAGATGCTGAGGATGAAAACTCTTTTTTTCCAAGGGAAATTGCCAGCCAGAGGTTTACAGCTAGAGGGGGTTGGCTCACAGATATAAACTGAAGGGCTTTTAGAGTCTAAGGCAAAATAATAACAAAAATAATTGACTTTTCTGTAAGAGGAAAGTGAATTTCTGGCTCAGGGTAACTGGAAAGAAAAGGGTTGGAATAATCATAAAATACGACTGCTGATTATGTTGATCAGTGTATTGGGGCAGTCTGGTAAGACAGGGCTGTGCTCCAATGACATAAATGGTACAAATTACTTCAGGATTCTTGTTAACTTGCAGAGGGATACAGTCAGTAATGTATCATCACTCCAATCCTTCACACCAGTAAGATACATTAGAAGGGTAAGTAACCATTATCGAGTCACACCAAATCCCAGTGCTCTACACTTTTATTGCAGAGAGGTTGTTATTTTTCCCCCTGTTCCCCAAATTCACACCAGTACAATCAGGAAAGCTTCCATTGGAGTAACTGTGAAAAAATCAGAGAGAACTGGTACTCATCCCAGCTGCCCCATGGAAGAAATGCAGTAGTTATGGCCTAATCGTTTGTATGAACCAGGGTGGATCTGTGGATAGAAACAACTGCCTCACTAATGACTAAGCAGATTGATTTCTTCCACTGCTTCACTCAGCACCAAACAAGGTTCATCAGCATTTACTGAAATCTCAGTGCCCCTGGAGTTTTCTCTTCCAGAGCAATCATCTCCACGTATCTGGGAATTGCTCGTAGCATCACTATGACTATTAACAGTGCTTTGGGGTTTTGCTCAATGCCATGCATCGCTATCCCTTATTGCACAACACAGAACTAAGCTACAGATTGCCACTGCACACAGGCTTAATCCTGACATGACCTACCTATCTCTTTCCTTATCACTGTTACATTGGCTGTCTAACTAAAGTGCTGCGTGCATCTCACACCAAGTGACAAAGAGGTCTTTGTGCCCAATCATATATGTGCATTGATTGGCTTCAGAAGAAGCCCTTTAGCCCTATCTCACTGTAGTAAAGACTCATGAGTCTCTTTTTCTCTCTCTGAATATTTACTTTTGACCTGGAACAGCAGATGAAGTTTGTAAATGTCACCGTCTCTCAATCAGAAAGACAAATCTTATCTATTGTGTGGTAAGAATGTGTAGGAGGAGTTGCTGGTCAGCTCAATATTTTTATCCTTTATCAAAGTAGCCTCAGGCTCCAAGGCTATGTGTAAACCATTTTTCACCATAAGAGCTCACTCCTTTAAGAAACAAGTAGGAGGCTCAAGTGGAGGCCCACAGGGATTGGGTTTGGTATTTTTCTGCCCCAAAGGGTACCAGGACAATATTGCTCCTGCATGCAGTGGAGCAAAAGGACTTGGAACCATTTTTCAGCTCTCCATTGCCCAGCCTCTGTCAGCATTTTGAGTTGCCCTTGTTCTGCTCCATGGATGAGCTGTACCTCGGCAGGATGCAGAGCTGAGCACTTCCTCTGTGTTTTCACCACTGCTGGTGCTTTCCAGGCTGTTCATCAGCTCAGGAAGAGCTTGCAAACCATCAGCTGGGGATGTCCCCACCTTGCACACGTTGAAGTCATGAAGCATTTGTCTGGAGGGGGATCCGCAAGGGTAGTAACACCACAGTCAAAAGCATGGCTGGGGCAAGCTCCATCTCATCCTCAGCTTCTGCAGGTCAATGGAGCTATGAATGATGGAGAAGCATGAACACAACTAAGCCAAGCATCCAAGCTGGTTATAAATATCCAAATATCCATTATCCAAGCTGGTTAAAAGCATCCAAGATATTTAGGCTTCACTTCACCCATCACTGCAGTTCTGTTGATGTTTTGGTACCTTATGGTATGTGAAGTGGGTAGGAGAGGGCTGGAATGGGGACTTGGCAAAGACTGGGATTGAAAACAAAAGTGATCAATACTGTGGACATGACTTTCTAGAGGTTTGCAGGGTGGTCTCAATTGTAGTTAACCAAAAAGGCCTTGCTGCTGGCAAAGGTTTGGCAGGATTTCAGTGTGCCTTCCCCTGATAGAATCATAGAACCATAGACTGGCTTAGGTTGGAAGGGATCTTAAAGATCATTGAGCCCCAACCCCCCATGCCATAGGAAGTGCTGCCACCCACCCGATCAGGCTGTCCAGGGCCCCAACCAATCTGGCCTTAAACGCCTCCAGCGACGCGTGTGAGATTCATTATGAGAAGGTCAAGACGTATTTGCCAACCCACTGCCGCCTTCGCACGCAGTGAGGGCTCATTGTGAGCCTCACAAAGCCAGTTGCCGTTGGTACAGCCCCCGTCAGCAGAGGCAGAAGGGGAGAACATCCCCCAGACCTGCTGTCCTCACTGCAGTGCTCTGAGATGAACGACACAGGTGCCAAAACTCCGCGTGAGCAACCAGAGGTATGATATAGAGTTTCCTTCAGCGCTAAGATTCCCATTGCATAGGCTGCTTCCATTTCTTCATTTCCTCTGTGTTCTGCTTTCAGTCTCGTCTAGAGACCTTTGAGGTTGCAGAAGAGCTTTCGATTTAGTTGTGCTTATCAGCACCTCATTTTAAGCCATAGCTGATGTCATCTCACGTCTGTGTCTGGTGGAGCCCAGGTCTTCATTTACAGAAAAGGGGCTGAAGCACAGCACAGAATCATGGAATCATTAAGTCTACAAGAGATCGCTAAGTTCATCGAGTCTAACCATCAACCCATCACTGTCACATCTAAATAACCACTTCTGAAGCTCACAGAGCAACAGGAGAGGCCTGAAAGCGATGAGCACTTGAGTTCTTTGTTATGAGGACATCTTAAGGATCATTTGCAGCTTCTAGCATGAGATGGATCCATGCCAGGCTTTGCTGAGAATTCCAGTGCCCTTTTGTCCCCACTCCAAACTGTGAGGAGGTTGGGATATGTCAGCAGTGAACAGTCTTTCTGCAAAATTATGGCTGCCAAGAGAAATCATCTCGTGAAAGTCTTTGTTTCCTCAGAATTGCTCCTTCTTACCACACTTCCCTGGGCTGTGCTCCCACTGCAAGGCCAGAAGGGAGCAAGCCACCTAAGCAAACCACTGACTCACACTTTCACCTCGAATTGGCAACGACTGCCAAAAGCAGAGCCAGATATACTGGTTGCACAAACCCAAAGAACTTCCAGCTAGACTTTTGCATGCCTTCCTTGTCTTTCATGAATTCTTCCCATACTTCAGATTCATTTGCTTAGAACTCATCGCATTGCGTGCTGTTCTGAGGTCATTACAACTTTTTGGGGGTGTTAGTGTGTATGTGGCTGTTGGTGCAAAGGCAGTTGGATCTGTAGGACTTGGTTGGGTCCCTACTTTGTCTCCTTTTGATAGGGTGAGAGGGAGTGGCCTGAAGTTGTGCCAGGAAAGGTTTAGGTTGGATATTAGGAAAAATTTCTTCTCTGAAAGAGTGATGATGCATTGGCACAGGCTACCCAGGGAGGTGGTGGAGTCATGAACCCTGGAGGTGTTCAAGAACCATGGAGATGTGACACTGATGGACGTGGTTTAGCTGGCAATATTGGTGGTAGGCGGACAGTTGGACTGGATGATCTTAGAAACCTTTTGTGGCCTTAATGATATTATGATTCCTACTGGAAACACACCTCATGCCACCACCTCTTGGCAGTAGATAAGGAATCTCGATAGTGCATTGGACTAACACCTGGGTGCAAGTCCTTTCAGGGGGGAAGGAATAGGAGGCTGCCTTGAGGAAAGTCATCTGGTCCAATGACATGTGCAGTCACAGAAGAACATGGAGCACGTCTTTCCATCAGCGCTGGCTTGAGTTGGATCAGGCCCAGGATGCATCATCGTGGCTGTGATGTGTGGTAGCATTCTTTTGTATACACAACTGTGTTACCAAGTAAGGTTTCTTTTCAGAATGGAACTGGTTGTGCAGCAAGACTGCAGGATTACAGGGAGGGGCAGCATAAGCTGGTCAGTGTTTTTTTTTAAGCTAGAAACCCCCACCCCTTTCCCCTTGAGTTTAATTTTTACAATGGTCTGTTGGGTTTGTTGCCAAATACCGGTTCATCACTTCTTTCGTGTGTGAAACCTTTGCAGCTGGGGACTTTCCATGGGACAGTTTGTTTGGAAAAAGTGATGTAAATTGTAAATTGAGTCTTAGTATGTCTTAAAATATCCGAGCCTGGGAAAACGTCATTTTACTGAAGATAATACAGATGCTCACCAGGTATCTGTTGAAAACTCACACGGGTAATCAAAGCCATGGTAACTTTTAAAAATGGTTGTTAACGAGTATAGCCGATCCTAAAACAAGATAATTAAGTTTAAGTGTGAGATAAACTTCCTACCAGCAGTGAGACCGTATGAAAGAATAACTGAGTGAAAACAAATGACAACTGGTACATCAATAAGCAACTGGTAAAATTACCACATTTCTTTCAGTGTGTTGCTCAAACACAGAAGAAAGGATTGTCAACATACAGTGAAACTCTTGGTTAAATGACATGTTCCCAAACTCAGGTTCTATAGTATTGAAGGAAATGTGTATATTTTTATATGTATGTATTTATTCTGGCTTTGTTATGCTGGAATATAAAGTAAATAACGAAAGTAAAACCACAGTTTGCATCTTGAAGGAATTTACACGTGTGGATATTTAAAGTAGTGATTCCTTTTAATTATTTAGATGCTCTCAAGGGAAATGGGACACCCCCTAACTGGCATTTGACAAATTCAAACAAATGCCTCTGATGTCTCTACCACAAATTCCCCATTGAAATACAACTGCTTGGGAGATGCGATATTCAACAGTATTTCAAAGCTCATTGCACCAGACCTTTTATGCTCTGTGGAAAAGACAACTTAAACCACATAATTTTCTAGACTGACATTTTAACACCGTGTTCTTAAATTAGGCTTTAAAATCTATACTTAGAAACTTCAAACTTGACAGCGTTTCAAAGATGCTGAGTACCTCTGCTTTCTATTGGCACAGAAAAAAAACAGTCTTGACACTTCTTTGAATGACATCACATTTCTCAGAATAGCCCTAAATAGGGCTGTTGGCACCCAATTTTGACTCATTTGCCCGAAATTTTCATGGTAAAACTGAGTTTCCAAAGCAGAGACAGTAAATTGTTACTGAAGCAAACCTCAGTGCATCAGGAGCTTGTGAAACAAATGTGTTGAGGTTGTGAACAGTTAGGGAGGAATGTGGGTTTACCAAGGAATTTGGCCACAAAAGCTGTGGCAAAAACACCTCCAGGAAAGGTAGCTGACAGTAGTAAAATGTAATTATATTAATTGATTCTTTGTGTGTTCCAGTGAGGTAGGGGTTGGTATAGTCTTTACTAATCATAGAGGAAGACAGGCACCACTGGAGCATCTCTCCTGCTCCTGGTTTGAACCCAGCTGAGACCTTTCCAGCAAATAGCAGAGCTCACACCAGGGTGAAGAGAAAGCCTTTTGGGGGGGTCTTTTCCTACTCTTTATTTCACTTGACTGCACCACTCCACCATTTCAAGCTTTCTGGTGTTTTCACTCCAGAGGCATTGGGAATTCCCTCAGCTCCTGCAGCTTTCCATGCTGTGCTTGCTGAAGCCATCCAGGCAACAAAGAGAAAAAAAAAATCCCCAGTTCCTGAGACAAGGATATGAGAACAACTGCCTCAGATAAACATCACCTGGAGTGACAATTTTTTTTTTACAGGCACCTGACCATGGCTGAAATCCCCTGAGACAACCAAGCCAACAGATCATCTGCAGTTCACAGAATCATAGAATGGTTTGAGTTGGAAGGGACCTTTAAAGGCCACCTGGTCCAACTCCCCTGCTATGCACAAGGGTACCCACAGCTCCATCAGGTGCTCAGAGCCCATCCAGCCTGACCTTGGAGGTCTTCAGGGATGGGGCATCCACCACCTCTCTGGTCAACCTGTGCCAGTCTTTCACTACCCTTATTGTAGAAAGCTTTTTCCTTATATGCAGTATAAATCTCTCCTTTTTTTAGTTTGAAACTGTTTCCCCTTGTCCTATCACAGCAGACTCTGCTAAAGAGTCTGTTCCCTTCTTTCTTATTGACCCCCTTTAGATGCTGAAAAGCTGAAATGATGACGATACAGATGACCTTACCCTCTCACTGCCACCAACTTTCTCTTAAAACCCACAGCTTTTGCCACAGGTGCAGTTGAGTATGGTTTGTGCTCAGGTCCTGGAGCTCACACCATTTGTCTCAAGTCTCAAATCTTCTGGGGATTTGTCAGATTTCCATTCCTCCTGCCAGGAGGAAGCATGAAGAGCCATCCAGCTGCTCCATTGCTGTTTTCAACTCAGAAGGGCAGCAGCCACTGTGAGAATGAAAAGTAACACAAAAGGTAAATACCAGGATATTTTTGGGTCAGGTTTTCCAGTCATGGTGTTTCAGGCTTCCACGCTTTGTGCAACGTATTGTGGGATGTGATATCACTTGCACCTCCTGCATGCCTGGAACACAAAGCATGAGGTGCATCCCCCAGAGATCTCCCATAGTTTTCATTGTGGCTGGCAATCTTATTGCAGCAGAAAGTTTCTACATATCCTGTATGTTCACTATGTTTAGACTTCCCGTTGCTACAGAGATTTTAAAATGATGAATAACAAGGTCTGACTCAGTTGAAGTACTCAGAATTCAGACCAGAGTACCAGCTATATTTCCTCCCTTCCCTTCCCTTCCCTTCCCTTCCCTTCCCTTCCCTTCCCTTCCCTTCCCTTCCCTTCCCTTCCCTTCCCTTCCCTTCCCTTCCCTTCCCTTCCCTTCCCTTCCCTTCCCTTCCCTTCCCTTCCCTTCCCTTCCCTTCCCTCCCCTCCCCTCCCCTCCCCTCCCCTCCCCTCCCCTCCCCTTCTCTCCCCTTCTCCTTTTATCTCATTCTTATTTATTTATTTATTACCCTGTTAGTTAAATTAATGTCTTTCAAATGAGCCTCAGGTTTTGCTGCAGTAGCTAACTGGCTATCAGGCCTTGGGCAAACTTGTGTGTGTGTGATATCTCACACTGGATGTGTGCTGTACCAGTCTGTATGTAATACAGACCCACGAATCCCTTCACAGTCAGTGGAGAGAAATGGGTGCCTTAAGGTTTCAATTCATCTTGTATCTGCTTCCATGGAAGGTGAATAGCACCCTAGGAGTGCAAGTTTCTCTGCTTTGGTTACAAGGAGAATCCAAGCTGACTCAAACCCTAGTTAGATTCTGGTTTTGGTCAGACTAATCCCAGCTCTGCTGTCTGTGTTTCTATCTATCTCCCATCTGTAAAATGGCTCTACAACTGTCCCTGGGTCCATGTGGTCACTCAATGGATGTTCATGTTCTTTGAATGCTAGCAGTTCCTTGTAAGTGGCAGCCACTGTTTTTCACTATTAAGGGCTCAGAGTGTTCAGAAGTGATGAAATATAACGTGGGATGTAATGGTTTACATACGGTTATGTATTCATTAATTTGTGGTAGTGTGTAAAAAGTCAGAAGGATGAAAAATGAAACCACAAGAGCCCACATCTAAGAGATTCCAGTGCTGTTTGCACATTGATTTCCACCCTAATCATTGTAAATATGTGTTGAGAAAGATTCAGGAACCCGACTTTTTATGGCTCGTTCAATAAACATGTCCTCAGATTTTCCCAGAGGAGATGGAAAAGGGTTTTTTTTGCTGTCTTTGCACTTGTTGAGCGGCAGATACACAAAGATCAAAGATGGGCCATTGGGTCACTGTAGTTCTCTAACTACAGTTTGAATCCTGCGTTGTTTTCTAGGTTTTCCTGGGACGTATTTAAATAACTTAAAACCTTTCTTCCGACAAAGAAAGGCACTGAGTCTCAATAATATTGGCCAAATTTCTCTGTGATGCTAAGCCATGAATTCAGCTTAATTAGAAATAAATCCAACCCCCACTTGAATCAGGAACCTGTCAAGTGAGGTTTTCATTACATCAGGATGTTCTGAACTATTTGCTTCTAATACTAATTGGGTCCGGAAGGAGAGGGAAATCTTGACCTTCTTCTGCTCCCAGCAAAAATACACCTGGTCCTGACACTGAATAGGCAAGGTGAGTACAGACAGCACAGCAGAACATGGAAGTGAAGTGGTGACTTCAGATTAAAACGATGACAAATCATTGAAAAAGGTTGAGAGGACGTTTCTTGTAGAGCACTCATAGAAAAAAAAACCCAACAGACTTTGAGATATTGCTGTGTTCATTCACTCCCCTGGAATTTCCCTTCATGCGGCATTAGTTTCATGACTAAGAATTATTTTCTGACTCGTCTGTGCTGTAATGGAGTAAATGAAAACAATCTTGACTGTGTGGGGCAGTAATTGTTTGCAACAGTTGGTTGGGTTTTTTTCCCCCGGAACACTGAGATGATCAGATCATAAGTGGAAAGAAATTATGTAAGTAAAAAAAAAAAAGCCCCAGGAGTCCAAGGCCTCCTGCTCCAGCCTTATACAAAAAATAGGCCTCCATGCTCTACTGACTATAGTTTATCCATATGTGTCTGTATCGTCATCATTTCAGCTTTTCAGCATCTAAAAGGGGGTCAATAAGAAAGAAGGGAGCAGACTCTTTAGCAGAGTCTGCTGTGATAGGACAAGGGGAAATGGTTTCAAACTAAAAAACTGACTATAGTTTAGCCTACAGCCCAGGAAAATACTTTCACTTTTCAGCAACAGAATAGCTCACGTTATTGGCCATCTAGAAGTGATTTTCCAAAAAATGTCATTCTTTTTAGGTTCCAAGGGGGTCTGAAGACTTCATCTAAAGTCACTGAAAAGCTTTGCTGTATGAGACATTGTACAAACACGGGCTCAATTGGCATAACTAACAGGAGTTGTTAAAAACAGTGGGACTTATATTCTTTATGTTGTTGGTGAACCAATGCGTGGGAGTAAAATCACACAAGAAGTGAGGTCTCTTCCAACAACGGTGAGTCTATGATTCTAAACAGAAACTGAACCTGGTCTTCCAAACCCATACGTAATAATTTGCTTAAAGGTGTAGGGCACAACAAATAGATCCGTATAGATCCATATTTGCCAGAGTGAGAGTAAAGGATGCTGCAGTAATTGAAGCACCTGTGTGGATGCTGTAAGAAGAGGATGTGTGCATATGTAACAAGAGTGTCTGCAAAAGGATGCTGCAGTAATTGAAGCACCTGTGTGGATGCTGTAAGAAGAGGATGTGCGCATATGTAACAAGAGTGTCTGCAAAAGGATGCTGCAGTAATTGAAGCACCTGTGTGGATGCTGTAAGAAGAGGATGTGTGCATATGTAACAAGAGTGTCTGCAAAAGGATGCTGCAGTAATTGAAGCACCTGTGTGGATGCTGTAAGAAGAGGATGTGTGCATATGTAACAAGAGTGTCTGCAAAATGGTGTAATAGTCTGGATGGAAAACTCAGAGGAAGTCTGAAGCTGAAGACCATACTATGGGAAAATTCCAATGTTTTCCAGGCTTTCAGGTCATCTCGACCTTAGCCTTTTTACAGCCTTAGAAATCTCTATTTCCTTTAATGGAGTGAAAGCCATTTCTTTTTTGGCTTTTGGCCACAGTTTTGAACTTGTAGCACTGTTAGTTTGCAGAATGGGAGCACAGGGTTGCTGGATGGGTTGTGCTCACCATCATGCATAGGGTACAAGGATGCACCTTACCAGGTACCCTTCAGACACCTCTTTGCATGTTTCATTGACTTACTCATCCATAAAGGGTGGCTGTTGAGGACTCTTTTTTTTTTATTAACAGCCTTTTGGAGATTTACTGTTGCCAAATGCATGTTCCATACTTCTGCGTATTGTCCTGCCCATATAGAAGTGATATCAGGCTATGTGCTAAACTGCCTTTTATGCAAGTCTCATCTCTCTTATCTAAACTAAATGGCATCCTAATATATGTAAATTAACGTGTGTCCCATGCTAATGCTTACTCAGTCATTCCCAATATAATAATGAATAGTGTGCCTATCTCTCAGCATAGGTCAGCAGTGGCACTGGCTGTAATCAAGCAGTGTGAAGGAAAGCTCTAGCTGTGGTCTGCTCCACAAAAACTATGAGGAAACATCTCATTTGCCATATTCCAATGCATCTGGTAACTACTTCTGTGGAAAGGCACGATACCCAGTGCACAGTTATGTGGCCAGATTCCCGTGTGTTCTATCACTGATGAATTTATTTCACTCATGTTAAATGTTGCCTATAAAAGTCAGACCACAAAGCATGTGATGATGATAAATGATTTGACAAGGCAATAAACACAGATCTTGCACTGCCTGGAGATCCAGTTCCCTCAAACAAAGCCAGTGTCCCTGGAGCAGGGTCTGCAAATCCAGGCACTTTGTGATCTTCCCAGAAAGTCTCTTTTCCTCTTGATACCAAACAGTTTGGTGTACAACACTAAGTATTAGAATTTTCAAGTATCAGTGAGATAAATCAGTGGTGGTGTTATCTTCAGACAATAAACCTGGAACTTTAAATTAATAGTCCATTATTTTGAATTCATATGATCAGCCTGTAAAAGAAATGGAGATGATAGTCAGCAGCAAGAAATATGACAGTCACATTTGGCTTGAAACTACAGCATTAAACATCCAGATTAGTATGTCTGTGATTAATTAGTCATCACTTGAGCAGACTCCTAGAAGCTTTTTCTCATTGAAGTCACCAAAATTCTGAGTACATGCTCAGTCCTCTGACAAATCTAGCAAAGCAGGGAGGGACGCATTAAATCCTCCACACTTCAAATGGAAATTAAGATATTTGCTTACTCATACTGGACTCTTCAGACACGATGTGCCCCATAATTCTGGAATAGATGACCGGAAAATAGACAAAATATTCCTTCCTTGCTTGAGACTCTCATTCAAAATCCCATCATCTTTTATTCAGTGAACAGCTCAGAATGCATGGTCATATTTCTGTGCTAGAGAAAGGCTATTTCTTCCAGAACATCCTCACAGGAGTACCAATCATAGTCAATTCATGGTGGAAAGGCTGTTTCAAGAAGTTAGTTTTCTGATTACAAGATCCTTTGGAGCGAGGCTATGCCCTCCCACCCCAACCAAATATTCACATCCTTGCAAGGCTAACAACCTCATTCCTGAAGCTGCCCAGAGCATAAGCCAAATATTTATCTGTAGTTTGAAATACAAAAGATCATAAAGGCACTATGCCTCTTACTGGTCTTCCCAAATTCCCAGCAAACCAAGTCTGTAGGCTGTAGAGATGACGTGTGTTTGCTATGTAACACATTCAGTTACCACTTCGAACACACAAAAACCATTGTGTGTGAGTGGATAAATATATGGGATTATCTTCTAGGAAAGAGACATGTTACTCTCAGAAGGCTTTTCTGGCCTATTTTGCCCATATTTTTGTTTCTGACTTCAGAACGCTGTCAGTATTGAACCATAACGGCTCTCTGAGTTTTTCCAGTCCTACTGCCCTGATCATTCACACCAATGAAAATGTAATTTATCCTTAACAGTGAGCCAGTTCTAAAGCCTTGCTTCATGGAATGCTTCACTTGAATCACTTCCTTTGCTTGAATCACTATATGGCTGAGGCTGCAGGCATCTCTGGGTCCATCTGGCCCAACAACCAGAGTGGGGTGCCCAGCAGCACATCCAAGTGGCTTTTGGAACTCCCCAAGGAGAAACCCTCAGCCCCTCCGTGGTCCCTTTGACTTGCTTCAGTAAAGTAACTGGCTTTTGAAGCCTGCCTGGGCCTTTAAAAGTCAGGCAAATACCCTTTTTGAGCCTGAGACCCAATTTCAAGACAATCCATTGGCATCACTGTGCTTTTGTGAGTTTGCATCTTACAAATTTCTGCACATAAAAGCTATGACTGTGGGCTACTCCTCACCCATGGAACTGGAGATGGCTTTAATGCAATGTGACCTCATGCATTTGGCTGGGAACAATAACACATAAGCTCATCAGAAACAATGGTGGGAAAGGCAGCTGCATCATAGAATCACGGAATCATAGAAACACTGAGGCTCGAAAAACCATCAGGATCATCTACTCCAACCATCAACCCATGCTACTGACAGCTCTAGACCATGTCACTCAGTGTGACATCCACCCTTTTCTTGAAAACCTCCAGGGACAGTGTGCCACCTCCCTGGGCAGCCTGTTCCAATGCATTACCATTCTTTCAGAGAAGAAATTTTTCCTAATATGCAACCTGAACCTTCCCTGGTGCAATTGATGCTATCATCTCACATGCTATTGCTGCTACCTGGGAGAAGATGCCCACTCCCACCTTGCCACAACCTCCTTTCAGGGTGCTGTAGAGAGTTATAAGGTCTCCCCTGATACCATCTGAGTTCCCTCAGCCTCTCCCCATCAGACTTGTGCACCAGACCCTTCACAGTTTCATTGCCCCTCTCTGGACCTGCCCCAGTGCCTAAATGTCTTTCTTGTAGCCAGGTGAATCATAGTCCACTGAATGATAACTGCAACAGGTTTTAAAAAATGCTGACATTTGAGCATCCGTGTGTGGATAGTTCAAGCCATATATTTTTGTCGGGGTAATGGCAGCAGGAAGAAGAGCAGGGTGGAAATGTCTCTCTAGGAACACAGGGAACACAGAGCATTTTCTTGGCTGTGTGCTCACTGCATACACTTTCAAGATCTGTTTATTATTTGCTGCTGCCATGAAACCTCCCTGCACCCCAGATTCTTAAGATAAGTTCATCCCAAGACCTACGTGTCGAGGCAGCTGTGAAGTGGAGAATTGGAGAGGGCATGGTGAAAAAAACCATTGCAATGAATTACTCTCTTCCGCGGGAGAGAAAGGAATGCGTGGAATGATTGAGCTGAGCTGTGTATAGCCCAAGGCTGTGCGCCAAGGGACGGATGATAGTCAGATCCCTTTTATAGTTCATCCCTACTGGACTGGAAATACACACAGCAGAGTGGCTGAAATAGCACAGATGGAAAACGCCAAGAGTCGGAGAGCAAGGACAGGGAGAAAGGAGGGCATCTAAAACTGCACTCATGAGAGCTTTGCTTCCAAGAGAAGACAAAAGGCACTCTGAGTTTGCGCAGCAAGTTTTGAGATGTGAAACAGCAACGTGCACACTTGGTGCTCCAGAGTCTCTATTTTTGCAAAGACATGAAGGAGCGGGAGAGGTGAAGAATATCATCTGCCCCTTGTAGCTTGCTGAATTTTGCAGGCAAATGAATTAAACTGCTGGGGGAAGGAGGGCCTGGGGGGAGCCACAGGAAAGGCTATCCTGATGCTCGTTCCCCTTGGAGGGGTGAAAATTCAAGAGAGAACATGACGACAGCCACCATGGTAGTGACAAAAAACGTATATCGATATCTATACGATATATATGAAGGTATTTAGCTCCAACAACATATAATAAACTGTGTCTTTATGCAGGGGCTGGAGCAGTGAACAGCATGAAAAGTCCAGACTGCAGAATTGTATTTTCACAAAGGCTTGACTGGCCATAGCTTTCCACTTCTTCAGATCACTCTTTAATCTCTGTCTTACCTTGTCAGAGGGTCTTGTAGTCCCTAGCTAGTCAAAACCACTTCACGGCCAACCCGCAGACCGTTGGTGCCAAAACTGCAGTATTTTTGGACCATTTGCCTCCTCTTTGCCTCCTCATGTTTAGAGTAGATCATCTTAATGGTTTTTCCAACCTTAATGATTCTACGATTCTATAATTCTGTGGCCAGGGGAAACACGTTGCACAGGGCATCATCACATTCACTGCCTTATCACTGAAGACACTGAAGTCTTGACTAGTTTCTCTTGTCTCAGAAAACTTTTACTGTAATCTAATGGCAGCTTGGCTGAAACCCTGCTTGGCTGAAATCCTCAGTGCCATGATTTAGCTGAACAGATTTATTACTATACTTAAAATTCCCATCTTACAATCTTTGTAATTAATGGACACTCAAAGAACATATTTCACAGATGTTTAGTACAGGAAAGGATTTAGGGATCTTAGATCACGAATCTGTTTCTTGTTTGGTGCAATATGAATTTGAAAGGGGGTGGGTTTTTTTCCCTATGACCAGAAACAAAGTAGGTATGAAAAATGCAATGAAGTAGAATTCAAGCAAAAGGGGTACAGATAAAACAGTAAGCTTATTTATGTGGTTAAAGAACCAGACTGAATCTCAAGGGATGAGATTGTGCTCCCAGCTCTGACAAAGACTAGTCTATGATCTTGTCTAAGATGCTTTGCCAGATCTGGACTAATTATGTTAGTAATTGTCTGGTGTGCATAGCAGTCAGAACTGCTGCTTAGCCACCGTCTAGACCTGAGGGTGCTACATTTCTGCTGATTGACACCAACACGTTAATATTTAATCAAACTATTTAATAATTTGATCAGACTTCATGCCATTGACATAAGAAGGAGCCTTTGGTTGGTTGTTTGGTTCCTTCTGGTACCAAATCCTACAGGAAAGCTCCGAATCTCAGATGGACGCATCCTGGCAGATGTATCCAAGATACACCAGATGACAATGTGTGTTTTTGCACTGGTCCTTCTTCATGCAGGTGACCCAGGATCTCATCACCAGATATTGAGAAGAGACTTACTCCCAACCTCCTTCATGCCCAAGGCTCCAATTGCTCCTCTCTAGGACACAAGCTGGCAAGCTCTTTACTATCATGGGACAAGAAGTGTTCTCTGAGCATAAATACTAAGCAACTAAACCTAGCAACAAGGAGACAAATGTTGATGCTGAAGCAGAAGGAGCAGATGATGTTGTTGGTTAAGGCATGTTTCCTTCTTTCAGCCCGACTAATGGAAGAAGGTCTCTGTTCCTTTGGACATCTTTTCTCTGACAGGTTATCTTTGCACATACACCCTGTAGGCACCTTACACCTTGCAGACCAGATTTCATCATGTGTCAAAGGGGGAAAAAAAACATGTTCTACAGCAATCACCAAATTAGTCTGAAAGAAGAGTCTGAAGTTCTCAGTACACAGCTGCTCAGATCCTACTGATCTCCATAGGATTTTGGTGTTGGCCTCTTCTCCAGTGCAACAAGCAATAGGACCAGAGGGAAAGGCCCCAAGTTGAACCAGTGGAGGTTGGATCTTAGGAAAAATTTCTTCCCTGAAAAGAGTGGTCACGCTCTGGAATGGGCTGCCCAGTGGGGTGGAGGAGTCACCAAACCTTGAAGTGTTCAGGAAGTGTTTAGATGTGGTAATAAGGGACATGGTTTAGCAGGGAAATACTGTTGGTAGGTGGATGGTTGGACTGGATGATCTTGGATGTCTTTTCCAACCTTGGTGATTCTATGATTCTGTGATTCTATGATTCTATGATTTTAGTGTGCTTTTGCCCTATTATTTCTTCTCAGCCCTTGCCCAGAAAATGGAAGTGACGACACATCCTTCCTGGCGTTGATGTACATGGGATGCTCTTTGGGAATGGGGAATCTTTTACGAAATATTTCATGGAATCATTCAGGTTGGTAGAGACCACAAGCTCACCAAGTCCAACTGTCAACCCATCCCCACCATTCCCAGTAACCACGTAACTCATTGCAACACCTACCATTTTCTTGAACTCCTCCAGAGACAGTGACTCCACCACTTCCCTGGGCAGCCTGTTTCAGTGCATCACCGCTCTTTCTGAGAAGCAATTTTTTCCTAATATCCAATCTGATATTTACCCAGCATTTGGAGCAGGCTGTTGTAGTATCACCTTGTATATCTTGTAAATGCTATTGATGATGTTGCTAGTAGTCTATACATGAGCATCACAAACCCTTAGGAAGTTCTGCCAGAGCGATCAGAGTTATTTTGTGAAGAACTTGGTCTGGCCCCCATATCATTTTCATCTCTCCCATTCCAATTTTTAGTGAGCATTCCAGCCCTGAGAGCAACCTGAGTGTAAGTTTTGGTTTTTCTCTTAGCTTTGAGACTTCCACAGTACGTGAGGGTCTGGAAAGTCAGCTGTAGGAGGAGGGTCTTTACCCTAACAGCAGCTTTCACACACACTATGATGAGTATTTCTCAGGAACCTTCACTTACATTCCTGGACCACAATAAAAATATGATCATTATGTGGCTCCAGAGATGACTGTAAGATATAAAAGGAGATAGGGTGGGATTGGGGGATATCCCAGAGGACAGACAGAAGCCTGTTCCCACAGAAGGACTAGAGGGTGTGACGCTGATCACAGCCACTTTCTAGGATAAACCAAGGGCATGTTAACAGAAGTTAATGACATGAACTAAACTGGGTGGCTGGGAGGAGAGACATTTCCAGAGATGGTACCAGATGCAGATGGAATCCTAATGGGACCAATATGTTGAGAACTTCATAGACTGCAAATCCCATCCCAGTGATCCAAGTGCTGGGATCGAGTCTGAAAATCCACCAAAATCAAAAGCTGAAATGTTAGTCATCACTGAGTAATTGAAAACTGACAGTGCAACAGCTGCCTTGGTCAGAGATGTTTCATATTTGAATGGCCCCATATGGAGAAAGTTTGAATCAGAAATATAGTGAAGCCAAAAGGGAATGAGACATTAAGCCACCACAAGGGATAAAAGAGAGAATATTTCAATATTTAAACAAGAAGCAGTCTCCTGGGTTGCAGAGACAAATATCAAAAGGACAATGGCCAAAATGACATGGGACAAGAGAGGTTGAAGCAGGGTCAATTACCCTGTCTGCTCTAGGTTTTATGGGCAAATGTGTTGGAATGTCAATGGATATGCATTTCCTGTCCAAGTCTGCATTGTTCAGTTACTCCTGGTTTTAGTTTAATGTATAATTGGCGTTTATTACTTGCACAATAGATGTATCATAGAGTTGCTGGCAGCAAGAAATGGGACAAAAAAGTGGAAAATTGAGACAAAGATCCTTCCTGTCATGTCCCACCTCAAAATATTTTTGACCAGACAGCTTAACTTGCCTAGAACTTTATTGCAATACAACCAGGACATTGGGGTCCTGATGGACAACAGGTTGACCATAAGTCAGCAGTGGCCAAGAAGGCCCATGGTACCTCAGGGTGCATTAGAAAGAACATGGCCAATAGGGCGAGGGAGGTGATCCTACCCCTCTGCTCTGCCCTGGTGAAGCCACATCCGGAGTACTGCATCTAATTCTGGGCTCCTCAGTTCTAGAATGTTAGGGAACTGATGGAGAGAGTCCAGAGGAGGACCATAAAGATGACTGAGAGCCTGGAACATCTCCCTTATGAGGAAAGGCTGAGAGACCTGGGGCTGTTTGGCCTGGAGAAGACTGAGAGGGGATCTTATCAACACTTACCTAAAGGATGGGTGCCAAATGGATGGGTCCAGGCTCATTTTAGTGTTGTGCAGCAACAGGACAAGAGACAGTGGGAACAAACTGAAACACAAGAAGTTCCATGCAAACATGAGGAAAAAACTTCTTTACTCTGAGGGTGACAGAGCACTGGCACAAGCTGCCCAGAGATGTTATGGATTCTCTTTCTCTGGAGATATTCAAAACCCATCTGGATGCTTTCCTGTGTAACTACTTTAGGGAACCTGCGTTCACAGTGGGGTTGAACTAGATGATTCCCAGAGATTCCTCCCAACCCTTATGATTCTCCCTCAGCCTGGTGTGTTTTCCTGAGTTCTTCACTCCAACAGTGACAAAGTACCACGGGTTTCTACAGCACTCTGATTTGCCTGGGAACCCTTTGAGTTTGCTAGGGCTAAAAGTGCTGAAAGAAAGCAGAGGTTTGGGTCACTGTACAGGCCATAGTGGTGATTTGGAGTTGACCAGAAAACTTTTCAAGCTGTTTTACAAGCACATAAGAATGTAAAATTATTGTGCTAACTTAGGCCACCTCCATAACATTTTCACATATTGCTCATGTTACGGAAGCTTAGCAAAGAACAAAACCAGAGGGTAGTAATACTGCCCCAGTACCTCCTCTCTGCCTTGAGGGCTGTGCCTTAGGAACATGTCGAACCACAGGTTGTGTTGAAGAGCCTCTGCTGGGCACTTCTTCCCTTAGCAATGCAATTGTCTTGGGGATCTGTATAAATATTCGGTATCCTTAATGTCTGCTGACAAGAATTTCCCTTACTGAACTACAGACTTTGTGGAAAAGCAGAAGTTTGAGGAAAGGCAGTTGAAGTTGAGTTGAGTTGGGTTGAAGGAAGTTGAGTTCTCATCCTTCTGCCTAATAACATCCTTTAATGGCTCTGATTCTGCCATTACAGGAATTAACAATTCTTCTCTATGCCATGGTGTATCTGTAAATGCATTTATTATGTGTATCTTAAGTCATCTTTTATCAGGTTGAACAGTTGTATTCTTCCTATTGACAAAAGTATTTTACACCTCTTTTCTTTTAGTATTTTTCTGGTATATCCTTGTTGAGGAGTAAAGCTCCAAAAGCTAAAGAGTTTTCAAGGTTTGGGTAATCAGTGTTTCTTTTAGTGACATATCCTGTAGATTTCTCTCCCTTCTCCAGCATTAGCTTCCTCGTAATAGCTTTTCCTAAATGCTTTTTAACCATAACAGAACATTCAGCTGGTATTTTCATAGAACTTACACTTACAGCACCTGCCTCTCTTTTCTAAGTGCCAAGAGGTAAGCTCGGGGTTCCAACTCTGTAGGAAAAAATGCTTTTTATGTTAAGCTGCTTAATGTAGCATTCAGTGCCTTTTTTATCCCTCAACCACTCTGCAAGGTGAGATCTTTCTATGACTTTTCGCAGCCTCTTTCCTCTTTAGGATTCCTAATAGCTGAATGTCCTTCACATAAATGTCACCTCATTTTTCACTTTCTTCCATTTCCAGCTGATTTATAGATGTACTTCTTGTTCCAGTCTGTATCCCAGATCCTGTGGATGTCCCCTGGTGATACACCTCCACTGAGAAAACCAGTCATATACCTCAACCCCTCAAGCTGTATCAACCTCTGAAATTTTTGCCTTCTATATCTCATGAATGTCTTCTGAAAGTAGTGTACAACTAAGGGCTTGTATGAATTAAGATCTTTTTTTTGCTGTCCTTTTCTCTCTTCCCACCTTCTTAAGAAGAGGCCCCAGAAAAAAAATATTCTCAAGGTGTTTTTGATACAGGAAATTCCATTAGACTCAACGTAGCCATCATGAGAGTTGTGTGCAATTTACATATGCTTAGGCAAATATTCAGTTGAACACAAACTTAGAGTCTTCCTACATCCCCTGAGGGGTCTTTTCAATGCAGCTGTATTTCTCTGTTACCATGGACAAGTTTTTGTTGATGGGAAGAAACGCTATGATACCAGACTAGTCATGAAATGTATACATGTATACAGTACCAGACAACACTAATTATTTTCTGACATGGCATGGCTTCTGTTTGAGCAAACCATACTGTTCTTGTGATCCCATGTGAATCATCAATATGCTGGCCAAATCTTGTTCTCTTCTTCCAGGCATTGCTATGTCTCTGTCTTGACATCTTTTTCAAAGCTGGGAAGTGATAGCTTGTCTAGCTCTCTTCAGCAGGATGCAGAGATAGGGCTGTGCTCCTTCTTCCTGCCTATGCTTGGCACTGCCTCAGCTCTGGTGATGCTGTATCTCTCTGCCTACCAGAGTTAAGCCAAGGAGCACCTGGGGATACTTCTGTTGGAATGGGCATCTTTCCTTGTGTATAACCTAGGGAAGGAAGAATAAGGTCTCTACATGCATGGGGTATGCAGAATCATAGAATGGCTTGGGTTGCAAGGGATCTTAAAGCCCATCCTGTTCTAGCCCCCTGCTGTGGGCAGCTTGTCACCCATCAGATCAGGCTGCCCAGGGCCCCATCTAAGCTGGCCTTGAATGCCTCCAGGGATGGGGCACCCACAACATCTCTGGGCACCCTGTTCCAGTGCGTCACCACCTTTTGACTAAAAAATTCCTGTCTAACATCTAATCTAAACCTTCTTTTTTCGTTTAAAGCCATTCTCTCTTGTTCTATCACTATCAGATAGTGTTGAATGTTTCTCTCCCTCCTGCTTGTAAGCTCCCTTCAGGTATTGGAAGGTTGCAATGAAGCCATGCAGTACTCCAGATGGGGCCTCATGAGGGCAGAACAGAGGGGTACAATCCCCTCCCTGCCTGCTGCCACCCATCCAAAGTATGTCAAAGTACAGCAAAATATGTATCTGTTGCTGTTATAGTTAACAGTTTTCTAAGTCTTTATTATTCATCCAATTTATTTCTTTTTAGGATATGTTTCACCAAGGTCCAGACATCTGCCTTTGATGAATCCCACTGACTTCAAGCTTTCTCCTCTGTGTGAGTAAGAGGAAAACACATTCCTGACTGTGGAAGTAGCTTTATTTCTCACGGACACAATTTCAAGCCCTGCCTTTGTACAGAGATTCATGAAGCACTGATGAGTGATCACACACGATGCACTCTATTTATCTATTTGAACTTACTGACCCTTTTACACATCAGTCTGCAAGGTACCCCTTCAATGTTTTTATTTGTAGTCGTCTCTGTGCAATGCAAATTGAAACATTCATTGGAATAATTCATACCATAAGATGACTCATAACATGTTTTTTTCTACAAGACACACTACATTTCGAAGCAGCATCAGACAAATACAAGGAAATTAGAGAGCATATTGGTGGATATTATACCAAAGGCAAGGGCTGCAGGCAAGATGCTTGAATGCCCATAATTTTCATTAACAGATCTGTAGCCTTCAAATATGAAAATAAAGCAGGATTAGATTCAGTTATCCTGTCTGGAATGAAAATGGTGAGTGATACAGGATTTTCCTTGGCTCCTGTGAGCTGTGGTTTGCAGACATTGTACGGGGGGCATAATAGCTCTGCGGCCATCAGTGTCTCAGAGCATACACTTTCAAGAAAGAAAAGAGGGTGAATTTGATGGATAGACCAAGTTCAGGTTTGTGGCATTTTCCTTTAGAGTACTGCAAGCACAAAGTGTAGAAATCCCAACTTATGCGATACCTGACATTCCCTCTATTACATTTTCCTGCCTCTGGCAGTGGTCTGCAGTGAGCACTTAGAAAAGGGGAGTGCAAGGGATTTCTTCCCCAGCAAACTCATATCTGCTAGCAGCTGGGTCTAGAGCAATTCTACAATTGTAACAGATATTTCAGTCATGCTTTTCTGTCCTGCCCAGGACTTAATCTTCCTTTTCTTCACGTGCATCAGTAGAAACCTCATCCCTTTTATGACTGCTTCAAACCATGCCCAAATCACAAAGAAAGTTTACCCAACACAAGAGAGCCTGATCGTTTCTAAATTGCATCTTTGGGAAGAGTTCAATTATAACTGTTTCCTAAGTGTGGAAACAAACACTTTGTGTGGGTTGCTTCAGTGGTTAAGAACCTCCTACCACATCCTGATTTACAGTACAAGAAAATTGTCTTCCTGCTAGGTGGGATTAGAACAAAAGGAAAATCTCCTTTTAGTTCTCCTAGACCTAAAAACTTAAAAGCCTCAGAAAAAAAAAAAAAAACCACACAACAAAACAACACCCAACCAACAAAAGAATAAGCAAACAAAAATACCAACCATCCCAAACCCTGTCTCTTCTTGTACATTTTCCTATGTGGAACAGCTGGAAGCAGCTTGTTAGGAGACTCCAATTGACTTCTCTGCTTTTGGTCAGCCTGTCCTTCATCACAAAAAGTGAATAAAAATAATAAAATAATAAAAATTAGGGCACTTCAGATGCCAGCCACCATGTAAACAGACAGACAACTAACATGGGGAACATTGGATAAGGAAGTTGCTCCCTTCTCTTTTCTTCATAGAAAATTCCTCGTCACCTAAATGGAGCTGGCAAAGCTCATTTGAGATATCTTGACAGGATGATTTATTACTGTGCTTTTCCTAGCAAAAGGCACAAAGGAAAAATACATATATATATATTTTTTGGTCTGGCCTGAGCCATGTATCCAGGGATTTTGTGTATTTTATCTTTCCCCTCTCTTCAGTGTTTATGACGTGGGTTTATCGCTTCTTTGTCATTCCCAGTTTATTTCTGGAAAGTCAAAATGAATTCACCGTAATCATAGGAACAGCTTACATTAAATCACCTTAGAACAAAGAATTCAAGTCGCATCAAGGGTCTGTTTGTGTTTTCCTGCACCAGGGCTGCTCTGGGAGACCTGTGGGGTGCAAATCACCCCAGAGCAGTGGGGTGGGTTGTGATAGGACGTGGGGAAAGTTGATCTATGCATCCTATCAAGGTATATACATATCCTATGCTGATATTGGATTGCATTTGGATTATGTGCAGCGCACGATCCAAGTGAGGCAAAGCTCTGGCTGCAGGACAGATGTCCCAGCCTAGCTGGAATCAATATCAGAGGTGAAGAACATGAACCAGCTCTAAATCTGTCTTCAGGCTGAGTAATTGGACTGATTCTTCACTGAACATCAGATGGTGTCTCATCTACCGCCAGATTCTGTTATCACGCACCATTGATCCTAAAAGTGAATGGTGATATGACAATCTCCTCTCCAGAGAAGAAATGGTTTATAGTGTAAAAGATGCATCTCAAACTTTTTGAAACCAGTCCTACTGAGCTGTGGTTCCTGGTTGATTGCCTTTGGTGCCTGAAAGCCTGTGGAGTCCAAGTTATATTTGTGGGGTTACTTATAAGGTCTCTTTCTCTTCTTTGTTCCCGTGTGTGGGGTCTCAGACCTGCATTTGTAGGGGCTCCCTCTTGCCCATCTGCTTGTCTTCATGTAGTAGAACGTGGCTGAGACATGGGTTAGACACAAAAGCCCACTCATTGCCCAATTGCTTTGGGAGGATTAGACAGAGACAAAATGGATTATACCTAAGAATAAAGGAATCAGAATAAGTTACACTTTCCAAGGCTTTGGGGCTAAAGCTGTGATAATCTTATCTGAGTTGTACAGCTCAGACCAGAAAACTGCACCAAACAGCTTCCATGTAAAGCCCTTATCTTCTTTCTTTTTAGGTAACAGATATCATCTAGTAGATGGCAACGGTAAACTGGGATTGAAGAAATCAATATTCAGTATCTAATTTGCTATTTCACTTCGTGTTACTTAGCACAGAATTACTCTGTGCTTCAGTTCCCTCTGGGCAAAATATAAATACCAATACCTCACTGTTTCACAAAAGGATTAGAGCTGTTAAATGCTTGTAGAGTCATTCAGATACCATAGCGGTGAGAGCTATGGAAAAATCTATACATAAATCATCACTGTTTACATTTCTACTGATAGCAGAGATATCACAGAGTCTTTCTTGTATGCATTTTTTTTTAATTCCCAAGTGTGGAGAAGATGTTGCCTCTATAAAATAATAATAATAATTTCATCGTCATAATAGCACAAAAAAAGGAGAACAAATACTTTGCAGCAATGTTATTCTTTGCATCTTCAAAGCACTGTTGAAATTTCTGCCAGGAAGATGACTTTCCAGTCTGACATTCAGATTCCCAGGGTATTGTTTCTATTTTGGTAAGATGTTTGTTATGACAGCATGACCTTCCTAAAAGAATAAGCTCAACATTTGAGAACCCACCCCTGGCAGAACTGCATCACAAGCTTGGTTTTTAAGTGGCTCTTTTAAAATATGCCTAAATGTGTGTGTTAATAATTCCACTCCTTATTATGAATTGACCAGGAGTTGTCTTTGCATAGAATTGTAGAATAGTTTGGGTTGAAAGGGGCCACAAAGATCATTTAATTCCAACCCCCCTATATAAGAATGATGCAAATCTTTCTCATCTGGTGCATCAGCTGGAGGGATGCCTTTGTGGAAGGAACTGAGTTTTAACATCATAAATGTAGTTGGGGAGAAAAAACCTGAAATAACATGCACTAAGGAGAACATCTTCTGCCATTCCCTCTTTCAGAGGTGAAGAAGGGTACAATGAGCAGTGTGGTTGTGTCTGGAATAGTGAACTACAGGCAGTGGGATGAGCTTTGGATGAGTTAACCTGTGGGACCTGGCCCCTGTTTTGAGCATGAAAGGCCAATAGCCATAGGAAAGAATCCTCTGCAATGTCATTATTTTCAGAGAGCTCAGAAATGGTTTTCAAGGAAACTAAGTCTTCAAAATTCAGCCTAGATGCCCTGAAAAAGATTGTTAAGGACCTTACAGCATTGCTCCTCCAAACTCTGGGGTGGGAATGCTCTTCCTTCACTGTGAGGGAGCCATGTAGCTTGGTCAACCTCAGGTTCGGGACTATTTCCTAGGTCAGCGTGGCTCTGTCACTTGGCATCTACAGCCAGTAAGAAGTCTGTTTGCCAGACCCTTCTTTATAAACACAGTAGTGAATGAATGTCATCCAAAGGGTTTCAAGACGCAAAAATGAACTGCTCAGAGAAAGGGTAGGGACCTAAGGAGACCTCATTGCATCCTTCCAGTACTTAGAAAGCACTTATAAGCAGGAAAGGGAACAACTTTTTACCCAGTCTGACAGTGACAGGACAAGGGGGACAGGCTTTAAACTAAAAGAGGGGAAATTTAGATTAGATGTTAGGAAAAAAAACTTTACTCGGAGAGCAGTGAGGAACAGGAACAGGCTGCTCAGAGAAGCTGTGGATGCTTCATACCTGGAGATGTTCAAAACCAGGCTGGATGGGGCCCTGGGAAGCCTGATCTGGTGGGTGGCAACCAACTCATGGCAGGGGTTGGAACTGGGTGATCTTTGAGGACCTTTGCAACCCAAGCCATCCTACAATTCTATGATTCTATGACTGCAGTTGAGGGAAAGGTTGTAGCATGAAGTCAGCCTTCCTACGACAGCAGGAACCATCTACATAACCTGCAGTTTTGGGCTTGCTTGGTCATGGATCTGAGATTCAAGGTCTAATTTGCTCACTGGGAATGAGGGAGCAGAATGGAGGAGAAGAGTCTGTTCAGCAGAGATGTCATATTTGACATTTCACATCATTTTCTTTGTTTTACAGAAACATAATCTCAGAATACTGATTTGGAAGGGACCCACAAGTATCATCTCCCACAAGGGAGCTGCAGGCTGCCATGATGAGATGCAGCTTGTCATGAGGAGCTGTAGGGCCATGAGAGGCTGGCTGCAGGTTGCCATGAGGAGCTGCAGGTTGCCATGAGGAGCTGCAGGCTGCCATGAAGAGCTGTAGAGCCATGAAAAGCTGCAGGCTGCCATGAGGCCTCCCCTCAGCCTCCTCTTCTCTGGGCTAAACGACCCAGGGACCTCAGCTTCTCACACACCCCTTGCCCTCCAGACCCTTCTCCATCTTTGTAGCATCCAGAGATGCTACAAGCTTTATGTCTTTCTGATACTGTGGCACCCAAACTGGCACTCAATGCTCGAGGTGAGGCCACAGCAGCAGAGCAGAACAGGATGGACCCCTCCCTTGCTTGGTGGCAGTGCTGGGCTGTTCAGTGCACCCCAGGGCATGCTTGGCCCTCTTTAGCTCCAGGACATGCTGCTGACTCAGACCCAACTTTCTGTCAGCCAGAACCCACAGATCCCTTTCCAGGGCTGCTCTCCAGCCTCTCATCCCCAGTCTGTACACAGAGACAGGGTTGTCTCATCCCAAACTTCCCCCTCCCCACCTAAGCAACAGATTGCACTTTTTCAGGAGAGCAAAGGCACCCAAGTCTTCCAGCTGCAGCACAGGCACTGAAACCAGCCACGTTGCAGGAATGGCCTCACTGTGGCTTCCCGTTGTGCTGACAGGGTGCAGAGTAGCAACAAGCAGTATAAACAGATCAGCCTGGAGAAATAAACATTAGACTAAAGATTATTTAATGACTGCTTTTAATTAAGTAACTTACTAACCAAGGCTGGCAGCATGGTGTCCCGCCTCCTGTAAAGAACTTGTGGATTACAGCCTGCAAGAGGTATAAAACAGGAGAAATTTCTCTGAAGTGCAGGGGTTGTGCAAATTTACACCAAGATAAGAGCCTGATCCTGTAGGTCTTTCACACAATTCTATTGGAACAAGAGCAGGCCCAGCTTTAGGAAGACTGAAATTGTTTAAAGAGATGCAGTTTCTTGGAAATAGCAGAAGAAAGAAAATCAATCCTTCAAGATTTCCTGCTCCTTCCATAGGAGAAATAACCAAATAGCCAAACAGAAAAACTGATCAGCACAGTTCCTGGTATAGCCAAACGTCCCTTTAAACATTTTTCTCCATCTGGAATACGCACAATTGCTATCTTCCGGTTCAAACCACAAATAAAAGGCACTGTAAACATTTCAGAAGGGCCTGGATTCATTCTACCTAAATATAAGCAATGAGCTGTGCTTTCCATGTGACAAGGACATCACTCTAGGCTCACTCTGTAATTAATAGAAAGTGTGTATTTTCTATGCCAAAGAAAGACAAGGACAAAAGACCCGGTTTTAGGCTGACATTCACTGTGTACAGTTACCTTTCTCTAGAGCCAGTGGTTTGTATTGAATTTACAACAGGTTGCCCAGGGTGGTGATGGAGTCACCATAGCTGAAGGTTTTCAAGTAAAGGGTAAAGTGACATGATCAAGTGCAGCCACAGGCAGAGGTTGATGGTTGGACTATATGGTCTTAGTGGTCTTTCCAGCCTTAATGATTCTTTGATCCTTTGATTCTACATAGCCTGGACTCTGAAGCACCAAGACAACGTAGGCAGTGCTCAGAGACCAGTGTGGTGTGGTGATGGGATGAACCCACAAAGATGTTGAATGCTCTGAGTGGTGAATCAGGATATATGGAGGAGTTTGGATATGCAAAGCTTGCTAGACTGCATGACTGGTTCCTATCTTGGTTTGAGCTCTAGCCTGAGCAGAGTCAGCAAGCTTGGGAACACTGAATAACAAGGGTGGACATGCAAATGCCGAAGTTTCAAGCTCATCTCTGAAATTATTTTATTCAGTAAAGTGTGTAGTAAATATTTATCTAGGAGTCCTTTATTAGATTGTCAGATAGATAATATAAGGTTTGATGTCCAAAGGGACTTACACACATTCATAGCTATGATAGCACAAAATATACACATGATTTAGTAGTGAATTTCCTACACAGCAGCACAGTGTCTCCACCCTTTCTGATTATTCACATGGTCATCCTTCCAGCATAGAGGAGGTCCCATTGGGACTCTGTGGCAAAGGAAGGCTATTTGCTGTGTCCCAGAAAAGGAGCCCTCACATGGGAGATTTATGGAAGTCAGGGTTGTGTTCAAACTATGCGCGCCTATTTTAATAAGCTATATTTCAAAATGCTCCAAATTCTTACATGCTTTCTTGAATTAAACTTCAATAGTCTCATCTCCTGGCATGGTTATCCTGCCCTGTTGGACTCTCCAGGTGTAAGATAGGAAATAATTCCTTATCCTTGGCAGAAAATAACATACTATGTTTTAATGTCATGTCCATAGAGACAAAACCTAAGACGACAGAAATTAAGATTTATTGGAGACAAAGAATCAAAGAAGATAATGTATCAGTAGATCATGCTCTAGACCTGACAGTCTTGATGGCCTGGATTTATTTTCAAGAAGCTTGCTGATTCATGATCTGCACTCCTTGGAGGATGCATTTGTGATCAGACCCAGATGTTCATCACAGGGAATGAACGATGTAATCTCTGTGATAAAAATGGAGAAAATGTTGGTAGCTTTGTTGGCTGCAGCTGAAAAGTGAAAGGGTTCTTGCAGCATGTATACACCAGGGTGAGTTCTTGGGAGAAATGACTAAAAGGTGATGTGGTCTGTCTTGTTTCTTTGTGTTTGTTTCCTAGAGACCTATTCAGTCCTTTGGGGGAACATTTGGATTAGCAAGAATTTTGCCTCTGGGCTGTTACGATCCATGTTGCTGTCTACATATGCCAGCACTGAAGTCCTGCACAATTCCCAAGGGATATGAAATATCTCCTTTTCATCAGCTTGAGTTTTTCTATCCAGATTTTCAAATCTCACAGCTGGGTATCAGAGGGGATGGCTCAGGCATAATCTGAGAAGACGAAGCTTCTTGTTGTATAATGTGATGTCCTTCTACCTGAGACTTAACAATACTCATAAATTGTGCTGTCATAGATGGAAGGAAAGAGCAGAGCTTTCTCTTAGAGCTAGAAGTGCACTCAGATTAATTTTAATACATTAGTACACAAGTGAAAGGAGGAGGTCTGATGTGGCACGCAGTGCTTTTGTACAAACTCAAATCTCAGTGGCAGGAATTACATCAGTTTACTTTATGGAAAAGAAAATTGCCCTCTAAACCAGAGAAAAAAAAAAAAACAACAACACAACAAAACAACAACAACAAAAAAACACCTCCAATAATAACTGTAAGAAATTTTAAGATAGTTCAAGCCTAGGCCAACAGATGTGTTTCAGAATCACAAGTTGTCATGCAAGGGTTGCAGGGAAAATAACAGCGGGACATGGCAGTGATCAAAACAGCAACATCAGCAGCTCTTAGCTCTTATTAGATAGACTGTATGCAGGGGAAAAAATGATCTTTTGCCCTCACGGTGGTTACCAAACAGATGTTTAACCAATCTTCATCGCTGCCATTGTCAGGTCAGTTAGAGAGGTAGCGTGTAATTCTTCCTGCACCATTTTTATGCCCTATTGATCAATCTTGTAATATTTTTATGAGCCTGGAGGATTAATCTCAAGCAAAGTTTCCCCTCTACAGCAGTCAGCAAAGAGCTGTGCCTTGAACAAAAACTCTCATGTTAACAACCCCCAAAAACTCTCCCAGATATTTGTTGTGATCGTAACTGTCAAAAATTACATCGCTGCTGGTTGAGCTGTGAACCCAAGCGTAGGTCCTCAATGCTTAGAAAATTGTTTGTGGGTCGTAGGAGTTTGATAAATCTTTTGGTGAGTGATTCATTATCCAAAAGCTCACAGTGCTAATCGAGATAGCTTCAAAATAACTGCAGCCTCTGCCTGTATTTCCCTGAGAAATCTTGCCCTTATGTAGGGGCACAGAAAACATGTAGTAATTCTTAGCTAAAATGTCTCAAACTTCAGTGCTAGAATTTCAGAAGGTTCAAGCTGAGTTGAAGGAGAAATTAATAATACTCAGTTAATGGAGCCAGAAAGGTTAGACTGGTCAACTGAAAATAGTTTTAAACCAGGGAACATAGTTTACTCCCTGTACATTTTTGTCTTGAAGAGGCACGTAGCGTGAGCTGTTCATGTAACATAAGCAACTACAGGTAAATGCCACCAGCCATCAATGCTCTCGAGGAAAGTTCAGCTTTATTTCATGAAGCAAAACCAAACAGCAGTGACCACAATGAAACTGCCAAGAATGGGACCTCACCAATACAAAAAAAAAAGGCTCTGCCAGGTCTTTGGTAGGTTCATCTACAAGGATGGATGATTCCTCCAACCTTCACTTTGAATGATGTTTTTTTTTTTTGTCAAGGGGAAAATGTACATTAGTTTTTGAGCTGGGAGGGTGTTACGGCCCTACATTTGTTTTCTTACCTCGTTTTTGTTCTTATCAGAGACTTCTGTTGCTCCCCTGGGTGGGTCTGGTATGTCTACAAATCATCCCCTGTTTATTGCCCAGTTAATTCCATTACAAATTTCAGTTGCTCAAGTCCCAGTTCTACTTTACGTCTCACTGTCCTGGGAGCTGAACAAGCAGAATGGGTCTAGTTTGAGTCAGTCCTAGCAACTGGCAGACAGCTAATTATCTGTTAGCTTCTTGTCTCTGAATATCTCTGCTTTTATCATTGAGAAAACAAGTAGAGAAAGAAAGTAGGATGTTACTTCTGGCCCATTACTTTTTTTGTTGTCTTGGTCTCCAGGCCAGCAAAGGGGTTATTATTGTACTTTACCAAGCTTCAGAGGATCTCCCTTAGGAAAAAGGCATTACCACGTTCAGAAACTACATCTATTTTCCCTTTTCTCTTCCACTGTATTTTCTCATGGGGTTAGCTGATCACCCCACGGGTGTGGTAGGAAGAAGCAAGACTGATAACTATGCATACCAGAACACATATTCAGAATAATATTCTAATATTTGGACAGTTGAATTGGAACCATATGTATCTCCGCAGAATTGAAAGCCAAAGAAGAAAGTTTCTCTCTTGGGTTTCATGTACTTCTATTGGCAAATGATGAATAATTGCAACTGGAAAAAAAAAATGAAGTGCTACATCAGGGCTGTCCTTACAAAAGCCCTTTCTTCTCTAATGGAATTATCCCAATGTTGTGGACATCCGAGGATGCAGATGCTGAGATTTCTTTGTTCATGTGTCTTCATGATGGGCCAGAGAGTATGTAAAAGTCCTGATAGGAAACGCCAATGAAATCACAGCTACATTCCCTGGAGGGGATTCATTTGAGATGCCTCAATCTTTAAGCACCCAGACAGAGATATTGGCCACAGGAAGAGTGTAACTGTCATCTATAAAGTAAGAGTTTATCATGCTTGAGACTTGGCACTCCAAATCAAAGGCAGCTTGATTGCCAATTTAAAATTCATAGCACATAGCAATGTAGAGGAATGATTAAAGAAAGAATTGTATGTTCTGCATGAGGAATTGTGCCACATTTAACATGCATCCACAGTCATCAGCTCACACTTAGAGGAGGTCTCAGTTCTCCTGATGTCAGGACCTTTAGCCATGACCTGACCCAACACGAAGCAGCCAAAGCAAAGAGAAGAGCAGCGTGCAGGTGATTTTTCACAAATGCTCCCATTTTCTTCAGTTAGTTCTTCAGAGCATAATAAATGGGATAATAAGTGGTGTCAGGACATTTGGATTTTGTGTCCCATTCCTCTCTTTATGGGAAGTGTTGTCTCTTGGCTGAGTTGAGCACTCTGTTATTAAAGTGTTTTCAATTCAGCTGGCCGGGGAAAGGGTCCTGCCCCTGGGCAAGTTTTCAGAAGACATTATGAGCACTCATGCAACACAAGCATCCCATCTACAAAGCTGAGATGCACCCTGATGTTGTTGTTGGTGATGGGGAGTCAGAGCTCCCTGCTCACTCCTGCTGCTGATTTCCTCCTTCTTTTGTCCAGACAGGCCATGGCCAGAAGACACTTCCAGTGGGATAGTTGTGATTTGTCCAGCAATTTCCATACATGGGGAGTCAATCCAGAACCAGAGATGTAAAGCATATGCAGCCTACAGGCCACCAGCAGTGTCTCCGTGCCAGTATTTATTTCAGTCTCATGTAAGCCATGCCTGGACATTTATGTCAAAGTTTCTGAGTCTGAAAAGCTTTTTCTTCCAAGCATGAAGTTCATAGACTTGTGTCCTCTTGATAAAGTTCATAATCATCTGAAGCAAAGGGGCGTCCACCAGAAAACAGCCCAGCTAGCTTGGGGACCTCTGAGACCAGCTTAGCTGGATACAGCTGGGGAGTATAGGAGAAAGGAACAGCCGTAGTTGAGATAACATTCCTTAACCCTCTTAAACAAGTCTTCTCTGGAAAATACACTCCAAACTTGATATCTTTTGAAGATGGAAGATTTATGTCTGTGACTAACTTCATGACTATCTCATTTCTTCTCTTTTGCTGATACTATTAGGATGTTTTTCAGAGGAAACCTGTGAGAAACTGAGGTCTAGTTCTCCACAAAGTGTTGAGATCACAGGGCATGTGATGTTTTTCCTTTTTTTTTTTTCCCCTCCTGATTTCAAAGAGGAGGGAGAAGACAAGCGATGGAGGGGGAGGTTAGTAATGAAGTTATTTTGCACACATGCATACAGACACTTAAGATCTCAGTGATGCAAACCAGATGTTCACTGTCTGACTCTTAGGAAGACGCTAATTTAACTCATCCAGAGTTGCAGAAAATATGGAGGCTTCTATCTAAGTTTTGCCAACAGGAGGGTTTAGATGTTTCTGGTAGGAGCTTACATCAAATAGAGTTGGTGGAAATTAAAATTTCTTTGGTTGAAATATTGTTCCTCAATCAACCAAAATTACCGAGTCTCCACTAGTATTTGTGAGGAGAATTTCACTGAAAATTCTTCATTCTGTGGTAACAGTTTCCATTTTCTCCTTTTGTGGCTCCAGTTCTGAAATTTAATTCCATTTTAATCAGCCTGATGTCCTCAGTGTAAAACTAACGAAATTTCCACCAGTCTGCTCATATAACCCTGCTCATAACTTCAGTGACCTCTCAGTTGGAAGCTGCTGATGTGTGCTTCGTTGCTCTTATATTGTTCATTTTGGGTCCCTACTACCCTCTGCTTTTGGGTTTGGTGGTGCATTTTTGACACGTAACTCATATGGTATCTGTTAAATGCTTGGCTGTACACAATTTAACTAGGAGGATGACAGCTCCAAATTACAATTCCAGTGATAAATTTCAAGAGAATAAATGTTATGGTTCATTTCAGGACTCCCAGATTTGCTCTCATCATCTTCCAATAACCGATAACAAAATCATAACAAAATCTTGTCAGTCGAAGTGAACCAAAAGCTGAGTTTCAATTTAAGCACGTGTCTACAACTCTGGTTTTAAATTACTTTTCTGCTCCCTGATTACCGATGGTCATCGTGTTGCTCTTCAGAAACAGATCAGTCTGTTCAATGTTTTGGTGTTGCTGTGATATTTTTTAGGTGAGATTTGTCTCACCTTGTTTTGGTGTACATGTAGTAGAGATGACCTAAGGAGTTCTAGTTGTCCAAGTTAATTTGCAGTCCATAGAGACAAAGAGACATTTTGAAGACTCAATTTCTTCTTTTCCATATCTTCTTGAAGTCGAAGGTGTTTTTTACCTCATCATTGTGTATTCTTCTTTGTATATTCTTCTTTATATTGATATAATTAGCACAGCTGATAACTGACAAGCTTGGAGTGGTGTAATGAAGACTGGATGAGGATGGCTTAAGAAGAACTTCGCTTGCACTCCTTTCCCAAGCTGCAGGTATGCTGCCATTGCAGATGCCTGTTCTCGTGTTAGATATGGAGGTTGGCGGCCCTGCCTGTGGGAGGGGGGGAGTTGGAGCCTGTTGATCCTTGAGGTCCCTTCCAACCCAAGCCATTCTATGATTCTGTGACTCTATGATTATATGATCCTATGTGTTGTACAGTGCTGATACAACTCCAGGTGAACATATAATTCCTTTACGGGAACCATGTTCCTGGATAGCTAGAGACATGAGAGAAAGGATTAAAGAGGTTGATATGTGAAGACTGGCACAGAAAGGATTAAGGAGGATCGTAAGATAGGGGTCAGTTGAGACGTGAACATAAAAGGAAACGAGTGTTCATTTACTGAGCCAAGAGGAAATAGTACAAATGGGATAAGGCCCAAAAGAAAAAGTCAGCCTGGCTTTCAGGAAACAGGATGCATTTTTTGGATGCCCAGAGTGAGGATTAAATGAGCAGTTTATTTTTAGATAAGATGCTGAATCATGTGAGATAATCATAATGAAACACAGAAGAGAGCCCTGGCCTGGCTGCTGGGTGCCACGGTCCTCTCTCTTCTTCCTCTGTTTGACAGCGTTAGGAATCCTACTTCATGTCTTGGTCTCTTTCACTTCTCATCTCATTAAGCTGTAACAACTTCAGAAAGAGACTACTGGGAGCTGTTTTATATTTTACAATGCCTACTCACATGAACTTGCTTTAAGACTGCTATTTCAATGGCATTAGTAAATAGTCTCCACCGTGGGTCAGATTTGCTTAGTGTAATGCTGTTTTAGCTAATGAATCTCTCCTGGGTGGCTTATGTGGGATTCAGAAGACATGAGGTGTTGCTCCAAGCATAAGAGGTTACACTGCTACCTAAGTTAGCAAACAGAAAATGTACTGGGAGGACATGGCTTTATCTGCAAGCCCTGAAGAGGACCAGGCCACTGAGCACTGACACGGTGGAAGGCACTTCTCAGGACTGATCAGCTTTCTTCTCATGCTATTTGAACCCTTTCTTACACAATGTGCTCAAGGAAAATGTTCTCCCTTTTTAACTCAAGATGTCCTTAAAGCATTCAATGGAAGACATGAAAGAGTCACAGAATCATAGAATCGTTTAAGTTGGAAAGGACCTTTAAAGTCCATATGATCCAAATCCCACACAGGGATCTGGGACACACACAGGGGCATCTACAGCCTGACCTCGAATGTCTCCAGTGACAGGGTATCCACCACATCTCTGGGCAACCTGTTGCAGTGCTTTACCACCCTTATCATAAATATATTTTTCCTTATATCCAGTCTAAACCTCCCCTCTTTAAGTTTGAAACCATTATTTCCCTTTATCCTATCACAACAGACCATGCTGGTCTGCCCCTTTTTCCTCATAGACACCATTTAGATACCAAAAAGATGGATCAAAGTCTCTCTTTGCTCTCAGGTAACTTGAAGACATGACTCCTTCTCTGAAACAAGAGGGCCCTTACAGCATAATAAAGGACATCCCAGCACCACATCCCATACTGCTGTGTTGTGGGGAAGGGTAGCATCTGGGTGTATATACCAGGCCAGATCCTGAAGAGGAGATGGAGAAACATATTGTTTAGGAACTCCATTCTTGAAGTAAGCTGAATGTTGAAAGGCTGATACAAAGACTTAGGCTGTATTTTTCACACCACTATTGTAAGCCACTATGGAGTGCTACTACTGGAAACACAGACAAATGCAATTTTAGGGATCTTCAGTGCTAGTGAGAAGCTAATTGGAAGGTTTTGGCATTATGCTAATGCCATATGTAACAATGAGATACTTAAACATGATGTGGAATTTAGTGTATAAACACTGAAAGCTTATTTTTCCTGCTTGTTAGAGACCTCTATTGAGCTTACAGCACATCATTAAAAGAAAATTCGTGGTGAAATGAGAAATTTTAGAAATAAATTTAAACTGAAATAAGAGAAGGATGCATTAACAGCAGTAAATACGACAGTGTTTTCTCCCTCTCTCAGCAGCACTCTGCTGGGAACTTTGCCTTCAAAATACCTGCTGAGAGATTCCCTGGCAAAGATGAAGAAGGCAAAGTGTTTCCAAGCTAATGAGCTTCAAGAGATAAGCCAGGAACTTGTTTGGCAAGGAGATGACTCCTTTCTTTTTCCTTCCCAAGGGTGGATTTGGAGTAGCACTATTGGGTAATTGCTATTCACAGAAAATATTTTCTCTTTGGGAAGTGAAGCTGAGAGTCTCAGTTCTGGCAATAGTCCTCAGAGAATATGGAACACCACTGACTTCACAGTTTGAAGCAAAAATAAAAACTTCCTCCACTATGATTTTGCTTTAAACAGCATTTGTAGGCATAAGCATAAAATTTGTGTGCAATCTCTCTGCCCTGAATTTCTTCTCCATGCATGTTATTTCTGATTTTTCACAGTCTTCACAGAGCAGATAAGGACAAAAGTTCATGTTTCCTTGGATTTCTGCACATGTATAACCTGCTGGCAGTGCTGCAATGATATCGAGCACTGCATTGTAAAGAGATGTGATCAAATTGGGTCCTGCTATGCCAGGTGCAGATGTAAGCAGTGACAGTCTTTCTCCCACGAATAGTACAAATGATTTAACATACCAGTTAGAAAAATGAATACATGTATTATGGAGTGAGAGGAGATAAGATGATTATAAAATATAATAGGGTGTATATCATCTACTGAAAGGCCATCCAATGCTAAATGCAGTTCTCATTGACCGGTAGGACAGCTGTCCCATAGACCAAACTGGAAACTGGACTTTGAGTCCTGAGTTTGGTTCATGATGGCAAGCCACAGGGTGGGTCATTGCCAGTTAAAATTAAACAATTATCAATATTTTTAAGCATAAGACAAAATTATTTGTTAATCTCCAAACCTATCTTATATTTGGGGAGAGTGTTCTGGATAGTTGCAGGAGGAAGCTTGGGGCAGGGATGAAGGCAATGATGAGAATACACAACCTCCTTGCCAAGATAGGATGGCCTGATGCTTTGAACAGGGTGTGAAAATGAAGTGGTTTGATTGGGATTTGAGACTGGAGATGCATTCTTTGCTTTGTCCAAGGGTCTCAAGACCCTGCACAAATGCATTACACTTTGTGCTAGAACTGTCCCTGGGTGCTCCAGCCCTTCAAGGGGATGTCCTTCCCTTGCTCTGTGAATTTAATTGCAGCAGATTTTATTTTATTTTCTACGACTTTTGGAATCAAATATGAAATACAAAGTATAAAGGAAATGTTTGAAGCCAATAAAACCAGTGCAAAACCCTTCCAGTTCTTCTATCCCGAGGACTTCAAAATACACTTGTTGGCTCACACTGATCTCACAGAAATAATTAGGAGAGAGAAATGTACAGCACAAACATCTTGAATCGGGAATAACATTCATAAAGCAGGGAAGGGAAGCTGAATCCATTCCCATCTTCATGCTGGTTTTGGAGGAAGGTCACTACAAACTCAAGAATGAGATGGAGCAGTGTGTCCTTCTGAAATTCTTGAGTTCTCTAGGGTTTCAAACAGGACAAACATTTTGGCCCAGGGCATGAACTAGCAGCATGCTTTTCCCTGGAAGGAACAAACCGTGAGTCGTAATCTTACATCTGAATGTTCCTTATTAAACTTAAAAATAAATAAGTAAATAAACGAACAAACAAATAAATAAATGAAATTAATGATAGCACTAATTAAAGTATTCATTACTAACAAAGCAAACAATAAAACAGGGGGGAAAAAATGTATTTATTGTATGTAACTTGTTCCATCAAGGAGAACATTTACATCAAAACTGAATGTTTATTTGCAAATACTATGGCATGCAAATTAAAAGTTGCCCACGTGAGCCTGTTCCTTGCATGACACTGGCAATCAGGCTGAAAAGCCAAACTGGTCCATACTGGACTAATAATTCGTGAATTAAACTCAGTTTTGATGATGTGACTGAGAAAGGAGTGGGAAGCCAGTATCACCAAACTGCAAGCAGGCATCTGTCCTTTTTCTACAGCTTGTCCTAGTCCTCCTAGATGAGCAAGCAGAGACACGCTCTCCCAGGCAAAGTGGAGTTGGCCCAGTTGCTTGAAACTTTTGTTCAGTAGAGCTAATAAAACTCTCACAAAAAGTAGGGCAATGATTTAAAGGTGAAATTCTATAGAAACGTCAGCTCCTGGCATTGCCAGTGAAGTCCATGTTCTAGCAGTAGGTGTCTTCCACGTAAAACTTCCACAAGAACACACTGTCCTACAAGGAACAGAGGAGAACAAGCTGTGACAGTGAAGAGAAGTAGATCTGAAGAAGAGCACAACACAGTGGGCTTCCTCTTGGCGGTAGGCAGTGTCTGGGATTTCAGGGAACTAAAGAGGAAAATGAGTCAGACAGGCCTTGGGCTGTTGGGGTCAATTTGTGCTCAAAACCCCCATTCTTGGCAAGCCTATGGAAGAGCTCCTGGAGGGCTCTGCTGACCTCTTTGGGGCTGAACTGGTATAAATGGGAGTAAAGTTTGACCTTCATGTTTCTGCTATGTCTTCTCTTGTAATGAGGCAAATTAGGATATAAAGCCAAGAATAATTAAATATTCTGGATTGAGTTCTACAGCCATCTGGTTTCCAAATGTGAAAACACTGCCTCTACCTTGGCTCACAGAAGCAATTCACGTGCTAGACCCCCAGGGCCACCATTCAAGTTCCCTGTTATTATTATTATTATTATTATCATTATCAAGTAGGAGCTGCCAACCAGTTTTTATCAGAATTATGCTATTTGCCTTGGTTATTTATATGTATGTATACTGTGTCAGCTAGTTTATAGCCACCAAAGAATGCAGAGCAGCATGCCACTGTTTGCACACGTAGCTAACTTTTTAACCAACTTTGTCCTCTTTTTGGCATCTAGGCTAGGACATTATTCTCAAAATAAGCTTTGCATGCACGTCTGTTTCAGGATGGCTGGTAATTTGGGTTCTGTTCCACTTCTTTGCTGTGTCACACCCCAGACTCGGGAGTATGAAAGACTTCGTTCTGGGACATTCCCATGTGATTGCTGACTTGATGGGGCTAATGTTAGTCGTCTCTCCACTGACCAAGCCACTGGGTTGGTTTTGAGGTCAGAGCTATGTGTGTACAAGAGGGCTATGTGGTAGGCCACTTCATATCAAGATCTGAAGTGGTTTGAGATCAAAGAAAATGGTGTTGCTTGTAATAACTTGGAGAAGGATCTGAGGACATTTGCTGGAAGCAAGCCTGTGAGGAGTATGAGTCTCATGTATTCGGCTTTCTCCTTATTTTTGCTTCCTCCTAATCAATGCTGTAAATGTTAATAGATTGCTTTGTGCCAGCTGAACTTGATAAACCTGTTAAATAAGGCTGAAGGATAATAAAACCATGTGTCTGGAACAGCTGAGTCAGATCCCGTAACAGAGGGAGAGATCATTGTTATGCTTTGGGTGGAGATAGCAGCTGCTGCTGTAGCTGTTGAAGATCTGGGAACTTGGTAACCATTTAAATGCTTCAGAAACATGGAGAAGGCCTGACTTCTGATACCACATGGCCAAGACACCAAAGGAGAGCGTTACAGATCTGAAAAGCTTCCTCTTCCCCCTGATGATGGCATGCTAAAGTTGTGTCCTCATGTGAGACAGGGTGGGCCAAAGTTATCAGAGGGGATGGGGGTTTGTTCTCTGATGGGTGTCTGCAGATACAGGCTTCAAGTGATGCTCCCACATTGTCTGAGGCTGTGCTCCTGGGAGCATACTCCTTGTGGTTGTCCTCTTTCATTTTCAAGAAGGCAAGTCTGGTTATGCAACCTTGGGCTCATGCTCAGCCTATAAAGTATTGCTTATCTGTGGAAGAGAATCAGCAGGGAATGAAGGACAGCACTACATCATCTCTGACACCTCTGCCAGTCAACTGAGGAGCTGCCCTTGGCACCTTTTGCAGACCTGTAGGACTAGCACAAGGATTGTCTCTTGTGCAAAGAATGGACTATGGACAAGCCATTGAGATTTTGCATAGGGAAAGAATGATGTCTCAGGTGGTTGTCCACTCGAGATTAAAATCAGATACTGTTGATGTAAAAATGACACTAAACAATACATACATTCCACATAGAGCAAATTTAAATGTTGAAACTGTATTTGCACATGAAGAACATCATCAGTTTCTAGAGGTAATGTTCGGAAATAAATGAACAACAGAAACAAGTCTTTCCATATTCTGCTACTTCTCATTTCATGCTCATTTTCACAGAATGTCACAGAATCACAGAATGTCAGGGATTGGAAGGGACGTCAAAAGGTCATCTAGTCCAATCCCAATTTTCTTGATGAACACCAGGTTCTGGGAAGAGATATTCTTGAAAACATACAGTTGAACAATCTTATCAAAGCCCTAAAAATCACAATCGGTATTTTACAGATAACACAAAGATTGTGAAAAAGGAAGTTTTTCGCTCAGAGGTTGGTGACACACTGGAATGGGTTGCCCAAGGAGGTTGTGGATGCCCCATCCCTGGAGGCATTCAAGGCCAGGCTGCATGTGGCTCTGGGCAGCCTGGTCTGGTGGTTGGCGACCCTGCACATAGCAGGGGGTTGGAACTGCATGATCATTGTGGTCCTTTTCAACCCATGCCATTCTATGATCCTATGAAAAAGGCAAAAATGGAAGGGGATAATTTGTAATATAGGAAAGCATAAAATCATACTCAATGGATAAAAATTGAAAGTTGTGTTTACAAAGATGAGGAAGATTATGGAAAGCAGAAAGCCTGGAGGTGTCTGCTCAAGTGAACATGACAATCTGATGACGTTTCAGAGGGCATAAGGTGAGGGGAACTTTGCTCTGTTTGTGCTCTCACACACTTTCACACAAAATGGCTAAGGACGGAGGGCATGTCTGGAGCTCGTCTTGCCCAGCCTCTGCTCAAGCAGGACCACCAAGAGCCAGTTGCTCATTGGAGATGTTCCAAAGTCCAGGTGGCTTTTGGATGTTTCCAGTGATGGAAGTTCCGCAGTCTCTCCAGGTACCAATTCTTGTGCATAGAATCATAAAATCATAGAATCATTAAGATTGGAAAAAACACTGAGATTATCTATTCCAACCATCAACGCATCACCACCGTGCTCACTAACGGTGTCCCTACACCAGATGACATTTAAAAGTGACTTTCACTAGAATGAGGTACCAGTTTTCAGTGTATACATTTAAAAGCAAACAGAAGTGGAAAGTTTCAGAGAACAGAATCAAGAATAAGTGAGATATTAAAGAACTTGCCTTGTAGCAGACGTCACAAGGTGCTCAGGCTGTGTTGCAGTCCAAGCTACAGGAAAAACATGACTCAACCAAGTCCTTACAGTACTTATTTCAGAAGCTGATTTAGGAAGATTTTCAGTCTTAGAGGCAAAGCAGAATGATCCTTAAAAGCTAGAGATTGAAATTAAGTAAATTCAGATTTAAAACAGGCATTGGAATAGCTAGGAAGGTTTGTGGTTGAATTTCCATTGTTAGCAATTCTCCAAGTCACCCAAGTACATTTTTCTCTATTTTAAACATGAATTAATTTTCAGAAGCCCAACAGCCTCTTACGCAAGAAGTCAGACAAGATGATCACCAGGGTCTCCTCTGGTCTTCCAGTCTATGACTAATGTGTCAGGTGTTTGTTCTCTCATCCTCTCTGGGGGCGAAGGGGATGCAGTGCAACTTTTTGTTTTGAAAGAACTATTGGTTGGTTTTCTTTCCCCCCCCCCCCCCCTTTTTTTTTTTTTTTTTTTTTTTTTTTAAGCATACATGTTCCTCTGTACTCAGTTTTGAGAAGGGAGGTAGAAGTGTGTGTTGTATTTGGAACAGAGATCTGCAATATTTGTGGAGGCTCTTTGTCCCTGTGGGAGCTTTTTCCCATTCAGGTCCCTGAGAACACTTTGTATTATTTTGTCACTCTTTTGGTAGAAAGTTTCATGGAGCCAGAAGAGTTTTTCCAGTCTTAGAGCTGTGAATGATCTTTTGCCAAAGCTTTTAAAACTCTTATGGAGCAAGGTTATGGCACTGAGCTGCAAGCAGCTACTGTGCACAGGGTAGGCAGTGCATCTTTGTCTGCTGTGACTGGCTGTGGTCTTTGGGCTCCACAAAAAGATAACCAACTTCTGGTTTGGAAGACCTGTGTGGATCCTCTGCTTATCCACAGCCTTCCTTTCACAGAAAACGTGTGACGTTTGACTCTGCAATGCTAGCCATGGGGATAGTGTTGGCCCTAACAACTATGTCAAAGGTTGAAAGATGGGTGTCCAAGGCTTCTGAGTCACATTTAAAGCATTAAGATCGCTCATAATATCACTTGAAATCAGCCAAAGATAACTATTGCACCCTCAGACATCCAATATGTGAGTAATCAAAATTACTTTTAAGAGGAAAAATATTTATCTGGGACAACAGCTTTTATTCTGATTTAAAAATGTCATCTCTGGACAGTGTGAAAGGGAGAGCGCAGTGCCAGCTTTGCTGTTGGTTTGTTCTGCAAACCAGTTAATTTATACTCAATTAACGAAACACTAAAAAGGAGGAGGGATATATAGCTTTGTAAACATATAGCTGTATACTAAATATACTGCGTATTGACTAAAACATTTTCTCCATTCAACTTGTCAGCAGAACAGAGCACTGAACAATGGAGGAGAGTTTGCTATTTTATGTATAAAGAGATGAGGCATTACATGCACAAAAGAAGTCTGGTGCACTCTGAAATCAATAGAGACTTAGGTGCATAAGCATTTTTTTTTAGATTTGACCTCAACAAACTGGTCTAAAGTCACAGAGGAAGGAATAGAGCACTTGTTTGTTCATCCCAGTCTGTAAACAGCTGCTGGTCTACTTTTCTTAATAAGAGATCAAACTTTCTGTTATGGGAAACTTGTAACTTATCTGAACCAGAGCACAGAAGTTAATGAACCTGATGTGGGAATAAGTTCTGATTCTTAATTTAGAGAGGAGCTTCTCATTTTGGTAGCCAACAATAAAAGTAGTTAAGCACTGAGCATCATTAGTATCGTTTGCTATTAAAGGCATAGGGTTTAGTCTGCAGCCTCATGCTGAACAAAATTTTTGGCATAGCCCTGCTGAACAGGACCTGGGGGTGCTGGTGGACCAGCGCTGTGCCCTCAGTGCTCAGACAGCCAACTGTTTTCCTGGGCTGCATCAAGAGCAGTGTGGCCAGCAGGGCAAGAGGTGATCCTGCCCCTCTGCTCTGTGCTGTGAGACCTCACCTGGAGTACTGTGTCCAGATGCGGAGTCCTCAATACAGGAGAGACATGGAGCTGTTGGAATGTGTCCAGAGCAGGGCCACAAAAATGATCCAAAGGATGGAACACCTCTCCTACAAGGACAGGCAGAGAGAGCTGGGACTTGCAGCCTGGAGAAGAGGAGGCTCCGGGGAGACTTGAGAATGACCTTTCAGTATCTAAATGGAGGGGGGAAGCTATAAGAAAAAAGGTGGCAGAGTTTTTAGTAGAGTCTGCTGTGATAGGACAGAGGAAATGGTTTCGAACTAAAAGAGGAGAGATTTAGATTGGATATGTATATATCATTTAATGTATAACATTAAAGGTAGTGAAGCACTGGCACAGGTTGCCCAGAGATGTGGTGGATATCCCATCCCTGGAGGCACGCAAGGTCAGGCTGGATGGGGCTCTGAGCACCTGATGGAGCTGTGGGTGTTCCTTTGCATTGCAGGAGAGTTGGACCAGATGGCCTTTAGAGATCCCTTCCAACTCAAATGATTCTATGATTTTATGACTCTATGAATATAACTCTTAAGGCCACAAACAGGCAGAATTTGCACAAGTAACAAAGCACTGGTTTACTGTATCTATGCTATTGCAAAACCATCATTTTCACGCATACAATAAAAGACTTTCTCTGAAAAGATCACACTCTGCATTAGTAGAGAATATAGAAACTGAGAGTGTAGATAGGGTGAAATGAAGTATTCAATGAAAGGAGCAGGAATCAGGATTAGACCCAAGATCTTTTGAGATTTATCTCTGTGAAACTGCGCATGAAAGAGGAAATCTTGTTTCCTGCAATTCAATGGTAAGGTAACAGCCTCCTCCCAGAGATTATGTGTTGATGAACTCATAGAATCATAGAATGGTCTGGGTTGAAAAGGGTCTCAAAGATCATCTAGTTTTGACCCCCCTGCCATGTGCAGGGTTGTCAACCACTAGACAAGGCTTCCCAGCTCATTTCTGACAAATACTCTTACCCTCCTTACCCTCTTACCTTCTTGAAGCACATTTTTTTCCAAGAATGATCAATGAAAAAGGGCACCCAATTTTATTTTGTAATTTGTTAAGATGTTGGTTTGGGGCTGTAGAATCTCTTCTTTGTCCCAGTTCTGCTGAAGACAGCTGCAGCTCATCTCTATATGGCAGTGCTTTGAGAATTCTCAGCTATTCGTGTTTTTACATCTTGAAGAAGCAAGCCAGATTGGAAAACTGATTCCAGCGAGTTTGAGTAGGAATCTAGACCAACAGACTGGATGCAAGCTCAGACAATCATATCCTCATTTGAAGTAAACCATTTTATTTTACTGGATCAACCCAGACTCAATAAGTTCTTCCCCAGATCCACTATAAGGGCTTGGAACTCAATATTCTTTAAGGACCCTCCCAACTTAAGCCATTCTTTGTTTCCGTGATTCTGCAAGCATTCTGGAGAAACCTTTCTTCCTAAATCTGTGCTTTGAAATGCTCTTTTACAGAGATCTTATTAAATTTATCCTGACATGGAATGGTTTGTGCTTCCCTATGGTGCCAAGAACTGTAAGTGGTTCTTGTTTCCCTTCTGCCCATGTTTCTGATGAATGTGCTATTGCAGTTCATGTGACTCAGGTTCATTCAGCACGCTGTCAGAATTGTTTATTGGTTTTATTCCCTTCCAGGCCTTTTATAGGAAATCACAGAATGTTGCTCTTTCACCACGTACACCTCTCATATCAACAAACTCCTGAGTAACACAGTTCTCCTTCCCCTACGTGACAGCCTATCTTACAAAAATCTGCATGTCTTGCTCTGGTTTTGAAGCTAGTTGGCTTTATCCTCAGAGATGGAGGAGACCCAGACAAACTGACATATTTTTGTAACATGCCTTGCACTCAGATTTGATATTTTTCCTGCTATTTCTCAATTTTGGAACTGCGACAAAAAAGTGATTTATAAAGAAGAAGTTCTTAAGACATTGCTTTCAGATTTTCCCGTTGGTAAAGGAGCACTGTGTTTGGAATAAATGCTTCTGAGCAATGTCAAGAGTGACTTTGACTGCAAATCTGCTCCTTCTTGAAAGAGAATGAGATGAGATAAAGCAAAGATTTATTTTTTTTAATGGGGGATGCAGGACCTTTCGCTTGTACTCCCCAAGCTCCATTGGAAATGATCCTCATCCCCTGTCCAACCACTCCTTGCAGATGCTGACCTTTGTGAAACGGTGTTAAGGAAGGGTGGCTCAGAGGTTTGGCTGCATATCTCTGCTGACCTTTACCAAAATGCTGCTCACTGCCTTCACTGTGTATATTGCACAGTGTGCTTACACCTCCACCACCCATGTCCAAGCTGAGTTCAGCGCTTGCATCTGAATGCATTAAGGACATGCATGAGCCAAGTGTCTGATCTGAGCTGACAAGACATAACTCCTTAACCACCCCCTTAATGATAATTAGGGCTTTCTTTTACTTTTTGACCCCCCACGCTGATAGCATTTATATACATATTTAGCTTTATGTATTCAAGTTTGATATCAGTTAGCCCACACTGATAAATTAAGATTAGGTTGTGTATAAATGTTTGCAAAAAGGAAGCTTTGATCCTGCTTATATCTTTCATATCACTAAAGGACAAAATATCTGCAGTCTGTAAATCCAACCTCTATGAAAAGCTCATCTTGTCACATCATTCTGCTATTGGCCAACTGCATTATTACTCTTGTGGGACACAAATGCTGCTGGAGGACAATGTGTGAGGGCTTGAGCCAGCCAGTCCTAAGTAAAGTTCCAGACACAGCCTCTAAATCTGGATCAAAACCATGCAGAGAGAGAGAGAAGTGTCCGGAATTCAGACATTTGCCACATTGAAATAATAATCCCTTGCCCTTATTCATGCCAGAATTTCACCACTGGCAATTGGCTTTGGGCTTCTTGGTAAATATTTATAAATATAAAAGACCAATTTCTCTTCTAGAGTGAAGGCATTCAACTTGAAAGTGTGGTTGAATAGAGGCTAAATTTCCGTTGAGCTATACTGAAGTGTCAGGTGCTGTTCCCAGAAATGGCTGATATTTGTAACCCGCGAGGCACCATCCACCAGAAACTGGCAGAGCAGTCGTAAGGCTTCTAAAGAGATGGGCTGGAGAGCCCCACTTAGAATAATATTGTGGAGCAGAGAGAGAAGAGACTCCCTGCTTTAATCCCAGATTTGACATTTTAATGAATGGGTAGTCAGATGTATAACTCCTTTCCGTATACAAAGGAAGAAATCTTTGCCCTCTCCAAAGAATAGTTCTGTGAATTGCGTTGAATATTACATGCTGTATCCATTCAACTTCATTGTAACAACATGGCAGAAGTTGATCTCCAGTTAATTTTTAAATTCACGCTACCTTGAAATGCAAATACATTTGCTTTCATCTCACCACTTGATTAACTCCTGCTTGTTCAAAGGCAGACCGTAGCTATTCTCACTGCTATACATCTTGATTTTGCTGGAAGGCATACTTGGAATTTGGCTCTTGATGCAGCTTGAAGGAGTCCAGCTTGATTTATTGTCACATAAGATTCTGGAGAATGTGCCATTCCTAGCTCTACATCATCCAGTCCTCAAAACTTCTGCCCACTCGGTGTTCATCGTCCTCTTGCTAAAACATCTGGTCTTTAGAGACCCAGAAAGCAAACCGAATTATAAACTGTAAGGATGCTCTTCAACCTTTCACATTATCACTCAATAGCAGATATCATAGGTGCTTTACTTCTAATAAACATCACGTGCACTGAAATGGCTTTGGAGATATCTCTGCTTTGCCAGTAAGTAGGAAATACTCAGCTACATCATCAAGGCTCTAACTTTTACTAATATTTGAGCCTGAACTTCTCAAGATATGCTTTCTATCTACATCATACTGATGGGATTTGCCAGATTAAATATAGACCTATGTAATATAGATGTTTACATCTGACCTCCTTTTTGTAGCTAACAGAGAGAAAGACTGGTTGCAGACACACAGAAGAAATTACTTTTGGAAGAGCCTGGATCAACAACTGATATTAATTCTATACAACCCTACAAAGATATGGGTTGGGATGATACTGAAGAGGACCAATATGTCTCCACACAATCTCTTAGGGTGGATCCAACATTTCCTTAGCAAGTGTTTGGGCTATTTCCAATCAAAGGGAAAGACCAGGTATGCTGTTGACTTCAGTAGAAAAGAAACACACAGGTGGCTTAATCCAATGCTAACTGATGAAACAAACTAATTGCCCGTATCTGGAGCAAAGATAGGATATATGCTTAGGGCATCTGTTTGTTTCCTGTGTTTTTCCATATCTAATCTGCATTATAAACAGTCAAGTGTAAACCAATTTTTTTTTTTTTTTTTGAGACTTCTTTACTTCTATCTTTATTAATAAGGCAAAGGCAATGATCAAGGCAAAACTCAGTACCATTGTCTAAGTTAGTTATGTCTCATTAACTGGTTACCTTCGCTACCTCAGGATATTAGGAAGAGAAAACAAAACAGACTCTGCAGAAATGAAGCCTTCGTAGACATTTAAAAGTGCTTTCTAAAAATGTGAGCTTTAGGTGGAAGAGTTTATATATCTGTATATATGTATAAATATCTGCAAGTGACAATTTGACCTCATTGAATACAGAATTTGATTCAGAAGTGACACAAAGATTACTGCGAAGCTGAAACCAAATGGGAAGAGGGAAATGGCTGTCACTCTTCTCTCCCATCTGCTGTTTTTGTCCTTCCATCAAGGCTTGACGGATAAAGTGCATCTTAAAATTTCAGCACTCCACTTTGATTGCAAGAAGAAGAGTGTTTCTGTCATTTGCAGTTGGCATCAGAATATTTCCTAGATGCTGGAGGATTAGAAGTGCTGCTCTTGTTGCACTGTACCTTTAATGGGCATTTAAAGGGACTATTTGGATAGGCTGAATAGTCTGCTTTCAAATAGCATTGCTGAGTTCTGGTAAAAAGTGAAGATGGGGAAAAGGCAAACCAAACCAAAACAAAGAAAAAAAACATTTCCACAATAATCAAATAGTGAGTGGCACTTCCTAGAAATTGTTGGGCTTGTTTGCTTTGTGCTAGTGCTGTAAATGCTTCGTTCTGCTTTCAGAGTTCCCAGGTCAAAACACAAACTCTTTTTTACATGACTTTTCAATAACAGAGGTACACAGAAACGTGATGCTCAGTCCAAAACCTTCAAGTTTCGTCACTTACTTGGAAAAGTGCATATGAAAGTAGGAAAGTAAATATTATGGAAAAGAAAAAGAGGACGACTGCTACGTAAATAATTGAATTACTTAAGTGTCTATGGCAGGATTTCAGATGACTGTTTGTTAATCATTAGATTATTATGTGATTTCTGTATATCATTAACAGTCTCCCTTTGTAATCTGCATATTTTTCTAATATACAATTCCTTTGATGCTAGTCCATTTTGTTACACTTGGCAGTGTTTCTAATTACCAGTGTCAGTGCATCATTACTCTTGCTGTTATTGCACTCATTAATGACACACGTAGTTTTTTCCTTTTTGATGTCTTTCCCAGCTCAACACACGATGGAACAGACAATGCTTGTAATGAGAAGTATAATTTTGGGAATCAAACTCATTTTCCCAATAATATTTCCAATACTTTCCCATTTTCTGTTATTCCCCAGCACATGTTTGTAATCTCTCTTGATGTCAGAATGCCATCTACATGTTCTGAAAACTCTGAGACCCAGTTTTCCAACAGCGATGATGCAATGGTTTACACTGGATCGTTTTAAGACTCAGTGCTTTTGATGTGTTCAACCAGATGTACTTATGCTTTATCTGGACGTATGTGGGCCCCAGATCTTCCAGTCTCTCAAGTAATGCCATAGAAGTAAATGAAATATTTCAAATGTCAAATGGCTCATCCTAAGACTGGAATCCCAAGCTTAGAACGTAATAAATCTGAAATTACTTAGCTCAGTCTTGAAGACAAATCTGCTAAGAGTCAAAAGTGGGAACAAACGTTTCTAAACAGACAACAGGCCAAATACAGGAAAGAGATTATAGGGAACAATGACTAGGTTTTATTATATTGTTTATAAGAAAAAATAAAACACACTGAATATGATTATTTTTTTTAAGTGGACAAATCCTTTAAGAGAGAAGAAAGAACAAAATTTGGAAGGGTTCAGTCTTTGAAATGTGGATCAAAGTTGTTTGCAACGCAGAGACATCAGTCAGCTCAGGTCTGTTTCTGCTTCTTGAAGGCATCTGTTTTGTATTTCACCAGGACTACTGCAAATTGCTTTCAGCTATAAATTCACAGTGACATTTCTTTTCAGAAAATGAAACACATAAGTGGCAACTTATGAGCTAATGAACAGTTCTCAGGCCCAGCTAAGTCTCTGTGAGCCACTCTGAATGGTGACTGTCTTTGTGTAGAGCTGGTGGAGCTACGGTTTGTGAAGGTTAAACTCTTCAGACATATTTCTGTTGCAGTCACGAAAAGGAGACTGAATGGGTAGGTCAGGTCAACTTGAAGTGTAATATTTGAGCCATTTTCTATTGGAGCAAACAATTAGATTGAGCAATGCAACATGACATATTTGGATTAGAAACAAATGGAAATCAAGGCTAGATTTACGAGCCCTTAATGAGATGGAAGAGTAGAAACTCTTCAATATTCCCCCTATGGAAACAGATCGTTCTTGAAATAAAGATCAAGTATTCAGATCTCTCTGAGTGTCCTCTAAAGGAGGCAGCCTGATTCCAAGGGTTTAGGGTTGATGTCAGTGGTAAGAGCCCTTCGGCATTGATGAATTGGACAGAGAACCCGGGCAGCATCATGACCTCTTCCCGTTGGATAAGAGACACATGTGCTCTTCATGGTGAGTGATGGTTTGATGGTTGGACGAGATGGTCTCAGTAGTCTTTTCTAACATTAATGATTCTGTGATTCAAGATACTTCATGACCATATGTAACTCAAATGTATGTGACACCTTGTTCAAAAATGTTCTACGCAGTAATGGTGTGTGCACCACTGAAAATTGCCTTTTGCAGTTGAAGTTCAGGCTGATAATCCACAGAAAATGGATTTTTCTTTCTCAGATGAAAAGGTCTGGAAATATCTACCTGTCCTGCCTTCACTCCATAACAATTTGCCAGATATTTTCATGCCATAGCAGCATGAACAGCTTGAGAAATCCTAAATAAATACTGTGCATACGCAAGAACTTTTCAGAAGTTTTCTGCACACAGTGTCCTTTTGTCTGGTTTTAATTTATAGCTCCCCTCATGCTCCTTTAGCTTCCTTAGCAGGTTCTCAGATTTCCCGTCCGACTTGGCAGTGATGCCCTGGAAACTCATAGCAGGATTTTCACCACCCTCTGTTTAGATATGCAGCTGAAACCTCCCAGTGGCCCTTTTTAGGTTATGCCATCAATTAACCTTACTGAGAAGAGCAACCTCTCCAACGTGTGTAACATCTCATTCTTGGGGTGGTGGGCAACTGTTATTTATATGCACTGGTTAATCTTTACAGTGTTTATTTCTCTGATGTTAATTCCATATTGTTGTTTATTTCGACTGGGCTAGTTAAAGCTGCCAATTTTCAGAAATTGAAGCTCTACAAACAGTACCAGCAGTGCAAACAATACCGGGATACAAGCAAGTGACTGTGAGTCACAACTTCTACATTCAATTTCCACCTACACATTTGCACTCAATTAACTCCTCCAAGGCTTGTTTGCAATGCTTAACAAGAGCCCATCGATTACATAGGAGTGCAGTGTTTTGGGCCACCTTAGGTGACAGGGGCTTAGATATTCATATAGTGGTAATTAATTCAAACACTGTAAATCACGAATAATAAGGACAAATTGACTGTGATTTCCATTATTACCTAGTGATGATATTACCTCTGCCCTCTTGGCCATTCAGTTCCTGTGAGCTGTGATTCAGGACAGGGTTTGTGCCATAATTGAACAACACAAATCTCACTAACTGCAGCAAGTAAAGTCACCTGTATGGGGAGTAAGGACACAGACAAAGGGAAGCCATGCCAAGAGGAAGTTTGTTTACATTCCCTACAAATTACCATTGATAACTGGGTAGAGAAAAAAAAACCAGCAACAACAGAAAAGTAAAACCACTGTCCTGAACCCCATATCCGTGTGTTCCCCAGGCCAATGAGATCGTCCTTGTGCTTACATGAGACCTTGCAAGTGGAGACTGAGACCTCAAAATACCCTGGGAAAAGAGTGTCTGCTACTTTGTATGACTTCTGCCCACACCTCGGTTGATTTCTCATGCCCCTTTGACTATTTTCCAAGCCTCTCCAATTGGGAAATTCCTCCCACAGTGAGAAAAATGTGATGTTTGGCTCACTAAATCAACTATCATTTCTGTAGCTGATAATCAGGGAGCTGCTTATCTGCTAATAGCCCCAGTCAGGAGCAGGCAGCCAAAGAGTCTGCATGAGTAAAGTTGCTGAATCAGCCAAAAACTTTCCCTTGGGCTGCACTATAGCCTCTCTATGTCCTCCAAACCTATCTTCTCTCTCCAGGACACAAGATGAGCAAAGGTCTAAGGTCTGCTTCGGGGGAGTACCTGAGTTTCAGTTCTGTCCCATGCTCCTCTTGGGTTTGCTGTAGGTTGACCATAATATTGCAGAGGCAACAAAAAGCCTGGCAAGACCCAGACCACTCTTCATCACTGGAAAGGAATGGGTCACACTCGATGTAGTCCTTGATCAGATGGCACACCCACCAATTTATGTGAATTGATAGTAAAACTTGTTCCATCATTGCTTACTCCTTTATCCATACGCACCAAATGTATTTCTCCTCCACAGAGTTGCTATCATGCAAAAGCTTTGGCTTTTTGCAGGACCCTGTAAGGAAATCAGGATTTCAGGTAAAGTACAGTGTACAACTGAGGGACATGGAAAGTGGATATGGTGGAGATGGTTGGACTAGATGATCTAGGTGGTCTTTCCCAACCTTAATGATTTTCTGATTCTATTAAATGAAGCTGCTTGTGTTGACTAACCATATACAGCAAAGACATCCCAGTTGCCTGTTGGACCAACTATTTTGGTCTCGTGACATTAGCTATGATTCTTGGATCGTTCCCTAGACTAGATATGATGAACAATGCTGGCACACTCATTCTGTAATAGATTTTTTTCAAGTTGGATAAAAACAGCACTAAACACCAAAAACGGTCTAGTTAATGAGTGATCACTGCCAGACCAAGTAGACTGGCTGGTTCCATTTTCATTAGACATTTCCTTAATGTAGTAGAAGAGAGTGCTATTGGACAACTACATTACCTCCTGGCTCTTCAGCCACTGAGTTCACTTTGAGGCTGTTAGTGTTAAGGGAATCTGGTAGGGCATAAGCCAAACATGTCTGAGGGCCGTGTGCCTCTGGAAAGTCCACGATGGAGGCTGTGAGCTCAGGCACAAGAAGCCAGGCAGATCAGAGCCAGGGCTGGCTTGTGGCCAACCAGCTTAGCACACAGGCAGAGTAAACACCCATCTGTCTGCACCCATCCATGAAGATGTACCTTAGGGGAGGTCAAAGGGAAAGAGCTGCTGGGGAGAGGTTTCCAGTGCCTTTCCCCAGAAGCATTTTCCCTGGCATAGGAATTGTCTGAAGCAGCCCTCCTCAGGGGGCTGTTTCTTTGATGGGGCAATGTACTCATAGCCTGATATAGTGTTGAGTTAAAAGGATGTGATTTGTGACGCATGTTACAGCATGAAAGGAAAACAGTAGTACCAACTAGCCCTGGCCCAGAGAAAGCATGATTTATTCCCTACTGCTGTATCCAAGTGCATCCTAGAGAGGCAAAAAGTCTACTGCTGAGCCCCCTGGGGATTTTTTCACCACACAGAATCATCCTTCTCTCCTTCCCTCCACTGCAATGAGGAGCTGTGCTAAAATAATATCCCACTGCGGCTAACCCACAAAAAGGTGGTCTCTATGATTCTCACACTGAATGAGTCCAGCCCCATTCTGGAAACCATGCATGAGTTTTTGCAGCTGAACAGAAGGAGGAGGGCAGTGTCCCTTTATGATGACAATAGAAGTAAACCCCATACAGTAGAGCCTTGATGGAGGAGTCAGCCAGTCTTCTTGTTAAACTGGAAACCTCAAGTTAAGCTCAAGTCCCTGGGGACCTAGAGAGACAGAAAATGGCATTTGCAAATTCATCAAAGACGTAAAGTAATACGTGGGGACGTGGTTATTGGGCATAGTGAGGGTGGGTTGGGGTTGGACTTGGTGATTTTAGAGGTCTTTTTCAACCATAGTGATTCTCTGATTCTATGATTCTAGGCCCTCTGCATCTATGGAAGGAGCCAGGTTGTACTTCTTTCAACCAATATTTGATTGAGTTGCACTGGAAGAACTCCTGTTGTGTTTTTATGCACACAGCACAAGGCAGTCCTGACCCTTTGATTTTCTCATTTGTAATGCGGGCAAGGGCTCCTCTGAGGAATGCAAAGAAAACTGTTCTTCTTCCTCCACCTAGATCTAAAGAGTATATATAGATTTTTATGTGAATTTTATATAGGTTCAGGTGAAAAATTGTGCTTTCCAGGAGTATGAGATATCAAATATTGCTCTGAAGTCTTCATGTGCTATGGATAATCCATTCTACATGCTGATTGATGGAAGAAATACTTTTAGCTATGCTCAGTGATTCAAATCCTTACATAATGGAAATCAACAGACTCAGGAAAATGAAGTTTCTCCCATGAAAATTTGACCTTTTACTTTTTCAACAGGACTTTTTTTTTATTATTCTTTTTTTTTTTTTTAATGCCTCTACTATGAACAGTCAAGACTAGACATCATTTCCCTTTGGTCTGCATCCTGTTTTTGAGAACAATAGCTGCATTTTTGACACGGTGCCAGCCCATAATTCATGCTTTTCTGCATCCCTTAGAGCACAGACTTGGCTGATATTACAATATTTTGTTTCATTGAGATGACAGTTCCAATTACAACATTTTTTTTTTTTTTCTAATCAATATTATTCCTAAAAATGTAAACGTTATAGGAATAATAAACAAGGAAGAGAGAAACCTTGTCTCTCAATGAAAGATGGGTCGTAAATTCCTTTGACCTAATCTTCAGTCTACTCAAATATAGTACAGTTCAAAAGTTCAGCTTGGGCTCAGGCTTCATTGGGTTTATGTCCTGTTTGGGACAGACAGCTTGAAACAAACAAGAAGAGTCCACTGAAGAGCAGAGGGGAGGAAGGCTGTGGTCAGGATGGAGAAAACAGAACAGCTAGGGATGGAAAGCAAGAAATTCAATGAAAAAAAAAAAAAAGAATACTGTTTACAGACCCCCATTCTTGAAGGAGCCACCAATTTTGACCTTGATTGTCCACTGAGCACAGTCCGAAGTTGCTGAAATCAGCACTGTTCACATTCATTTTTCTTGCACTTGTACTGAACCTGATGAGCATCACCTGATGTCACCAACAGTCTCATATGTGTTGGTAGTATCACTTTTAGAGCAAAAAAAGAACATCCACAGCAGCAGTGCCTTTTCTGGTATTAACAAAACTATGCCACCTAAGGGTTGCTTCAAAGCAGGATTGTGGATATTCCAGTTCAATCGTCATTATAGAAATAAACACATTTTTCATTCACAAAGCAAGCAGGATTTGAGCACTCAGACTGATTTGATAGTTGGAATCATCTCAGAAGGCCTGAATAATTCACATTTCAATATTTCTAGGTCCAAACTGATGGGAAAGCATCTGCTTCATTCCCCTTGCATACAGCCTCTTTCAGGAGGGAGTCTTTACTGAGTCTCTGGGGTTCAGGATCAATCCCAATGTACATTTACATCTACACCACTACTAAGACTGTAAAAAATCCATCCAACTTTCGACTTATATTTTCTGTGTTTCTTTTTTTTTTTTTTTTTTTTCCCCTCCTTCCCTACTGATTCAGAATGTTTAAAACATCCCTTTCTGTTTATGTGCTTTAATTCTCCTCCTTCCACAGCCAACCCATTCTCATAACCTTTCTGCAAAGGTCCCATTTTTCACACCTATCCCAGTGGCTGCTGCATCCCCTCTGAACTCTCTCACAGCGTCTGGCTGGAAAACCTCACTATGTTTTGTAACCATATTCCTGATAGAAAGGAGCAGTGATCTTGAGGAGTGCATTCGGGATAGCAAAGAGAGCAGAAGGGGGATAGCAGCAGCTGCCATGAGTTGGGTCTTGTGGACGTGTAAATTATCCCTAGTCAGGATGTAATTGATACTGGATGTCATCTCAACGTGTCCCAGTTGTCATGAAAAACATAAAAATGGTTTCCGTGACTTCACAAGCAGGGAGAGGAGTAGATAGTTAGTGGGGGTCTGGCTGGTGATCAGAATGTAACTTGATCTCTTTCGGTTATGGCTGAGTTGTCTTTGAAAACTGCACTGATTCAACCAGCGAAATGATTGCCACTCTGTCACAACTCAGATACTATCATGTTGTGTCTTTGATTCCAATTTGTAGAGGGGTCTGATGCACTGCAGTGGAAAAGAAAGGTTCTTTGGAGCATTTTTATCCAAAATTTATCATCTTCAGTTACATGTTTAGACTTGTCTTAATGGTTTATTTTGGGGAGGGGGAGGTTGGGAGGAAGTGGAAGGAAAGTAAGGGAAATAAACTCTTTTTATTTGGTCCAAATAAAGGAAGATATTTCTTTGAGATAAGGCTTTATTCCCATAACAACTCTTGCACAAGACCTACATCTCAACAGGCAAGTTGTGAAATAAGAAGGGGAAAGAAAAGGACAATAAACATTCAGGCCTTGAGATCATAGGATCATAGAATCGTTTGAGTTGGAAGGGACCTTTAAAAGCCATCTGGCCCAAACCCCCTGCAACGAACATGAACACCACACCTCCATCAGGTGCTCAGAGCCCCATCCACCCTGACCTTGAATGTCTTCATGGGTGGGGTATCCAATGCTTCTTTGGGAAAGCTGATGCATTCTCCATAGACCACAGTAAGTGTAGAACACTCAGGTATCCTGCTAGGAGACACCTAAGAATATCTTGTGGGGGTGAGCCCAGAGGTCTACTGAAGAGCAATAGGAAGTGCATGATGCAAACTAAATGAAGTGACACATTCTGTAGCACTCAAACACGTGATGTCATTGCACTTTATTGTATCTACTAGAAAGCCTCCCTGTCAGCAGCCTAAGGAAGCAGGAGGCTGGAAAAGCAATTAGACCATGGGAAAAGAAGAAAAACACATAATATGACATTGAATATGCACAGACAGAAAATTTTGCAAACACTTTCTGGCTGAAAACCAGTCTTGATTTCTGTTCCTGCACTTTGGCCAACAACAACCCCAGGCAGCGCTACAGGCTTGGGGCAGAGTGGCTGGAAGACTGAGTAGAGGAAATGGACCTGGGAGTATTGATTGATGCTCAGCTGCACATGAGCCAACAGTGTGCCCAGGTGGCCAAGAAGGCCAATGGCATCCTGGCCTGCATCAGAAACAGTGTCTCCTGCAGGAACAGGGCAGTGATTGTCCCCCTGTACTCAGCACTGGTGAGGCCGCACCTCGAGTACTGTGTCCAGTTTTGGGCCCCTCACTGCAAAAAAGACATCGATGCCCTGGAACGTGTTCAAAGAAGGGCAACAAAGCTGGTGAGGGGTCTGGAGCACAGGGCTTATGAGGAGAGGCTGAAGGCGCTGGGAATGTTCAGCCTGGAGAAGAGGAGGCTCAGGGGAGACCTTATTGCTCTCTATAACTACCTGGAGTGAGCTGGGGGTCGGCCTCTTCTCTTGTGTAACTGGTGATAGGACTAGAGGGAATGGCTTCAAGCTGTGCCAGGGGAGGTTCAGGCTGGACATTAGGAAATACTGTTTCTCTGAAAGAGTGGTCAGGCAGTGGACTGGGCTGCCCAGGGAGGTGGTGGAGTCACCGACCCTGGAGGTGTTCAAGGAACGTTTGGATGTTGTGTTGAGGGACATGGTTTAGTGAGAACTGTTGGTGATTGTGGATGGTTGGACTGGATGATCTTGTAGGTCTTTTCCAACCTTGGTCATTCTGTGATTCTGTGATTCTGTGGATTTGAGAGTGAAGTGACATTAAGCATAGGAGACCAGATCTAACATAACAGCCAGGTAAAGCAAAGGACTTGGAGCATCTGTTCTTCAAACTAATTCTGACTTCTTATGTAACAGACTTGGACTGTTCTATCCATCTGGGCTTGACTGGATGCCCAGAAACATATTTGGTGGCCTTTGAGATACCCTGGGGTATGCTACCTGGCCTCCAGCTGGAGGCTAGCTGGAATAGCAAGGTTTCCTCTGGATGTTATTTTGCACCTGGAAATTCTGTATTTTTGAAGCCCAAACATCAGGAACATCCTAAATGGTACCAGTTTCTTGCCAAAGACTAAACCTGCTGCCTGTATGCTAATGCAGACAACTTGAGCCTTTATCTTTATCTCAGGCTTAAGATACTTCAATGTGGGTGTCTAGATGTGAGCATCACCATGTGGTCTGATGGAGATACATTTAATACAGTTGATGGATGAAGAAAGTTTCAACTAACTGGGTAGCTGGACTGTGGTTTTCCCAGAAGACCCACTTCTGACATCAACATCAACATCAACAACTTTTACCAACTCTGAGGACACTTGTACTGCCAAATCCATTCTACAGCTGCAGTGCAGGAAGTAGATACCATTAAGGGGCTTGTCCTCAGACTTTTCTCTACCCATTCATAAAAATATGACCCATTCCTCTTTTTTTTTTTTTTTCTTTTTTTTTTTTTTTCCAGAAACTCATAGGATAATTCAGGTTAGAAGGGGTCTCTGGAGGGCTCCAATCCATCTCCCAGATCAGAACAGGATCAACTGCAATGTTAGGTGCTGACCAACGTCTGTCTTCTTTCTAACTGCCTTTCCAGTATTGCCAAAAGATTTTCCCCCATGGTCTCTTCTTTGAGCTGAAAAAATCTTGTTCTTTCCATCTCTTCCTCGGATATCATATGCTCCAGCCCCATCTTGGTGGCCCCACTGGACATGCTCCAGTTCGTCCGTATCTATTCTGCACTGGGAGGCCAACAGCTGGACACAGTATCCAGATGTGGTGTTAGAGGTGCCAAGTAGAGGGGAAAAACAGCATGCATTGATTTCTCAACTCAGATTATGTGGATGTAGCTGAATACTCAGCTAGATTTCATTCTCACTGGGGCGTGATGTTGATTCACGAACAACTTGTTGTCCACCAGTACCCTCAGGTCCTCTTTAGCAAAGTTACTTTGGCAAAGCTATGGTCAAGTAGTCACCAGACTAGACAAACTTGTCCAAAGTGCAGATCTTCACTTTTTGCTGAACTTCATGAAGTTTCTGTAGGATCATTCCTTTACTGTGGGACATCCCTTTGAATAGCAGCTCTGTCCCAGCATGTGAACCACTGCTTCACCTGGTGTCAGCTGCAAACATGCTGAAGGCTCTGTCCCGCCACCCGGATCACAAATGAAGGGCTTAAATAATGCCACTCTCCCAGTACCAACCCCACAGTAACAAAATACAGCTTAAAAACAGAAATTTAGTTAACGCAGTATGCAGCTTGCCTTGTCTTTCTGCCCTTATTCCTCCACTCTCTACTTCTTATTCACGATTTCATCCTGACCATTCCATCCTTGTTCCTCTTCCAAATTCCTGATTTAGCTGTGCTTATTCTCCTTCTGTTCTCCTCACCCCATGCATCCTCTTCATTCATCCGTTGCAAACCTTCTTCTCCTTGGTGGCTTTCCTGCATGAAAATGGATTTCCCTTCTTCTCTCCTCTTGTTGCCAGGTCCCCGAACTTTCCTTGCCACCCTATTTTATGGAGAAGTCAGAAACAGTAGAAATTAATCTCTTCTGTTTTCACCTTCCAGAATATTTCTTCCTAAAGGTATATTTCTTGATGTCACCTTTGCTGTTTGCTATTGCAAAATTCATTCATTCTCCTGGGTGTGGTCATGATATCAGAGGAACAATGGATATGACTTCTGAACCTGGAAAGTGCATGTCTTTGATGTAGTGAATGCCATAATCAAACAGGAGAGAAACATCTGTGTAACTAACCCAGCCCTGCACCACAACAAAACTACCATGATCAGTATCGTGGGAGAAAAGTGATTCTCCCTCTCCAAGCTGCAGGACTGTCCCCTTAAATTTACCAATATTTTCTTTAGTATCCTGTTGCACTGGTCATGAAGTGCCTTTGCATGTGAAAGAAGTTGTGTAATTTGACAGCCTTCCTAGAAAGCCTTTATCTGCTTATTCAGTTTCTTTTCCTTATGTTTCAGTTTCACCTCATCAATGAGTTGGGGAGCAGTGGGTAAGCACTACTTACTTTCAGCTCTCTAGGATGCTTTTCATTTTGGAGAGTATTACATCAACACTTTATAGTTTCCCTGTCCCATTGTTCCCTCCTCAATGGCTCTCAGCTCCTCTCATCCCCATTTCCTCCTGTTTCTTGGCCAACCCTGCTTGGCCATTCACCAAGCCATGACCTATGAGACTAAAATCTGCTCCAGCTGAATAGTTGTGACAATGCCAGAAAGCTGCAGACCCTCATGTTCGTTTTTCTTCATTCCTTGTGCTTAATCCTCATCTTTCACCCAAGTGAAGCTAGGTGAATAACTGCTCTGTGAAAGATGGGGTATTTAACTTGGTCCTTCTGAGAGCTGACCACAGGGCAGAGGAGCCACTTGTCAGTAGCTTTGCTGTATTTCAGCTCTTCAAATACTCATAACACTGACATGGTGGGCAACTATCATTAGCAAGGAGAATCTCAAGTGAACGAAGATGTGTGAACCTGCACAGTTTCAGTTTTGCTTGGGGATGTGTAGGACATACTTCAGAGGTCTGGTTTTGAGAGGAGATTGCAGAAACACATAATGGTTGGGTTGAAATCATAGAACAGCTTAGGTGCAAACTACTCAGGGGGGTGGTGGAGTTACTGTCCCTGGAGGGGTTCAAGAACTGCAGAGATGTGACACTGAGGGAGATGAATTAGTGGGCGATATTGGTGGTATGTGGATGGTTGGACTGGATGATCTTAGAGGTCTCTTCCAAGCCTTAACGGTTCTATGATTCTATGATTCTGTGATTCTGATCTTTAAGTGATGTATTTCTGATATTGGCCTGTGTGTGCTTGTGCCTTTGCATGTGTGCACAAACAAAATTGGCAATTATTTATAGAAAATAATAGATACGACCAGAGGATACTTTACATGGAATCACAGAATCATAGAATGGCCTGGGTTGAAAAAGACCACAATGATCATCTGGTTTCGACCCCCCTGCTGTGTGCAGGGTCACCAACCACCAGACCAGGCTGCCCAGAGCCACATCCAGCCTGGCCTTGAATGCCTGCAGGGATGGGGCATCCACAACCTCCTTGGGCAACCTGTTCCAGTGCATCACCACCCTCTGGGTAAAAATCTTCCTCCTAATATCCAACCTAAACCTCCCCTGTCTCAGTTTAAAAACATTCCCCCTTGTTCTATCACTATCCACCCTCGTAAACAGCCATTTCCCCTCCTGTTTATATGCTCTCTTCAAGTACTGGAAGGCCACAATGAAGTCTATGCAAGGTAAGACATGTTTTTCCCTTATAAAGAGATATGAAGGATTCAGGTTGTGGACTTGATTTATTTCTTCCCAGGCAAGTAAAAGGGTACCGAGTGGCTAGGAAAATAGATGGAAGCATAACATAAAACTCTCTGTGCTCCTGAAATATTAGGAGGTACTTAATGGTATTAACATTAATCCACAATGGCTTGTTCTGGACTGACCGGGGTTCTACCAGTGAGCTCTGTAATCAAAGGCTCTGTACTCTGCTCAGGTGTTATTTTGTTTCAGCTTTGCAGGAAAAGCTCATGCCTTTGGAAACTGGGACGTGACTTTCCACGGATGACCAAATGAGTCACAACTTGCTGAACTTTCAGTGTCCCACTCTGGGAGTTCTCCAGTGCTTCCAGTACTTACATCTGTCTGACTCCACTGCAGAGAATCGTTTTTGGGAACAAATCACAGGAACCAGTTAGAGTCTTGTGTAGCAACTGTGTGACAGGAAATACGTGAAGGAGATCTGTTGTCCTTCCCTAAGCAAACTCAGAGAGGAAGTTGTGTGCTGCTTGCAACAGCAAAAAAATGTTGCATTTTCTTCATAAATCCCATATTATGTACTACACATCCCAGAATCCCACAAAGACATTTCTTGTGTTAGCACACACACCCTTTGCATAAGCAGATGTTGTTGCAGGGACTTTATGAAACAGGAATCTATAAGAGGAATCTATAAGAGGAATCTATTCTTTACCAAGAGAGTAGTGAGGTGCTGGAACAGCTGCCCAGAGAGGCTGTGGATGCCCCGTCCATCCCTGGTGGTGTTCAAGGACAGGTTGGATGGGGCCCTGGGCAGCCTGGGCTAGTATTAAATGTGGAGGTTGGTGGCCTTGCATGTGGCGGGGGATTGGAGCTTCATAATCCTTGAGGTACCTTCCAACCCAAGCTATTCTATGATTCTATAAGGGTGTAAACCAAGATTACAAAATCAAAGCTTACCTGTATCTTTCCAATTTATTGAGACAACATTAATAAGTAGTGGAAAGATGTGTAATGTGAGAGTAATAGCTAGATTTGGTGCAGGGACAGATACTTTGATGTTTGAGCTTCAAGATTTGAGGCTAACATGTCTGTACCCCTATTTTGAGGAATAAGAGCATTGAATTCTTCAATTTCTCACCGTTTTCCTTCTTCTAACTCCTTTATTCAAATTTCCTTTCCCTCACACTCCTCATCCCATTTAAAATAACCAAATTGGCAAGAGAAGGCTCATGTCACTTCTCACTTGCTTATGTTGCTAACAGAGAAATCCAAATGAGCCATGCTGCATGTTACTCCTTGGGGCCTATTCCTCGAGAAAGCTTTTCTGCTCCCATGGAAGTCAATGGAAGCCTAATTGGTCCCAGATGTTTAGTAATAACAAGCACTTCCTTTTGGTACAGCCAAACAAAAGCAGTGTTAAAACTGTTAATTAAATGGGTTTGGCTCTGTCATCAGGTTATTAACTAATTCCAGTCCTGGCAGTCAAGCTAATACTGTGTCTCAGAAGGAGATGTTATCTTCCTGTGCTCAATAAGAAAGGCATGAACTCAGAGTATGGCTAAATTGCCCATGTCGGGGCACACAGCACAGCTTGCTTTCACATAAAAGGAAAAGCTCAAAGACTTCAGCACTGGGCTTCCAACTAAGCCCAGGGGTTGTTGCTTGTGCAAACTCTCTTCTAAAAGAGTAAGAGCTTGAGAGAATGCACAGTGCCAGCTCTCACTGGCTTTTCACTGTTTGAATGTTGTCCTGGGTAATGTGCTCTCGATGGCCCTACTTGAGCAAGAAGATTAGCCCACATGAGCCCTTCCAGCCTCAACCAGTCTGTGATTCTGTGATTTGGTGATTTTGTGATTCACACATACTAGACCATTAGGGCATGGTCCTGCCACCTGTGCCAATGAATTATTCCAACATCATTCGTGTACATCTCCATTAGATCTCCTTTACGTTCATTGGCTGTACTTTAAGATGTATGGAAGTTATAGACCTAAATTCTGAACACCATAGAAAGAATAGGAAGACATAACTTTTCACCTGTGGAGTATTCCAAGCTGGTGCTTTAATATATTCACATCCCTGTGTATTTTACAAAATTCAAAGGTGTTTTTATTGTACAAAATCCTGCAACAAAAATGACCAGCCGGTTACTTACACATCCGCTTTAAAAATAGAATTATACATCCTTCTGTAGTGTGTTAATTTTGACATTCACTAGCATGAAGAAAAAAGTAGTGGAGCAGCAATTTGACTCTGAGTTATTTACCTGAACAGGTTTTGGTTTGGCTTCTGTTTCTCTTATGTGCTGAAATGTACATTTCCTGGCATTAACGGAGAACCCATTGTGGCTCCTTTCAAAGCCATTGGGTCCCATTGGTAGGTCAGGCTCCTGCTGTTGGAAAGCTTTTTTTTTTTTTTCACTTCAAAAGGGTGAATCTGCCATCAGAGTACAGGACATAACATATGTCAGGGTCTGCCTTTAGCAACACAACAGGTTGATCATACTAAACCCATCACAGATGATTGAAAATCTACAGACTTCTTCTAGCAACCGGACCTCAGTAGGGAAATATAGTGGACCTCTGATTTGAATAATGGCCCAGGACTCAGTTCCCTGCATCTTGTTTCACACTTTCGTCTTTGAAACATGTCTAGCCTCCTGTGACCTTTAAAAATAGTTATATCATCATAATCTTTTTGCATTGAAATGCAACTGTATGCAGTGAGTTCCCAACAGTTTTTCTTAGAAATACAAACATTTCAGTCCAACGATAGCTGGTTGAAATTCATTCTGTAAGACTTTTCTTTTAAAGAGCGTCCACCCCAGAGATGAATTTCTTCACATTAAACCCAGTTAAATATGTATTGCACGAGAGGGGCAAATTTCTCCTCTTTGAGTTGAACTGTGGACCTGTGACCTTCTGAGCAAGTCTGGGTAATACGTAGTGCAGCTGTTTCACACCTGAGATTTCTGTTACAGTGAAAGATCCAATTTCGGGCTGCCCTGGTGATTTTGTGATTTCATTTTAACATTTAGGAGATCTCATTTCTAAGGTTTTTTGGAGAAGAAAAAAAAAAACCAACACAGAAATCTCAGTGTAAGGAGTAACATCTCACAGAGTTAAACTACTTTGAGAAGGGCTTTCAAATTCAGCTGATGTCATCAACAACTGGCATAAAAAGAAGTGATTGCTATAACACTATAGATATCTATAATGTTATATGCATATACATATATATATATATTTATATGTATGAAGCCTCTCTATGGAGGTGACATTAACAAAGCATCTCTGAGTTTAGTGAAATGTCTCCCGATTTAGAAGGCTTTTTCTTTTTGTCTGGTTTAAATCACACCTCCCTCACAACCACAGGGCTTTACAGTGTCTACTACAGCTCTATGTTAGGTAGAGATCATTTGCTTGTGAACAAAGCAAATGCAAAATGTGTTAAACTCTCCCTTAATTCCCTGCAACCCTGTAGTGGGGTCATTCAGGGGAGCTGTGAAAGTGCCTTAAAATCCACAGTTAAAAGTCAAGGAGAAGAATTTTACCCTTCATTTCTACACGGCGGCAGTGTAGCACCTGATTTCTTCGGTTTTCAAGGCAATCTCTGTGCTATGCTTTAAACTGTTGGCTGAAGTTCTGCCTGCGAAAGCAAAAGAACGAACCCACTCCGATGATGATCACGGATAAAACCAACACAACTGTTAATATAATAAGGAAGTTGATTTTCTTTAGATCCTCTTTTTCACAGTCTTCTGGTTTAATGTTCCCAATGTGCATTTCTTCCTGGTATCCAAAGTTCTGGGTGTATTGGCATGTTAGGTGCTCTATGTTCGAGATCTGGACGTTTTTGTTCTGGATCATCGATGACAACCAAATATTTCCACAGCAGTTGAGTGGGTTACCAGTGAGATATAAGTTTTTAAGAGAATTTTCTAATGCTAAAATATTGCTGTTCTGTAATGTACTAAACCTATTGTTCCGTAGGTCCAGAACTTCCAGTGGAGAGCCACTGCCCCACTTGGGCAGCCAACTCAGCTGATTTTCAGAGAGGTTTAAGTGTCTAAGGTGACTAAAACAAGGCAAGTCAATATTTAATTCTATCAGGCTATTGCCATGTAAATGCAAGTATTCAAGTGACTGTTCCAGTCCTGATAGCGCATTAACTTCAATTGTCAGCCCTGGGTTCATGGAAAGATCCAAGAAAATCAGAGAAGTCTTGAAGAAAGTGTGTGCTGGTAGGATGCTCAGCATGTTGTCAGCTAGAAACAAGTGCTGAAGAGCAGGAGCATCAACAAATGATATGCAACCATTTTCCTCTCCAGCGAGTCTTTGCTTTGCTAATCCTGAGTACATGCTGCAAAGAGTGATGTTGTTGCTCTGTAGATTGAGCCATCTGAGGCTTGGAAGTCTTGAGAAGATGTCAAATTGGAGGGTCTGAAGATGGTTGTTCTGAATATAGAGCTCCTTCAAATTCAGCAGTGTGTCAGCATGTAGGAAGAGGCTCTGCAAAGCATTGTAGCTCAAATCGAGGACAGTTAAGGAGACCAACGTACTGTCAGAAGTTACTTCAAAAGTCTGAAGACAATTTTTACTGAGGTTAAGGGTGTGAAGAGACAACATCGATTCGAAGAACTCATCCGGAATGGATTTGATTTCATTGTAGCTTAAGTCTAAGTATATAAGTTGGGATAAATTAAGAGAACTTTTGTTTCTACTTTGCTTCTGATCAAGAAGATGAAAAGGAGCATCTAACCATTCATTCTCCATGTAGTCCATTTTATTACGAGAGGATTCAGCTGTGAGCTGAATTAAATTCTTTGATAAATTCAGAGTTACCAGCTTGTTCACCTGAGGGAAGACTGGGAAGCGAAGCAGTTTGTTTTCACTCAGATCCAAGCATCTTAAGCTGTACTCATCATCTGACTCTGTGGTGTGGAAGGACTCAATGCTGTTCCTGCTGAGGTCAAGTATCTCCAACTGCCTGAGGTTGAAATCAGAGATGCAAGTAATTGAATTCATGGAGAGATTCAGTCTGGAAAGATTCAGTAGAGTCTCAAAAGCGCCTTCTTCAATTTCCATGATGATATTACTCTGAAGATCTATCTCCACAAGACTGGGAGATCCCTGAAACATCCTGTGTGATATCATTATAATACTGTTACCTGCCAGTGAAAGATAGCGCAGTGCTGGAGCTCGTTTAATGAAATATTCAGCCATCCCATTGTAGAGACTGTTGTGAGACAAGTCCAGTATCTCCACCTTGGGTAAAAGTCCAATCCCTTCTGTCCCAATCTGAGCAAGCTCATACAAGTTGTTGTTAGCTAAATTTATTTCCAGCAAACTTGTCATGTGTGCAAAGACTCCAGGCGTGATGAAGCTTATCTGGTTGGAGCTTAAATCGAGGCACTGGAGGGAAGCGTAGAGGGGTAAAGGCATTTCAGGGATGCTTTGTATCAGATTTCCAGATAGATCTATCTTGTTTACATTTGGATGGAGCTCACGAGGGATTTGGTGTAGGTCTTTGTTGTGGCAAAATGCCTGCAAGTTTGCCTGCCAGAAAAAAAAAAGAGAGAAAGTGGGAGGTCACCTGACAGATGAAAAACATACTTGTATGAAACTTAAAGAAAATAATACTCAACAACCGGTAAGGTCCTTCTCATATAATTTTCTTTGAGCATTCATACAGCAAGCACAACCATACTAATGCTTCTTTGCAGCTAAGTGTTAGCACTCCTTTCATTTCATATATCTAACTTAAACTAGTAGAGTTGTATCTACGTATAATATCTACTACACATTCTCCTTTTTCCCAGGCTTATTTTAATAGTTCCAAGTGAAGATGTTTTACTTGTTTCCACTGCAGTCAAAAACTTTGTCCTCACTTTTCTTCTGATCCTTGCCTTTCTCAGCTTTATTCTAAATCACTCTAATGGATTCTGCAAACTCTACATGCAAGAAGTGGTACTAAGAAAGGCTCCTCTCTGTTGACAGTACAGTTCCCAAAGCAGGAACATGGAAGTTAAGGAAGCTCTCTCTTCGTTAGTCACGCCCCTCAAATATTTGATTTTGCCTTCCTTTAGAGTCATGGCTTAGATAATCAGTGTGCCCTTAAGAAACTGGGTTGTTCAACTATTCATACAGTACTGATGCAAACTTCCAAACTCTTTCTGTTTATGCTATACATAAGAATCCTTTTCCTAAGGCAATAATTCTTATCTCCTCTCATGGGTGCATGCCTTATGCTCCATCCATATGCTTCATCCCCATGCATCAACCACAATGGACAATAATAGTGCTGGACAGTAGGAAAAACTCCCTGGAGGTGTTCAAGAACTGTGAAGGTGTGGGTGGTTCTTGGAGACATGATTAGTGGGCAGTATTGGTGGTAACCAGACATCTGGACTAGTTGAACTTAGAGATCATTTCCAATCCTAATGATTCTATGTTTGTATGAATGCAGCAGGGAAGGCATTTCATGTAAAGCCAGCTTTGAGGAGAAAAAGATACGTGGTGATGGCCACACTTTTCTCACCCACTTCTCAGCAGCAGGGCAGAAAAAAATTCAACCTCGTCAAATTCATCTCCTAAATACATGCCTGTTTAATTGCACATAAGATTGAATCCATGTCCAAAGGAAAATTTGGAATGTGTGTTCATAAGGAACCCTGGAAACACTGAGATAACCGTCCTTGCATAAATGTCAAGCTGTATTTTGTTATTAAGGGGAACACACAGCAGTGGGAGGAAGTGGAATGCAAAAGGCATAGACAGCATTTAATCTACTGGAAGAAAACTCTTGTTATGAATGTATACGGGTGACCGGGTCATGTACTGTTTGTAGAAAGATCAGAAAGAAAGGAAAAAAAAGAAAAATCTGATGAATCTTAACTTCTGTGAAAAAGAATCCAGATTCCATGACGTAAAGCTCTGCATTAGCTTTTCCAACATTACAAAAACATTAATTTAAAAAAAAATATTATAAACCATCTGTTTCATGTGAACTTCTTGTTGAATGAAGTGACGGATCTGCTTAGGAGAAGTGGGGCAACAGTCCATACTTTGTGACTCTCTTTTGCATCGTGAGAGTTTTGGAGAGCACATAAAAATGTGATGGAGAATTGTAAGTGCTCGTATAAATGTCAGATATGCACAGGATTCTCCACAGTCCTTCCTATGGTATAACCTTCCCTAAGATCTGATTTTGCAGTTGGACTTGATGATCTGCAGTTGGACTTGGTGATCTTGAAGGTCTTTTCCAACCTGAGCAATTCTATGATTCTATGATTCTGTGATTAAATCACACACTTTGATCACTCTCCGCTTCCGCTGAGTAACCAGCACCATCCAATGCCCATCAATGCCATTCAGGTTTTCATTGAAGACCACGATGGAGAACACAGTCACCACATTCCCATGCATCTTGCAGGACTGGGCCCTTAATCTGCATGCACTGAACTCTCTAAGTGAGAAAAGGGTCTGATAAAATCTGTACCTGACTTTGTCTGACATTTGTTCCTATAACATTTCCCCTCTCAATTTTCATTGGTTTCACTGTTTTGATCATCACTGAATTTCTTAACTAGTCTGTTCTACACCATCTTTTTTCCCCTCTGGACTCAAACTCAAACTGCATGAATCTCATTCTCATCAGCAGCAGAAGGGAAAGATGAAGTACGTCTCAATGGGACTGAGCAAACAGTGTCTGTTTGTGTGTGTATCTCCCCTTCCCCCTGTAGCTCAAGGAGTTGGCAGTCTGAGGCTGGAGAAGTTTATGTCAGTCACATGTTCCCACTTAATCAGCTCAGTTGGTGCTGTCACTGGATTATTTAAAGCCCATTGGGAGGAGAGTGGAACACTTGGTTCATTCCATGTTTGTCTTCTGGTGAAAATATGACACTACAACTCAAAAGCTGACCATCATTTGAATTCCGACTCCAGTCCTTCACTGGGTGGAAGTTGTCACCCACCTTAGTGACAGCCCTGCAAACAAAGCAGCTGGATCCAAGGCCTTGTTGCTGCATATCTTCTCATGAGTGTTTGAGCCAAAGAATTTGGGCTGGAGCTACCTGGGGCCAGCTTGTATGTTCTTCAGAAGTGCTGTCCAGGTAAAGGCTTCACCACACAACGAAGTCTTAACAATTTGTATATGCACCACTAAGTGTGGACTGATAACCTATGATAACCAGTATGATATATTGTTGCATGGCATTGATGCAAGGTAATACATAGTTTTATGAAAACCTTTCCCTTGCATGATATATTGGAAGATCCTCCTTTGCCAGTTAACATGAATTTCTTTAGGAGGAAAAACTCATGAAAAACTCCCTCCTTGGAAGGCAATGTGAGCTAGGAAGAACCTCTTGACATTGAAGCTGTGCCTTCTTGTCTTGTAAGGGAGCAAATGGCTGGCTCTGACCTAGCTCAGTAGAAAGGTAATGGCTTTAATGGACATTTTACCTCCTAAAACCTTACAAGATCATGATCACCTACAAGAACATGAGCGATGAGAAGCTTAGGTTTCTGAGTTATGCCTCTTCCAGAAGACTTGGGATGAAAGTTTCCAATTCTGAGCCTTTCTTATCTTAAAGGTGCCATTGCAGGGAAGGCAACATGTAAAAAATGATGCAGTGATAAAAAATCATCCTATTAAATAAGTGGGACTCCCAGTGGGCACATCAACAAGCCCCGAAACCTCTTTGAGCTGTGTAGAAATGTGTTTAGATTTACATCCTCCTCCATCCATTGCATGAAACGCTCAGCAAATGAAGAGTGGCAAAGCTCCACTGATTTTAGCAGTGCGGAGCTGTTAATTTATACCAGATGAGCATCCCAACCCCCAGCTGCAGCCAGAGCTGAATTTATCCCAGACTCATTGCGTACAGCCTTGGGTTTTTGGCCTGTGCAGTTGGCCTGTTGGAAGCAGTTTACAGTGCAGTGGTGGAAACAAGCATGTGTTTACTTCTCAGCAATCAGCCTGATCTGTGACCCATCAAGAAATGGGACGGAGTGAAATCTGCTTGGATTATTGCATGTCTCGCCTGGCATTCATGTGACTATGATACATGGGACCCAAGCTGTCATGTTTACAGCGGGTTCATCAGTCTTCCCTCGGCAGCCAATGAGCTGAGCTACCCAGCCACCTTCCCAAGATCTTTTTATATATACTAGGTCTTAATTTCTTTGGAATTCAGGAAGCACAGCAATGCAGCAGGGTGGGCAGGAATGGAATGAGTCCCATAAGGGAGATGTGTACAGCTAGCAAATTATTTTTTTTCCCTATTTTGGAAATTCTCAAGGATTTGTGCTGAACAACTTCAACATTGAAAAAAAAAAAAAAAAAGTATTTTTAAATGGCATGTTACTGTCAGCAGCACTTGGATAGGGAAGGGAGAAAGTTCTGCTATGAATAACATTTATAATATTGTACCAATTGCCTGCAAGAATTCAAGAAGAAGATTTTGTACAAGAGCCAGAGGCTCTGTCACTTTTTTTAGAAGTCAGGTGTAACTCCCTGACAGCAGTACTGTGTCAGGGCAGAGGTCAGACACAATGATGCTACAAAGGCTGCTGTAGATGTGTTTCACAGAAGAGGCTTTATTTAAAGCCCACAGAACCTAGGCCTGATATAAAAAGGTAGATTGTAGGTCTAAGCTCCTTCTCTGCCTCAGTCACAAGATCCCTGTTCAGTCTTGGGGAAATCAGGTCAAATTTCTTCCAACCAACTACTCCTTAGAAAAAACAGAGACAATGTCCTTCCCTTTTTTTTCCCCCTTGTATGTACTGTGGCTGCAGTGAGAAATGGTCATAGCCCAAGAACAGTCTTCAGAGCATCTACGAACCCAGCAAAGCCCATTTCTGCCAACAGGAAAAGCCTTTTCACAGTGTTTTCTTCACAGAGAGCATCATTATTTGGGCAGCACCTGCAATGGAGAGTTGCAGCCTCATCCAAGATCTCAGGGTGATCTTACCATTTGACAGGGCATCCCCTCAGCAGGCCGATGACTGGACATCCCTCCATTCACCACTGACAGGAGGAAGATGATGTACAGTCTCATGGTTCTGCAAGGAAATTGGTTATGGTTAGATGTCAAACATGGCACCACAGTCAGTTCAAGCATGCATGAGAAAGCTGGCATCAGAACATAACCTATCACAGAAAGGCACATTTGCAGTACAATAAATTAGAATAAAAAAAATAATTATGGTTGGAAAAGGCCAGTAAAATCATCTAGTCCTACCATCAACCCATCACCACTATGTCCACTCCTAGAATCATGGAATCATTAAGGTTGGGAAAGGCCATTAACCACTGACCTATCACAGTTCCTAAAATTAATGCATCCGTGTCTCTTTGAGGCAAGCAGGAAGAAGAGAGATCTACACAAAGACTTGAAAGAAGGGCTCAAGGCATCTTGTGGGGTTGCCCTGGTGTGATTTATTTCAGCTGCTAGGTGATGCCCCAGTCATCCCCTGAAATCTAGATGCCCAAGCTGGACAGTGTCTCTGGTGTCACAGAGAAAGACAACTACTCAAGATTAAGTGACCTCTTAGAGCCCCCTGCTTCTTCCCATAGAAGCAGCTCAGTACTTTAACTGTTCTAGAGTTATAGGTGCCAAGTCCTGATGGAAGTCAAGGACTGTCATTCAGAAACAAGAGTTGGGAGCCATTTCCATTTCCATCCACAACAGTTTCCACTCCTCTCATCCCACAGTGTCAAAGAGCTTTTACACACATTAGTCACTATGCATCTAGTTTTGTTGAGTTAATACAAACAGTTTAAATAAATAATGGACTGAGAACCTTTCGTCCAAATGTTACTTTTCCATTTTACACACCCCAGGTACGGGCAGGCTTTAAAATACATTTGAAAGCTGATGACTTAAAGAGAGGCAGACACAAAATGGAACAGATCTGTGTGAAACAAAGAATTCATTAGAAATATCTGTCTGAAAAGCACTCCAGAAAACAGTGCAAAAATAACTGCAAAAAGAATAATGAGATCTGTCAGTGGGCATTGAGGGAAAAGTGCAAACAAGTCCAAGGAAAAGCATTCATCTCTCAAGACAGCATGTTTCTAGATGGACCACAGATTGTATGAGCTCAAGCATAAAAGGTCAATGGCCCCTACATCACTTCAACTGCTCACTTAGAAAAGCTTAAGGAAAGAGTTCTTCAGGAAGAGATGAGGACCCGTATGTCTCAGGGTGTTCACCAGAAAACAAGTAGTTTGAGCTGCTAGGGTTCAGTCCCAAGGATCCCAAAGAATCATTCAGCTTTTAGCAAATGATGCTCAGAGAAGGGAAAAAAAAAACAAAAACGTAGCAACATAGTGTTAGGATTTTTCCCAGTATTTAAAAGGAACTTGTAAACAAGAAGGAGCTCAACTTTTTACATGGGTAGATGGTGATAGGACAAGGAGTTTTAAACTAAAAGAGGGAAGATTTAGATTGGATGTAAGGGGAATATTTTTCACTGGTGGTAAGGTCCTGACACAGGCTGCCCAGGGAAGCTGTGGATGCTCCATCCCTGAAGGTGCTCAAGGCCAGGTTGGATGGAGCCCTGGGCAGCCTGAGCTGGTGCCTAATTTAGTCATTGGCAACACTGATCACAGAAGGGGCACTGGAACTGGATGGTCTTTGAGATCCCTTCTAACCCAAGCCATTCTGTAATTTGATTCACAGAAGAGAATTGTTTGAGTTGTAAGTGACATTTAAAGGCCATTTGGTCCAACTCCTCCGCATTGAACAGGAACACCCACAGCCCAATCAGGTGCTCAGAGCCCCATCCAGCCTGACTTTGAGTATCTCCAGGGATGAGACATCCACCATCTCTCCGGGCAACCTGTTTAAATGCTTCAAGTGTTTAGATAGGATATGGAAAGCACAGTCTTGTGAAGCTGGAGATGGCAAATCCTTCAATCCAAAGCAATCTGGCAGGAATTCAGATTCCCAGACCCTGTCAAAGTGCTTTCAGCTCTGCTTTATTAAATGGGGAAATTATAAGTAGAGAGACTCTATCTCTCATTTAAAGTGAATAAATTGTGTAAAAGCTGTGGTCACCACTGATGTGAGCTCCAGATATCACCTCTTTATGACACCCTCTATTGCAAACATGCTGAATGTGTCTGCATTCATACAACCTCTTCATACAACCCCTTACAGACAAATCTAAGCTGGTCCTATCCATATCCCAAACCGCACTGACACATGCCAGCTCCCAAGTAGAGGCCACACAGCAGTGCTTAGCTAGCACGTCTCTTAAGCCATTCCAGGAGCAAGCCTGCATCCAGCGAGGTCCAACTGTATTCTCACATGCCTCCAAAAGGTAGCAAACATGCCCCATTATTCAGTGTCTTCCACCCACAAAATGTCATGAGGCTGGAAACAAAAGAGAGGAGATAGATAGGATCGTTCCCAGCTGGTGGAGATCCCTCCACTTAGTCACTGCTTGAGAGATGCAGCTGAGAGCCACGTTTCCATGCAGCAATGGCAATTGTTCAACAGTGATGCCAGTGGATTGACTATGGGATAAATCTCCTGAGGGTTCCATCAGGTCAGTGCTCAACACTCCAAGGCAGTAAATTCTGCTCAGGAGATGCACACCAAGACCTTACAAGTGGGTTCTGCTTCTTAGCACACCATGTCCTAGTTGGACATATTTGTATAAACTTCTGAGTGAAGCAATGCACATCTCTTCTCCTCCCAACCAGAGAAAGAGGTGTGTACTGGGAAAAGGGGATATAAGGAGTCTAGATCTTTAATTCATGCTTTGTTTTTCAGACTGCATATGCCTTTCAGTTTAGAGGGACAACTAGTGATGAGTAATGATCTGGGACCCCGAGGTGAAAGAGCTTGAAGCTTGTCTTTGGAGCTCAGCAGCAGGATAAGAGGTCTGTTGCTCATCCTAAAATTGGACCAAGGATGCTCCTTCTCATTTCTTTTAATTAATATTTGCAAAATGCTCCACAGTCATCCCATGGAAGAAGGAATTGCTTATACCACCATCTATAATGTCTCTGTTGTTCCTGCTCCATTCTCCATTGCCCAGACTACAGGGGGTGCGTGCTTGGGCATGCTGTGCAAGGGGGGTTGCGTGGGAGTGAGAGGAGAAAATGATGTTTATTGTTTGGGTTTGCTGAAACTGAGAGAAAAGACAAACGCACTGATGATGTGTGAATTATAAGGCTTTACTCAGAGCCTTCAAATGGAAATTATTTCTGTCTAAATCCAACAAATTAAGATGATGAAATCTCCATGGATGTCATCCACAAAAGGCACCGCCCTGATGGACAATGTGCAACTCACACAGTTTGCTTTGTCCTCTCTTGCCATGATATCAGTGCAAAAAAAAAGATCCCTTTTCATTTTAAATGATAACCTTGGCAAAATCCGTGTCTTAATATGTTTTCAAACTTTCTAAATTATAAATTAGTAAAGCAATTTGGAAATTGAAGCATCTGAATGCAAGAACATGATTTAATGTCTTGCTACGTAAAACAGATCTGAAGTATCAAGGACGCTGCCCCTCAAGGTGTTCCTGAGTTGGCTGTCACCTCGGAGCCCTGAATCTGTAGGACATGATGTTTTTCCTACAAATATGAGTCGTAGAATCATAGAATCATTAAGGTTGGAAAGACCTCAAAGATCACCAAAGATCACCCAACCCATCCCACCGTGCCCACTGACCGTGTCCCTCAGTGCCACATCCTCATGGTTCTTGAACACCTCCAGGGATGGTGACTCCACCACCTCCCCGGGCAGCCTGTACCAACACGTTTCCACTCTTTTTGAGAAGAAATGTTTCCTAATATCCTACCTTACCTGACCCCCTCATGGTGCAACTTAAGGCCATGATCTCTCATCCTATCGCTGTTGCCTGGGGGCAGAGGCCACCCCTACCTCACCACAATCTCATGTTATTATAGAGAACCATAAGGTCCCCGCTGAGCTTCCCCTTCTACAGACCGAATCATTCCAGTTCACTCAGCTGCTCCCCGTAAGAGCTGTGCTCCAGACCTTTCACAGCTCTGTTATCCTTCTCTTGTCACACCCCTGAGCCTCAATGCCTTTCTTGTAGTGAAAGGCCCAAAAGTGAACACAGTATTTGTGGTACAGTCTCACCAGAGCTGAGTACCGAGGGACAGTCACCTCCCTAGTCCTACCAGCTATGCTATTGCTGACACAAGGCAGGATAACACTGGTTTGCTTGGCCATCTGGGCACATAACTAGCTCATGTTCAGATGAACATCAACCAGCAGCCCCAGGCTCATTTCCTCCACACAGACTCTCAGCCACCCTGTCCCAAACCTGCAGCATTGTTGCGATGTAAGTGCAGGACCCGGCAATTGCTCTTGTTGAAACTTCTACAATTGGCCTCGACCCATTGGTGCATCCTCTCCAGATCCCTCTGTAAGGCCTTCCTACCCCCAGGCAGATCAACACTTCCTCCCAACTTGGTGTCATCTGCAGACTTACTGTGGGTGTACTCAATCCCTGTCTCCAGATCGTCAATAAGGATATTAAATAGGATGGGCCCCAGCACTCACAGAAATTCTCTTTCTGAGGCATTTTTCAGTCCTCATCTGCCCAGCTGAGGAGTTTCTCCTGCTTACGTTTCTTCCAGACAATTTCTAGACCCACTATAGCAACATTTGGTATGACACAGTGCTGTGTCCCAATGTGTCTGCCCTCTTGGCAGGTCTCAGCTGTCTGCTGAAGGCTCACAAAAAACCCCATTGCTCTGCTGTAGGATGAGATCAAGACCCAGTCCTGCTGCATGAAGCAGCTCCATGCAAGTGGCCAGTTTGCTCATGCAGCTTACCCAGTCTCATCTACAGTTGTAAAATTGAAGTGGATTAAGTGAGTGACTCTCCTGAGGATTCTTATCAAGTAGGTCAATAGAAAAAGTATATAGGAAAAGCATGGAAGTCGTGCCATGTCAGCATGTCCATTAAAGTGATGGAAAGGCATAGCAGTGATTTGCACCCCAAAACATATCTGAAAATCGAGGAAGAGGTCAGATTTAAACACAGTTCATCCTGTTCCCACTGCAGAACAACACTTACCTCCACCTCTTATACAGGATTAAACGAGACCATTCACGGATGCTGTTTGCAGTTAACAACACCAGCACCTTCCAAATTTTCCCTAAAAGTAATTATTTTGTTGCTTAGGCAATTAACAGCGATGTTCTCCTGTGTCAAACAAGGATGATATTTGAATTGCAGAATCCTAGAATCACAGAATCATAGAATATCCTGCGTTGGAAGGGGCCCACAAGGGTTGTCAAGTTCAACTCTTTCTAGAGAAGACACCAAGTACAAACCAAACAACTCCCCAGGTCTGGTACTTCTTTCCACAAGAAGCTTTGCTGCTCTGTTAGAATCATGAAAGCTTTTAGTAGTTGAGGTTGGTAAAGACCACAAAGATCGCTAAGATCAACCCCAACCCACCCCCACCATGCCCACTAACCCATGTCCCTCAGTGTCCCATCTCCATGGTCCTTGAACATCTCCAGGGATGCTGACTCCACCACCACCCTGGGCAGCCTGTGCCAATGCCTTACCACTTTTTCTGAGAATAATTTTTTCCTAATATCCTACCTGAGCCCTCACAGTTAAAAATAGCCCTCAGGGTTAAAAAGAGCAAATATTCCACATTTACCTGGTTCCAAGGGCTTCTCACATCCCCATACACTGCTTGTCATCCCTTTAAAAAGCATATCCAGCTCTCCAACAAAGATTCAGCCCTGGTGGAAGGAAATTAATCTTCAGATTCACCTTCACCCTTTTGAGACACCAAGAGGCAACTTCCCATTGAAGACATTTTTAGGGAAACAACCTCATGTGGGTCAGTGTCTGCTTTCAATTAAGTCGCTGGTCTTCCTGCAGGCTTTTGCAGTGTCCTACAGCCACCACTGTGCATTCAGAGCGGCGTCATTCCCTACGCGGCATTCTGAGGTCCTCACACGGGGCAGGGGAGGAAACAGGGATTTTTGCCAGGGAAGCTGCTGGGATTGAGCTGTGGGGAATGAGTGACTTATTGTCAGCAATGCTATTGTTCAGCCGAGCACGCAGTGCAGGCAGAGTGTTTATTTTAGGGTTTTGTGCCTGCGCTTTTCATTCCTGAAGGGTTGCAGCCTCCGACCCCAGCACCTAAATCACACTTAGGAAAACAGCCACTTGGGGGTTAAAGGTTTAAATATCATGGCTGACAAACAGAAAGCCCGTAATCTTGAATCCTGAACTCTCCCTCTTGTTTTTACTGCCCAGAATGTCTTATGATCTGATGGCAGGATGGGCGTTCTGTGTCATAGAATCATAAGAGTTGGCAAAGACCACCCATGATCATCCAGTCCATCGCCTAGTCAGCTATAACACACCTGAACTGAAGATTTATTGGAGTTTTCCAGGCATAGAGCAGGACTTCAGGAGACTGATGGAGTCAGAGTGGTCCAGGCTTCTGTACATCATACTGCTCAGTGTGCCTGACCTATTAGTAAAAGTCCCATTGCAAAAGGAACTCTTTTGCCATGATGTTTGCGAGCTCTGCTTTTTATTTATTATTTTCTGCTGCCCTCTAGGGCTGGAGCAGCAGTCTAATTGCTGGTTTCCTCACTTCCTTTTGCTAATTTTGGGCTGATTCTAGAAAACATTTCTTTACACTGATTTCACCACCTTTGTCCCCCAGGCTCAGGAGCCTGAACTGTTGCAACACACTTTTCCTGTGGTTGGAATACACCAGAACTGGGCTCTTATCAAATTGTTTGCTTGCAATGCACCCCAAAATGAGAGAATAAATGCTATGAAGAGGTGTCAGTATGTGTATAGCTGGGAAAGGGTACAATTAGGTACAGTGGATAGAAAAGCTCAGGCTTAACTCTCAATGGAGCTGCTTGCCAGTGAGAATGTTGCTAACCTGAGCCTGAGGACCACTGTGGTGTCTGGAGGTTACAATGCCTTTTGGATGCTCTGGGTTGCATCATCAGCATCATGCAATAATGCTTGCAACATGCAACTACTTTCGCAAAGAAAACATCAAATATCAAATATCCAAAAAAAAAAAAAGATCAAAAATATGAAATATTTTTCCTTTGGAAAGAGCACATTCAGGTTGGATATCAGGAAAAAAATATTCTTCAAAGGAGTAGTGATGCACTGGCCCAGGCTGCCAGTGGGGTGATGGAGTCACCATCCTTGGAGATGTTCAAGAACCATGGGGATGTGGCACAGGACACAATGAGTGGGCATGGTGGGGATGGGTTGGGGTTGGACTTGGACTCAGTGGTTTTTTCCAACCTCAATGATTCTTTGATTAAATTTGATTTGTATTTGTAGATGGAATACAAATCTACCTACAACAAAGAGTGGTGAGCGCCTTGGGTGACTGCAGCCTCACATTCTCTGACACCTGAATTTTCAGAGCACTTTGGGAAGCTTGGATTTGCTGGTAAAATAACAGGGTTTCATTACATTTCTATACCTTAGGCTGATTTACTGAGTGGCCACACAGTTGTGTCAGCTCAACTGTGAAGATAAGCCTGGACAGAAACAAATGGCAAAGCAGGAGGGAAGGGCATGCACTGATTCTGCTGCTCAAGTCTTTACTTCATTAAAACCACTGCCTTAGAGGCACAGCAAGCACCCTGGGAATGATCAGCCATTGTGGTATCCTTACTGTCTTTGCCCTCTTTCATAAAGAGAATCAGAAAACAAAAAGTTTCAGATCCTGGAGCCTTTGTATGACTTCCTATTTTCAATATTTTCTTGCTGTTTTCTACCCAGCAGTTTCCACCTTAAAAGGCTTTTGAACCATGTGTACTTGCATCTGCAGTCACTGTCCCCAGAGGTGTCCAGGAAAAGGGTTGATGTGGCACTGAGGGATGTGTTTAGTGTTCATGGTGGGTTGGGGTTGGACTTGGTGATCTTAGAGGTCTTTTCCAACCTCGATGATTCTATGATTCAATACAGAATCCATCAGATGGATCGGGTCACCTGCATCAAACACGTTGGAAGATCTGAACAGCCTGCCCAAAGATGTTGTGGACACCCCTACCCTAGAGGTGCTCAAGACCAGGTTGGATGGGGTCTTGGGCAGCCTGAGCTGGTGGGGGACAATCAGACTATGGGAGGGATTGGAACTGGGTGGGCTTTGAGATCACTTCCAACCTAAGCCAATCTGTGATTCTACGATTCTATGATTCTATGAATTAGGGGTCCAACACAACACAGAGATGGGTGTTTCTTGAGGTCACTCCTCTCCTCCAAAGCCTCTTCCCAGCATAGCCCACAGTAGAAAAATCAAATCTCAGCCTTTGGCTCTCACGAGCCTACCCACAATTTGCTGCAGGTTCCCAAGGGTTTCTGATAAACAAGAATATGTCTTGACGATTATATGTCTTGAACTTTCAGCCCTTTTGGAGTCTGTCCATCCATAACGCTGCTGCTTTCTAAGGCACTGTTTTTGGGTTGAGTCCTGTGTCAAGCAGCATGAATCAAACTCTCCAGAGAAGTAAACAAAACAAACTCCTGCCTTAGAAAGTGGGTCTGAACTGCAAGGGCAGGAGTGGGACACATCTCGCTCCCTTCAGCCAGAATAGCTCCCCGGTGATTCATCCCCCCAGGGAGATGGGGGCAACAGCAATGTTAACCCTATTAAAAACTAAATAGCCTAGGCCATCCTCAGGCATGGACTTTCAGAAGGAGGCACAGCTCCAGTTCCTGAGACCCTACAGCATCTCTCCTGCTTCAGTTCAGTTAGATGTCAGGGGGAATGTTTTCACTGAGAGAATGGTGAGGCATTGGCACAGACTCCCCAGAGAAACTGGATGCTCCATCCCTGGTAATGTTCAACAGCAAGATGCGGTCTTGGGCAGCCCGATCTAGTTCTTGATCTAGCAGTTGGTAACCCTGCCCGTGGCAAAGGGTTTGGAACTTGATGACCCTTGAAGATCCTTCCAACCCAAGCCATTCTATTCTGTGATGACAGGCACCACGAACAGGTTCAAACTCCTGTCTCTCCAGCATCAAGCCCACAAACCAATCAATCCCACAACACCTGCGTGACTTAAATCAGGCTTTTCCTCTGCCCGTTGCCTTCCTTCTCTCTCTCCCATGCGGTTCTCTTTCTTTAGGTATCTCTATCAGGCCAGGCAGCCAACAGCATTTCCCCACCATAGATTATCTGAGTGACATCAGCTTTCCAGTCCACTTGGACAGCAAATGCACACGGGATTTAACGACTTTCATTCACCTCTGTTTTTATATAAATAGAAAAAATATAAAATGAAAGAGAATTGCATGAAACCATCAGCCCCAAGACTTTGGAAGAGAGGGGCTGGGCAAAGGGATGGCAAAGCATGTGAAAATGCAAAAAGTTCTATCTACCCAAAGATACATGAGCTGGCACTTGAAGATGAAACTATCATCTGAGCACGAAATTCGCACTGTGGAGAACAAAATTCTTGGAGAAACTCAAAGCCACAAACCAAACCATAATGCTTTCCGACCAGCCTTAACCTATGCACAGTAAAACAGAGAGAGAAATCAGTTTTTATTTCAGTAATTTTTCTGACAGTGGAGTCAGCTTTTGAGAATAGATGTACTCAATTTATATGATACAGCAGGGGATACTCAATACAACAGGAGATAAAATGAAGTGAGGAAAATTATTTCTGGTACATTTGACTTGCACAACACTGATATCCTCATGTGAATTCATTCATAATTGTATTAATAAAGGCCAAGCACTGATCCAGTCACCGATCTGCTTTAGAAAGACAAGACTGATCGTAAATTTTTGCTGTTGAAATCCAAAAAAAAAAATTCATCAACAGGATTATTTTAAATCTGGAAAAAGTACATCTTGGTAAAAAATCAGATTTCTTTTTTTTTTTTTTTTTTTTTTTTTTTTTTTTTTTTTTTTGTGGAAAGCCAAACTTTGGATTCTGTATAAGGGAAACATATGTGTACTTTAATCAAAAATACAACAGAGCTTGGCTTTAAAATGTTTTTCTGTGGCTTTTGTATGAACCAGGATTTTGTTGAACTCTGCTATTTCCAAATACACCCTAAACATCAATTCCTCATGAGTTTGGATGCAACACAACAGCCACTACCAATAAGTCACTGTTCACCCAAGGTGACATTCAAGCTGTGAGGATAGGAGCAATAGACCAATGCTGCTAACCCGTACCTCGTGCTCCAACACGGAGAGCCCAGTGACAGCACTGATAGTGAGGAGAGCAGCAAGCTAAGCAGCATTTCACTTCATTTCAGCCTGGGACAGTGTGATTTGCCCAAGGCTGTATGAGGACGCAGTGTCAGAGTGCTGGGAGAGCAGCATTAATCAGTGAGCACAGTGCCAACCTCTGCAGCACTCCTGGTTCAGGGCATTACAATGCAGTAACACCATAAATAGAATAAAGTGCCGTGAAGAAAGGAAAAAACTTATCTCCCCATCTTTTGTGGCCGCTAACACAGAGTCAGTGACTGTATCGCTACAAACGAACCAGTGCCTCCTTAACTTAAAGAGTGCAACTCTCTGCAGCTCAAGTCCCGATGACTTGAATATACAGCTGTGCGGATAGAGACATTTACATCGAGTGTTTAACCAGCGCATAAACACAGCTATCTTATTTACACAGCACCTTCCCCATCTGTGCTATTTCTAAAGGCTGAAGCTCTGCGTCCCCGCAGCCGAAAAGCTCCCAGCTCAACTTCCCAGTGCTGCTCCACGTACCTGATGTGGGGTCGGAGGAGGAGGATTCGCCTCTGCCCGCAGCTTTCTGCCTCCAGGACGTTCCCAGCAGCCGTCCCAGCGTGAGCTGGGGAAAAGTTTCCTTGGGGAAGTCGAACCTCTGTTGCATGCCAGCTGACTAAAACTCTGCGAGCTCGGAGAGAAGTTTGAAGTCACAGGAAAAAAAAAAAACACTAGAAAAAAAAAAAAAAAACACCAACCACGCTCCCCATAGACCGGTCCTTGAATTCATTCCTTTGCAGTCATGAGCTCTTATATATTCCCAGGCTCCCATGAGCACGTGAACGCATACCTCCGTAATAGTTTTAAAATGTGTGTGTCCTCTTGTGCTTCTCTTTATTTTCCATTTCGTTCATTCAACCTTGGCTTATTTCCTGCAGTTTCTCAGCTGGTGATTACGCTTCTCTCGTATTGACACACGGAACAGGCTGTGAGCAGCACAGAAATCCCCTCTGCAGAGCTCGGTGACATGGGCTGGGCTGGGGCAAATTGTGGGGACAGAGCAGAGGTGGACAGCCCTACAAACCCAAAAGCAAGATGGGACTGTTCAGGGGTCACAGATACCCCAAAAAGAGCAAACCCATCAGCTCTGTGAAGGATGGAGTGTGAGGGGAGAAGGTAGTTTTGGAGCGGGGTGAGGACAGCACTTCATCCTCCAGTGTCTCTCTGTGACACAACAGTGAGATGACCAAATGTACCCCTGGGGGAAAGGATAAACTCAATTTCATGCTTGAATGGGTAATAGCAGAAATACCTTCTGAAAAGGGTGATGAGACAGACCCTGATTTCTTTTCCTCTGATCATTTTTTCCTTAGTGTTTCCTTGGTCATTGGTTTGATTTCTTTCCTTGCTGTCATGTGGATGGGCTGGAGAGCTGAGAATTGCTCATGTTGTCTTCTGCTCGGAAGTGCCCTGGTCACTGGGCTGGTGTCTGCTGGCCCTATACACCAGTTTCCAGAAATACCAATTCTGATAGGGTTTAGCTCTAGACTGGATGTCCCTTCCAACCCAAGCTATTCTATGATTATATGATCCTTAGGAGCTCCTAAGACTAGATGTCATAGGGGCAAGCTGAGTCTGGGCTTTGTTAGTTGTGTCCTGACCTCCCCTGGACTAGTACACCCCATCACAGAATCCCAAATGGCACTGAGGGTCACTGCCAACCTCACACCCTATGCGTATGGGGAGCACCTCCACCACTGCCACTGCTGGCATTGAGCTGCAATGCTGCACGTGTGTCTGTGATGGCACAGACCTTCTCCTCTGAGACAATGTGCAGTGCACTCCTGAAGGACGTCGCAAGTGCTGGCAGATGTTAATCACCTTGCTTCCCCTACACGAAGAAGATAGTTCAAAGTGCCAGAGGTGAGTGCCAAGGACATGTCTGTGCCAAGCAAAGCCCATAGAGGAGAAGTTTGGCTTCAACACCGGGCATTTCTCACCTTTACACCACTATTTGCATTGATTTCCACTGGAAAAAAAATAATAACAAAAAAAAATGCAGTGCTGACTCTTTTCTCCTGGACAGCATAAATTCTGCTCTGCTTGTCTGGATCCATTTGGTAAATCACAGAATCATTAAGGTTGGAAAGACAATTAAGGTCACTGAGAACAACCATCAACCCACCATACCACTAAACCATGTCCCTTGGTAAAGTCAGATAAAAGGCATATCCTTTCATCCCATGTGCCAAAAAACCTTTGAGGATTCTGTTCAACACATGCCAGCATGCAGCCTTTGCCCCTCCACAACAGGTTGCTGATGGGTTTCTTGTAGCACACCAGCCTTTGTGAGTCAGAGTTTTTCCAGATCTGCAACGTAGTGGGAGGCTCTACATGAAAGCATCAACAGATGTGTGAGATGTGGTTCGTTAAATAGCACAGTAAATGCATCTTGCACATGTTGCTGTTGTAAGTGTGTCGCAAAGATAATAAATAATGATGAGTATATAATAGAAAAGAAGCAAAAAAAAAAAAAAAATGATGGCTTTATTATTGCAGTAGCAATTGTCTGTGTATATGGATATCAGTGTTTATATTTAATAAAGGTCAAAGTCACTTAACTATTAGTAATAGTGAACACTTAGAAATCATTGACTTTTCTTAGCAGTAGATCTTATGGATCTGGATCTTAGGCAGATCTTATGGAGAAGCTTGCTTGTGTGCAGCAGCCCCAGAAGCTTAGTGATATCCTCAGAATGTCACAGTGGTTGTCCCTCTAGTTCTTCCTCAGTACAGAGATGGATGTCAATTTATTTGTACAGATCCAACTCCTGGAGCTCATGATTTGCAAACAATAAATCCACTCTCTTCATAAATCACCAAATCATAGAATGGTTGTGTTGGAAGGGAACTCAAAGATCATCTAATCCAACCCCCTGCCAGGGGGGCAGGGACATCTTTCACTAGATCAAAACCCTGTCCAACCCAACTTTAAAAGCCCCCAGTGATGACTCATCCACAACTTCTCAACAGTGATAGAACAAGGGGGAATGTTTTTAAACTGAGACAGGGGAGGTTTAGGTTGGATATTAGCAGGAAGTTTTTCACACAGAGGGTGGTGATGCACTGGAACAGGTTGCCCAAGGAGGTTGTGGATGCCCCATCCCTGGAGGCATTCAAGGCCAGGCTGGATGTGGCTCTGGGCAGCCTGGTCTGGTGGTTGGCAACCCTGCACATAGCAGGGGGGTCGAAACTGGATGATCATTGTAGTCCAATGTAGTCCAACCCAGGCCATTCTATGATTCTATGATTCTATGATTCTCTGGACAACTGTTCCAGTATCTCATCACTATCAGTTATAGCCAATCTAAATCTACCCTTTCTCAGTTTAAAACCATTTGCCCTCGTCCTGTCATCACAGATCCTGGTAAAAAGTCTTTCTCCATCTTTCTTAAAAGCCACTCTTTATATATTGAATGGTTACAATAAGGTCTTCCAAGAGCCTCCTCTTCTTCAGGCTAAACAACCTCAATTCTCTCAGCATCATCCCTGAGAAACATTACCCTGGATGGCAAGTATAAGGATGGGCATGCATGTCCCCGTGCCCTTGTAGAAACTTTAATGTTTTAAGAGCATCCTACAAAGTCATGATTCACATCACACTATTTGTTGAGGTCTAACGAATGTTGCCCCCTTAAGAAAGACAGCATGGCATGTATCAAGAAGTGAGCTTATGATCTGAAAGTAGCATGGCCCTGGACATTTTGTGCAATGCCTGAACTAACTATCCATTATTGCTCCATCCCATGACATCATCCCTAGTGAATGGCTACACAGTTTGGTTTGGCACAAGCTCAACATTGTTTTCTTGAGGTATACCTGCCACCCAAGCTGAAACTCTTCTCTAATTCCATGCTATTTTAGTCAGCTAGGAATTACCCACAGAGAAAGTTCACCAAAGCACAAGGATATGTCGTTTCACCTCCTATCATTGTGTCAGGCAGACCTGATGGCCAATTTGATGTCATGGCAGCCATGTGGACCTGCTACTTAGAGAAGTGAGTCCTGTTGTATATTCCAAGTGGAGCATGAATAGGAAAATGATCCATCACTGAAAGGGGAAAAAGTCTTCCAAAAATAAATTTAATCCTCATATGGAAACAGAAGAAATTATTCCCACAGACTCTACTATTGCTGTACCTCCAGCTCTGTAGCGTGGGTCTCAGAAACATGGGTCAACCTATGGCTGATTCCAGGTGACACTTGAGGGATTATGTTTCTCTGGTTATATCTCTTGAGCTAACAATGTCTGTCCCAGGGAGAGAACCCTAGCCCCATCTGCACTGACCTGGCCCTCCTCACAGTCAGGCAGCAGGATGTGTCAACAAGCAAATTTCACATCAGAAAAAAGGACAACTAGTTGGTGCATGGTCACATGAGGTCAACCATGAGCCATCTCCTGCCACAGGCTCAACCCCTCCAGATCTCATGGGATTCCCACTCTTCCATGGGAGAAAACAGCAAGCTTGGCTGCTGGAGCTGGCATGGAGACGAATAGCCATGAATAAACAGAAACCAAAACTTCCCACTACTGAGATGCTCCAAGGCATCACCGCCAGTATAAGCATCATTATCTTGAGATGGCATTAGCATAGCTGCTTTTCAGAGACTGCAAATTAAAAAGAAAATAATGGAAACCAGCCAGTCAGAGATGAACTGGCACTATTAATCACTTGCAAAAGATTAACAGTTGACCATGTGCTCACCTCATGCTTAAAATAGGTTGTATCATGTCAACAGGATGCCCATCTCTAATTATAAATGATATTTCCCCAGACTAAACAAAGTTTGATATTTCTTCTGTATTTCCTCCAGCTCCAATTATAGCCTGTTCTTGAAAAAAAAATTGCACTAAGAAAGTGGGCTTCTCTTTTTCTGTTCCTCCAGCTCTTTAGGGAATTTTGCCACTCGGAGGATGATGATGTTTTACATGCTGGGATTTTGGCTTGCCTTGGCTTGCCTTACTTTACATTAGTAAAAAGCAGGGTAGGAGGGTTGACATCACTACCAGACTAGCTGTGGCTCCTGTCTTTGCCTTCCTCGTGTGGTACTTGCAGGTTTCAGACACTGTCATCAGTTATCTTGGAGGAATCTACTACTCTCAGCATCTCCTTGGACTTAGTGGCTTAATCTCCTCTGGTACCAACCTTCTCCAAGTCAACCTGACCCTGGACCATGAAAACACTCTCACTGCAAGACTCTGACTGCTCAACTTGCAACTGTAGTGGAGGTATACCTTATTATACCTTATATAGCTATAAACTAGCTACCAGTAGTCTAGATGCCCAAGTAAATCTGAAAATCAGAGTAAAAAATGCATGGCCAATTCTCCTGGGACATTCCATACTCATCCATGCACTCAGATGTGACTTGTCAGGAAGAGGTTTGCAATGTCCACTCTATGAATCGGTCAGGAAATGGTGCTCCATGGGACAGATCTGGTTTATCTTGAAATGACTCTCCCAAAGGGGACTGATGTGGTTTCGCTTGCAGATATTTCTCATACCACTGCAGAAACAGAAGGATCAATGAATTGAGTGGTGCCAAACAAAGCATAGAACAGATCCATTCTTCTTCCTTCTTTTCCTTTCATTTTGAGCAGGGAAAAGAAGAGGAAAGCTGGTCTTCCCCTGTTGTTTCTAGTCCCTACTGTTGATTCAGATATTGCCAAAATGTCCTCAAGTTATCAAACACTGCTGAATTGTCAGCATTGTATCTGTAAGGTCTTGAAGGGGATCATGAAAATCGTTCAACTCCTGCTGATCAAGAGTGTGATCAGATCAGTCCTTTGCTCTAATTATCTGACCTGTCCTTTGCTGATTTTTCAGGCAAGCCCTGAAAGAGAATTTTGCAGTCATAATCCTAGGGAGAGAAGAAACGACTTAAGAAATGCTCTATTTTTGTCACGTTCCTTAAACCCTTTGATCCTTCCCATAGCCCCTTGATCCATCCCTACGTCATCGCTGATTGAATTATTTCTTTTTATTTTACAACCCACAACTGGATTCTGGATTATCTCCAACGTGTCTGTGCTTTCTGTGAAAAACGTTGGCCTTTTCTGAGTAATAAAATGCACCCTTCCCAGCCAAAACTTTAGAGCCTCTGTGGCTGCTTTTCTGGTAGGTGGTGAAATATGGAGAACACGGAAGCACACACAATTTTCCTTAAACATGTACCACCCCTCCCCAGCCAAGCACATTTAGTAAAACCTGTAAGAGTAACAGTGAAGAGCTGAGTAAACTCCTGATCTTCTTTTCCTTATACAAATCAGTAACCTCACCTCAGAATGATATAATAGAATCATATCATGGAATGGTTTGGGCAGAAAGGGACTTTAAAGGTCATCCAGTTCCACACCCCTGTTATGGCAGGATTGCCATGTATACCAAAGAGGTGAGATATCACCGATTAAACACAGACATCTGCAAGCCTGACATCTATCAAGCTCATCTCAATCCACTCCACAGCTCATGGAGGGAAATGGAAGCCCTTCTTGACAGTGATTCATTTAATTCTCCAGCGGGTATCAAAGATGTCTGTGATGAATCACCCACAGGGAGCTCCTACTTTCTCCTGTAAACACAACAGGAGCGGAGAGTGACTGAAAAAAACCAGAAACAGATTCAACATTAAAGGAAATGAATCCTTCTCACAGTGGGAGACAGAACCACCTGGATTTGTTGCTGGTTTTGGGTATAGCTGCTGCTGGTGTAAATCCTGGCTTTCCAGCCCAGATTGGAATACTGATCATTTAAAATACTGTCCATATTTACTTGGGAGAAGCCACATAGGGATCGATCTTTCTGAATGTGTTATAAATGTTACAAGTGATTCTGCCATTCATCTGTCACTTTCAGGCTCTGACATCCATCATCCCACTGAACAGTGCCCTAAGTAGGATTCCTGCCCCAAAGAACTTCTCTGTGTCTTCATAAAGCATCCATAAAGTACACAAATAGAAAGATCTTGGTTAGCAAATTGGAATGCAGCTTCTAGGGTTACACCGTACATCCCTTCTCCTCAGGTCAAAGAGGGAATTGAATTTTAGGCAATGGAGATAGAATCATAGAATCATTAATGTTGGAAAGGCTACTAAACTCATCAAGTCCAAGCCCAACCCATCCCCACCATGACCACTGACCACGTCCCTCAGTGCCACATCTCCAAGGTTCTTGAACACCTCCAGGGATGGAGGCTCCACCACCTCTCTGGGCAGTCAGTGCCAATGCATCTCCACTCTTTTGAAGAAGAAATTGTTCCTAATGTCTAACCCAATCTTCCCTGATGAACCTAAAGCCATTACTTCTTGTCTTCATAGAACTCATGGTCCATCACATCTAGAAATTCATTGTCTGTTAATGACATATCACAATCATTTCCTATTTGTTGTTTTACTTTCAGAATTTACTTTCTTGTGACTAGACCACTGTATTTTTTATTTTCTGCATACCGTGAGTGCAAAAGACATAAACTTCTTTCTGCTATTCATACATATCCAGAAGGTTGATATATCTTCTACCATACATTGCATCTATGTGCTTCTTCTTCATTTTCTGGTCAATTTTCCCCCTTTCTACTGGCTCTTTTTTTGAATCAGAGAGGTTCTCTTGAACTTGCATGATGCCTCGCACTTGATATGGGTTATATTATTTATATTGATTGCGTATGGAACAGGTTCCCCAGGGCAGTGGGCATGGCCATGAGCTGCTGGAGCTCAGAGGGTGTTTGGGCACTGCTCTCAGGCATAGGGTGTGAGTTAGGGTGGTGCTGTGTGGAGCCAAGGGTGGGACTCTCTTTCAGTTGGGATATTCTATATGGGATGTCTGTATTGGAAAAAGGATGCTTCTAGCATTGAGGCCTGCGGGTCTGGCCATATTGCTCATTGTTTCATATCATCCTTGCAGGATCGAGACTTCATTTCTTTTTTTCTTGTCAAGTAATTTACTCTTGATTAATGTATAATACACCTCGAAAGGGACTGATTCTACGGTATATCAGTGAATACCCACTGACTGCAAGGAAGTAATTTCAGGTTACCTTTGCTGAAAAGTGACCTACCTCTTTCTCCAGCCACACGTAAGACAATATCCACTCCTCTTTTAGCCATGGCACTGGGTCTTCTCACCTTTCACATGATCACAGAATCATAGAATCAATAACATTTAAAAAGACCTCTAAGATCACCAAGTCCTACCTCAACCCCAGTCCCACCATACCCACTAACCATGTCCCTCAAAGCCACATCTCCATGATTCTTGAACACCTCCAGGGATGGTGACTCCAACACTTCCTTGGGCAAGAGCTGCCTGTGGTTACCCCACGGTATACCACTCCCAGCTTTCATCCTTGAAAAACGCAGACAGCTCCTAAAAAAAAAAAGTAATAAAACAGCCAGCACATTGTGCAACATGAGGCTGCTGTAAGGCTCGAGGTTCACCATAAGGAGGTCACTGATAATGACTTTCTTGGAGATGTCAAAGTAAACATTGGCAATATCTTTCTGACCACTAAACATTCCGCTCATTGATGTGCAGGGAACACATAGGACAGCTGATTTACATATACTTTGCCTGCCCTCTGGTGGCTGCTGATTAGTGGTTTTTTTTTTCATGCAGATGCATTTTTTTCTGTACGCATACTTGTGAATATGCGTACGTATTGATGTAAGGCAAAGAATGCTGCCATCCAAATTGCACCTTCAGTCTGAATGCTGCAGATGTGAGTAGCAGTGGCTGTCGTGGGCTGTCACTGATCTTTTTCGTGTTGAAGATTTTCCACTTGGCTGAGACTATGTTAACATCCAGCTCCGTTAAAACATCAGCATGAAAATAACATAAGTATAGCTTTTATATATATATAAACAACATATATATTTTACCAGCTTGGGGAGACCTGTGAGCTCTTCATCAGCCCTTTCCTTCTCTATAAATAAACCTTGCTTCAACTGTGTCAACTGCACAAAATTAAGAGCAAAACATTTCTGCAGGGCCCTTTCTTACAGCAAATACAGGACTGCATAAAAATAACTGCATGGATATGCTTTTTCCTTATGCAATGACAGTCTGGATGACCAAGAGGGTGCAGGGAGAAAGGAAGCTTTGGACTGAAAGCGGAGTGCCATGATTGCTGGGAGGAGATATATTCCTTTAGCCTGCACTCATACTGTTTTGGCAACATGGGTGTAATGTTTGTGACCAAACTGACCAGTGTACATGGTATACTGACTGTGGCAGTACACCTGTGTGTTTTTCTTAGCATCATGGTAGCCCTGTCTGAACCAACGATCAATTTCTGTGTTCTGGATTCAGCTGTTAAACTGCTACCACTGGTGGTCTCTAGGCTCCCCTCCCCCCCTCAAACAGTCTGGGGGTATCTCTATCCTGATCCAGTGCTTGATCCAGTGGTCAATAAAGCTGCCTGCAACAGAGGAGTTGGAATTAGATAATCTTTGAAGCCCCTTCCATCTCACGTCATTCTACAACATGATTCTGTGACTCTATCTCTGGGGGCAGCAATATTCCTACCATGTATTCTGGGTGTTCAACAGCAGAACATTGAAATTTCAGATACAATGAATGACTTGCTGAAGATCTCTCAGGATGTGAAACCTGCCACCCCACCACAGTTGGAGAGCTCAGCAGCTGAGGAGGTTCTTCACTTAGTACATTTCCACCTGACAATCTTCTGCTGGCTGGGCACATACGGACAGCAGTGCCTGAACATGAAATGATGGCAGTTTCATTTCCACCTAAATAACCATAGAATCACAGAATCATTAAGGTTGGAAAGACCACTAAATCATCTAGTCCAACTGTCAAACCATGCCTGTTGACCACTCAAGACTTCAATGCTACATTTACCCTTTCCGAGCTGATCCCTGCTCTCCACAGCCCCTAAAGCAGCATTCATATGGTCACTCTGCTTACTGAGTCTAGGCTTGGATCCACCATGAGTAACATGTCATAGCTCCTCGCCCCAGCTGTGCTGCAGCCCCGACAGGTGCAGCCAAGCAGAGCAACCTTGATGACATCTCTCTGTGAATAAATTTTGGCACTTTACTTGGATAACAACCTGTGATTATTCTCTCAGGAGTTTTCTGAGTGGTGATGGAGTCTGGGGAGCTAGAGTTACAGATCTGGCCAGGCAGACGATCACCTCTGCAGGGAGCCCACACAAGTAGGTTAAACAAAAGCTTTATTTCCACACAGTGTTCTCAGGACCCGGTGCCAAGACTTCACAGACGGTTCAGAACGAGGATTGGCAAGGAACGCTCTGCTCCTGTGATGCTTTCTCAGTACAAACAGCCCTGAGTCACAAATGTGTGCTCAGATCCAAGCCTGAGCTTCCTTTAAAGTTAGAATTGTTCAGCTTAACAAATTTCAGGTTTATGTTTTAAAGCAACGATGTGTCAGAGCAAAGATCGAAGAGACAGAGAACCATTAAGGTTGGAAAAGACCTCTAAGATCATTTAGTCCAACCGTCCACCCACCACCAGTATTGCCACTACCACATGCAGAGACTACAGGTACACTCTCAATTCATGACTAAAGCCCTCTGGTTCCACTACAAAAGAAATACTGAATAAATAATGATATCTGGTCTGATTACTGAAACAGTTAATTGTAGTACCATCTACCATGAGATGTTATTCTCTACTATGCAACATTCGGACAATGCAATCTTCCTGGTGAGCAAAAGGTTCAAGACCAGAGTTCAAGGCACACACTCTGTTTGCTGTCTTCTCTTCCTGCCTACAACTTTCTGACTGCTGTGGAGAAAGGTCAGTTGGTTTCCTGTAGGATTTCAGGATTTTGAAATACTATTTCAGTTCCAGCTTCTGAACAAAGAAAATAAATAAAGAAGGAAATTGGATGCGGAGGTTGGAGCTGAGACATCTGCCTCCAGGGCTGCTTTGCAGTGAGGCTGGGATCAGAGAGAGGGCCCAACAGACAGGCAGCTGAGGTGTCTGGCAGGCAAACTGTTAGAAACCCAGACCATTTTTCCATTTGGAAACTGCAGAACATTCACAATTCAGCCAATTCTAGCAATAATAACAACAAAAAAAAAACCCCTTCAACCTTAATAAATGTTTTCTGTTCAAGACCGACTGAAATTTCGTGCTCTTTGTTTGGACATCAAGCCTAAATAGATATAACATGCAGGAGTTGGACTTGATGATCCTTATGGGTCCCTTTCAACTAGGGATATTTTATCATTCTGTGACTCTATACTTCAGAATTGGTCCTTGGCCCAACATTCACTTTCCTTGAGCTTCTCCACATATGTTAATGAAAAATGCTTCAGACATTTAGCTTTTTGAAATTGAATCCATTTATTTTCACAGTCTGTTGTACGGGTCTTCAAAAGCGCCTGCAGCCTGCACTACCTAGTTTGACTCATGAGTTAAGTCCAGGCAAAAGAGGGGCTTAATTCCTTTGAACAGAAACAATTTAATATTCAAGGAGAACAAGTAGCTAATTTTTTTTTTAATTGACTTTCAGGTATTTAATGGATTCTGTGCGGGAAAGGAGACTATGTATGTTGTACCACATAGTGAGAATGTGAGGGACAAAAGTCATGGATCGATAAAATCATTAGGGCTGGAAAAGACTGCTAAGATCAACTAGTGAAAACTACTTGTTAGAGAAGGAAGGAAAACCATGGGAAAACCAAGTATGTGATTGAAGAATAGGATGGTGAATGAAAATACCAACAGCTGTAAAGTAATGACTATCAGAGGAGAAGCGTGAGATGTTTCTTCCACTGCACAGAACATGGAGTCGATCATCATAAGAATGACCAACATAGTTCATTACTGGTCTCCTCTTACATGAAATTTTCTGTAACCTACAGTGGTGCCCTCAAAAGTTGACCTAGCAATCCTATAACTCTTCATCAGGTAGTTTGCCTGCAGAAACTTTATCTAAGGACATCAATCCATAGGACCTCAGTGTGAGCATGGAGAATCAGAGGTCCTCTGCCTTCTCCCACCTACACTTTTTATTGATGAGGCCAGTGGTGAGAGTCATGCTAGGACTGTGGCATGACTGAAGGGAAACACAAGGATGTTAAAGAATTGGATTAGATGACCCTTAAGGGTCCCTTCCAACTCAAATGATTCCATGATTGTATGTTCAACTACAGAGGAAAAAAAATCCTTAGCCCAGCTTCACTTGTGGTACCCATGGACTTCCAGTTGATGACCTCTGCTACTCAGTGTGAGTAGATGGGAGATGGGGCTCTAACGTTATTCCTGCGCATACGAACTTGCACAATTAGAAGGAGGCAGGTTGACCTGATGAACTCCATGCACTCAAAAGGGAAAAATCCATTGCTGATGTGAGAACAGAAGGCTGTAGAGAAAGGAGGGCTCCTGCTGAAGTGACCATGCTATCCCTGACCTCACCACAGAAGGGCAAATCCCTATAATGCCAAGGTAAATAACCAGAGCTTCAGGGAAGGCGGATGTTGTTGCATGAGGATGTCAGAGACAGCATAGTTTCATGAGTTCAAAGCAGGGTAATAATGCAGAAGTGCTCTCAGCCCCTCTCTTGCCTACATCCAAATCCCAGGGTAGAATCTCAGTATTTTCCAATGAAAAATGTACTGCAGAGTAGCATGTTTCCCTACACGTTAGCATCCTCTAGCGTGGGAAACTTTCCTAAATCATAGTATCAGTCATAGAATCATAGAATCACAGAATCATATCATGGTTGAGTTGGAAGTGACCTTAAAGCCCATTCAGTTCCAACCCCCTGCCATGGGCTGATTGCCACCCACCAGCTCAGGCTGCTCACATCCACATCCAGCCTGGCCTTGGACACCTCCAGGGATGGGGCACCCACAGCTTTCTGGGCAGCAATGCCAGTGCCTTACAGACCTCATAATAAAGAATGCCTCCTAGCATCTAATCTAAATCTGCCTTCTCCTTGTAGCTCTTCTGTCACTCATCCATGCCCTTCCGCATCTCGCCCCCACTACCCCACTGCGTTGCTGTTAGTTTGGGCATTTTGAGATTTTGTTGAGATCTATCTCTAAATAACTGAGTAATTGAGTGCATATGTGGGCTTCTCTATATGGATTTATCAGCAGTGAGTGCTGAGAAGTGATCTGAAAAAGACACAGATACAAAGAAGGGCAAGACTTTCATGTAAAGGAACAGGTCTCCAAAGATCTTTATTGTCATTTGGATTTAATTCACTGTTAAAAACACTGTAGATCCTATAGGAAATACAAACTGTTTTTGGACAGCGTGAATTGGACAAAAGTGCACCTCCTACAGCTGTCAGCACGTCAGATTTGCATGATTACATTAAAATTTACCCATAAAATGAGCAGTAAACCTTCCTGCAGTCACTGGTTGATAGTGGTTTCCTGAGCGCATGCCTCACTGCCCAAGAAATCAACCAAGAGATCTGTCCACAATCATCTGAGATGCTGTCTACAGAGCTAGAAAACTTACGTTTGCTGCTTCCAGCAAATGTCTTCCTCTTATAACACCCAAACACTATTTTAGGAGCAAAATAACAAGAAAAGAGTGTGATACAATGATTACATTTAGTAAGGTGAGAAATCTCATGCATAAACCTAAACCTGTCTGGACAGATCAATGCCAGGAAATTATATATGTGTTTTATAGCCTTCTAACAGCAGAGGTTATCACACTTTGGGATGAGTCCTTGGCCTCTTCCTGTTGGAATTAAGAGTTAAAAAACCACCGCTGGCTTCAAAGTGAATTCAGAATTATCTTGGGATTACTCAAGCTGTCAGTGTTCAGAACTTTGCTTTTCTGCTCCCTTTTCCCACAGATTGACTGTTTTATTATTTGTTTTTAGTGAATTCAAAGAATGCTGTTTATTTTTGAAGACAACAGACTGAAGAAAGAATTCAAAAACTGTGTGCAGAAGGGCAGATTGAAATCTTCTTGTGCAAATGCTCTTCAGCTGGAAGAAGTTTACAGCTATTGAATATTTTCTTTAAAATGTCTCTTTTTGCAATAAAAAACACACTCAAAAGATTATTTTTAGTGTGTAGGTATGAAATCAAAAGCAGGATACCCCAAGACTGAAACATATTTTATGTATCCATGCTTATATGTGGATATTTGAAGGTGGAAAAGATACATCACGGCCAACTGAAGAGTTGTTTTATAGTTGTTACTGCGTCGTTGTTTTTTTCCTCATGCATTTACAATCTTTAACTTAACATATATCAGAAACAGGTTATTCTCCTGCCTGCTCACTCTTACATTTCCATATAAATGGATCAATGAGAAGTCATTCAGGAGGGATGATGGCATGTTCCTGCAGCTGCCAGATATCTTGAGTCTCTGACTGCGCCTTACAGAGCTAAACGTAGATAATTCTCCTTTCAGAGTATGGCTTGTGTTGGAAGGGACCTCAAAGATCACCTAGTTCCAAACCCCTGCTGTGGGCAGGGTTGCCACCCACTTCATCATGTTCCTGTGGATGTTTCCCTTCATTTGGAGGCCGGACTTGAATACACAGAGTCATACACAAGGCAAACCCAATGATTCAACTCTTACTTAAGAGGAAATGCCACGTCAAAAGCAAAGGTGGAGGAGATCATCAGATTCCCATAGAAAACATGCATTTGTGCCTGTGACATTTGAGAAGTGTTTTTAGACAAGAAGAAAGTTGCTGTAAGCCACAATGTGATGCAACAGAACAGCTCTGATGAATGTTTTTAACATGAGAAAATTATGGAAAATATACATAAGCTGATTTTAAAGTCAAATTTGCACTGCGCAACCCTGTCTTTCCCTGGAGGTATGTATTGAGGTATACTGAGAGAGCTTGACCTACATCTCTTCCACAGCAGGTTTTTCCTGGATGAATTTTCACCCAGAGGGTGGTGATGCACTGGAACAGGTTGCCCAAGGAGGTTGTGGATGCCCCATCCCTGGAGGCATTCAAGGCCAGGCTGGATGTGGCTCTGGGCAGCCTGGTCTTGTTGTTGGTGACCCTGCACATAGCAGGGGGGTCGAAACTGGATGATCATTGTGGTCCTTTTCAACCCAGGCCATTCTATGATTCTACGATTCTATGAATTTGCGACTGGATGGGCAAGTAGAGTGCAGAAGGTAAAAGCTCACCTCAGCCCTTCTGGACAACTGAAGTGTCGTATCAGCCCTTTGACAGCTATCTTCCAAATGCCAGCTTCTCCCACCTGGAATACCAGCTTTCATCTAAAACAGCCAACAGTTACAGCCAAAAAGACGAATGCTGCAGAGTAAAATCTGGATTTTGAAGAGCATGAATAAAATTTCCTCCTATTTTCACTAATAGTTATAACATGAACAACTTTGACAATGCACGTGTTATACTTAACATGGTGAATTAGCTGCTCTGACAGTAACTTCCTTAGCTTTTTGTGTCTGGCTGGCTTCCTTTCGTAAATATATCTTCAATAACCTAAGAGGGTTATTGGTTGTTATTTGTCATTTAACTGGCAGAAACCATTTAACTGGTAGAAGTCCTGGGTCCTCTGTTGAGAAGAGTTTAACTCAGGCTTGAGGAAGGTCTTGCTGTTTTCAGTGAGCACCTTCTGGTGGCAATAATGACCCCATCTGCAGTTCTCTACAGCCTGGCAGGAGAGACATCAACAACTTGCAGAAGTTTGTTAGAAGCCAGATACTGAAAGAGAGTAAAAAAATAAAATGGACAGAGAAGTGGCCAACAACAAAAGTATTTGACACTGATGAAGAGCGCTCTGTGGGCAGCGCCTACAGGCCAAGTGCTGGCCCTTGGCAAAAAAAAAAAAGCTGCTTTTGCTCACTGATGGCTTACTTTGAACACCGGTGGCTTTGAAACTACTTAGAGAGTGGGGAGGAAAAAGAGTGTGATGCTTCAGGCTTTTTTTATTGATTAAATGACGGACCTTTCCTTCTCGCAGCCTCACCTTTCAAGTGAAGAAAATTCATGTCTCGTTATCACTCAGCTAAAGGGAAGCAGAACATCATTCTCTGCCTCCCAGTTTTCCAATACCTTGACATTCTCTCTTCATCCACCTTTGGGATGATGAGCATGAAATGTTTTATATGTAGTGCATAGGTGTGTGTATAAAGCAAGCGAGCAAAAAAAAAAGGGTCCTTCAGTTTAGATCTGGAATTGCAAAAATGACATATTTTGACATTTTGATCAGAATCCCATTTTGGCATTTGGAAACAAATATTGATTCATACCCAACTGCTTAGTTACAAAACTGTCATTTCAGTTTGAAGATAACATTAAAACAGCGTTTGCCACTGAAATGTCAATTTACGAGAAACCGTTCCAGCTTAAATTGACATACAGCAACCAAAATATTTTGATTCAAAATTTACATTTGTGGGGGAGTAAAAAAAAAAACAACTTTTTTTGTTGTTGTTGTGAAAAACACTCCCTTGTGAATTGTACTGATCTTCATGAAACCAGAGTTTCCTACAACAACGACGACGACTCTATTTATTGCAAAGTGTTTAGCCTGTTCTACGTTTTCTGACTGACTGGAATACTGATGAAGAAGTGGTACTACCCACCACCATTGCTTTCTTTCCAAAACTGCACAAGTGAAATCACGATGAAGCAGGGCCCAGTTTCAACCAAAAATGATGGTCAGGATGCATCCAACTGCAAGAGCTATGAGGCTGTAGCAATCCTACTTCCTTTATCTGGAAGGAAACTAAATGTAGGGCATGGGCTTCTCTGCTGGGGTTGACTTCAGAGTATCCATCCCAGTTCTTCATTGTTCCCAGATTTCTTCCTCTTCAATACTTATCTCAGCCTCCTTTATGCTCCCCATTTCTTTAAAGGTTCTTTTTGTCAGTGTTCTCTTTGTGTTCCTTAGGACAAATTTAAGTTTCCTGGTCAACGTGCCTGACCAGTTGTGGCTGTAAAACAGAAGACAGGAGGTGTCAGCATCCCTGCTCACTGAGGAATAAGCTATTCATTTTACATCATTTTGCATCAGACCAAGCAGAAATTAGATTTTCTCAAAACCATCAAGGACCAAGCAGGGAGGACTTTGGGTACAGAACTACAGGGACACTGTGGTCCCAGTAGACCACAAAAGCGCTGGAGGAGTTGCATGGTTTAATGAGATATGCAGAGCTTTAAACCAAGGATATCCACTTCATAAAAGGTAAACATCATTTCCATGAAAATACCAAAGGGCTTCAGCTGCTCGTGAAGAACGTTTCTAACTGTACATCACAAGCCTGATGAATCCTCTGTCTGCTAATAGCAGAGACTCCTTGTTAATCAGATGGGTTTCTTTGGGTTTGAGGTTGTTCACTGACACTTATGGGAAAGGCCCAGATGCTCTGACAGTCCCGCAGTCCCTCCATGTCTGACACAGGAGGCACAGTGATACAGAAAGACCTGACAGGCACAGAGTTATTGTAGTATAGTGGGAGTTTCAGAAACAAACCAAATATAAAAGAGTTGTAGAAGGCCAGAAGCTGAGCTTTAGTTAGTTCTCAGCTCTGCCTACAACTTGTCCTACGTCATGCATCACATGAAATCAAATTCAGTCTGCACAGTAAAAGAAAGTTTTCAGGTTGTAAGCTAAAAAGAGCCACGTTCTAACACATTTCAATATCAGTTATCATTATGTAGATGTTAAAGAGAATTATTTGAGAAACTATTTTGTACATAAACAGATATGTAAGGTTTCAAACTGTAAACATCACTGCTGTGAACAATGAACAAGCAATTACTTTAGAAGAAAAATATATGTAAAACTGACTATATAAAGCAGGGGTCCCAAGAATATAAGATAAGGGGCCTTGAAAGTAGAGGAACAGGAGGGTATCAGGCTCAAAAATTATTCACACGAATGACCAATTCATAGTATAGAATTGTTTAGCAGCCCAATGAAACTGTCCTCAATGACAGCACAGGATAAGCTGTTTTCAAAACGTATACAAAGCATATACAAATACTAATAACTCCGGAACCAGAACCGTATTGACCACCCTGACACACACCACTGCTTTTGTGTTAACATTTAAGGAATTATCTAAGGTTCTGCAGATGGTCTTTGAAGGTCTTGTTACCTGACGTTGAGGGCAGGTTATTCAATTTGGAACAAAACAGCCAGGAGTCCCTGTTCTCTGCAGATAGGATGAGAGGTAATGGCCTCAAGTTGCTGCAAGGGAGATTGAGGTTGGCTACTCGGAAAAATTTCTTCTCAGAGTGGTCAGACATTGAAACAGGCTGCCCAGGGAGGTGGTGGATTTACCATCCCTGGAAGAGTTCAAGAACTGTATAGATGTGACATTTGGCTTAGTGGACATGGTGGTGATGAGTTGATGGTTGGACTTGGTGCTCTTAGTGGTCTTTTCCAACCTTAACAATTCTATGATTCTATACTGTGGTCTCTTCACTCTTACAGTTGGTGGGAGACCAAGGACGGCCAAGTGCAAGAAAACAGTAAGAAATCTGAAGGCATATTCCTCAATCTTAAAAAACTGCAAATGTCTCAAGTCAATGTGATTTAGGATTCACCCCAACAGTTCATTTATCCAACTTTATGAGAAAGAGCTAATGACTTTGTCAGAAATGATCAGAACTCTTGTGCAACCACTAAGGAGTCAAAGAAAAGCAACTTCCTTAGGTGTTTGGTTGTTTTTTTAAAGCCTTCCTGGTGCTAGTGAAAGATTTGTCTCCTACTATGTTGCTGAGAGATGCCTCTGCATGCCAAGACAGAAGTAACTGATGCAGAGCAGCAGATGGAAGAGAATAAAGATGTGGATGGGAGAGAAATCAACTGAAGTGAGTGCTTAGTCTCAGAAGTTATGTTTTTATTATTTAGAGAGATCATGCAGGCAAAATCATCTGAGATTTTTCCCAACAGTGGGGCTGAAGGAGAAATAGTAAGCTGTAATTTTATTGGGCTTCTTTGTAAAAGTGGGTTTCACTTTCAAGAACAGAGTGGATCTTTTTTAAATACTCTGTGCTGAATCAGCTTTCAGACCTCAAATTAAAATCTGAACTTCTGGTCAACCACACCTTGCTAGTTTATGGTTTGGCCAGCAAGAAGCAACTACTGTATTTTTTCCAAACGTGAAAGGATCTTGAGAGGTCTACTGTAACTGAGCAGAGTTCATGGATGAGGGCATCAGAACAGAGGGAGAAGTAAAGAATAAGTAAATAACTGTACACCATATTATACACCACATAACTTCTGATTTCTAACCAGATCATCCTATCTACACATTTACTTCTCATCTCAGTCGGTACCATAACAATGAATAACAGAGCTGATCTCATGAGGTGTGCTAAAAGAAAGCAACAATAGGCCGTGTGGGTTCTTCCACACTTAAATTCCAGCTTTATCTGAGATTATCATGGGCTGGGCTTTTCCTGGCACACTGCACATTGCCATCAAGTGAATCAGTAATACACTGCAAGCAGTAGTACCGTATGTCTTATAGGAATGAATGGGAGAGCAGGTCATAAATTTGCTAGCAGATCACCCAACAAAGCTGTCTATAGACAGCTTTGGTGCAGTTCCCAGCACCTTTTGAATGAGGCACTTTAAAAGAATAACACATAGTTTTGACCAAAAAAAACCAAAACACAAAAAAAGGCATAAAATAAACCCAGCAATGTGCAGACAAATGACACACAAGCAGACACTAAACAGCAGAGCTACGTGAGGACTGTCCTACAGCTACTACCTCGGATCTAGGCCTTTTTGCCAAGTTGTTTTGCAGCTTTCCTCCTTTTGAACTCTGCAATTTCTTCCGAGGGTAACCCATGTGCTTTACACCTGCAGTGAACAGGTAGGCCATTAGAGAAAGAATCAGTTCAGTTTCATCTGCAATAAAGAACAGACCATACTGGTGACTATGTGAAAATGTGTCTTCTAGTGTGAAGAGAGGAAAAAATTGTCAGGCCTTCAGCTTGACATATTGCAAAGAGTGAAGTTAGCTAATTTAATTTTAACTGTCCTGAACTTGCTGAGACAGGCACATTTTGTAATCTCTACAGCCAGGCATTTCCAAACTGCTCTTGACACATCCTAGACACCTTTCCCAGGATGAGATGAATGACTTTGTTGATAGAGGAGCTCAAATAATTAGATTTTGACTAGATGGTTGCATCCTGGATCTTTTAGACAACATGAACCCTGAGGTAATTATTCTTTTATTCCTCTGATCCTCCCTTAGTTTATCAAAAGGAAGAACAAAACCAAACTCCTCTGAAGATCTTAAGGTCTGGTTTTTGGGTGATCCTGTGTGGAGCCATGAGCTTGACTCACTCAGTGATCCTTAAGGGTCCCTTCCAACTCAGGATATTCTATGATTCTGTGATCTTTAATTTGTTTAGTGTAGTTCCTCTCTCATTGCCTTTTGCTCTCACATGGGGTGTTGGTTTCAACAATTCTTATCTCTCAGAGCTATGGACATATTTCCAAATGGAATTTCTATATATATTTCTGTCCCTTAAGACTGTCAGTTTTATCTGATAGCTTAGCACAAATTTTAACAGGCTTTCTGGAGGGAAAAATGAATCGGTTTTCAACTCTCTCATCAGTTCTGTCTTATAAATTATTATCTTTGAATTGTAGAATCATTAAGGTTGGATCACTAAGATCACTAGACCACTAATGATCACTAAGATAATCAAGTCCGATGATCAACCCATCACCAACGTGTCCACTAAACTATATGTATAACCATGTTGTTCTTCCATGCCTTACCTAAATCCTCGACTTCTACAACATCTTTCCTTCTCGTAGAAACATTGATTCCTATTTATAAACATTCCTATGAGTGCTCGAGCCTTCAGGGTTGGGTCCTGAAGACAAGGAAGACCAAAGGACTTAATTCATATGAACTGCATGAGAAATAGCTTCTTCTGGGAATATACAACTTAGGTGGGAATTGTCCCACTCCCTGCAATGGAGATATTTCCATCGGAACAAAAAATTCTGGGCTCTCTTCTGAGCCAGTGGAGGGAGATAGAAATTGCTGAATGAGAGAGTGTGTTTATCTCAAAGAAGACATCTTCCACAGGGCAGAAGGGTGGCACCTGGAAGTGCCCAAATCTCTACTCAACTCTAAAAGCTGTGTAAGTTGCAAAGCTCAGAAGGACATGGCTATGCCAGAGCTAGGTAATTTACATTAGCTGAAGTACTACCAGCTGGTCCAAGAGGAGGAACACTTGGACTCCAGCCCCTCTATGCAAGAAGTGGCAAAATTCAGTCACACAGGGATAAGTGTGAGGAACTTATCCCTGAGATAACCCCGCTGAACGTCATCCACAGGGTGATGGAGGATGTTGTTGCCTGTCTCTGCACAACAGTGCAGCAGTCTGTGACCTACCAGATGGTCAAGATCTGACCAGGGTCTTTGTGGTCCAAGCCCAATATCAGATTTTCTAAGCTCTAACTCTAAACACTGTTTATATGTATATCAAATAAACTTTTGCTTATGAGTTGGCATCACCCACAGAACAATAATAAGAAAGATCCAGTGAAAACAACAGTGTTACATCTCCTGAACTTGTTAGTGTCTGAGCAACTGCAGACTGCTGATTCTGCATCCTCCATCCTAATCTCTTCCAACTCACCCTGTCTGAAATCATCTGTTATTTTTCCAATATCTTTTCTTCCCTCCACCTTGTTTCTGAAGCTAGCAGGAGAAAAGCTCATGTGAGGTCCTACACTCCAACTCCCTGGACAGGATCTTCCTGAAACCCTGGCACAGGTTGCCCAGAAAGGTGGTAGGTGCTCCACCCCTGGAAACATTCAAGGGAAGACTGGATTGGTCTCTGAGCATCCTGATTGAGCTGTAGGTGTCCCTGTTTCTTTCAGGGAAGTTGAACCAGATGGCTGCCAGGTATATTGGGCAACTTATTACATCTCAGCTCTGTGGTTCTGCTCCAACCAACCCTGGGACCTATAATGTGATTAATTCCCAGTCTTCTCAGTACTTATTCCTCTCATCTCTCAGCAATGTCATTCATAAAATAACTTTGTTCAGCAAAAGCATCCTCCCAGCCTGCCTAAGGGAGACAGGAGAAACTACCAGGCACATTTCAGCACATCTCAGCCATGCCTAGGGCCAGAGCTGCAAGGTAGAATGTGGTGGACAAAGACTGGTAAGTAGCCCTTCCCTTAAACCATACAAATTATCTGCAAAGGGAAGGGCAATGCATTGATTCACAATCAAAGGCTGCTACCTAAATTTTCTTCCTTTCTGAACACTTCATTTTGAGTTTCTTACAGCAATTCTCCAATATTCCAGAAGCCTCAGCTTGCTCCTAGAGAGCCTGTTTAAATAAATCAGCTGAAGCAACTATACTCCAAGTCACAGAGCCTTGTTCAAAGGGAGATGAGTCACTGGCTTTCTTTACCTTTCCCTCTTTAAAAACAACCAGAATTCAGATAAAAATTCTTCTTTCTCACCTGTTTATGGCTTAGCTGTGGCCAGAACATTCCTTTTTCTTCATTTTGCTGTTGTATTATTGGGGGGTTAGAAATAATTTTAGAAGCAAACAGTGACTGTGAAGCAAAAAAAAAATCTCTCCTGACATTGGGGTGATCAAGACTCTGATCCAAAATGTGCTTTGATTTCCCCAAATAACTTATTTTATGTTCTATATAAAGTTCGTTTATGAAATCTTGTGATGCTGTTGTATAAGTCCAGCCATGTAAGGACAGCATTTTTTTTTTTTTGCTGCTGCTGCTTGCTCTACAAGCTCTTTATTTCAAGTTTAAATTTGTATTGGGTAAAAAACTTCAAGTGGGATCCTGAATGGAAATCCTTCCACTTGCCCTCCGAAGAGATACATCAGCAGCACCAAGAAAGATTCCCCACTGATCCTCTCCCATCAGACTGCCTCCATATAGACGCAGAATGAGAGAGCTTTCTATTGGGTAAAGTAAGAAGCCATGTCGTCCTCATGGATATCTTTCTCCTCACAGAGAGCTGTTTCTCACCTGGTATTTGGAACTAGATTCTTTGAGCATCCTCCACTGCTTCTCATTAGTTTCATTTTCAATTAAATGGGAAAATGGGAAAGTCCCAAAGCTGTCTCCAATTCCTGCCTGCATCTTCGTGATGACTTGATGATCTTGAAGGTCTTTTCCAACCTGAGCAACTCTATGATTTGATTCATTTTTTAGTGATTTCTCACTTCACATTGTGCTTAGTACTTATGATGACGTTGGACTGGTTGCTCTATGGGCTCTTCCGGGCTTACGAAATTCGGCATGATTTCATTCAAGAGCAGAGTTCTGTGTTTGATGACAGCAATGCAAAACTCTTGCATGTTCCTTCCCTAGGCAGTGAGTTCATGGTTAAAAACCCTTGAGAGGATCTATGGCCTAAATCCAATATCTGAATCATATATTTGTTTTTTATTTCTCCTATTGGCACTATTTAACTTAAGATAGGATTAGAAAGGGAAAGTTCCCAGATAAAGCTGCCTCCTGGGATAGAAGTCTCCAGCTGCTTGAAAGCACTGTGTTCAGTACCAAAGCACAAGATTTCTGAAATTGGTCTGTAGAAGTTGGAATGTTAGAAGAGCCATCGTGTCGCTCAACTCCCTGAAACTGCAGATGAATGCGATCCTGTCTCTCATTGTTGACTATGGTTTGTTTGTTTTCTTGTTTTCTTTTTTTATGAATTTCCAATGTTATTGAATATTTCCAGGTAGCAGATAATTTCCAGTGCTTTGCCAAATGCAGCAGGCTTATATTTGGTAGAGTTCTATAACTTCCTTTCTGCTGTTTGGGGCAAGAGGAGTGCCTCACCAGTGCCTGACAAGTGTCTGCCTGTTCCAGGGCATTGCAGGATGTCAGCTTCCAGTCTCTCAACATCTTTGTGCTTTTTCTTTGGCTGCTATTTAGCCCTCAATCTTGCCTCCTGGTGTACCCTAAAAGAAACTCCCAGCTTTCCTTCAAGCCTACCTGAAATCTCCAAAAAATATCAAGGGCACAGGCTGCTCAATTATTCAGCATTCTTGCTTTGTCTATCTCACCATCTTGGTACACTTTCTCTACGCCCAACCCAATCAGCTATTATTTCCTGCAGTAAGGTAAAAGACTTCTGTAGAGAGCCTTCTTCTTAGTCTCACACAATGGAGCCCCAACCTACAAGATCCTGAGATGAAGCAATACAAATCCCAATGAGCTACCAGGAAAGAGGGGAAATAACGTCCATCACAAGGTAGACAGCTAGCAGGGAAGCTGTAGAAATTTGCCTTGGAGCAAGGAAGGGATCAAGGAGCCTATTTCACTGCCTGTGCTGTTTTCTGGGGGAGATTAACCCTCAAAGAGAAAACTCTGGAGTAGGAGGCAGAACTACAGTCTGGATATTATACCTTCACTTCCCCTATGTCCCTGTGCCCCCAGTGTCCCTGTGTCCTGGGACACTGATGAACATCAATCCATTTCCCATACAAACAGTAGGTGAATGGGTTTCTTACTAGACTTCCAGTAAGCTTTTTATGTCTGAAAACAGATATACAGACACTTTGCAGCTCGACATAAGGTTGAGTTTATGAATTGCCTTTTAGTTCATTGGATTTTATGCATGGTTGGAAGAAAACAGAGGTGGTAAGAAGTGTGTTAGGAACTTTAATGGAACTTACTTTCTTCTTAATTAAAATGCACTGTATCCTATGTGAGCAATGTCACCTGCAGCACCTGGCTTTTAAGAGTTATATGTGTTTATCTGAACCTCCTTACACAACTACAGATATATTAAGGCCTAGTTCTGACAGTGGAATTCCATGATCGTGTTCCAATTAATGCCTCCAAAAGACTGTAATTGGGATTAAACAGAGAGGTTGGTGAATATCAATTAAATTCAGATTATGTAGATACAGTAATGATTCCTTTGTTAGTCATTTGGTTATGGCTTGAGGTTTATTACTAGACAGTCAGATATATTCTCTCAGTAATTTCAACGATACCAGAAGGAATTGTTTTCACAGTATTTTATGGGACTATTATTATTAACGAAGTCACGTAATTAAATATCCTCCCACATTTTTACACGTGCTGAAGTCTGGCTTCTAGCCTGCATTATATGCAGGCTCAACTATGCAAGCCCAGGATCATTTTCCAGACCTAAGCATGCCAAGACTACAAGCACACTGATAGTTTGAAGTAGGATAATGAAGCTTGGCTCATCCCCAGAGATCTATGAACAGCGATATGAGCTACCTGGCCGTAGATCTGCTCATGACTGCCCACCAGAGCTTGAATATTGGCTTCACATATATCAAGAAATCCTCCTGCTAAGGACTGGGCTTTCAGCTATATTTGGTTGATGGGTTCTATATCATGGGATATAAATTTAGCACTTTCTTGATGCTACATTGCAACATAGGCCTGAAATACTCTGAATTTCACACAGTATTTTAATGGACAACAATCACAGATTTATGTTTGCAAGAAGCACTAAGATACCATAAGTGAGACAAAGTTCATCAAGCTGTCCAGGTTCACATGATAACTCATGGGGTCAGACACAGATCCACCCATTTTTATGAAGAAAAAATCAATCTTCCTAGGATTACTCTGAGCCCTTTCTCCACACAGCACTTCCATCCCAAGGATTTGAACCTTAAATCCATGGCCCCCAGACCTGCCCTTCCATAGTATAGACATGAGACCAATCCTAATTTATTAACCTTCTCTTAGCAAGTACAAACTCTCTTCAAGACCACCACAACTGCCTGTCTGACAAAGTTTAGGCCACTCAAGTTGTAAAATAAAGCATGAGACACAGGCAGTTGACATTTTTATCTCTTAACTGACTGAGAAAAGCACACATCAGCAGTCAAGATAATCCAGTTGACATACGGGAAAGTGTGAAGCCATATAGTTCAATTTAATTCTGTTTTGTGAAATTCCTCAGAGCATACAGTGTGTGAAATACCCTCATCCAGCTTTGTGGGCACTCATTACTTTTCAGAGCAGTAGGCACCAGGAATTAAGGACAAGTTCAAGCAAAATATCTCTCCAGGGTGCCAAGTAGGTTACATTAAAATAGACATTACAGGCTCATTTGGGTAAAGGGATTTTCCTAACCCAGGAGCTGAAGATTTACATTGGAGCAAATCCCCTTTCCTTGTTCAGTACTTCATGACCTGTGTTGGTCTAAGTCAAGAGTTCAGACAGAAGGCCAAAACTATGAGTCAAAAGTCTGCAGGGCACCTCTCAAAGGAGAGTTACTTGCTTTTGTGAGCCACGCTGATGAATGAAGCAATGAGGAATGCATTCCTCACTCTTACGAACAGAAGTAGAAAATCTGCTGATCCCAGTAGTTATTTAAAAGGGTCGCATAAGACCTCATGGAAAGGATTGTACAAGACCTCATGGAAAGAAAAGATCTAAACAGAAGAGGAGTCACTTCAAGATAAGGTGTAAAGATGAATTGAAGAGGAAGAAGAGGATTCCTTATCTCAGAAGCCTACAGATGAGGAAATTCAGGAGAATACCAAGCAGTGGCTTGAAATCACCGTACTGACCAAGACATAGCTATAACAGAGGAATAACAATCAGCCTCTAATAAGTTGGCATATAAGTTGAACCTCAAGACAAGGCTAGAAAAACAGGACACCATGTCTGAACCTTGCCTGATAATAGCACTGCCTGTACATGAGGCAGTTCTTGTGTACTTGCTTCTCTTCTGCAGGACCTAGCTTTCATTTTGAACCCTTAAATTCATTTAAGGACAGGTTCAGTTTCATTTAACTTTGATTTTCCCTCTGATTACTTTTACATTCATTCAACTACTGTGGAGACAGAAATAGTGCAAAAGAACAGTGAAGATCGGGACACAAGGATGCTCAAAATCCCTTGATCTTGGGTGTGTAGAACATTTCTTTTCCTCGACATATTGCCCCCATCCTCAACTGCCCAGACCTGATGTATTTGTCATCATTTAAAATTTTTAAAACAGCTCTAATCTGCATAAATCTGACCAGATACAGGCATGTATTACCAGATGACTTTTTGAGGGCCGTCAACAATCAACAGAGGCCTGACAATTGACTTTAAGATGGTAAAGCCCGGATGAGAAGGACCTAGCAGATTTAGTACTTCCTTGGTAGTGCGGAGAAAAAAATCACTTTAGCAATCTGGCAGATCTCCTCCAAGTTTTGTATTTCTCATGAAAAATGCATCAAGGATATCAGCACACATTAATCAATAGCTCATTTCATCAAATATTAACAATAAAACGCTTCCAAGTATAAGAAACATCGCGCATCTCTCACACTTATCTTCCAGTCACCTACTGTCTTCCAACCTGACACTCAAATACCTTAAAAGATATGACCCAAAATACTATTAATTTCATGTTACCCCAAGAAAACTCTGTGAGCACTTTGTACACATGGACTGTCCTGAATGCTACTGTCCAGTAGTTAAATGCTATCTGAAAAGGGAGATAAATACCCTTTCCATTTTACTAAGAGGAAATGAAGCAAAACTTAGAAAAAGATTACTCAAGAGATGTTAGAATTGAAATAAAAACATGCAGTACTTGCTGCCAGACACTGCAGGACCTCTTTACAGTCAACGAGCATCTTTCAAATGCAACTTATCATATTCCAATGTAGATGTTCAAGCAGGCCAGCCTGCTTACAATCTGCCAGCATGTATTTCTCTTTGTTGACTATAAAGAGAGTCAAGCTTGAGTAATTCCAATGTGGGTGACTACACTGTTCTTGTCAAACAAATCGTACTCCCAGTTTTCACAACCTGACCACAACATCATTTCCAGGCATTCAGCATAATGACAGCTGAGCAGGGACACTCGATCTGCAAAATCAGGTATTGTAGAACTTCAAAATGGCTGAATGAGTTAAGCTCATCCCCTCTCTTATGGAGGCAACATCATTAAGTCTTTAATTGCATAATGTTGCAGTTATCATTATAATTACATATCTCTGAAACAGAATATGTTCTTGTGGTTTGGTTGAAATGAACAGTGCTGCAGGGAATAAATGTGTCTGTAATGAAGCTAGTGTTTTCTGGAGGAGTTTGATGGAATGAGAGAAGAATCTGAGTGTCACACACATAGACACCGAGTAGGAGGGGCATTCAGGAAGGAATTGTCTGGTGCTCCATTTCTAATGGACTGCAAGGTAAAAGTAACAAGTTCCCATGAGACTTTCTGGGAGCTGTGATTCAGGAGAAGTACTGAAACACCTGCACCACTCCTGAGTCCCAGTGCTATGCCTCAGAACGCGTACATCACCTAAAACAAAGGATGCAAAAACTTTGCAGATACCAAAGACAGTTATTCCAGCAGTTAGCTCCAACAGTGACCTTTTCATGAATATAATGAATAGTGATTAAGTCACACCTACCCTGGCTTTATTTCAGGAGGTTTAGGTAAGGGCTTCAGAAATCCTCTTTTCCCAACCAGCCAATATGTGTCTTCTACTCCTTTACCCTAAAATAAAAACAAAAGTCCAGATAAAGAACAATTTTTGGACCACCCTCTGTTCAATACACTCTGAAGGCATCACGTATATTCAGAGACAGAGAATGGCTGGAAGTCTTTTGCTCTCCTTTGCAATGACTCAGGGAAAATTTTAGTTTCCCTGCCTTTAAAAAACAGACCTTGTTCAAACTGCCACGTACAAACGACCTTCTCTAATCAGGGTCATTGAAACTACACAGTTTAATAGAAATGAGGATCTCTAATCATCTTATTTTGCAGCACTGGCATCAATAATAGAGAGATTTTACAACTGCTTGTGGGCTGAATATCAGAACAATCACTTCCTTTCCCTACATCAATAATTTAGCTTTTAAAGTGAGATGCATCTGTTACAATCCAGCCAACTACATCAGTGCCAATCATCCCTGTCTGGAGCCGGTGCTGGAAAACAGACACTTCTGGAGTGACATTTATCTTCACAAAAACTGGACACAGAAAGTAAGTCAGGCTAATAATTTCCTGAAGTGACACTTTCTCTTCACTGACTATGCAAAGGCTTCTTTCTATTAACTAAACCCAGAGTGGTTACCTCAGATATCCCATTGCAGCCATATGAGCTTGGGTGACAAAATACTTCTTTGATAGCAAAGATTGTTGGGAGACCTGGGAACATAATCATACCTCCTACTGTAGATGTTCAAGGTAAGCCAAACTACCTCTTTCTAGTGATTTTCTAAGAAGATAAGTGATGTTTTGTTTCATTTTGTGGTATTTTATTTAGTGATTTATTACTGCGTCTGGTTTAGGCACTGTCAAAATTAGCAGCTTCTGTCAAGGCTGAATTAAATAGAGTCCTAAACACTGGGAGTATTTCTGGCTGAAAAGTAGTTAAATTGTGAATGATAGAATATATTACTGTGGTATTAAAATCCTCATTTCATACGGTGAGTGGCTGCAATGGAGTAAGGTCTGCGCTTTGTCCCTTAAGGGTAAGCTGACTATACAAATTCATACAAATGTTTGTAAACCTGCATAGCATGGATGCAAGTCACCAGGTAACCTTTAGTCATCATGAGAAAGATGACAGCACTTCTAGATTTAATTGTATGTCCTCTGAGTTGTTCTGCGTGTCCACCTTGAAAGGGTGCTGCACTTGTATCTACAGCTCTCATTGACAGTAGACTGCTCAAGTGGAGGGGCATACAGACATTGACTTTAGAACAAATGAGTCTTCATAGGAGTCTTTCCCCACAAATTCCTTATAATTTTGTGAGTCTCTTGTCATTATATAATGCCTCCAAAAATAAAATAAAAAAAGACCTACTGAGTTTTGGAACTATGGATTATTCTAATACACATCTCCCTCTCCTCTTTCCCATGGCATTTATCAACAAAAGCTCTTTCTGAATGAGGAATGCAGTGGCCTCATACCATAAGCATCCTTCCTTCTTTCTGCTACCATTTTACACTCCTCTGACAACCACTGAAAGGCTGCTAAATTCAACTCAGGACATCATTCTCCTGTGGTATCCTCCCTAAACAAGAGCAATCCTATTGCAAAGAGTGGCTCTTTGTTATGTATATATTGTGACTCAAGGACAATGTTAAGGTGAGAAAGAGGGTGATTGCACTTGTCTGAATATTCGGAGTTTGATGACATGCAGAGCCCTGTGTGGCAGTAGTTGGAAGGGGTATGAATTTTGGTATTTGATATATGGTTTAGACAAACTCTCATTATAAATTTTAGAAACAAAGAATAGGAAAAAAAAATAGCTTTGGAAAAGGTTTTTGCCTTTCCATTCATCCTCTACACCAGGAATCCACACATGGTAGAGGATTTCAGATGGCAATGGCATTGTTCAGTGCTTTCCCTTTTGTTACTAAATGTCTCAACAGCTTTCTCTCCAGATTTATAGAATAAACAGATACAGAGCATACATCTGTTTGCTTGATAGCATGAATTTTTCCACGGTCCTTCAAGAATTACCTCATGTATTGAACCAACTGGTGGGGATCATTTAGGAAGGATTATATAGGAAAGTGATGGATGAAGGCCAAAGAAGAACATAACATGAAAATTCCTTAAGCAAGAAAATTCCCTCATGAAGCATTTCACACAGACCAGGCCTTCTTACCTTCAGTTCTGTTTTTCCCCTAGGAACGATTTCATAGCCTTCATTTAGAGACCGAAGTGTATCCACCGTACTTTGGCTGACATGAATTCTGTAAGCTGAGAATGGAAAGCAAAACAGCTGGGTCACTACACTGCACACACATTGTGGATCCCCACGACTTGGTATTGGCAAGGAAAACTTCTCCAGGGCTTGTTGGCGTGATATAGTTTTGTGGTGTAAAGTACAGTGGTGATGGATTGGATCCTTCCAGGTAAGGTAGTAAAAAGTACAGGGTGAGAGGAGATCTACACTGGGGACTTCTTTGAGAAGAACAATACACTAAGCATGGGAAGCCTTGCTCCTCATAAAGATGAGAAGTGCCATTCGAGCAACATTGCTGGCTGGAATAAAAAATGTCAGTATTAATATCTTTTGCCCCAGTGTAAAACTAGGCAGCAAGAAAGAAAAGAAAAAGAATTGACTGAAGTTCTGTTCCAGACAGCGAGCATCATTTGAAAAACAGGTGTTGGGATTAGGAGCAGAGAGGTGAGGTTTGCAATGAGACAGAACGGTAACGCGGCTGTACGTGTAGATCCATCTGGATTTTTCAGTAATTGATTCCACCCAGAGCTGCTGTTAACATTTTAAAAACGAAAATGGCAAAGGCAGAGATCTTTATCAAATTCCCATCTCCCCAATTTGTTTTGAGGCCATTGATGGAACTCACTGAAACTCGTTGCTGTGCTACTGATGTGAACAAGCCAGGAAATATTTCCAAACTACTTTCCCCAAAACAGTTTAATTGTTGTCGATGTTCTTAAGATCTTTTTTTTTTTTTTTTTCCAGTGTCTCAATCCCATTCTGTTTCCCCCACGAAGAATGCTTTTATTTATTTATTTATCCTTCCAGAATGATTAGAAAAAAAGACTATCGGTTAAAAGGAACTGATGCAGAAGAACATTGCACCGCTCTCTGCTGCACTTAGTCTACCTATCGGTGTGTATCTGTACAGGTTTCTGTTGCTGTACAAAGATCCTCTTGTATCTGCAGTGTCAGCAGGTTCCAGTCATAGTGAGACTTTGCATTTCTAAGCTTCCGAACCTTGTAAGTCTTCATGTTTAAGTTTAATTCAATTGTTAGTCTTTATCAGTGTAGTTGAAATCACTGGAATTAGAAATGTGAAGGTTATATGACAGTGTATGTTACATACATACTGCAGAGTAATTTTATCGTGACCATTCCTCAAGATTTCAGTATTGAATATCACAGTTTTCCTATAGTTTGCGGAGTATATATATATTAGACAGTCTATCACAACTGTTGAAAATGTCAAGAAGGAGACCAGAGAAGAGCAAAGGTTAAAATACACAGAGAATTTTGCCTTTGGAAATCAAAGAGTGCTGATGGACTGAACATCAAGAGCGAATTCAAAACTCTTCCTGGGCTCGGAGCATGCTGTCCACTGTATCATCCACAGTTCATCCACCATGGCTTACAGATCCGTGCTTCAGTCAAGGACACAACAGAAAGTAAATCTGTTTATGGATATGACTGAAACGCAGATAAATGTTCCTCTCCCATCGCCCCTTTTCCACGTCTAAAAGCCTCCATCTATGGGACAATAAGAAACAGCTGTGATGTAGTGTTGCATTATCAGCTGCAGCCATTGGCTCTAGGAGTGAACACTTGGCTTCTATAACTTGAAGCCATTGGAGAATTAAGGCAAGAACTTGAGGGGAAAATAGCATTAACATCAACTCATCAAGAAAGACATGAAGAATACTCAAAGGAAAAGGGAATCTTAAGGATTTTGCTAGGACCTGCCAATACTTGTTCGCAGAGTTTCTATTGCTGATAAATAAAGCTCTCACAAAATACACCAGTAAACCCCCCCAAGTTGCAGGGCAGCATTATCTGTGGTCTGCTTCTCTCTCTCTCTATCATGATCAAATCATGGATTCATAGGATATCCCACGCTAGAAGGGACTTATAAGGATCACTCCACATAGGACCATCCAAAACTCAAACCCTATTTCTGACAGCATGATCCAGCCACTTCTTGAACTCCAACAGCTGGGTGCCATGACCACTGCCTTGGGGAAAGCAGTGCCTATATTTTCTTCCCCATATGCTTACACTTATACTAGCCATAGCAGGTAGAGACATTATTATGCTGCACCAGAACAGCTCTGAATTAAGAGTCCTTAGCGGTCTGAAAGCAAGATACAACCCTATGCAGGAGAAATCTAGAGCAAGACTCGTGTTCATTTCAGATGACAGAATCCAAATCAGAGGACTGTAGCTACAATGCAGGGTGTGAATCACATTGGTTACTGGACCAGACTAAACATTCTTTTGAGATTTTGCAGGGGAAAGAGAAGCAAAACTAAATGATCTCTTTGTCTTAAATATTGGCCTCTGAAGGCTTCAGGCTGCTTTTAATTTTGTCTTTGGACTTGACCTTTTCTTGAGAGCTGATTCAGTTACAATGCCTATAACCTAAGATACACATTTCTTCATCTCCTTTGAGAAGGAGGTCATAGTGAAGTGGGGATCTGCCTCTTCTCACAGGTATGTACTGACAGGGCAAGAGATTATGGCCTCAAATGGCACCAAAGAAGGTTCAGCTTGGATATTAGGAAAAAATTCTTCTAAGGAAGAGTGGTCAGGTATTGGAACAGTGGAAGTATTGGAGTTACTGTTTCTGGAGGTGTTCCAGAGCCTTGTAGATGTGGCACTGAGGGACGTGGTTTAGTGGGCATGGTGGGGATGGGTTGGGGTTGGACTTGATGACCTTAGTGGTCCTTTCCAACCTTAGTGGTTCTGTGATCCTATGATTCTAAATCTGTCAGTAATCCACCCCAGGCACTGCCCCAAATACTCACGCAGACCCGTGGACTCCATTCGCGATGCTGTGTTCACTGTGTCTCCAAAGAGGCAGTACCGGGGCATGGTCAGGCCAACCACACCTGCCACACAGGGCCCTGAAAGACACAACATCAGTATAACCCAGCGATGACACTGCACAAAACACAGAGTTCTCCAACACACAAATCTCATCTTCTTTGACGTCCAAAAGCCAAATGGGAATACGGGTATTCAACGTGTGTTCAGAGAGGCAGTACTGGGGCATTGGAACTGGTTGCCCTGGGAGGTGGTGGAATCATCATCCCTGGAGGTGTTCAAGGCAAGAGTGGATGTCACAGTGAGTGGCATGGTTTAGAGGTATGGTGGTGATGGGTTGATGGTTGGACTAGATGATCTCAGTGGTCCTTCCAGCCTTATTGATTCTATGATTCTATGGTCAAGCCTACTGTGCCTCACAAGACAAGGCTTTGAAAACACCTCACCTGTACAATCCAACCATTGTCTATACAAACCATGAGGCTCACAGACAAGAAAATTTCATCTTCTCCTCTGGTATCCAAAAACTACTTGGGTGGTGCTTTACCATCCTTATGGTGAAAACCTTTTTCCTTACATCCAGTCTAAATCTCCCGTCTTTTAGTATGAAAGCATTTCCCCTTGTTCTATCACAACAGATCCTGCTAAAGAAACTGTCCCCTTCTTTCTTCCTTTTAGATACTGAAAGGCCCTTCTCAGGTTTCCACGGAGCCTCTTCTTCTCCAGACCAACCAGCCTCAGCTCTCTGGGACACATCCCAGTAAAGCAGGATTGAGAATCAGAGTTAGAAGTCAAGAGATGCTGGCAGCACACTGGACCACCCTGTGTCCCCTCCTTGGAAAGGAACACATCATTAGCTTTCCTGTCTAGCCAAAAGATGTTTATTTTTCCTCAGTCTCATCCCGAAGACAAGATCCACTCCCTTCCAAAGTAGCTCCCAAAGAGCTGGTGCCAAGTTCTCAGGGAGAGATATGCATGTAGGATTCGCATGAACACGCACACACACAGAGCTAAAATGAAAAGTGGGACAGCTAAGCTGTACGGATGTATGTCATATGGGGCACCTGGATCAGTTAATGTTTGGACTGGGCTCTGAAGGATGGGTTGCTAAATTTCATCACCCACGTACTAAAATATCCAGGTTGCAAAATAAATATATTTTTTAAAAAAGCTAAAAAATAAAATGCTTAAAAAAAAAAAATAAATAGCCTCAGCAATCTAAGTAGATATGGAACATTCTGCAGAGAAAAGACATCTGTGCATTCTCCACTGAATGCATTTATGGCACATGTTTTCGTAAGGCTCTGCCTGCCTTTTAAATTTCATTATTTTTCTGGGTTAAGATTTCACAAAACTGTATCAAGGAAATATTTGTGATCAGTGGTTCTGAAATATTTTGCCATGCAAGTTTATAAGAACTGCCAACGCAGTACACCATTGGCAATATTTAAAGATAGGTTAAATACAAAGCTTTTCATAAAACAAAATTCTTGAGGTTAAAACATTTAAAAAGTAATTTAGAATTGAGATCACTTACTTGCCATAAATGCCCAGCAGCAAACAATGCAAAAAAGCAAGTAATTTCACTGAGATTTTTACCTTCTTTGTCACAAAACTGATTCTTCATATAGTTTTCAGATGCACAGTAAGGAAAACGAAACACCATCAAGGCAAATGCATGCAAAAAAATTTGACTTTCACCTTAATCTATATATGCGTGTGTGTAGGTATTGAATCACAACCTGAAATATACCTCTTGTAAAACTGAAAGCTACGGAGAGCTTTGCAAGGACTCTGTTGATATGACCTCTGAAAAACCGTCGCTGCAGGGTCGAAGTAAAAGCATTTTAATATGATATATAAAATTGAGAGGTAAGACAGATTTTTACTCCTGCTTGAGGAGATGTCACTTGCTTAAAGACTGAAAAACAAGAGGAAGAATGCTTCATACCAAAACTGTCACAAGGACTTTCCTACAGCATGTCTGGATTGAAACAGCATGCAGGGAATGGTGGACTTGGTTTACTGTTTTTATTGCCAACAGCACACTGTGCAACCTTGGGTAACTCACTGCCCTTCAGTCTCTTCTAACTCAATTCTCACTTTTATCAGTACTCTAGTTAGGTTCAAGCTCTTCAGGAGAGCATCAGAGGAGGTGGACCTATCATGTTCACCAGGTATCCACTGACCACAGAGCAAGAGTATACTCCCTAACACTCGTGGGGTGTCTAAACACCTACATTTAGGTTCCTAATCAGTCAATGCAATCAGCTTATCACTTCCACAAAGCTCACAAAGCTCTGCATCTTGAGTGGTGTCTTCAATTTTTGGTCCCTCATTGCAAGAAAGACATTGAGGCCCCAGAGTGTCTCCAGAGAAGGGCAGTGAAGCTGTAAGAGGTCTGGAGCACAAGTCCTACAGGGAGTGGCTGATGGAACTGGGATGGTTCAGCCTCAAAAAGAGGAGGCTCCCTTTCTCCTTGTCTCTTTGTGTTGAGGAAAGGATTGTTCTCTTCTACTTGGTAACAGCAATAGAACGAGAGGGAACAGCCTTGAGTTCCCCCAGGGGAGGTTCAGGTTGGACATGAGGAACAATTTCTTCTCCAAAAGAGTAGTCAAGCATTAGAACAGGGTGTCCTGGGAGGTGGTGGAGTCACCATCTCTGAAGGAGTTCAAGAACATGGAGATGTGTTACCAAGGGACATGTTTTTCAATGGGCAATATTGATGGGAGGTGGATGGTTGGACTAAATGACCTTAGAGGTCTTTTCCAACCTCAATGATTCTACAGTTCTATGGAAGATGTTTAAGGCAAGATAATATCCTTCTAGAGCATTACCATCATATTGCAGAAAGGGATTAATTCAAAACCAACATAAGAGTTAGCATGACAAAACGATTTCTCAATTTTGAAAGCACCCAAGAGTTAATAATTCATTTGCTGCCTTCACTGCCTGCGTGTGAGTTCCCCTATGTCTAGACTGCCTCAGCAAAGTGATAACAAAAACTTCCAGAGATAAATCTCTGACGGTAACAACTTTAAAGGAAATTGGAGACCCTGTGATGAGAATGCTTTGGTTGTTTGCCGGTTGTTTAATTACACAGGTTCTCCAGTTTGTTTTGAAATGGCACTTTGCCAGGGCTTTGGAGGGTCAGTTAATAAGTCATGCTGGCTGAGCCTCTGCAGCAACTGTTTGTGGTGCCTTGGAGGTTAACAAACTCGATGGAAATGAAGGACTGCCTGCCAGAGAGTCTGACCGATAAACAGACCTTCTTAAGCCTCCATGAAAATGCTTGTCTTCTCACTCTCTCAAGCCATCCAGCCCCAACCCAGATACAGCCAGCATGGAAACAGCTGATTCAGCTAAGTTCTTCTGGACAGGGAGTTGAGATGAGAAAGGAGAGACAAGAATCCAGGGTGCAGTTAAAGCAGGGGAGGAACTCAAATCAAACACTGGTCTTTTTGTCCTTCCGTGGTCACACGCATGGTCCATCAGATGCTGTGGCTCTCTACTGTGGTCAGAGAAGACAAAACAGCCAGGAGGAACATGGACAGCCCACATCTTTAAGGTCTTCTTTTTCAGAGGTGGAATCATGTGCTCCTCTTAGTGCTAGTTCCCAGAGAGCAGTTGGTCAACAAAGCTGGTGCTCACACCCATTCTCCATCCTTTCCAGGATGATGCAATACCCAAGTCCTTCCTCTTCTTCTCAAGCCTTCCTGCTTCATGATGTTAGTGATTTCCTCTTTGTGTTTCTTTCCTCAGGAGAAATGAGATCTAGGTTTATTCAAACTCTGCTTTCACTTTAGTGATTCAGAGAACTGATTTGTCTTGGACCACATATTTCTTGCTGCTCCCAAGATAGTTTGACATTTCCAGATCATCACAGAATCATAGAATGGCTTAGGTTGGAAGAGACTTTAAAGATTATCCAATTCCAACCCCATGCCAACCAGATCGAGTTGTCCCATCCAGCCTGGCAGGGTTGGGTATTCACAACTCCTCTGGGCAGTCCGTGCCAGTGCCTCTCTGAGTAAAGAATTTCTTTCTAACATCTAACCCAATTCTCCTCTTTGTTTAAAGCCATTCTCCTTTGTCCTATCACTATTAGATTGTGTAAAAAGTAGGTTTCCCTCCTGTTTATATGCTCCCTTCAAGTACTGGAAGGCCACAAAGAGGTCCCCCAGGAGCCTTCTCTTCTCCAAGTTAAACAAGCCCAGTTCCCTCAACCTCTCTTCATAAAAGAGGTGCTCCAGCCCTCTGATCATCTTTGTGGCCCTCCTCTGTACCTGCTCCAACAACTCCATTTCTTTCTTATATCAACTACACCACTCAGCTTAATGTCATTAATAAACTTGCTTTTGGTGCAATTTATCCCACAGTCTATGTTATTGATAAAGACGTTGAAGAGCACCTGTCCCTACATGGACCCCTGGATGACACCGCTTGTCACCGGCCTTAGAGCCAGTGGACATAGACTATTAACCAAAACTCACTCTCTGGCTTTGACCATCCAATTAATTCTTTATCCACTGAACAGTTCAGCCTTCAAATCCATACCTCTCAAATTTAGAGATAAAGATGTGGTGCAGGACTGTGTCAAAGGCCCCGCACAAGTCCAGTCAGATGACATCTCAGTTGCCCTTCCTTGGTACACCAATGTCATCACTCCATCATAGAAGACCACCAAATTGGTCAGGCATGACCTGTGCTGGCTGTCTTGGATCACCTACTCATCCTTCACGTAGCATAACATGTCTTCCAGGAGGATCTGCTCCATGGTCTCCCTAGACACACAGGTGAGGATCACCAGCCTATAGTTCCCTGGGTCTTCCTTTCTCCCTTTCTTACAAATGGAAGTGGTGTTTCCCTTTTTCCAGTCACCAGGGACTTCACCTGAAAGCCACGACTTTTCTAGTATGATGGAGAGTGGCTTGGCAACCACATCAAATTCCTTCAGGACTTGAGATACGTGCTGTCCAGCCCCATAGACTTGTGCAGGTTCAGACTCACGAGGCAGTCTATGACTTGTTCTATCCTTACAGTGAGGGAGGATTCTGTTCCCCTGACTCCCAACCTTGAAGTTCAGGTCTGTGCAAAATAAGATCTAGCTTCTGCTTCTTCAAAAATAAAACACTCCTTTCCTTCTTCTCACACCCTCATAGCAGCACTTATTTCCAGATACCCGGAGTTCAGAAAAAGAAGAAAAAACCCACAAGTAACACTCCCCCCTCCCAGTCACCTAGGGATAGATTTTTGGCTGATGCATGGAAGGCGTGCTGCAGAACTGTGGCCAACAGGCAGCAGCAGATGTTGCACGCTGTATTCCTTACTTCTTGTGTTGGCTGCTGCTCCAGAGACTCTTGCTCTGGGTCACAGACTCATCTGATTCCAACCATACTATAAAACCCACAGTGTAAAACCCACAGCGTATCTGAAATCACTCCTTAACACTTTAGACTCCTGTAAAGAGCCAATTGCAAGAAAAACAATAAGGACAATGAGTTTTCAGAGGCTACTCCAAAAGAAGAAAATACATGGTCTAGGAGGTATGAGGTATCAATTTCAGCTGTGCTCAAGTCAAAGCTCTGCTCTTGGGGTATTCTGTGTGAGATACTTCCTTTGTTCTGGTTTCCCTGCGTGTACAACAGGGACTTCTGTATAGCAGTTGTGGTGCCAGAGCTACGAAAATGTGGATATTATTCAACAACAGTAGATCAGACTCCTTGACAATCTTATCGTTCTTCTTCTGCCAATGGCTTGGTCGAAATCTTGTACTTGGGAGGAAGATGCAGGAAGTCCAGTGATGAACAACTGGGAAAAATCCATTAGCAGATGACCATGTTATAAAATTCTGAAGGTTCGTATTTCTTCTAAAACTATTAACTCTTATAACAGCAGATGTCTCTTTCAGGTATGTGATGACTGCAATCTTGCTGGTTTTGTTTTAGGGTTTTTTTTTCTAGAAAAATTAAACTCCAAAACAACTTCTCGCTTTCTTTTTAAACAAGTTTCTTTTTTGTTCATTGAATAGATCCTGTTTTCTGCATTAGAGGACATCTACTTTACAGCATAACTTTTTAAATATCTGTATCATGTTCTACCAGTTACATCCTATCTAAAATAAGCATCCCCAGTCTTTTCACTCGCTTTGTATGGTGGTGATGGGTTGACAGTTGGACCAGGTGATCTTAGAGGTCTTTTCCAACCTTAATGATTCTCTGGTTCTATACAATGATTTTTCTATTATTATTTTTTTTTTCTTCCATTTCAGAATAGTTACAAAGACTTGGATGTCTCCATATCATGCCAGCAAAGATCCCTGAAGCACATAAAAAATCCACACTTAACAATGCAGCCTTTGGGACTAACATTTCTGATGTAGCTCCTGACAGTGACAGAATACAAAACTTTCTCCCCTTAATGACACCGAGCCGTTTTTCTACTTCAGGTTTGCACTTCCATTTTAATGACCTTGTTGCTATGGAAGGTTGTTGCGCATCTTCTAAGGGCTCTTTCTTTGGGGTGAGCAAGGAGAAAGCATTCAGAGAAAGCATTCAGTGCTGGAAATACAATTGCTGGAGCTCTTTGATGTTTAGGTGCCTACCTGTGTGCAGACCAATTCGTATCCTGAGGGGGATGTCTGGCATGTGTCTCATCTTGAATGTCCCCACTGAGCTGAGGATGTCCAAGGACATGTTGGCTATCTCAGCTGCATGCTTGTTTCCATTCCGTTTCGGAAGCCCTGAGGCAACCATGTAGGCATCTCCAATGGTCTCTACCTAGCAAATACCACAGCATCAAAAAAGCAAAAGAATAGAAGATGAGAATGAGCAATATAACCTAATTGAAGGAGGATTTGACTCAGGGATGGTTTGGTCCTCATGCCTGGGTATTCCTCACCTTGTAAACATCGTGATTTCCAATAACAGCATCAAACAGAGTGTAAAGGTCATTCAGAAGGTCAACTACTTCAATGGGTTCACTGAGGGCTGAAATGGTTGTGAAACCCACGATGTCACTGAAGTAGATGGTGACTTGGTCAAAATACTCAGGCTCCACAGTGCCACCGGTCTTGAGGGCTTCTGCTACTGATCTGAAATGGTAACACAAGGAAAGGTGACAGAGCAAAATTCTGAACTGAAATGATAACACAAGGAAAGGTGACAGAGCAAATGCCCTTGTTGTGGCATACCCAAGAACTCAGATGCTCTTGCCTTAGCGTACCTAAAAGATCTTCCAATAAACAGAAGGACTCACATTACTGTAACAAGCACTGACAAAAGTTTCTTGCTTTGTTTGAAAGATTCTTGTCAAAACTGGAGATCTGCCCTGCAAATTTACTCAATTTGGGAGAATCATTTGTCCAATCTAGCTATGTAACACCAAGGGCTTTCTGCCATCTAAAGTGCCAGTACTTACGGAGGAAGCATTTGTGATAAGAGTTTCTCTGTCTTCTGTTTTTCAATCTCTAGCTCTTCTGTCCGTTCCCTGATTAAATCTTCCAAGTTGCTTGAATACTGTTCAAGCATTCTGAGCATCGAGTCAATTATATTGGTCTTTTTGCCTTTGTTGATGGTTTTGAACTGGAAAATCAAAGTGGAGAGTTACTTCCCTATCTTATTACATCATTGTACCACTCTAAGCCTGGGAAAGAACAAAAGCAAGCTCTTTATTTTTAAGTCACAATTCTGAAGACTGGCCTCCCCAATGGCAAAACTTCAGCAATAAAGAAAGAGGCAAAATGGATGATGAATTTGTACCACTAGCTATGGAAGCTGCCTGGGAACAAATTGCTCCTCTGCAATCTTTCTGTGAAGGTTAAGTGAAGCACCACTTCCATTGGGATGGTAAGTAGATATGCGAGATTTTTTGGAGTCCTACAGTGCTGCAGGTTTGCACACTCATTTGTCCCATGATAAATTCTTTCTGACCAGGGTGTAGAATCATAAAATCAGAGTCATAGAATAATTTAGATTGGAAGAGACCTTCAAGATCATCAAGTCCTAACATCATCTTGACCTACCAAGTCCCACCACTAAAACGTGTTCCTTAGTGCCATGTTCATATGACTCCTGAATATCTCCAAGGTATTTCCACAGCTTTCCTGAGCTTCCCTGAATATCCTGTTCCAATGCTTGACCACCCTTTCCATTAAGAAATTTTTCCTTATTTCCAATTTAAACAGCCTCTGGTGCAACTCAAGACTATCATCTCCTTACGTTTTATCATTTGTCACCTGAGACAGGTAGTTGTAGAAAGTGATGATGTCAGTGTTGCCAGGGCATTGGCAATACTTACTTTTGTCTTACTGGTCTTAAATTGCCTTTGTACAGAGGCATGTATGTGCACTGTTACACCCCCACCACACTGAGTTGTGCTTGCTCCTCTTGACCTGAAAATGGGCCTTGGGACAATTTGGAGCATCAGTGGTTACAGATATTTAATTAGGATCAAGTACAGAGTGGCATGAGTGTGGAATTAATCATAGCTTCATAGAATTGGAAGGTGCTAATTATGGATATTGGATTAGCTAGTTTGATCCTAAAAGAACATAGGAACAGCATTACTGGATCAGACAAAAGGCTTATTTTGCTAGTGGGCAGTAACAGATGTCCAGAAAAGATGTTCAAACAGAGCTCATGTACAGTCATAATTCTCCCGAATACGTTCCCAAAACCCAGCAGTTTGCAGTGCAGAGATCTTTGATGCCAAATATTGTATTTTTTATGTTTAACAGCCCTTGATGAAGTTGTGAGTTCACATATGTAACACATGAAGAAGCACTTCTTTTTGTTTGCTTGGAGTCTGGATCATTTGCTCATTTTATTCGATGCCTCTAGTTCTTGCATTATGCAATAGGAATGGAAAACCGTCATCCCCTGATCACCTTTTATACACCAGTCGTAATATCATGCAAGGTTTTCATATCTGTTTTCAGTTGCTTCTTCACCAGGCCTTGGCACTGAAGGCCAGTCAGTTTTGGAACTCTTGTAACCAAGAAGAAATACAGAGTTCTTCTGTGAGACTTCAGAAGATGAAACAGAGTACTGATTTGAAAGCTACATCATAATTCACAGCCTCTTTTTGATCTCCATGAGAGCATCAGGATAGGCATATCACAGATGTGAAGACACTAGGCCCATGTCTTTCCTGTGTTACACCCCATGTTGTAGTCCCACTTGAGTCCATGTTCAGAATATGGTGTAGATAAGGCACAGCTGATGAAAACAAGCATCTAGACACCACAAGCTATAGAATAACCCAACAGCAAAGCCTCTAGGGCTCTAGTGTTCTCTCAATCATTTCCTGAGGGCTTGCTTACAAAAAATCACTTTCCTGCTAAATATGAACAAAGGATCACACCTTGTGATCTGTACACTGACCTTATGAAATACCTCCTCAAAGGTGGGACGACGTTCAGGGGCTTCAACCCAGCATTGCTTCATTACCTGGATGCACACCAGAGGGGCCATCTCAGGGGCTATGTTTGGGCGGCACAAGGGAGGTGGTTTCTTCACCTTCTTTATAATTTCTGTGGCAAAGAGAAGAATCCAAAGCACAATTTGAGATGGAGGCACTTGGTGAGTGTGAAAGACACAAGATTTTTCATCTGTTTCTTGTTCATTCCTTCACTGACACTATTATTCTTCATGCTTCTATGGCTGTGTCAAACGAGACTGGGGATTTCTGCTTCCCTCTGTCAGGAGTCTCTTGGAGGATTTACAAGACAAGCAATTCAATTGCCTTCTTGTCCCTGGAGAGCCAGGTTACAAGCAATAAAGTGGCTGGATGAGGGAAGCTTGTGTGACAGATGGGTATGTGTGAGCCTACAGGCTTATATTTAATGAAATTGCCTCTGACTCTCTCCATCAGGATTTGTGGTCCTCTAAGACAGCAGAGGGTTACAGCCAAGCCCAGACAGGAAGGATACCAGCCGTTGACACTTCATCTTTAACTGGGAAATAGTATGTAGGAGGTTTTCAGAGAGGCAGTGGGGTTTTGTTATTGCTTTTTAGCCTGACTCTCTGCTATTTAGACTGAGAGTTACCTTCAGGGAGCTAACTGTGCCTTGAAAAAAAGTGAAAGGTAGACCTCTATCTTCTTGCTTAAAATACAACAGCTGTAATTGTTTCCGAAGGTTTCATTTTGTGAAATGCTGAGCAGTCATCTGGAGTGAAAACCACTCTCTTTCTGGCAGGGACCCGGCATTTCCACAGCTGTTACCGTGAGCACCCAAAGCTTTTCAGTGTTGACAGTTTACTTTAAAACTCTTTAGCCCATCCCACCAGTCTCCACCAAATGAACTAAACAAAAAACTTGGCCCTAGCATTTCCAGGGGCAGCCAAGGGGAAATGCCTTCCTCAGACAGTTTTAAAGTTCACACCATGACTAAAAGCTCCTTGAGGATTAGAAAGAAATGAGTAGAAATTCATCATTTTATCAAGTCAGGAAACTAGAATGTATTTCAGCATCTGTTGGAGGTTGCCCAGTGGGGCTAGGTGGGAGAACACCTGCAATTTACATCATCCATCACATCACGGTCCAAGTGTGAATTACAGAGCAGGTTGCACCATGGTTACCATTGTCACAGTGTTGCTGCAGCAGCTACTGCCATTTTTCCATGCACTGAACTGGCAGATACTGATGGCTGTACCCCACCTGGTGACTGTCCAACCCAAAATGGGTTTACAATGGGCATTGATTGAAATCAGCTCTTTTTTGACTGCTCTCACCCCCTCCCTATCCAAGTACTTGAGTGTATTTGCTCCTGCCATGCATTCTCAACAAGATTTGAACTAATGAGAGTTACACCGTGAGCAATTCCTAACAAATTCACCTATATGCTAGTTCTGGTGCTAGCAGACTTCAGCATAAGTCATCAGAGTCGTGATGCATCACTTTGATCTCTGATGAGGAGAGAGAAACTCTTTGAATGGGTAAATGAGGAAAAATAGATGGGTAGATGAACAAAACAGGAAGAAGCCAAAAAGCTCGAAAACCTCACCCTTCTTATGACAGACAGAAAAGGAACAATGGATGGGAAGCAAGGGAATTTCCAAGCCATGAAAAATTCTGCTGACAGATTTCACCCCACACCATGATGAAAAGTCAAAAGTGTGAAAGGGCACTGGAAGTGATACAGCAGAAAGCTGAACAGCTTTGAAGCATCTGGGGAGGTGACTCTCTGTCCCAGCACCCCTGATAGGAATGATTAGTCATGCAAAGAGTCTGAGGTCAGAAATATGCATTTTGATGTTCATTACAGAATGGATGTTATGGATGTCTTGATAAAAACAGCCCTGTTTTGCCCCCCACAAGAATGGTCCTGAGATTGAGACATCATTTCCACACCAACATTTCATACAAGGGGCTTGACCAGACCTTTTGTGAGTGCTCTGTGTAAAGCCTTAAAAAAACGAACAGAAACTGTTGCTTACCTTCAGCTGAGAGTTCTGAAGTGCAGAATGGTGGGCCCCGAACAACAACTTCTTGCAGGATAATTGCAAAGCTGTAAATGTCTCCTTTGAACGTGCCTTTTCTGCGCATGTCTGGGTCCCTCAGTAACTCAGGTGCTGTCCAGAGCAACTCTAAACAAATCAAGAGCATCAGATTCTTTATACTTGGGCCTATACTGCTGTTAATTGCAGTGATACTCCCAGTGCTGAACTTCATCCTTCAGTTCAGTCATTCGAAGAGGGGATGGAACACACATCACTCATTACTAGATCAGGTCTTTTCTTTCTTGTGATGTGCTAAAAATACTAAGCTTATGTACAGTCAATCAATGTGAATTTCCCAAGTTTCACTCTGTCTTTTAATTTCTTTTTTGCCGTATCAAGAATTTACCTTCTATAACACCAGCCTTGAACTTCTATGTACAAAGTCATCTGGCCAGTGTCAAGTTTTAACTCCCTTTCTGTACAAAAAGCATCACTCAGACAAAATGTTGGTGCTAAAGCTTGGATGTCTTGCTACAGGCATTGCTCTTTAATAAAATAACAGCTGGTTAAATAAGTAATTATCCTCGTATGAGAGCAGTTTCAGTAACAGAAGTAGGAAGCACAATCAATCTTTGTAATTCTGTAGTTCAAGTTGTGAAAAGCACAGTTAAAACATAGCCAGCCTCATCAGGAAGTTAACCTGACAACTGTGGGTAACGGGAATAAAGAACATTTCAGGTACTGCTATATTTTTAACATCCCTAAGGGAGGAGAAGAGTGGTCTTCTGACAGCTGCTCTAACTGAGACGCTGGGAATGTGGGAAACAAATCCAGTGATAGAGAGTTTGAAGCACTGCATACCACTTAAAACCAGCTTACAGGGCTATCATATGATCCCAAGGCAACAGCTGCCAATTGCTTAACTTAAAACTTCGAAGACACAATTGGAGCCAATTCCACTTATCACAGCAATTCAGGATTGTTTCAGATTTGAGATGCAGTTAAATCCTTCCCCAGCTACAGCGAGCTTAAGCTCCATCACTGCTTACAATAAAATCTCTGCTATTAGCTTTTAGGAAGCCTGAAAAATTTTACATATCCTTTCCTACAACAATGCACTGCATACAGGTGCCTGGATGTTGTGAGGTTGAGCACAACAATCCTTACATGGCCACTGGCTCGCAATTGCACTAGGACAAACATCTACTAAATCAATTAACAAATATTTCCCCAAAATCTTCCCTGATGCCACCTACCTTCTGGGGGTGGCTGAACATAAGGGCATTTCTGGGCTTCTAAGAGCTCATTATAACCATAGTCAGTGATCTTCAGCACGAACCGTCCATCCACAACACAGTTACGAGACTTCAGACGTCCGTGGGCAAAATCTCGGTGGTGCAGATACCTAATTCCCTATGAAATATAGAAGAGATTGAGGCAGTTCCTTGAGATTGTAGTATCAATTAGGATTCAGAGCCACTGAGTCAACCAGTCACCTTGGAGGGCATCAAATACAGCATCGAATTTATGCCAAATGCAAAAGTCAGTTCAGGTACCAGCCTCTAGAATAATCCAAACCACACAACCAGCTTTAATCAGCCCAAGAAACAATGGAAAAAGCTTAGAAATTGAATTAGAAATAAGGATTTGAGTTAGCTGTCATACTGGAAAGGACTGTCACTTTTAAGAGTTAGCTGCCTCCTTCTTTCTAGCCTTAGGAGTAATCGTGCCCAGAAGCTGTACTCTTGGATGAAGTTAAGAAGGTAGGCACAAGTGATACTCAATGATTAGGTCAAAGGAAGCGACAGAGGTGATGAGAGCTGGATACTGTGACCCAAGATCCTCAAGGAGGAAGATCATATTGTTCATGAATGGCTTTGGAAGTAAACCCTCTGCAAACCACCTTCCCATGACCCCTAGCTCACTTTAATAGGATGTAAACACATAGGATGTTGTCTGGAAGAGAGTGAGCACTCCTGCAAAGTGACTATGCATGTAGCCATCTTATGACAAGAGATTTCTATGGTTTGGTTCTATGCTGGAAACATTTCTGATTTATGTCAAGAGAGGGACTTCAGGAAGGAGGATTATGTCATCAGATTCATTGTTCCAGGTGATGAGTTCCAGCTTAATGGGTATAGTTTTAACCTCTCATCCTGTTGAGTGGATGTAATTCTATCACCCTAAACTGCACTTCTCATATAGTAACAAAATAACAATAAGAGGTTTCCATTAAAGGCCGGTATGTGCAATATAATCACATTCATATTGGCTTTCCCTGCATTACATTAGTCTGAGAATCCCACAGTCCTGGATTAAATAGCTATGGTAATACAAAAATCACATGCAGGTCAGGCTTCAGCAGGAGCAGTGGATTTACTTTAATTAGATCCATCAGGAGGGAGGACTTGAACATCCAATCCAGTTTCATATCTTCATTTCTCAGCAAGTCTTCCAGGCTTCCTCGGGAACAGTACTCTGTCACTATGGCAAAGATGCCACAGTCAGAGAAAAATCCCAGGAACAGATTCACATTTTCATGACGTAGATCTTTCATCTGAAACAAGATAGTGAATCACAGGAGACCAAGCCAGCCAGACATCTGCGTAGAATTATTACAAGCTCTTACCATTCCTATGCTTCCAAACAGCTTTTCACACCAGGATCATAGAATCATAGAATCATTAAGGTTGGAAAGACCTCTAAGATCACCAAGTCCAACCCCAACCATCCCCATCACGCTCACTGACCACGTCCCTCAGTGCCAGTGCTCCCCAGTTCTTGAACACCTCCAGGTTGGTGACTCCACCACTTCCCTGAGCAGCCTGTGCCAATGCATCACCACTGTTTCATAGGATAAATTTTTTTAAACATCCAACCTGAACCTCTCCTGGCACAAACAATTTGCCACTTGCTTTCGTCTATTTAAATCTTTGCTCATCCTAATCTAACCACTAAGACAAAGAAAGCAAGATGGCAAAAGTGAGCTGAACATTAATTTGTTTTTCTTTAGACAGCCTGAACCTCTCACCAGGACAGAATGACTTAGCTGGGGTAAACTATGCTCAGCATATGGGGACGTGCTTCAGCTCATGTTTGATCTGGAAAGCAATGCCTGGAGTACCCAAAGTCATCCATCAATGGTGACATCAGCTAAATGCCCTGGTAAATTTGCTGTATTTCCATAATGCCACTCCTGTGTTAGCAGTAGTTGCCAACACCTAATGGCCTTGAGTATGGAAAACAAGTGTGTTTCTATGTTTGTTAATCAATAAGTTGCAAGACTGAGCTTCTAAGGGGAATCTTAGCTGAAAATACATAGCAAATCCCACTGTATCTGTGCACTGTTAGGTAGTCAACAAACAACATGTAAAATAACTACCAGTATATTATCCTGCCCTGACACAGAAAGGGATGATTTCCTCCAAAGCACTCTGATTTTGCAGACAACTTTAATTACAAGACTTTTTGTACCCTTATGGTTGCACCAGCTCTGAAGTACCAGGCCCAGGGTGGGGTTTGGTTACTGCCACTCAGTGATCATGGTCATGTTTGTCAAATTCAATCCTACATGCTCCATTCCAGTAGATTTAACCAAGCGAGAATTGTATACAGTCATGCAATATGATTCGATAGATATAAAAGGGAGACAAAGAGAATAAAATCTCCCTGCCACTGCAAAGCCCCCCCCCCCCCCAAACAATCTTCCCTCCACATGCCCAGGCAGCCCCTGTCCCTACCTTCCTCAGGATGCTGGTAGAGCTTTGCCGCAGGTGGTGAATTGCTCCCGTCTCAAACTTTTTCAGCCATACCCAGTCTCCCTGTCCACAATACAAGTGGGTGAATGATAGAGCGAGTCACTGAGCAACAGTTAACATTGACACCTAAGCTTGAATTCCAGATCCTCAACTTTAAGAGTGGATAAAATAGTTGCATTGTGTCTTGCAAGAAAGGCTCTGTCTTCTAAGAAAGCTTCTTCACGGTGCCTTTAGGGGGTGACATCTCAATAACTTGGCAACGTTGTGTGTTGACAGAGGTGCTGCCTGTTGAATACCTCAACCACACATAACTACAAGAGTCAGTGTGTGGGTTGGGGTACAGTCACCTCAAACATTGGTAACTCCATGCTTGGGAGAAGCTTACTGTAGAATCATAGAATCGTTTGAGTTGGAAGGGACCTTTAAAAGCCATCTGGTCTAACTTCCCTGCAGTGATAGGGACATCTACAGCTCAAGCAGAAGCTCAGAGCCCTGTCTAGATTGACCTTGAATGTCTCTAGAGATAAAAACATTTCACCCTCTTGGGCCACCAGCAGCACCCATACCCTGGCATCTACAGTACTGTGGCTGAAGACTTTCCTGACTTAAGCAGCCCAGTAAACCAAAGTGGTGGTTTGTTGACTGTGTCCATACCTACCTCATACAAAGCCACGTTGGAGGTTTCGTGGGTGGCAGCATTGCTTTGCAAGGAACCAGAGCGGATTGTAGATTTCTGGCTTCTGGTTTCGGCTGCTACACTGTTTGCATCAGTCAGACTGTCCAACGTTAGTCTCTGGATGCAAGGAAAGCAGATGTAAGACAGTTAACACCTCTTGAGGTAAACCTCCACTCCAGCTCTGCCCAGGGCATCCATATCACCATGCTAGTAAGGTTTCCTGCACTCCCAAACTCTCCATATCACCTCTGAAATACTCATAAGTAGTAACTGGAAACACTGCAGCAGTGCTTTAGGTGATGGAAGTGAGGAGGGAGGTTTCAGTCTGAGTGAGTCACTGGGTAATTTCTCCTCTGGCACAGACAAGAGGCCTGTAACTGTGCCATCAACCTAGGCAGTGAGATGGCCTCACAGCAGTCCAAATGGTTGGCATGGGCCTGGCCTGTGCCAAATGGCACTCCCCCAAACAATACTCAGAGATGAAAGAAGCCAGCCAACAGAAGCCAGGAGCAATTCCCAGTAAGCAGTTTGGTTGCAAAAGTTTTATTTTAGGTAGTAAGGTGGTTTATTTATGTGGATATAAGCAATGCTATACTTTCCAGCGCTAGGAACAAAGAATAAGCCCTAGCTATTAGAATAAACATAACCAAGGGTACTATTTTACATTATAACAGCTTTGATTTTATTTATTTATTTATTTATTTATTGGTGCCCCTAACCTGAAATTCAAAACCTCTCAGCGTGTGGAAAAGCGTTCAGCGTGAAGGGGGAAATGAAGCATAGAGAAATGGGTATGAAAGTACTATAAGCAAACTTATCTTTGAGTATCCTCTCAAGTCAATTGTGTGTGTGGACAGACTTACCTTTTTATGCAGCTCTGGGTTAATGAAGATGAGGTCATCCAGTGTCAATATTATCTTGTTAGGACCCCTGAATAACTGGCTGTTCAGGATGCTGTGCCTGAGAGATTTGGAGAGCTATAGTTACGACTTTTACCTAGGTAAGTAATTTGCAACACTGAATCACAGAATCATAGAAAGGACCTCAAAGAACATCAAGTTCCAACACCCCTCCGTGAACAGAGTTGCCAACTGCTAAGTCAGGCTGCCCAGGGCCCCATCCAACTTGGTCTTCAATGCCTCCAGGGATATCTGGCCTCACTGTAGTACTGGGAGTATGCAGCATGGTGGCACAGGGCTGGACATGGGTGGGAGCACGATGACCTGACTTGGCTGAAATCCTTCCACTAAAGCAACAAGGGCTGCCCAAATCACAGATGGCCAAGTCTATAATCCCAAAGAGTCTCATCACAAATAGACATTTTGAGTCAATCTGCTCACAAGTGTACAATCTGAAGACAAGTGGTGGAAAACCTGCCGCTAATGGCCTGTTCTACAAGGTGCCTGTCCCTGGGGCAGACACATTCCAAGCTAAAACAAGGAATTGCCTGAGAGTGGAGCCCATATCAAGGAATAGCTGTAGAAGGCAGCAGTCCATGGCAGGGAGTTGGAACTCAAGCCATTCTATAATTCAAGTGTAAACTGGATGTGTATGCAATGCATACTTTGTTTTGTTTAATTTTCATTGTCCGTCAGGTGAGAATATTAGGTTTTAATAGACCAGACTATCTGTCTGGTAAACAGACAGAAGAAAAGGCTAGAAGGGATGAGCAGTTTTCTGTGCATGACAATGCAGCGTGAAGGTCTTGGAAATAGTACTGCTGATCCAGTACTTTTCTTCTCTGTCATGAGTGATTAGATTAAGCAGAAGACTGCTGATTCAGATCTACTTGCAGGATCTGAGCCAGACAGGATGCCTATCGCATACTGTGCAGCAGAGGACAAATGTGCTTCTGACACTTCCCCAGAACGCTGCTGTTTTCCAAGAGATGACTCTGGGCTCCTTTATAGACTTCTAGATTTGCAAAATTGCCACAGAGAAGTCAGAAAATTCAACTCCCTTATCAGGTGTTATCTGCTATTTGCCCAGCTTCTCTAGAATTGACAAGGCAGATAAGATCATGGCAAGAAAGGATGCACTGGCAAGGACTGTGTGATCATGGGCTAGTTCAGACAGGCTTGCACGAACCAATATGGAACATTGCAGAGGGATTCATCTGATGCTAATACCCACCACACGGACATTTTATGGACCCAGGAAAGAGGTTGAAGTCACACACTGTTTTTTTGAACCCACTCTTTCAATGAAGGCTTGGTCTAACACTGAGCACAAAACATACTGTCTATGAGACAGTAAAAAATCCATCAAGCAGGTACAAAGAAAGGGAAGGAATGCATCCCATTGCTCCTGTTATCACTTTTTTTTTTGTTCAGATAACTCTGTTCATGCTCCAGCAAATATTTGATCATCTGCTAAGACAACTAAAACTATTCCCAGAGAGCATAGTTGATCCTCTTGGCAGTAAGATTCCTTTTATTAACCATATTGTGGAAGGACTCATTTTGTAAAATATCCACAGATTGCAACGATTTACTTTCTCATTGCATGCATCACTCTGGACATTTTAGAATAGCACGGCTTTCTGGAGTTCAGAGTTCACCCATACATCTACATCACTTTGGTTTGTTCATTATCACCTTTCTCTAAGTGCTTTGTTCCAAGCCACCCAAGTCAGCTCCACACAAAAAACTCATCACTCATGTACCCTTCAGCTGTCCTCCTGAAAATCTTGCTCCATCATTCACATCCTCTCCCCCAAGCATGGAGGAAAGCACTCTGCTTCCCACAGCAAAGCACAGAGAGCAGAGTGACTCATTTAGGGTCATGCAGCAGAACCCTGGCAGAGCTTAGACCAGTGCTCCCCCGTATGAACTCAGCTGGTGCTGTGGTTTAAATTTAGTCCCAGACATGCCCTTCTCTGACATAAATCACTGTCTGAGTCATGCTAGACATTTTATTTCCCTCTGCAGCCGGTCATACGTCTTTACTCACGACTAAGCCTTCCCAGGCACAGTCTGGTACTTGTGGAACAGCTTAGATGTAGAGTAGGCAGAAAAATTGCCTTTTATTTGTGTAATTGTAGAGGCTGGTGGCCAAGGAACCAGAAGCAGCTGTGCGTCATAGGCAGTGGAGCTGCTGGGGTGGTGCTTTTTGGGTGGCCTTATAATCATATAGGTTTGGAGGGATGATTCAGGAGTGAAGAGAAAATGTGTCTGGGAGTTATCTGCCAGGTAGGGCTGGATGGGATAATATGGGAGCCTTGCTCTGTTGAACACATATTGCTGCTGAGTATACGCCTTCTAAGTTCAGTCTTGTGCCACGTAGATGTCGCTAATGACAGACAGATTCCTCCATGGGAGGGTTTGGAGTGGAAGACTACACTGGCTTATGGCTACACAGTCCTTGCCAAGGAGCAACCCACCAAGTCCATGCTGGCTCATTTCCACCTTGGACATAAAGCTGGGACACACATGTGATTTATACAACTGGTAGAACTGATGATTAGTTTGTTGGATTTTTTTTGCTTCAGAGCAAATCTCATGTTCAAACTGATATATATGAAAAGTGAGTGACCAGGAAACAGGGCTTCATCTCATAATAGGGAATGAATTGGATTGGTAATAAAAATGTAGTCTAACTAATTGCTCCAAATCCTCTCTAGAGGGAGCCTTGCTTTAACACAGAGAAAAAAGGACAAGGGATCAGCCTGTGTGTTTTGTAGGAATCACATCAGGGACAGAAAAGAAGGGAAGAATGATCCGGAGTATGAAAAAAGACATTTAACATGTCAGCACACTCCATCACCACCCTGATGTTCTCAAGACAGATTCTTATTGTATGTATGCATTATATTGTATTGTTTTCCTGTGGCATACTTTTCACTTCCAAAGTGTTAGTAATCTTCCTGGTGCATCAAAGCTATCATCCAGTTAATCCTTCTAGCAGCTGACAGCAATCTGGGCTGGATTAAATGTGAAATGGCTCCTTCTGAGACTGCAGAACCAGTGCCCACTCTGTTCAAGCCACAATCAATGAACAGAAGAGATGTTCCTCTGGAGAGCAAAGACCACAATCAAACCTGCAACACATGCTCCAAAGTGCTGGTGTAAGCCTCGCACAGAAAGTAGAACTGGCACTGAATCAAAGATGTTCTACTGCTCTCACCTGATGAGATAAGCCAGGCCCACAGCACACAGCACCAGGGCAAATACCAGCATTGCACCCAAGATCATGATTGTCGGCTCAATCCCTGTGCAAAGGGAGGTGAAAAAAAAAATGAATCAGTGGATTAGAAAATCTCTTTGATTTAGTGAACAGCATTCAAATTGCCAACATTAGGCCATTAGACTGCAAAGTCAAGTATTCACCTAGAGGAATGTTAGAAAATAATCCTTATTTGTTTTTCATTCATGAATATACAAATGTTGATTTTATCTGGATGAAACTATTGTAGTTATATACTTACGTGCACTTTTTTTCTATACCAGATCCAGAGCCCCAGGTTTCACTAATTAAATATAGACTCACAAGGAAGAGATATGCTTTAGAGACAGCTTTAGAGACAGCTTCTGCAAAGTTCATAACTTTTGAACATTTGACCCTTTTCTCTCCCGGAACTGAACCACTGAAAAAGCTTTGTCATGTGGTAGCAAACTGACTGCCAGTGAGAGCCATCAGTCCATCTGGGATTTTTCAGAGAGAAGAGAGAAGGGAGAGAAGGCTGAATTCTTCCTCAATGGGCTCACTGACAGAAAGTACTGGAGACAGCTTGCTCATGAGTTGCTTTGCTAGAGTGCTGAGGGAAGCTGACATGAACGGATGAGCTCAATTCCAGTGGGAAGTGTTTGCTGTCTTTGCCTCTTCTGTCTTCTATTTGTTTTTATTTTATTCTGTCTGTGTTCAGAGATCCTTCAACACAAACAAGCATGAAGAAGTTTGGGTTGATAAAAAGTTCATGACTCTAAGTCTCTCTTGCATCTAAATCACAGCCCACTTTGGGAGCACTGAAACAAAGAGCTTCCCAGTGAAAACTGCATGAAAATTGCTATAATTTTCCTGCCAGATTTGGACTCACTTTCTGCTTCAGCACATGGCTCCAGTCCCTGATTGTAATCGTGCATAAAAGTCACTCTGCCTTCATCTTCCAGCCTGGATCTAGAACTATACACCTCCCTCTGAGAAGAAATACAGGTACTATAAGGAGTGAATGCTACACAACCATTTCCGAACCTTACAGACAGTACACAGGTATAGACCAAAATTTCATTCCACCAAATGTAATAGAAACCAGGCCAGCTTTCTCCAGGAGGTGTCACCTTGAGTACAAGATTGAGGTAGATCCCACCAGGCAGGCCTGAAAGGAAGCGTTTATCCTAGAAGACAAAGGGGCTGCCACAGACGTGCCTCTGATCCAGGATTGGGATGTGTGAATCAAAGAATCATTAGGTTTCAAAAAGACCACTAAGATCAAGTCCAACCCCAGCCCACCTCCACCATGACCACAAAACCATGACCCTCGGTGCCATATCTCCACATTACTTGAATACGTCCAAGGACAGTGACTCTATGACTTCCCTGGGCAGCCTGATTCAATGCATTACTACTCTTTCTGAGAAGTTTGTTCCTCCTGGACAAAATAGTACTTCATGTAAATCCTTCAGAAGCTACCTGGGAATGATCCAGACCTCCTCTCCCTCTCTTAGCACACTGGCAGCTTCACATCCACGCCACCTCCAGCTCTAAAACCGTACGTAAGACAGACTGAGGCCTGGGTTCAATTCCAGCCACAAAATTTGCTCTCTGAAATATTAGTCATAATAATAAATCACCACTTCACTGACAAACGTGTAGAGGTTTACACTTTTGTAAAGGTGTGAACATCATAGAATCTGATCTCTCTAAAAATCAATGGGATTTTTCTGTAGACTGCAAAGAGAATCTGAATTGCTATACCGTTCCAAGAGACAATGTAGGGTGAGACATATGGTAGCACTGCATTTGTTTCTTCTGTAGTTTGCCAGCAGCTGTACGATCAGTACATCTCCAATGTAGGAGCTGGATTCAGTGACCCTTATGAGTCCCTTCCAACCCAGGACATCCTATGACTCTATAATTCTATTATTTAAACCAACTATAGCTGAACCAAGAGGAGTTTTTCTCAGCTGCTGAATGAAATACTCTGTAGAAGTGGTTGAGTTTGTCTAAGTCATATCCCAGAACAGCAGGAGTAAATGCATGTTATTTTAAATAAATATGTTAAGTGGAGGCTAAGTATCCTCCCCTGAGAGTTGTGTCCCCGTTAACTTCAAAAATGCCTGAAGTTAATAAATAAAGCCAATACCCAGTCCAGCAAACCTGGGAAGATTTTTCTGCTCTTGTCTTCAGTGATCACTTCTGTTGCCCACTTGAAATCAATTTATTTTGAGTAGTGACTATTTTCCTTTCTTGATAAGGTGAGCTCTGTTAATCCTTAACACCACATACCAAACTGCACAAAGAAGCTGGGGTTTGTCAGGGGAGCATCTGAAGATGTGCAGCCTAAGAAGGCTGTCGCAACACAAATTTTCTTAATGCTTTGTCCCTCAGAAGGACAGGGACAGAGTGCTGGGTTGAGCCACTGGCATATATTGATCGCTCTCTGGCACACATTACTTGCTGTCAAATTGATAGATGTTGACTGTTAAATCTGGAAAACTCTTCCAAACACACAAGAGTGGCAACTTGGGTTTAGTCTTTTCTGTTTGAGGAGACCTAATTTACGCAGCAATCACTCCGCATAAGAGAGAAGATTAAATAAATAAGAGACACGGGCTATGTGACCATACTACTTGGTCTTTCTTACCTCCAGAGCAGAGAACATCTGGATCAAACCAACAGCTGCAGTCTTCCTTGGGTGGAGCTCCATTTGGAAAATGAATGTCCTTGCCTAGGGGTATTACAGACTCTGAAGACATGTCCAGCAAGTGGGTTGGGGAGAGCTGGCTCCCATGACCATCTGTGTCCAGTACTACATAGTTGCACAGCCACTTCCCACAGCTGTCTGTCTCTACCCAGTGGCTAAATCCATGGAAACTGATGTTTCTTGTATGCTCTGTTATATTAGCTCCTGAGACCCAGGCTCCGTTCCTCTGAGCACTGTTCATTGCCAGTGCCATGAAGTAAATGGCATCATAGATTGTCCCAAAGAGTGGAGAAACCTGAAGTTACAGGAGAAATTAAGGTCAGAAGATAGTGCTGTCAACCTCTGGTTTGACATTTGCATCAAAAGATGTCACATAGCCTCAGCTGTAAACTCAAAGATTGAAACCTGGTTTTGTTCTCCGGGCTTGACATATGAAACCTCAGACTGATAGCTAGGAGGATATATTGGAGGACTTGGGTACTTCACCTACAGTGAAGAATCCTACACTCAATATCATTAACCTGGGCTCCTATTACAGAAAAGGAAAAGAAACGGATGCTCTCAAGGCATGAACTTCCTTCTGAAGTAGACATCCATGCAGATCTGATAAACTGCCTTAAAATTGCTTACAATTTTTGAAAGATCATAGTGAGATTTGAAGATTAGCACAGCTGAATCCTACATCTTATCAGCATGATGACAGATTCTCCAGTTGTCCTGAAGTCTACAAGGTAGAATCTGACTGTCTTTTCTTAGATAGACTTTGAGTAATTTTGAATAATTACTCAAACTAACTAATAATATGTTAGTTCAGAAACATAACTTTCACCTTCAATTCATAGAGTCATTAAGGTTGGAAAAGACCTCTGATATTGCTGAGTCCAACCATCACCCCATCCCCACCATGCCCACTGGCCATATCCCTCAGTGCCACATCTCCATGGTTCTTGAACACCTCCAGGGATGGGGACTCCACCACCTCCCTGGGCAGCTGTGCCAATGCATCACCACTCTTTCTGAGAAGAAATGGTTCCTAATATCCAACCTGAACCTCCCCTGGTACATCTTGAGGCCATTACCTCTCATCTTATAAAGGCTAAGAAGAATGAGGCAGCAATGATATTAATTGATTTACACAATGTTAATCAATTAATAATTAATGCATTTCCAAATGCATCAATTATTTTGTTTGTTGCATTCACACAAATTAATCAGGCATGTGGGCTTCTTCTTCTGGTGCCTTAAAATATCCGCAGACTTTATCTACTTTAAGAGAGACCACTTCATCTTGAGTTAACTGCAGTCAGCGTGTAGCGAAACTAATCTGAGAGCCTCAGAGACAATCCTTTCTCTTGAATTCCCATCATGGTTCTACAGTTGAACTAACTGACTGCCATTCAGTGAAAAGGATTATATTTTCAAAGCAAATGCAGGTTACATCCAACCTTCACCATATTTTTGTCAAAATACAAACACATACAGTCTGGGTTGTCTCTTGACTGTCCTTTCTCTATAACTATTCCCTACCCCATCCATGTGTTCTGTTACCATATCCCACGAATGTCCAAGAAAAAGAATATTTACCTGTGTATCTTCTAGCTCACTGGCTATTTCACCATTTTCTTTAGCTTCCCTGAATGCATCATAAAACGTCCAGTTTCCAGACTCCAGTGTGATGGTCAGCACGGCATCATAAGCTTCCTGGAGCTTTCTGTCATTGTCGAGGACATAGAATGAGTTTTTTGGGTAAGGAAGGCTGTAAAGTAAAGTGTCATATGGAATGAAGACGTATCTTCCATCTGTTAGTCCCATTTCCTGTGCTTTTTTGAGTAAGGCGGCCTGTTCCTCTCCTCCAATGAGCACAGAATGCATGCACAGAAGGATAACTGAAACATAAGGATCACAGACATTGTTAATCCATTTGGGCTTTTCAAAAGTAAATAGCTCCCTCCAGAGAAAGAGCTGTCTGAAAGAGCTGTCTGAACTTCTGTATCTGGTCAGATCCTAATGATCCTCTACCCACATAATGAGCCAAAGAAGTTGGGAATTAATCTTGTTTGATCTCTGCAGGTCTGCAACATCTAGCAAAGGAGGATGTGAGCATCATTCATTCCTGGAGTTGCACAGAGGATGGCTGCAGAGAAATTCTGACAGAAGTGAACCATGGGATAACATGCAGTGTAATGATGGCCTTCTGCTCTCATCGACTGAGACACGATCTTATGTGCCTTGAGGTGACATAGTCCACACAGTCATTAGCAGTGCCCAGGCTCTGTCCATTGATCCTGCCACTATCTATATGGCTTTTAAGTTGGATACTGTCTTGTTTCACAACTGGTTCATGATAGACCATACCAGAGTCTACATTTTTATCTGCACAAAATGACAGGGAGCATATAAACAGGAGGGGGAATGGCTGTTTACAAGGGTGGATAGTGATAGGACAAGGGGGAATGGTTTTAAACTGAGACAGGGGAGGTTTAGGTTGGATATTAGGAGGAATTTTTTCACTCAGAGGGTGGTGACGCACTAGAACCGGTTGCCCAAGGAGGCTGTGGATGCCCCATCCCTGGAGGCATTCAAGGCCAGGCTGGATGTGGCTCTGGGCAGCCTGGTCTGGTGGTTGGCAACCCTGCACATAGCAGGGGGTTGAAACTAGATGATCTTTGAGGTCCTTTTCAACCCAGACCATTCAATGATTCTATGATTCTATGACATGGTGCCAATGATGTCCCAGTGTCTGGTGAAATACCTATCATCTGTTTAATGGGGTTTCCACAGTACTCATTGGCTCTAGCACAGCATCACAGAATGGCTGAGGCTGGAGGAACCTCTGGGTCCATCTGGTCTAACCTCTGCCCCAGCAGGGACACCCAAAGCAGGGTGCCCAGCACCACATCCAGGGACTCCTGGAGATCTCCAAAGAGGAGACTCCAGTTCCCCCATGGGTGTCTGAATTACAGGAAACAAATAGATACGTCTAGGCAGAGATTTATCACATACTATTGCAGGGAGTTTAAACTGGCCAGATGAATCATCTTTGAAGTGAAACTTGTTCCTTCCAATGGTTATGAAAGCAATCCATCATCTCTAACTCACATAGACTGTTGTGAAGGTGATGAGATTAATTCATCCAAGGTGGATTTGGTTTCCAGCACAGATATGAGCTCTGATAACACTCCAAGTTAGACAGCACCTTGCTGCCCTTCTTAGCTGAAATGTCTTAACTAAAATGCATCATCATCTGGATTTGCAGAGCTGGTTGCAAAGGTATGCAACCAGGATTGGAGCTTCATTACAGACTTCCTAAAGGGGTTTTGAACCAGGAAAACTATTACTCACTTTTCTCAAGAGAAAACAGATGATTCTTTGCTACTGGTGTAGTACACTATCAGGGACTCTTCTACTGCTGTATTGCGTATAACACCGGATTTCACCTCTGATACCTCAGTGAACACTGGTACCAAGGACACAGCATTTCCAAAGAACCAGATTTCTGATAACCCATAGTCAAAACCACTAACAATATAAAACATTCCCACAAACCCCTCTTTACACTTGACAGGGTCAAGCACAGATATCCATCTGTATTAAGTACTACCCAAAATTTGATGGTGTAAAAGACCGTTTCACTCTATCCCCATCACAAACAAGATGCCCAGCATTCTTTCACCTGAAGCTCTGCCTCTGTGAAGTTTAGATTAAATTCTACTTGACCTCAAAATTTAATTCTCTAGGCTATGCTCACTGGATAACAATGGAGAAAGAAGTATAGTGATAATTAAAAAAGGAGTTAGACTCAAAGCACTTACTTTTAATGCCACTAACTTCTTTGATCTTGTTCCAAGTGTCTTCGATGCCTTTTTCTCCCTTACCCATGGATGTAACAATGCCTACAGGCAGCCCCTGGCTCCTGAGTGCGCTTGCTAACTTGCTGGATGTGTCCATCCAAACTGCCTGATTGGAAGCAATGATGCCAACATGAGCCAACTGAAAATATTTCATTATTGTAAACAAAACTCGGGTTGGAGAAGGCAGGGTTCTGGCAAATGCAGGGTGGTGGGTGGTAGAATCCAGTTTGTAGTTGATGCACATCCATGAGAAGATGGCTTTATTCCAGTTTTCCACTAAATATGTAGCCTCCTCACAGAAGCCAGGGTTCAAAGGGCCTATGAAAACTGAGGAAGTCTTTCCAAAGTCAACGAATCTAACCAAAGCTCTTGATGTCTCACATTCTTCTTGCAGGACCACATAATCCAACCTCTGGCCAAGTTCTATTGAAGGGTCTTTGCTTATTCGTTCTACTGCTAACCTAGCAGCAGCATGGGGGAAGGCTTTGGAAAAGAAGGGATCACAGTTCCAGGGTCCAAGCAGCCCGATTTTAAAAACAAAGCAATGTGCTGGGGAGGTGAGTATGGTTATTCCCAACAGCACCCACCAGACAGCATGGAAAAATGTTTTCATTGGATTCTTCTTATTAATGTGATGCAATCCAGTGTGCTGTGTCAGCCCCCAGAGCAAGCTGTTAGAACACAGTAGGAGGAATGGCATTGCTTTACAAGTGGGGAGACTTAAACTGAGTTCTTCAGGAAGCCAAGCGGTGCAATACCAGCTGCTGGAAGAAAAGCAGATTACTTTCCTGCATACGGATTTCTTCAGTGCATGTAGATGCATGTAGATACAGCTGAATCAGCCCAAATTACTCAACAATTCTCAAGGTGCAAGCATGTGAGGTGCCAAGAACTTGTGTAGACTCATGGACATGCACCCCAAAAAGCCAGTGTACCACACAGACAACCATACAAATTATCAGTTTAACTTCCCATAGTCCTGAACTGCACACTTAATAAAAATGTTTTAAAATGTTGTGATGTATATTTTGAAATGAGCCAGTGAGGAGAGACTCTGCTTGCAGCAGAAAGCCCAACCCATGGGTATCCTTCTCATTTGGAAGGACAAGTCCCAAATCACACAGATAAACACACAGGTAAGAACACACAAAGGTGAAATGCACTGAGCCAGCACCTTTTGCCTACCCCAAATCCTCAGTGAGTTTTGAATACACGCTAGGGCTCACGTATACATAAATACATGCACACATGTACTGATCCATATATTCATGTACTTACAGATGCATATATGCATGCAGAAGATATTAAAACTTTCTGGAAAAGGTTTTCATGGACAAACTAGTCTCACTCGCCAGAGTCTTTCAAACTTAGCAAAATATAAGAGGCATCAACAGGTAATCACAAAACAAGGGAAAAGGAGGGTTATGATTTGATGTAGATAAAAATGCTGAACATCTGCCACGGCAAAAGCCTTGTGTTCACTCTTGGCATAAAATACTCCTGGTTAAAGACTCAGAGCTGTATGTTTGTTGGGAGTAAAAACCTTACCCTTCACATCCAAGCACAGAAATCCAAAACCCACAACAGTTTCTCAACCATTGACAGTGTCATCCCAGGGCTTAGAAAATTTGCTGAGCCAAACAGGTTTGTGCTCTAAAAGTAGCGTGTCCCTTACCAGCCTACCTGTTCATTACTGGAGAAGTATTTTTATCCTGGATCCCCAGCCTCCAAGAGATGCAATGCAGAGCACCGCAGTGCAGAACATGCTATAAATACATCTGCAGGTCCCTTATGGGGAGAGGTCTCCAGCAAGGGCCACCAAGCAACAGAGCAGCTTCTTATTGGTGATGATGGCTCTCCTTGGATATGATCCCTGCCCCAGGGAGAGGCAACGTGTGGTCAGCCTTCCCTGTAAATGTGCTTGGGTTCTTCACCTCCTTCAGCTCGTGGTTTGCATGGGACACTTCTGCTGGGATGCTTCCTGTGGTGTCAAATGTTTCCTGGAGTAAAGCCCTCTTTGGTCAGGACCATGCTTCTCCTCCATGGTTTCATGACTTTGGGTGCATTATCCCAGGATCTTTGGCCCTCAGTGAAGAAAACTCCCAAGCTTCCTCCCTCCGAACTGTCTCTGTGCAAAGACTTACTCGTATCTAACTCAGCAATTGTAGGGATGGCATCTTAAAGCTCTGCCCTTGGATTAGGAGGATTAGCTCCTGAGATCTGCCCCTTACAGAACAGCTGAGCGTCTGAGCACCACAGCAGTGATAGCTCTACTTGTGCCCTGAAAGCAGCAGAGCTAGGAGCTACTTCAGGTCCGGGTTAAGCAGAATATTTGCTTTTGGGTTCCATCATACTACTGATGTTTTTCAGTTTCGTGTTCTTTGTTTGTTTTGATACCTGTCATGACACACACAGGGCTTTTTACATTTGCAGCAAAAGATTACTGAATATTTCCCAGACTTTACAGGGTTCTCCCTGCAACTGAGCCCTTCAATAGCCTCCTGCAGACTCATTCCTTCCCCAGTGGACCTGGCAGTGAAACTGTCAAACTGGAGAGAGATTGAACATTGCCACACCTGCCCTAGCTACAGTACAAAGCCCCTTACAATAATTTAGCTGAGGTTATAGGACCAGCACTTTGTCTAGAAGGAGCCATTTGTAACTCAGCCCTTCAGCAGTACTTGAAGTAAGCCATATAAATTACATATGTTTCTTCAGTGTGTGTTCAGTAATAGGTCTCCCTTTATGACTAATGATTATGGGAAGCCACAAAGCCACTCAGCGGCAGTGGGCAGAGCAGCTCTCTCCATTCATTTCCTTCTGCTCATTCACTTCCTTGCACAGATTCAGGAAGGTTCCTAGAAAGTTGCTACAGTGATGATTGGTGCAGCTCAAGACAGTTATCAGGAATTACCAAAGTGCTTCATATTTGGAAGGTGCTTAAAAGGCACGCAAACTTCAAGCCTGGACTCAGGATGCTACTAAGTACGCAACCAGCAAATTAAGCTTGCACATCAGGTTTTGATTAAAGAACGAAATTTGTGCAGATAGGAGTGTGAACATAAAAGTTTAATTTATGTGTATATGTATATACAAATATACCTATTCTGAAATGACCTTTATGGTGCCTTCCAACTCAAAAGAGGTGTTCAAGGCCAGGCTGGATGGGGCCCTGGGCAGCCTGGTCTAGTATTAGGTATGGAGGCTGGCAGCCCTGCCTGCAGCAGAGGGGTTGGAGCTTGATGATCCTTAAAGTCCCTTCCAACCCAAGTCATTCCATGATTATGTCATATAAAACATATTCACTGTTGTCTCTATTTTTGTACTGACAGTGGTGCTGCACTGGTGAATTCCATTTAGTGTCAGCAGTTTCAAAGTCTCCTGCTGTAGCACCACAGGCTTACTTCTAGGGGATGTTTATTGTATTAGAACATCCCATGTTGAAACAGAAAATGTTCTGAGTTAGGCATCCAACGATGAAAGGCTAAAAAGTAGTTAGCGTGGAGGTCTTTTTATTGGAATACTTACCCTGACTCTTAACAATTAATATTTTTCCATAGCCAAGTGGGCTGAAACCTCCATCCTTTTCTCCCTTCTGCTTCTTGCTTGGCAGTAAAAGAGCAGACCCTCTTGCAATCAAATAACGCCAGTGACAGGAGGCCATCTTCTATATGAGAAGCTGGTTACCTCCAATAGCTCTGCCCTGTCCATCCCATGCTTAGGATACCCAGGGCTGGATTTAACCCTGCTAGCTCTACACAGAATCACAGAATCAGTAAGGTTGGAAAAGACCTCTAAGATCACCAAGTCCCACCCCAACCCATCCCACAACTCCCAGTAATTATGGCCTTCAGTGCCACATCCCCATGGTTCTTGAACACCTCCAGGTACGGTGACCCCACCACCTCCCTGGGCAGCCTGTGCCAATAATCATACAGCTGAGGCAAAAAAAGAATAATTAAAAAATGTTAATAAATCGATCCGTCTGTCTGGAATTGTTGTTAAAGATCCTACCTATGCCTCCAAAGCTTGCTTTTTTCCCCCACATCTTAAACTCATCACTGCTGCAAACACCCACATCATGCAGTGTTTCTCTGCCATGCTGTTATTTGTACACCATCAGATTCCCAGTGCTTCTGTGTTCACTGAAGTGAGTGGGAGCTGTATGTATTTATACATCCATAGCACTTCCCATGGGAGGGCTGAGCTGCAGCTGTCTCACTTTGCTTTAAATGTTTAGAGCAGAAGAGGGTGCTCTAATCTCTCGCTCTGCTCTCCTAGCAGCAGCCCGTCCAAGCATGCTGGAAATAAAACACATTTTGTAACCGCTTATCCCAGAGGGCCCTGCTGAATAAAGCTGATCTCACTGGAACCCTCTGCAGCCAGCAGACAGAAATGGGGAATGCTTGGCTTCTGTTACCACACTCCCTGCAGAAAAATCTCCATCTCCACTGATGATTATAGAGAAAACCAAGGGAGAGCAGCATAGCAATGCTTCAGCCTTTTGTTTTTTTCCACGTCCTCCGAGCCTTAATTAAAAGCCCCAGCCTTGGAGGATCTGTCAGGTTCCCATGTCTATTATTCCAACTGTTAATTACCATCAACATTAAAAATATCCACCTCGTGCCTAGTGAGTCTGGCTTCAGCTTCCTGCAATGGGATCTCACCCTGCTTTTGCCTGAGAAACAGAAAGCCAGGAAGCACAATAAATATCACCTCCATATAGGTATTTGCACACCAAAATTAGATCACATCCTAGTCATCCTCTGCACAAAATAAAGCAACGTCTCCTTAAGGCTTTTGCCATAGAGCATGCTTCCAGGATCTCATCCTTGTAACACTTTGGACATTCATCTTTTTAAATTCTCCTTATCCCTTTGTTAGATAAATTAGAAATAGTATCCATGAGTAAGCGTCACTTCTATATGGGTGAGTATAGAGGCGATGGCATCATTTGTCACCTGTTTTTCTCCACTTATAGAACCACAGAGTCACTAAGGTTGGAAAAGACCACTAAGGTAATCTAGTCCAACCACCCACCCATCACCACCACGACCTCTAAGATTCTGTAGTTCACATGAGCACGGTTACAGCAGCACTGTATGCAAGCTCAGCTCTGCTTTCCTTAATACAAATGCCTTCCTTGGAAGTACAACGTGAATCCTTTGTTCCGATGTATATGAACCTGCTGTAGGGAACCTGCCCAGCAGGGGATTGGACTTGATGACCCCCAGAGGTCCCTTCCATCCCCTACGATTCTGTGGTTCTATGATTCTGCGTAACCCCATTTTGGTTTAAAGGACACTTTTAAAATGTGTCTGCTTAATGAGAGCTCCGGACCAATCTGCAAGTTTTATCAATAATGATTTTTCTGTCTCTTCTGAGATAATGTGATACAGCTATTGACCAGCACTGGGGAAAAAAAAAAATGAGATCTCCCTAAGGCTCCACTACCAAATGAGGCATCCTCATCCATTGTTTTATTTCAAGATATCATTTAATCATTTTTAGTTCCTTGTGATGTGGACAGTGTCAGTGTAGCACAAATTACCTCCTTCAAATATCACCTTTCATTCAGATGATGCCCTGCAGTATTTAAGAAGACAACAACAGCACTTGATGTTACGTTTCAGACTTGTGATTCAATAAAAAATTATGTAAAATCAAGCTGATAAGATTTATTACCTTGCCAACCTCCCTGACTGGTGTTAGTTAACTTTCATCTTGTAATTCACGACCAATTCCTCTCCATTTTGTCCTTTCCTTGACTTTGAGTAAGCTTGACATCAACTCAATCTGACATCAGCTTCTTGGTAGGGTGGTACAGAAGGCTTTGATGTCCCGTGGTTTTTGGCAACGCTGTGTATTTTTGAGAGGATATGTCCTTCTGTGCCATATTACCCTATATTCAAGTTGTAGTCCAGTATGTAGAATCCCTTTTACTCTTTTTTTATCCCTCCATTTTGTCTGGCTTTGCTCCATCCCTGAAGAGTTCTGGAGAATCAGGCTCAAATGATTTCTTCCTGAAAATGGCTCAGTTTAATTGGCTTTCTTGTACGCTGCTCTCGTATCTTGTGAGATATGAAGTCTCTGGCACTGACGTTAGTGGAATATATGACAACGCAGGTAGTTAGCACTGTCAATACTAAAGCTGGCAGAGAACAGCCTTGTAACACCAGATGAGGTCTTAATATAAATATATTTATTTAGGCACCAAAATCCGAGTGTTTAATTTGACAACCTCAACTCCAGCAGCTCATTATTTAGCAATAAATAGAGAAATCTCTTCCAGGGAACATTTCCAACTTCTTAGAATCGCTCTCTGATTTGAACTAAGAAGTGACTACTGTTCACCATTTTCTCTACACAAGGCTTAATGAAGCAGGGCTATTTAAGCAATTTAAAATTATGTGCAGTAGGAGATAAGAGTATCTCATGAAAAACACTTGCCCAGCAAGTCTGTAAGTTTTTCTTGCAATGTCTGTGTCTGGAGGCCTTTAGGAGCTGCCAGGAGTTTTATCAGTGAACAGAGATACCAAGCAGGCTTGTCTCATAAGTAGAATGGCTTGGGTTGGATGGGATCCCAAGGATCACCAAGGTAGTACAGATGAAAGTAGATGAGTGTTTGATGTATACTCTGCAAGTCCAGCCCTCACAAAGGATCCTGGAAGGCAGCCATAGCAACTCAGTGACAATGAAAGTTTCGTGGATGGCTTTAACAGAAAACCTGAGGAGAACAGCAAACCCACCCAGCACTTCTGGAGTTTCAGCAAGTTTGCAGTTCTTTGGATATTTTAGAAATAAAGGGCTTCAGTTCAGTCTAGCAAAAAAATAAATAAATAACTAAAATCCATAATAAATCTTCTGGCAGAGAAGAATGATGGGTTTTGGCCAGCTCTGTTCACGGTGAATGGTAACACGACTTCCAAATGCGTCAACTGACTCATGAATGGCTGGCTGACGTTTTGTATGATGACTTACTCTTTGCTATGTTGCAAACTTCCCCGCAACCGCATAACCTCACTGGAGCATTTATTAGATTCTGACAGATCTGATAAATTGAATTTCTCCCTAAAATAAAGTTTGAACGCAACACTAACTTGCGTTTTGTTTACTTTGAGGCTTATAGACTCCATGGAGAAAACAATCCCAGAGCATCTTTTATCCCAGTATGTCTCTCCTACCCTCTGGCAATTTTGGCAGCTTGAAGAAAATAGCCCGTTTTACAACTTTATCTATACATCTGAACTTTAAAATCTTCCCTGGAGAAGCATTAACTTGGATATTGAACTACAGCACAGACCGCGTGCTACCGGTGCTATCACTTCCTCCACCTCCAACCTTGCACATCATTATACTCACCTTTGTACCCTACTGTCAAGATACCCAAACATCTAGAGGATGTTTGGTCACAGAACAGAACCATCATCATCACTTAAAGGTTTAGAAACTGAGAACACACACGATTTGGCTACGCTGTTTAGGCTGCTTAAGAAAAGTGTGTACTTTTTTCATTGTTTTCTGTTCTTTTTGTTGTGGGATAAAACAAGACCCAGTGGGTACATAACCCCTATTTTAACTGTAGACTCAGCCCCAACTCCCTTCTTAACCACCATCTGGGCTCCCCAGCACCCAACCTCTGCTCCATCAGAGCTCCCCTGTCACAGTGCACATTATTACTTTACCAGCAGCACATAGAATGATTTCTTACATCCTCCTTTTCTATGGTCCAAGTTCTTTGGGCTGCTCTGTGACAATGTCTTGCAGATCTGTCTCTCCTGACCCCCTGCAAAGCCTTCTCCCGTGAAAAACAAGGGGTCTGCCTAAACATTCCCACTGTCGCTCTCCTCATAGGGTTGGGCAAGTGCCTGCTGAAGTAACTGGCAATTAACTAGCCCTATTTAAACTGGCAGAAAAGCTAATCATAAGGATTTTTTATCAAAGCCTTTCTGAGGACCCTCTCTGAAGGAAAGCAGCTTTGTTCTGGTTTCACTTCTTTTCCAGAGCCTGCACAGAACTCTAATGAGGGCCAATATCCACTGTTCCAGTACACACCTATTTTTAATGTCTTTTATTTTTCACTCATAAAAATAACCCTTGAGATGTCTGTTTCTGAAAGCCATTCTGAGAACCTTGATTGAACTCCCTATTCATTGCAGGGAAGTTGAACTAGGTGACCTTTAAGCGTCCCCTTCCAACTCAAGTAATTCCACGATTCAAACCACGTGGCCAGTTGCAGATGGTTATTTCACAGCATTGCTCAAACTCAGTTAATCCAGCTAGAGTAGCTCACCTGCTAATCACTACTTCAACTCTTCAGTAAAGGGAATATCTGAGATAACAAAGCAAAACACCCCAATATCTCCTTCTCTTTGTCTCCTACATGGTATAGATACAAACAGTCCTAACTGGGACCCAGCCATCACATAACCAGCAGTATCTACAGCTCACTTAGCCATGGAAGGAAAAAATTAAAAGTAAAAAAGAATAAAAAAGCAAAGATAAATTGCCTTCATCTATGGTGATGTCAACCATGTAATTTGGTTTTTCAAGGAGAGTCTAATGAAGAGTGTTGCCAGACGCAAGTCAAACGATTAATGCCAGCGCAAATATTCGTAGCATCATAGAATCATTTGAACTGGAAGGGACCCTTAAAAACTATCTGTTTCAACTCCCCTGCAATGAGCAGGGATACCCACAGCTCCATCAAGTGCTCAGAGCCCATCCAGCCTGACCTTGGGTGTCCCAAGGGACATGGCACTCACCTCCTCCCTGGGCAACCTGTGTCAGTGCCTCACCATCCTGATCGTAAAATACTTTTTCCTTATATCCAGACTAAATCTCCCCTGTTGCTGTACTTGAAATCCCAATTCTCCAGGAGTCAGTCCTGTACAACCCCCCAGGTACTAATCCCTCCATCTGAAACAAATGCATCCAGGCTAACACCTTGCTAAGTCCTTATTATCTGTTGCCGCACAGCATGGTACACTACAGCAGGCCAAGTGACCTCAAAGAAGGGGAGAGAAAAAACAAATCAAAACCACTTGTGAAAATAGGCACAGAAAATGCACAGCGAGGCACTGGTCAATAGCAACAGCCAGCTGCTGCACAGCACAGCTTTAAAATGACCATCACATAGGGTTCATTTAAGAGAAACAAGTATAGTATTTTACGTGGATAAGGAAATCCTTCAGTGGCAGAGAAATTGAACTTTGCAAAGAACATCTGTGGCTGAAAAGCCAGAGCATTAGCTGCTGGGAATCAGCATGGCACTGTGGTGGCCCTTGGAGCAATTTATGTGATGGGATGAATGGTGGGAGAGTCCTGCAGCTCACCTCTTCTGGTGCCCGTTTAAGGGAATTGATAATATCTTTGTCTCTCTGGATGTGTAAGTGTCTCTGCTGATTAAAACTCCCTGGAGACCTACATCTCCTAAGCTGATAATAGTAAGCCTCTCAGACTGGCTTTGTGCTGTTCCATTGCCTCCAGCAGTGCTGTGGATGGGCAGCAGACACGAGATGCTTGTGCTGTTTCTGACAGTTCTGCAAGCCAGCATGGAAATCTCAGATGCTTGGAGCCACAGGAGAAAAAAAGGAAGAGTAACAGCCAGGTCTGGTGAAACAGCACATTCCTGAGGAGACAGAGCCACTGATGTGGGGCTGGGAGATTTTATGAGATTTGGAGAACTGCGGATATGCTGGGTGGGGTCCAGATAGGATTGCTAGAGCTATGTCATCCATCCCTAGCTCACGCTCCTATCAGAGAGCCTCAGTATACTCCAAGAGCAGAGATTCCAGCACCTCTCTGGTGACCTCACCAGGGCTGCTTTACTGTCCCAGAGGGAAAGCTTTCTCCTACTGAGCAACCTGAAACTGCACCTTCCAATCATGGTGTACCTCGTTCCCTTTGCGATATTATGTGGCACCCTGAAGAACTGGGTCCTGTTGTTTCAGTTGTCCTTAAGGTGCTGGTTGCTGTTGAATGGAGGTCTCCTCCTTGTGGGTCTAAATGAACCAATCTGATCCAGTGTTTCCCCACAAGTCATAAAAAAATGTAACTAAGCCCCCATAGATCACCCTCCACAGATTGTAGAGGATGGCCTTCCATAGATCACCTCCACTTTCATTGCATCCCTCTTGCAGCCAGGGGGCTCAGAAGGATTATTCCAGGAGCTGCATTTCCAATGCAAAGCAGAAATGCATCAGAACTTCACTGCAGCTTCTGGTCATGTCTATCTCAACGCAACCATTTGCTTTAATCATGATGTGGGCTCATATCTAAACAGGCCTCCATCAGTCCTACCAGTCAAAGGCCTCCAAGCCTTCACTGTTGTGTGGGTTTACTCTGCCCCAAGAGCAGAAATTTACACTTCTCCTTATTGAAGAGCACAAGGATTCTGTTGGCCCAAACCTCAACTAACACGAGGTCCTCCAGGACCTCAGCTTTGTTATTGACTGTGTCCCTCTCTTCTCTGTGTTTAGATTTGCTGGTGGTGCATTCAGGACCACATTCTAATACCTGAGGTTTGGGATTCCTGGGCTACGTAGGCAGAACAGTGCCGAGAAGTGGAAGGGGCTGTTCTCTCTGGCCATTGGGTTTTGTGACACCTCTGCTGTCCTAAGAACCACTTGGATTGTCAATACTGAGGCCAGGGCATATGGATGTCTGCAGGTTTCTATAGAGAGAGCTTCAGGCAAACTAATCAGGGATTGGTCAGGAAAGATCCCTCTCAAACTTCCCTTGTCTTCATGGGATTGTCCTGACTTTTCATGATTCAGTTTCATTAGCCTTTATAACTTCCCAAAGGGGAATCAAGAAGTTCCACATGCGGTCCAAGACCAGACTCCAACCCTGGCCAGGCTCTCATTTGACCTTTCAGACTGATGTCAGAGTATTTCTGTGAGGCTTGCAGTGCTCAAAGACAGACAAAAGAGAGCGGTCTGGTGAGAGATCCCTCCCCCAGGTCCTCAGGCTGCCTCTTTCTCAGGTGGGCTTGTAATGGATAAGAATGCAGGGAAGGCAGCCTACCTTTTGCTACTAGCACTGCAGGCTTAATGCTGTGAAAAAGAGACACAGTCGCCTCTTTTCTTCTACAAGAGCTGTCGCTAGAGACGAACATGCTGCGTTACACAATACACAACACTGGAGCTGGGATACTTTTCTGTGTTTCAGAAAGCATGAAACACTTCCAAGCCTGCATGTGGATCGGCATCAGTGAGAGTGACTGAAATACTAAGCTGATAATGCAGCAGGTGTGGCAGAAAGCTGTCACTTCTGTTTCTTTCCTGAGACAGTAGACATATGCGTAAGCCATGTTTCACCCCACGTTGAGCAGTTTATGCTGCACTTCCTGAGCACTAGAGTGTCTAGATGAGGGTCTGCCAAAGGATTCCTGCCTGGATAACTGCAGAGATGGGTATGTGGGTATTAACAGGAGCACAGTAATTTGTATCTTCTTCAGTGGATACCAAGGTAGGTCCAAAGAGGTGAGTGTGACACAGGAGGTGGGAGAAGTGGGTTCAAGGTTCCCTTTTTTGTCACAGGGGTTTTAAAGATGACAGGCCACATCATTTCATCCATACAGCAATAAGAAGCATGGCTGCATCACATTATAAGGGGAGATAAAGAAGCACGGCACTATAAGGAGACATATGTCTTGAGCCAAGAACCATGCACCAATTTTTCTCATCCTTCTCCCTCTATGTGTTTACCTCCTTCTCACCACCACAGACAGAATAACCCATATCCAACGTTTGCTGGCTCTGCTATCCTCCTCATGTGGTTGGTGGCTTTGCCAAAGCCCGGACATGGAACAAGACAGAGCAAACCCAGTGCATCTGTGCTTTGCAGCAGGATGTCCTGCATGATCCTGCAGTTTGCAGCCCCCAGCCTTGGACCTTCTCTTTCAACTCAGCTGGCCTCAAGCAGTATAATGATGCCAAAAGTGGCTCTGATGCTGGGGGGTTTATTTGTCTTCCCTATTCCTTGCTTTTTCAAGATGATCAAAACAAGCTGACATCCGGTTGCACTTCACTGCCATACTGGTTTGTCATGTTCTTTCACAGCCTTTCGTTTCCTTATTAATCACCAACAGCTGACACAAACTCACACCCCACATAGCTCAGGAGAGAGCGCTCCCTCGCTGGTAGTCAGTACAATTTTCCAACTGGTTAAACTGGAAAGCAACACAGCTGGGGTGGCTCAGTCCCTGGGCTGCTCTCCAATCCCCTGTTCACCCCCAAATCCCAACAAAGTCAGTTCCCTGGGAATCGGACACTCTGCATTAGCATCCGCTCTGTCAGAGACGTTGCAAGGTTGTTTCAGGAAAGATATTTCTGGAGGACGCAAGTATTCTCCTGCAAAGTAAGAGGGCACGATAAGGGAGGGGTTTTCTGTTCTCCCAGCCACACATTTTACCAAGTGCAAGTGTGATTTAACACTACATCATCCAGACTGAACCATCACCAGCAGGATCTTCATCCTTAGGACAAGCTGAAAACAGCGCTGGCAAAATATATTTCATCGCTCTCACCCTTTCTTTTCGTATTTGGGTATCTCCTGTCCAAAAGTCTCGGTTATTCCAGTAAAAAACTGAGCACGGCGTGTTTCTCTGATTAAGTGATGAGCTGCTCTGGGGAGAAGAGTGGCGAGCCTCTCACAACGCATCACTTTAATTAAGTTTCCCTTGCGGTGAGTGTCTGAGGATGACAGGCAGTTCAGAGGACTCCCCACATGCCAGACTTCTCGCAACCACTCCTCATTTTATGCCAGTCTGAGTTTTTTCCTGCTCAGACAATTGCTGGGTCTCATCAAGCCGAGTGCCTAAGAGTCCTTGTGCTGAGCAAGTCAGAGATGCAGCCCCCCCACTTACCACACCCTGCAGCTGCAAAGTAATGCTATAAAAACACTTAATGAAGTGTGATGCTTGCAAAACACCCAACTTGTTTCTCCAGGGGACAGGAATGCCCTCAGCTGTGATTAAAGTGATGCTTAGGCCCAGGAGGGGGAAGGTGATGGTGGCTGGCTGGTGTGGTGGATCTCCTTTCCTGACAGCCTTCAAAAATTCCTTTCCTTCCCTGCAGTCCTTCAGCTGTAAGGAAGCCCCTCCCAGCTGTGGCTGGCAGCAGGCACCTCCCCTGCATTTGCTCTTGTGTCAGTTTGAACCCTTCAGCTGTAGCCAGGATGTGTCTCCCTGTCCATGGGTACCCAATCTCCTGTCACAGTCATTGGATGCATCAGAGAGCCTGTAGAGTTAACTCATCTCTCCCAAAACATCTGGGCAGCTGAACACCTCTATTTAGTGGCACCCCCACGTATTTAGTGACATTTCTTAGAATCACAGAATGGCTTGGGTTGGAGGGGAACTCGAGGATCATCAAATTCCAGCCCTCCTGCCTGCAGGTTGTTCTCCTCATGTTCCAGCCTATGTGCGAACATTCAAGATCAGGCTAGACCAGGCTCTGAGCAACCTGATCAAGCTGTACACGTCCCTGTTCATTGCAGGGGAGTTGGACTACATGACCTTTAAATGTTTCTTCCAACTTCCTGTGCATGCAACGCAACACCTTGTCCTTTGAAAGCTGAGGTTTGTGTGTGTGCACAGTAATCAGTGGTTTAGTCTTCAGTAAGAGGCTGAGACAAGGACAACTGTCCAGAAAGGGAAGGTTTATAAAGAGGCTCCCAAGGCAGCCCAGCTTGAGTGGATGGGCTAATGGGAGGGCTGACACTACTAGTTAATCCCCCTGGTACAATGCCTCCATGTTAATAACTTTGATAAAGTGCCTCCAGGTCCATGTACGAACAGGAGTGCAAGTGTCACCAAACCCAAGCAATAAGAGACGTGGTAAGAAGGGTAAGCAAGTGAGGAAGGGAGGGAAGATTTAGGTTGGATGTCAGGAGGAAGTTCTTTACAGAGAGAGTGGTGAGGTGCTGGAACAGCTGCCCAGAGAGGTTGTGGATGCCCCGTCCATCCCTGGAGGTGTTCAAGGCCAGGTTGGATGGGGCCCTGGGCAGCCTGGGCTGGTATTAAATGTGGAGGTTGGTGGCCCTGCCTGTGGTGGGGGGGTTGGAGATTCATGATCCCTGAGGTCCCTTCCAAGCTGAGCCATTCTGTGATTCTGTGATTCTGTGATTCTGTGAAGGGTCACCTTGGATCTGAATTCAACTTTGTGATTGTCCAGAGGCCTTCTAGCATTCCCTTGCAAAGTCTTACTGCTTCTAAGCAACATATTTGGATTGTTTAGTGGGTGAAACACCTTGCATCTGCAATTTTCCCCCTCCAAAACAGAGAGATATCAGAGCATGGCATGGTTTTGGGGTAATGGTGCTGGGCTCTCTACTTGCTTGTAGCTGTGGGCATTGAAATGAACCCATCACTCCAGTCAGGTGCTAAAACAGACAGATTAAAACACTCTGTGCTGTGCCTCATTTCCCCAGCTGCAGCCTGCAGACAATACCTCCTCACCTCTCAGGGATGTTTTGAAGACAATTGCATGAAAACGTTGAGGCCCTTCATTGCTATGGAAACAGGAGTCACTGAATTATTGCAAAGGGGTGGAAGGAGTCAAGTTGAAATGATAATGGAAATGCATTTGTGTCTCCTGCTCAACACTTACATGTAAGTCTTCATTCACTGGTCGCTTGTACGTAGGTCTTTATTCTCTAGTGTTCCTGTTGTGCATCCACCTAGGAGCTGAACACAAAACAGTCACCACTCCCTGTCCATGGGGCATGATTTCCAGAAAGGGTTTTATTTAACTTTATCAGCACTCTTTATTTCTGAGGTCTTGTAAAATACACACAACTCCTCCAGAGTTTGTTTAGCTGGAACTGCCTTGTTATAAACATCCAGTCGAGGATGTTAACTCCTATTATTTCATTGTCTGTCAGAAAAAAAAAGATAAATAGAGGAAAAGCAAGCAATTCCCCTGAGTGGACTTCTGTGCCAATGCTAATGGAGGTCTGAGAAAATATATTTATCAATAGAAAAAGACAAATTTTGCATAGAATAAACCTTTGCAGTAAAAGAGAGAGGACTGTATCAAAGCATCTCTTCTGCCCTCACCCCCACATAGACCCCCCTCCCGGCGGACATCTCCCCTCACAGCACCCATCTCTTCACAACAAAGCCTTGTTCCAGGGCAGAAGACATATTGTTCCCAGGAATGAACCCCTGACACCAGTTCAAGCAATGACTAAGCAGGGATGAGGTATTGTTGCAAAGGAGAATAAAGTTTATTGCTAGCCAAATTCCAGTTTTTGCTGTCATGGTGCCAAAAAGCTGTGTATTTAAGCTTACTTAACTTAATGGTGCTGTTCGTTCATTTCAGGAGAAAAGGAAGGGTGATTATTTTGTTATATCATGAACAAAAGGAAATGTCTTCACAAAGTTCAGTGCTCCAAACTCAGTAATGTTGCATGGACTTTTATGCATGAAGCCAAACAGGTCAGACCAAGGTCTTGGGGTCCTCTCTCATCAGTGCTGGAGGAATCAAAGACAGGATGTGGCTCAAGCTTCCCAGCAAAATTGAGGATTGATTAAGAGCTAGAACACGACTTAGACTGGATGTTGGGAATGAGGAAAGACAGGAAGAGCTGGAGAAATGGCTCTCCTGCCATTGCTGCTCCTTGACAGTCTGCTGCCATAGATAACTGGCTGTATACTTGGAGAGCTTGACTTCAACAATTGGTCTTGATGACTCCAGTTTACTTACCATCCTGAATTATCCTGAGCCAATGACATGCAGCACAATGTGCTGGGTGCAAGAGGATAAGCCATTTTCTGTTGACCATCTCTCTTCCAAGCTGTGAAATCTTCATAAAGCTCCTTCATGCTTTGTATTGCTGCTTGTCACACTGTAGGGTGAAGTACCAAAATCTGCTGTGGATGCAGGGAGTGACACCAAGAGCAGCAAGATCCACTCCAGTATTCTCCTACTCAGGACAGTGTTCCCAGCTTCCCAGAGCAGCTCTGTGTTTGCTGTCAGCATCTTGTGGGAGGAAGTGCCAGCTCTGCATTCAACTGGAGCAATAAATCACACGGTACACCTCAGCTTTAGTTGTTTGATCTCTGCTGATAGCAAGCTCTGCCCTCAGCTAATTGTCCAGGGGAGCTTATTTCAACATTTCCTCCAAAGTAATAAATATCAGAATCTGGCATTGACTTTTTTAGGATCATCTGTTCATTAGTCTCTGAGTTTCTTTAGGTAAAATCAGATGAGCACGTGACTAGAAGGACCTCTGAGTTCATCCAGCTCATACATCTACAGCAGGTGTGGTCTGAATCTACCTCAGCACAATAACCTGTCCCAGGTCATGGACTCTAGCACTGACCTGACTTGTCCAGTCCAGTTGTCTCATGCCTAGCAAAAAGATGAGACAATGCCCAAGCTGTCTGGAGATGAGCACGGGCTGATGGCAATGCCTGATAGGTAGCATGAAGGAGACCACCCTGTTCTGGTGCAAGAGAACCAAGATGCAGCCTGAACAGCATTATTTGCCTCCAGGGCTAGAGAACATTTGTTAGTAGAACGGATAAGGCTATCGAGCCCAGATAGATATGTAAAAATACACTAAAAAAGCTTGAAAGTCACCAGGACTTGGAAGTCGTGTAGCAAGATGGCCGGAAGAATCCAGAACAGGCACTTACAGAGGAATTAGGTGCTGATTAAATTTTTTATTCCACTCCCTCGCCTATATCAGTGTTTGGATTTGTATTTAAGATTTGTTAAAGTGGGTCACATCCCCAGATAGAAAAGGATAAGTGCTAGTCCTAGCTATTGCTGCCCCATGCTGAGTCTTCTTTTATGGGCAGTACAAACCTCTGCAGCAATTAGTTATGAGGAGAACACTTAATGCTTAACTTTTAAGCAGCATAGATTTCCATATGCGTGTATTATATATGCAGAGTGTCATTAAATTTTTATTGTGCTATTCTGGAGGAAAAACAATGCAACACAAAAATTCAGAATGAAACAAGCCAGCAAGCAGCGAAAGTTTGAACATAAATAGGGTATGTTTATCTCATGTGATAGTCTGACTACAGATGAAACAGAGGTGTTTTAGGTCTGCTTACACAAAAGAAGCTTAAGAGTCTTGTCTGATAGGAAAAGGGTGAAATCTCCGAGGTCTTTGTTGACACACTTGGTGGATAAGTTAGCCTCAAGCTAACTAACGGATACAGCTCTGCAACGACACCACTGACAATATTGGAAAGTCTCATTAGTTTTGGTCTGTTGCATTTTCCTACAGATAAAGGGAGAAGGAGTTATGACGTAACAGCAGTAACAAATAACAGAGTTGGAAACACGCTGCAGCAATTGGAGCTCCCATCAAGTATTGAGCAATGAGGATTCAGCATGATTGGATTTGGCTTTGTGGCTTGGCCCATTATAAAAAGAGGGATTGTTTGTAAAGCCCCAGTGTGGGATTAGATTTCCAAACTCTTCAAAGTCAGAGGGATGCTTGGATGGAGAGCAAAGGTTTGGGCTATTTGCTAAACAATAATAACAGCAGCTTCTGGTTGCTATGCTTGACCCAAATATTTCCTTAGAAACAAAGCACAACAGAAGCTGTTGCCAAGTCAGATGAAGAAGCTGATTTGAAACCAAAATCAAAATGTAAATAACAACAGCCGTTTGGAGGGGAAAAGGATTACCATAATCCTGGTTAGGTAATCTGCAGGTGAAATTACCCACCCATCTTCTGCTCAAATGACCTGTACAGCCACGAGCACTGCGGAGAAATGGAGGATTATTTGCTCTTTTGTGCTGAAGGAACTTCTGAAGAAGCTTCTGGTTTCAAGTTCAAAACAAACAGGAACGGCATGTTTCTTATTCACTTGGAAATTTGCTTCCAGACGGCATCCATAAAAAATATGCCCATAGTAGATGTGCAGGAAATCATAGAATCGCAGAATATCCCGAGTTGGAAGGGTCTCACGAAGACCACTGAGCCCAAGCCCTGGCTCTACACAGAACCACCCAAAATCCAAACCTGACATCTGAGAGCAGTGTCCTAACATTTCCTGAGCTCTGGCAGCTCAGGTCCATGCCCATTGCCCTGAGCAGCCTATTCCATGCCCACCACCCTCTGGGATGCTCCTGTGAGGAGCTGCAGGCTGCCATGAGGCCTCCCCTCAGCCTCCTTTTCTCTCGGACAAACAAACCAAAGAACCTCAAACATTCTGTCATTCTGGCATGGGCTGCCAGCTTCTCCAGGAGAATTCTGTGGGAGAGAGTGTCAAAAGCATTGTCGAAGTCAGGACCTCATGCTGAAGATGTACCACATCAGCAGCCTTTCCCTCATCCAACAGGTGGATCACTTAGTTACAAAAGAAGATGAGGTTGGTCAGGCAGGACCTGCCTTTCATGATTCCGTGCTGGCTGGGCCTGATCCCCTGGTTGGCAATATTAGATGTTGCTTTAATTGCTTTATAGCTTCACTGTTGTCTCCACTGTCTTTGTATGAGATGGGTGTGGGTTACTTGTCCCAGCCTGTTTCTAAACTGAACTCTTTCAGCCCTAGCTAGGCAAGTCTATTATGACTTTTCTTGCTGTGACAGACCCTATAAGCTTCCTGAAGATACCAGGTTTAGTTCCCAATGTATTAACAAAGGTTATAGCTATTTTAAATGCTCTTACCTCACCTACCAGTGCCTCAGGTTTGGTAGAAGGATTTTCACACATGTCCTTGTAGGAGGGCAGTCCAAGTATCTGAGCATAGAAAGGTCAACGTTGATTGGACTAAAACCAATGACAGCCAGCCTGGGTGGCTGGCAATGACAGGTACATTAGGAGCTGATTTCTCAAGGCCAAACAACACCTAAAATGTTCAGAATACACAAACTCCTGACTTTGGGGGTGGGCTGAGTATTTGTTGTCTCACCCACTTCACCAAAGGGTGCTGCCTCAGCCACCGGAGCATTCAAATAATGCTGAAGACAATGTGGACGAATTGGTTGGGAAAATTCATGGTCTTTGTTAACAAATACATCTGGCTGCATTAAATGTGCAGATTTTGACCCAATCAGAGATATTGTTCTAGCGAAGTGACCGGTATGACGTCTTTCAGCCATTCAGAAATGAAAGGGCCAAGTGTCTCTGTCCTCGAGTAGCCTCTTGGGTTTCCAAAGGGAGAAGACTTTTTCCAGTTTAATTTCTTTATAAGGGAGGAGAATGTGCTTTTCAGGAGACAGGAAATAAACAGCCTTCCAAAATAATTTGATATTCACATGACTGTCAGGGACATTTGTAGTTAGCATAATTAATGCCAACAGATGTGGGAAAGGATAATAAACCTTGTGTTTAATCCTCTGGCTATTAGACCATGATCACATCACAGTCTGGAGACACCCTCAAATTATCAAAAACCTGTTAAATCTGTGCTACACCGTGGCTAGGTGTAGCATCACTGGAATGGATCTTGAAGCTGTGCACATTCTTGTTTTCAACCCACTGTTTGGAAGTTGCTCGTCCCCACTACTGGTCACACATCCCTCCAGGTCCTGTAACCAGTCATTATTCATGGCACTGCCACAAAGTTTCTCTCTGTTCCAGCTCTGGGTTTTCACTGATGTGTTTACAGCTGCACAGTCATCTGTCCCACACTGTCTGATGGAAATCTTGTGCCCAGGCAAGTAATCTTTCATCTAGAGGGATGGCTAACTCTTCAACATTTTCCTGAGCATCTCCTGGCCTAAGAAGAAATCTGAGATAGGACAGGAATGGTGAGTCCTGCTACTAACAAATTAAAGGTGAAAGAATTGGGGAAGAAGACTTGAATGTTTCTCTCAACAATCATAGAATCATAGAATGGCCTGGGTTGCAAAGGACCTCAAAGATCATCTAGTTTCAACCCCCCTGCTATGGGCAGGGTCGCCAACCACCAGACCAGGCTGCCCAGAGCCACATTCAGCCTGGCCTTGAATGCCTCCATGGATGGGGCATCCACAACCTCCTTCAAATGGGCACAAACACACCAAAGCAGACTTTCACATTTCACAGCATCATAAAGGTCGTGACATCCATTTGTTCCCCAGTGGCAGAGGCAAGATTTGATGATAGAGGCAATATATTAAATTGCATCAGTCGGGCTTTTTCAAGGACTCCCTGCTGATTCTTCCCATTAATGTGGCACTCAAAGAAAATGTTTCTGCATTTCTGTCATAAGGAATGATTTATTTCCTGGTTAAGGAAGTTATAAAAGTACCTGGGAGCATAAATGTTTGTGACAAGCCAACTCACATATAACCAGACTGTTTGTATCCCTCTATATCATTCCTTCTTTCCAAGGAAATATTCCTCATCACATCATTTCTACCGCTTTGAAATCGCTTTCAGCCATTGCCCTCCACATTGCTGTTCAGCATCTTGCTGTCTGCCAGGTTTTGTAGTGATTCCTGGAATGGATGTGGGGCTGTCTGAGGACAGCACTGTGAAATGTCACCTTCGGTTGGTGACATTGCTCACCTGGTCTCAGTTTTTAGGCCTCATTTTTAGGCTCTCTTGCTCCAAACAATGCAGGGGGAGATCTGAACATGAACACCTTCAGATTCATTCGAGCCATAACCAGGACTTTGTTTAAAGCTTCTTTTGCTTCTCATTGAAATGAGGATAAAATTTGACAATATGATGGGCAATTGTTAGAGAGCTTCCAGTTACCTTACATATTTTATGAAACACTTTTTTTAATGTTATTGCCTGGCAAGTTTAGATATAAATAGGTCCCCTGTTACTTGATATTTCACCTCCTCCTGTTCAACATCAGATGTCATGTGTGGTTACTACAGCAGTGGCTTTTTGATGTTCGCAGACTGAAGATGGCAATGCACAGCAGGACACAAGCAAAAGCAGCAAAAATATTGTATGCCCTACTTTCCTAGGGAAATGAGTACAATGCAGACGTTCTGCCTTTGTGATTTCCTCTCTGTAAGTGTTTTTGCCTACATAGGCATTTAATGTTCTTTTTTTACGCAGTAACTTTTGGACGTGCTGCCCAATTTCAATCACTTCTGACAGAAAGGTGGAAGCCTTGATGGTGTTCTCCAGGTAAAGATTTTCTGTTAATAGTCAGTGGAGAAAATCTTTACTGATGTTCCAGAGGGAAAGGTTACAACAAGTTTTATTAGACATTAGAGGATTAACCACAGAGACCCATGGGAAGGCAGATTTCAGTTACTCCAGTGCTCAGAGCAGCACTTCATAGCACCACACTACTGTAGTAATGTGTAATACAGGTGAGGGGTAGAAATACAGGAGCACCAGAAATTCCAAGAGGTACTACTAAAATGGGCTATGGGAACACATCTCCTGAAGTGCTGATTTGCTTTTCAAAGTTAAATATCACCTTAAGGATAAAGAACAACCTTTGAGTTTGCAATGTCTGTAGTGTCCTTCTACTGTAACTTGCAAGTTAAAACAATCTGACAGTCTTTAAGCCAGGTTCACGCTGGTGGGACACGTGTCCATTGGGAAAAGGGTGTTCTTAATTCAGGTTAACTTACTTTAGACAAAATCCAGCACAGTTTGCAGACATGCTTCCCCATTTTGACTAAGGGCTGTCTTTTTTTTGCTGATGGGTGAGGCATTACAAAGGAGGCATAGTTGGAGTTGGAGGTATGTGGAAGAGCTTTTACTCATTGCTCGTTGACAGTGCTGTGGTAGTGCTTTAAATCCTTGCCAGCCTGAAAGAAATTTAAAACAAGGTTTTGGGCAGAAGGCGAGAGGCCAAGATATGGGGAAGAAAGATAATGGCTTGGAGCTTACTCAGGTGATAATGAATGAGTAGATTAAAACTCCCGTAAGGTAACATTCTTTGAGTTTTTGGTTTGACTTTTATAGAACAAGATGGTGTCTGCCTTCTACCTCCAAGGCAGCATCAACTTCTTGTCTGCTGATTCCAGTATGTGACACAGAGACTGAATCCAACCTTTGGGCATGGTGCAGAGTTTTGGTCTCAGTGAGTATTTGTAGGGCCCATGTGACCCTCTAAAAATGTATATTGCTATTGCATCCCTTTCTCAAGGGTATCACATTGCTGCTCTCCTTACTCCTTGCATCAGTTTGAAGAAATGGGGGACATTAGGCAGAAGGGGGTATGATTTCTAATGGCAATCCTTTCAGCCTCGTGTGAGCAGCCATCCTGCATAAGAAATCTGCCTGTCATAGTTTTCCCATGCTCTGTGACCCTACAACCTAATTCAGCTCTTCTGATAGTCCCTTCCTTGTGTCCACACAGCTTTGTCCCAGAGCTCTTTGTCAAACCCCTCCAAGCAGGGCCACAAATGGTTGTGAGACATCTGAAGTGGCCCATTCTAGTGCTTCCAGCTGTGACATCAGCATGAACCCTCCTTGACCAAGCTCAGCGAATCCCCAGCACTGGCTTTGCCTACCCACACAAGGCATCCATTATTTAGTCTGTTGATATAACCCCCTCCAACACACCCCCACAAGGCTGGCTGGAGCTCCTTGACATTTCTGTGCTCCAGGATAGCTTGGCAACAAGAAATAGCATGCAGGAGACAAGACCTCACGCTGAAAAAGGAGAGGTTGTTGAGAAGTGTGTGATGCAGTTTTACTGACCCAGTAGGATGGGCCAAAACAGTGCAGAAAAAAATTAAGGAGAAAACAACACTCGCATTTAAAAAGCCTTTCTCATGCTGGTGGTGAGAATGTGACACCTGCCTTTCTTAATCTCCTTTTTTGACAGATTTGAAATGCTTGGATAAAGCTTTTCTGGTCTCCCAAGGAGATCTTTTCTAGCAAAATGCTTATATATACTGCCTGAGTCCTCCATGACACAACCTGTACTGCCCTGGGCTACAGGAGGGAACTGCGGGAAGGAACCAAGGGAACAGACACAGAAGCTGAAGCTGCTACTCTTTTTCTATATCAAGCTGACTCATAAGGTAACTAGCCTCAGGACTTCTCCAAAACATTGAAGAAGAGGAGCAGATTTGCCTGTGCTGCTTCTCCCATCCTTCATGCAATGCAGAAGTGATTTCTTCAAGGTCACCCTGTAGTAGAAAGAGTGTGGAACTCCAGTTTCTTGCCTTCTCCATCAAGACATTGCTGGTTTAAGAGGCATCAGGGACTGTCATCAGTAGAGCTTCTCATTTTCTGAGGTTACCTTAAGCATCCAGGTGGACTAAATGACTCCTGACCATCTCGCGTGGCACTGGAGGAGGGCAGATGGTATCAACCCACAAAGAGGGCTATCCTGTTCCCTGCAGCCATGCACAGTGATCTGAACTGGAAGGGCAGAGATTCTGGATTGAATTTCTGTCCAGTACTATATTGCAGTATGTGCCCACTCTTCAGTCTGCACACCCTGCAGGCCTCCTGCAAGCCCACCAGGATCAGAATTCATCAGGGCCACCTCCTGTGACTTTCTCAGACTCTTGTTCATGTGCTTGACATGTCCTTTGATATCCAGGCTAGGGGATTTGTCTCCAACTATGCAGTTTTACTGGAGCACTGTGGTAAAGTAGTTGTATACCATCTGTCTATTCCTACCTGTGGCACCTTAATGGATAATAATTAATTATTCCTCCACGAGCCTTCTAACTGAAAGTCATTAACAGAACCAATGAGAGAAATCAAATTATTGTCCTACCTACTACTTCCACCAGATGAACTCACCAGTTCATCTTGCCCAGTATGTGCCAAATGCAGACAGAGCCTCCAACAGTCACCAGGTAGCAGGCAAAGAGTACAAGTGCTCTCTTTGGCTGCCAGATCAGCTAAAATTAACTGGCAGAGTCTTCCTTCAGCTGCCAATGGATTTTATAACTTTCTCTGTTACCAGAACAAGTTTGACTTTTTATTCCTGTTTGTCAGAGCTGACCTCAAAACAACACATTTCTCAGCTGAGGCTGGGACCACGCAGTACAGTATTGGTGGTCACAGATTCATGCTTTCATGGACACCAAATTTAGTGTCTGTACGAACAAACACAAAAACATAAAGGTAAATGTGAGTACATGGCTTCAAGGATGCATGCCATGTGGGGATTAAGCTCTCTCAGCACTTATTCTACCTTCAATTCACTCACAGGCAGTGCAGCAGACTGGAAAGAAAGGAGAGTTTGACTGCAATTTTTCCAGTTTGAGGTGCTATCTGACATAATAGTACCCCTAAAACTGGAGTACTTGCAAACCAGCTTGATGTCTAGAGCGTCAAGATACACTGTGCCCACTGAAATCAAAATACCAAGGACGTAGATTAACTCAGCAAGGTGTAACAAGTCACAATTATCTTTTTTTCCTTTATCATCACTCATCCAGCGATGGGCAAAGGGGATATTTTGTCCTTGATGACGTTCGATGAAGTGGATTGAAGAAGACAGGACACTGGCCCTGATAGCATCGTGTTAGTCTGTCTATTATTCAGATTTTCTATCTACTGGTCCCTAGATGGTTCAATGTGACTCCCAGATGTACTTCCCTGTCCATGCAATGTTGTTTTCTGTTTTCTTCCTTGTGCTTGGTGTGTGCACATCTAATTATATTTTGTTCAAAGAGAAAATGTCAGCATGCATATACCTCCAGGAATGATGGATATTCCCATCTCTGGAAAGAGCACAGCTATGAATGGGAAGTATCTACAAGTATGAAGTTAACACAGCACGCTAATGAAAGATAAATATGTAAACTAATTAATATTATGATAATGATAAACCAACAGTGTTACTCTTTGTTTCTGCTGAACTGCAGTAATAAAGGGACACTGGCAGTAAAGAAGGGAAAAGAAGCATCCAGATGATCAGAGCTGGAAACAGAAAGATGAAGTCTAGTTTCACTTCTGCTGGTTGCTGATCTGCAGTCTTGGTAAGAGCTCATTTTAACCATCTCTACTATGCACTGGCACTTTCCTACCTCTTCTTTCTCATTGCTCATTCTTTATGCATGTTTGACTCTCTCCTGCTCCTCACAGTCTCCTGAAAATGTGTGGACCCACAGCAGAAAGATATCAATCTTCAGTGGACACACTGCCTTCAACAAGCTCAGCTGCACAGACAACAGAATTTTAAGTAGGTTTTACATAGGGAAACTCTGAATATGTTTATTGGTTTTGGTGCTGTCTCTTTCTATAGGAGATTTTATGATATTGTGGCTGCTGGAAAGGTTCTTGGTGTAGACTCTTGTTGGAAAATGCACTATATGCAAAATGTAATGTTGACATAACTTACAGATGACTGAAGCTCATCAACAGTAGCAAACAGCTGGTGTGAGTCAAGATGCAAATTAGTTTTCCATGGTAGACAGGAAGGCACAAATAATCATCTCAAAACGTAGCAGTAGAGACCTACTTCTGTCATTTAAGATATCCTATGAAATTCCAGGACATAAACTTTCTTGGCCACATGGGAGCTTCTTGTTCAGATACAATCTCTTTGGAGTCAGGATTCCTGCCATTGGTTCTCACAGTTGGGATGATGCTAAATAGTTCAAACAGAATCGCACTGAGCGTAAACCTTTGATTTACTGGCTCAGACGAGAATGTTCAGTTTTCATTGGCCTTTTTGGTTCAGATGCCATTGGAAGGCAGCACTGGACCCTAATTATAGACATCTGTGAGTAATGCATTTCACAGCTGCTGTGCTATAAAAGGCAGGGAAAGGCTCAGACAGAAGCCAGAGTTTTCATGGCATGCTGAATGCTGATCGCCAGGTCTCTGTTTGGTGCAGAGAGGTTTTTCCCATGGGGAAGGCAGCCAATGCCAATGTCTCCAGAACCTGCACAGTGGTAAGAATAAAAATAAAATAGCCTTAATCAAGAAGCCGGGAGACAGAGGGAAGAATATGACAGAATAAAAGGTGGTTATACTGCACTGCTTGGTACCTCTCCCATCACCATGGGACTGTAAAGTAGACAGGAATAACTGTAGGTATCATATGGAAGGAAGTGTTGTCAGTAAGGCCAGCCGTGATCCTGAGATACCTTGTGTCCTGCCTGCCCTCTCCATTAATTTTATGTGTCAGGCTTTCTCTTCTCTCTGTTCCCTTGTCCTCGAAGATGTCACACCGCAAGCATCCCTGGAGCCTGGGACTCTGGAAGTGGCAATACCCCTCTCATGTGCAAGTACATCTGATGGCTTAGAGCTAGGAGCCAGCTATAAATAGTGTGATAACAACCTGAAAATACACAGAAGGACCCAGCTGTGATGGCAGAGAGCTGTCACCATGTGCAGGAGATGCTGCTTTCCCTGCCACTGGCAGTCTAGGAACAGCGGCTGTGAGCTGTCCATGGAAGGTGTCCAAGTCTCCATGTGTTCAGACAAGGAAGAATTCGAGCTCAGCCCCCCCTTCCTCACAGCCCCTGCTATTTCTATCTCCCTTTCGTGTGTGTGTGTTGTAAATAGATGCAGCCTTTAAATAGCCGTGACTTCAGATGTTGGTTTTCAAATAAAGCTAACTGATGGACTGTGGTCTCCAGACTGAGTCCAGAATGCCATAGAATGAGCTCCCTGGGGCAGAGTCTGGTCTCTGCTTATAGCCTAAGTCCTAGGAACTGGCTGGATCAAAACCAAGACCCTCGGGATGTACTATCTGGATTATTTGGTGCCTGGCTTTGTTTTTCTTTAAGTGATGGGGTTACGAAGTTCTTCCAAATTTCTGGAAATTCCAAATTTTTGCTGGAACAGCTGCCCAGAGAGGTTGTGGATGCCCCATCCCTGGAGGTATTCAAGGCCAAGTTGGATGGGGCCCTGGGCAGCCTGCTCTAGTATTAGATATGGAGGTTGGTGGCCCTGCATGTGGCATTGGGGTTGGAACTTGATGGTGGTCCTTGGTGTCTCTTCCAACCCGGGCCATTCTATGATTCTGGAATGAGTATAAGTTGAGTGAAATGTGTCCTTGTATGGAGAACTGTGATAGACTTGGCAACAAAGCTCTGGATAGCCCAGCACCTAGCTGGAGTCAATGAGCAACAAACGGGATGTAAAGCTGTGCAGAGCTTGCCTCCTTGCTTCAAATATGTAGATTGTAGTGTTTGTGGTGTTTTACAGTTCAGATGAGGAACATCCAGTACTCCAGCAGCTTCCACCCAGTTATAATAAAGCTTACCCTGAACCAAAACTTCCATGCCTCTGCCAGCAAGAATCTATGTATTTATGCCAGATCTGATCACACCTGTATCAAAACTGAGCTTATTAAACAGATTAGGCCTGAGTTTCTTTGCTAGTAGTCAGATTCTGCAGCTATCACACAGGGGCAAGGACCAATAGTTTCTTGAAAGCAAAACAGCTTTTCTGCCAGGCTCCATTCCTGAATCCCAGGATGTACCTCCCTTCCCCTGTGAGCATTTTCCAGTGTCTTGGTCAGCCGGTTAAGATGGATTTGAAACAAAAAGGCAACTCAGCCTTTTTTCCTGGGTTATCTTTGCTAACTGAATTATCAGCTGATGCAGGAGATGAGTGAAATGGTGGATCCAAAACCAAGGAGGCTGTGGATGCCCCATCCCTGGAGGCAATCAAGGCCAGGCTGGATGTGGCTCTGGGTAGCCTGGTCTAGTGGCTGGCAACCCTGCACATAGCAGGGGGGTTGAAACTAGATCATAATTACGGTCCTTTTCAACCCAGACCATTCTATGATTCTGTGCTGGTTTTAAAACCTGCAAAATGCTTCAGCTGTTAAAAACATCCGCAGTTCTGCAAGCTGAGGGAAGGAGGATAAGCTTTTTCTGGGCAGAACTTGATGCTGACTGGCCTCATAGCAAGCATTATGATGTGTAAAGCTGTCCAGAATTACGATGCATTCAACTCCTTTTGCACTGAGTACAGCGAGCAGGGTGCGGCATTGACTGACGCATCTTTCCTTGACACAACTGGCCTTGACCATTGCTAGAAGTAGGATTTGGGCTGGAACAATATACACAGACCACGGGGCTGGATGTTTGGTTTGGCTTGACAGTGTCCCTGCAGAGCTGATATAACAGTCTAGTTCCTCCAGACGTGGTTTAGAAGGAAGAGCTCATCAATCCGGTGAAGTAACTCAAGTCTCCACACTAGGGTGGGGCAAGCACGTATTTTTCACATGATAGCTAAGCCAACACAGTCCTCGATTAATTCATAAAACAGGGACAGTGTGAGAAGTCCTGAAATTCTTGGCTTTTGGCAGAGATGCTTGATAGCATCATACCACGTAACTTTATACAGCCAACTGCACCTTGGCCCATCTCCCCCTGTGGGGACACTTTTAAGGACTGTGTGAGAAATTCCAGCAATGCAAAGCAAGTGTAAGCAAGTTCACACAATCTCATCCAGAATTTTCCTGTTCCTCACACATCTGCCACATAGTGGGACCAGGATTTCCCTTCACTTCTGTTTAGGGACTTTCGAGGTTTTAGTCGTTATTTCCTAGAAACAAACAGATATGGGAAAGCATTCACATCACCTCCTTTTCAGGGCAGTCTCAGTGTGGAGAAAAGAGGGTTGCAAAGCTATCAAACCCCACAGTACAAAGCGGTCCTTTCCTCTGCTGTGTGCAAGTGGGATGATTAAAGCCCCGACAGCCAGTTCCTGCAGGTCAAAGCTGGGGCAGTTTTACTGCATAACTTAAGCTTTTATGTTTTGTGCCATTGCTCAAGCAAACTGTACTGCTGTTGTTGATCCTCCAACAGGGGAGTTTTGCTGTCTGAGTTCTGCTGCTATAGTGAAAAAAAAAAGTTGTAATGACTGACACGGTAACAGACAACATGCGTGGCATCAGGCAGCCCACATTACAGTCCTTTCAGAGACTGCAGTGCCTCTGGCAAAGGCTGAACTGATCAGGTTACACATGTGCACAACAGGATTGGAGAGGGGTGTGTTTAACAGGAAAGGAGTTTCAATTCATCCTGGATGTAGTCTACCCTGGCTGAAGCACAAGAGTTTTTCACAGCTATTGGCCCGCAAGAGGCCACAGTTCACTCTCAGCACTTACAGCTCTCACCCCAAACTCTGCAAAACTAGAGATCTCTACAGGGACAGATTTCAGCACAAATCCAACGAGAGGCCTTCATTCCTGACATGAGTACATGTGCTCAGCCTGTCATCTCCACCCAGACTGCAGTCATGGGGTTGACACAGATGCTCCCTAACTCAACATCGGATGTGCAAAGCCTCATTGAGCATGTTGGCATAGCTGGGGGCTGGTAGGACGAAGCTGCTCTGCTGTGATCAAACAGCTTTGGGGCAGCCTCCCCTTTAAAGCCATGGCACTTAGAGATGTGGTTTAGTGGGCATGGTGGTGATGGGCTGATGACAGGACTGGGTGATCTGAGAAGTCTTTTTCAATCTTAATGATTCTATGATTCTGTGATTCTAAATCTCAGGGGTATGATACAAGTGTAACATCTGTTCCTTGCCCCTGATCTAGGTCTACTTGTGCTTGGACAACTTGTTGTGAAGGGAGTGACTTCATCTCTATCTCTACACACAATGTAGATACATCCAGACTCACTAATTATGGTCTAATTGAGGACAGAGTGGTAGAAGTTTTCTTTCATCTCTAGAATTGTGGAATAGAATCGTAGAATCACAAAGGTTGGAAAAGACCTCCAAAATCATCTAGTCCAGCTGTTCATCTACCACAAATATCTCCCCACTAAGCCATGTCACTTAATACAACATCTAAATGCTTTTTAAGCACCTTCAGGGACGGTAACTCAACCCCCTCCCTAGGCAGCCCATTACAGAGCCTGACTTCTCTTCTGGAAAATAAATGTTTCCTAATATCCTGTCTGAACCTCCCCTGGCAGAGCTTGAGGCCGTTTCCCCTTGTCCTGTTGCTAAAGAAGAGGCCAACACCCACCTTGCCACAACCTCTTCATGCTTTGTTGTCATTTTGGTCCAAGGGGGAATAAATAATCTTTTCCTCTTCTACTGGAGGACTGAAAGGAATTAATAAGGCATCACATGTAGGACAAGTCAAAGCTTTCAGCTTAAAGCCTTCTCCCACAGTCACATTCTGACTCCTTTGCTCCTGTGGAGCTGTATCCCATTTACTGTGGACACATGATGGAGAAAAGCATCACTCTGTAGAAATGGAAATATCAAGCCCCCAGTACTGGAAATGCTTCTCCTAGGGGTTAAAAAGCTTTTCCTGGAGGAGAGCACCAGCAGCGCTGCTTCAGCTCAGCTCAGCCTTCCCTGCATTAAATAACTCCTGCTACCTAAAGCTGCAGAGATCTGAGCACTCGCCTTCCCCCTCCCCAGGTCTCCAATACTGTGTTGGTGGGGGCCCTCCAGCATCTCATTAGGTTTTCTGTATTAAGGCTTTATGTACAATGAGGGGTTTTGTAGTGAAGTGATGGAGGGCAGCCAGTTTGTGTGGGACTCTTTGTCTTAGGTTTTGTAAGAGCAGGTATTGTGAAGGCATTTGACATGCCCAACAACAAAAATATAAAGGCAATTTAATGACATATTACTTTTAATTGGGGATGTAGAAGGAGGAAGAAGAAATTGCCTGGCTGAATTGGTGCCTGAGAGCTCAGGTGGGAATTTATTGTAGTGGTTCCCAAGACTGCCAATTGCCCATAGCAACATATTGTGTAGGAACCCAGCATCCACTGCAGAAGTGATGAAAGGTCCAGAGATGAAGGCAGAAAAGTGGTTGAATGGTTTGGGGAGGGAATAGCAACTCCAGGTGGGCTTCAGTTAATACAGGAAGCCTTTAGGGAATTCTGTTGCACATCACAGAGGCCTGTGGAGGAGTAGAAATTTTGAGTTTTGAGCCACCTCACTGCCTAGGAGGTGATGGGTTATCAGCAATTAAACATTTATGAACACTTAGTCTGCAGAAAGCACAAAGAACCTGCCCTAAAACCAACATCTATTCCAACGGTGTAAAGTTGATCAGCACAAAATCACCACTTATTGTACATTGGCCAATGCATAAGAAGCCAAAAACTAAGAGTTCTGCTCTTGACTTTGGCTGTGGCTTGGCTCTAATGGAAGTTTAAGATGGGGAACGGGGTGGGAAACATTGGATGCAATTTGAGATATTCAATTGGAAGCTTACCTCTTCCAGCCCTAAAATCTGAAGTGCTATGGGTGACTGTGTGTGTTGGTGACTACTGAGAGTGAGAGTAGCAGGCAGAGGAAAAGGAAGAGAAGTTCCAGGAAAGATATTGGGGATGATCACCCCATATTGTGCAGAAGGAAGTGACTTCCAAGGTAGTTCTACAGATGGGGCAGGATTTGGTGGTGGTGTAGGGAAGAAAACACACATCTCTCAACCTGGTGCATCAGGAAACAAAGGTGACTGATGGATGTAAATTGATCTTTACCCATCCTTTTGGAAGGATTGAATGTGTTGGGTGAGGCAAAGCAAGTAAAACTCACACCTTCCCCCTTCTCCTCACCCCATCCCCCCCCCCCAAAAAAAAGACACTTCCTATGATTTCGTTTCAAGCATGAGAAGGGAAAACTTTAAAACAGTCTTCCTGGGAGGTCCTGAAGAAACAAGGCTGTCAGAGGAGGCAGCCAGTTGCCCTTCTGATTTGAAATCCAGCTAATTAGCTCTGACGCACGGCACTTCAGATCTGAGCGGGATGTGAAGCTGCTGGGTTTGATATTTCCAGGCCTGTCAGCCTGTGCATTAAAAAGGAAATGAGCTCCATCACAGTGAGGGAGCAGCGGGACTAATGAGGCACCCTGGAGCCATTTGGCAGGGCGGGAGAGAGACCGCCTTGATGGCAAAGCCTTCCTTGTCTGGCCTTCTGGTGGGACCCTATGAGACAGAGTGCTGCTAATGGAGGGGAAATTCCTCCTCCAGCTTCCAGGGGACTCCATGGGGATTCTCAAGGGTTGAAAGGAGCACCGAGAAGAAAGTGGTCCTCAAAAAGAGCACAACTGTACAGCAAAGTGCAAACTTTATGCAGCAGAATTCTGTCAGTACTACATGATGCAAGAGGATGCAAGAGGATTTGAGATGCAAGAGGATAAGATGTAGTGGTCATTTGGGGATGCTAAGCAGAAAACAGGAGTTGTTCCTGTTTCTTGTGCTGGGCATGGTATAGGTGCAACTCCTTTGATCCTCTGTGCAAAAATCTGCTGTGTTTGGATTACAGTGCATGCTGATGGTATTAAAGTCCACCTGCAACTGGGAAAAAAAAAACAACCTGCATTCGGAGGTATCAATACACTTAACAGGTGGTTTTATCTCTGGTGAGGTTGTCAAGGCACAGCTACTGCTAAGAAATCTGAGGCAAGTAAAGCTTCATGGCGATGTAACAAACGTGGGTGTCAGAACTTTGCCACTTAGAACAGAAGAAGAGTTTTCCTAATATGCAAATGGAACTAAACTGGAAATCGAGCATCTAAATTCTAAGGGCCAAGTTTCTCCATATAAGGGTTTATAACTGCTGGAATAAAGCACTGTTTATCATAGAATCATTTGAGTTGGAAGGGACCCTTATATGTCATCTAGTCCAACTCCCCTGCAATGAACATGGACATCTACAGATATAGATCGGGTTTCTCAAAGCCTGGTTTATCATTAAGCCAATTGCAATGACACCACTGGACCTCAAGAACAGTATTCAAGCTCAGCTGATGGCTTATCAGTAAGCAAGCCCAGCTTCTTCAACTGGAATCATAGACCTGACACAGAGGTTCTCCAGGTGCTTCAGTAGTAAAAGTATTCACTAGATCAATACAAATGTTTCCTAACCAATTCTACAGCACAGGTCAGGAAGTTACTGCTGCCTTTAACCAGTTACGTATTGAGAGCTGCAGCGTTCTGCTGGTCGTTGAGGTCTCCAATACCTTCCTGGAGAGCAGAGGAACCCAGTGGAACTTCATGCTGCTGGTGGTAGATGTGATGCTTGCATCCAAGACCAGAGAGGTGGTGGATATATGGAGACATTCAAGGTCATGCTGGACAGGACCCTGTTCATTGCTGGGGAGTTGGACTTGATGACTTAAACATCCCTTTCAAGTCAAGGGCTAAACCAGGGAAGGACAGAGGGTGTATGTTATGAAAGTCACCAGAATGAGACCAGCAAAAAGAGATTTTCATTTCAGTGCATCACTGAAGGAATCTCAGTCCAAAGGGAGGGCTTAGTGAAAGACAATATTATTCAGGTAATCTATCGTTATGCTTCAGAGAGCATAATAAAGTTTACATGAAAGGGTGAGAAAGCCATTTTTCACACGGTTGAGGGTATTGTACAGCACACCGGCTGCATCCTGGGAAGATTCTCATCTTCCCAATGAGCAGTTGCTATCTGAGAAGATGGGATTAACAGGAACAAAGGTCTGGCAGGACCACTGGGCTGTAAAAATTGGCTTTGTCTGAGTACTCATTCTTTTCCCTTTCCTCCCCCTTGAAAACACTCATCAAAACAGATCACAGCTCTCTGTCCCACCAAACTGGGAAATGCTCTGCTGTTTGCACTGAGAGGCATGTGCAAGCAGAAGTCAGAAGTGGTGGACTTTGCTTGAGCTGGGAATTTGCAATGTCGTAAAAATGTTCTAACACTTTGCACAGCTACTGAAGCAGACAGGAGATAGAAGAGCAGCCCTTATCTCAAAAAACATAGACAGGTACCCATATGTTGACACTCCAAATAAACTCAGCCTCCCATTTGCACAGGCCCAGGCTTTTTATTTTGCCTAGCAGCAGTCTTTTATCTTGTTCCATGGAGCAGCTCCTATATGTCAGGCATGGGAAACATTTAATTGTGTCCTAAGAGCTCTTGATCTTAATCATGTAATATGATTTGCATCTTTCTTTAAGATGCTTTCCTTTCTTTGCCCTCAGTTTCATTGTATAGCCATTTCCAGGGTGTTCGGTCACCTCCATTATCTTGTGTAGGACGTGTCCTGTCCAGTTCCTATCTTGCTCCTTTTATTCTTCGTACACAGAGATAAATATTTCCTCAAGGACTTCAATTCTGAGCTTAAGCAACATTTGTAGAGAGCAAACATATCTTTTATTAGGCCAGCTACTTCAACTGGGGGAAAAAAAGAAGGAGCTCCCAGGCACATCAAACATTTGAGCCAAATGATGGTGGATGCGGACTGAGTCACCAGCATCTCATTACAGTGACAGAGGCAAAAGCCAATCCACTCCAGGGCATGTAAGCAAAAAAACAACAACCTGGAAAGTCACATATAATTGTCACAGATTTTAAGAGCTTGGTGGACTGGAGTCAGTCATTCTTTTGCTTGCAAATACCTCTGTTATGATTCAGATGTCATGGCCTTCCAAGTACTCTCTAATCCTTTATTTCCCAGCACACTTCTGGTAGAAATGAAGCCATTCACACAGCTTAGAAGAATCCCTGACCCCAAGCTCTGATTCAAGGAGTTTGCTTTATAAAAGTGTGTGTTGTGCTGAAAGTGCTCTGAGAAGATGCGAAGTATCACAGAGATACTGCATTTGGGTACAAATACAGCTGGAAACTGAGACTGAATGCACAATGGGCACAGGGTTATCTGGATCGTCCTCACACTATCCAGAAAGAAAAAGAAGATTTAGAAAGAGGATAATGGAGAAAGAAGGACTGTTGGAACCATATTGCGTGCAGAAATTTGGCTATAATAACGTGTTCCAGAAGTCAAATCCCTGGAGGACCTTACAGTACCATTTTCTGATTCTCCAAAACTAGACAGTAGGCTGAAGTACTGAGATTTTTGGCAGAACTGTTGCATGCTCTGGACCCACAATTCCCAGGTCAGGTCTATTCTTCTAGTACAGGTATGTGGAGCATCAGTGATTTCCTTGCATCTATTATTCTTTATCTATGGTTCTTTTGGCTTTGGAGGAGAGCAACTTCACTAAGTCATTTAGCTTAAACAGAAAACTTCTTCCATCATCGTACTTGGCATAACAGTAGGGAAGGATCTTCCAAACCCTGCAAACCCCACAACCACTAGTCAAATGCTCAAGTAACTATACAAGAAGGTCACTTCCCATCACAGGCAAGTCCCAAGAGCATCTCTGCCTGCCCTCTGCAAGCAGTTGGCCACATGATTTTGCATGAATTGCTCATCCTGGAGACCAGAGCCCTCCGTCCAATAATGAATTAGCAGCAATTAATTCATTAGCAGGCTGGATGTGTCTCTGGGCAGCCTGGTCTAGTGGTTGGCAACCCTACCCATGGCAAGGAGGTTGAAACTAGATGATCTTTGAGGTCCTTTTCAACCCAGGCCACTCTATGATTCTATGATTCTATGATTCTATGATTAAGCAGAGCTCATCAATTTGGTGCTAACTGGACCTCCCCTGAACTGAATGGGAGACACACTGGATCTTGCCTCTTTCCATTTCTGGGGCTAATTATTACCAGCTAAACAGCACCAGGCTTTTCCTTTTTCTTTTTGCCATGCTTGTTAGCATTGTTTCTTCCAGCAGCTTTTCATCTCAATGGAGGCAATTGTGCCTGGCTGACATTTTAATTCTTTCCAGCTGCATCTGAACAAAATGACACAAATTAAGTGGAAGGGCTTGGGGGAGAGGGGAAAGGGAGCTCCCTGCCCCCATGTTCTGTCCCACAGGGAAGGTTTTGTGCTCAGTGCTGCAGGCGTTGAGGAGGTGCCACAAGGAAAGGTTTTGGCCATCAGGAAGATAGCAGCAGCAGCCACAAAACTTCACAGTCTCTCCACTCAGATCCAGGTGGGCTGGGAGGTACCAGTGCTATCTCTCTGGGCCCATTCCCATAGAAGTCCCAGTGGGAAGACTTGCTAGTTCTCCCAGCAGAGCAGTGACACATATTTACCTTTTCTTAAAGACAGTTTTCTAATGTAATCTGCTGCAGTGTGCCCATATCTTGATTTATGGACACCGTGTAAATACTGTTAAGGGAGCTTCTGACCATTCCATGAAGGGTCTTCTCAGGGAAAAAGAGGTGTGTGCTGGATAAAAGAACGTAAAAAAAGAAGGGGCTAGCAAGCTGTGAACCTCTTTTACAATACACAGGAATCCCAACTGTGAGCTAAGACCTCCCTGATAAGATGCTGCATAAACACAGAATAGAAAGCCTGCTAATAGCCCTAATGGCAATGAGAAGACTAAACAAGTGCATTGAAATGATTGAAATTATATATCATTTTTTTAGATCCTAAAATGTTTTAGAGGTCCCCAATGGCATGCTTCAGAAGCTAAGTATTTTAGCCTAAGCTATGCCAAAAAGAGATGTCGAGAGAAGAATTAAAGGCACAACATCCTAGCTGGAAGTATTAACCACAGGGAACAAGATCAGGCTGGTTCACTAAACCACAGGGTTCTACACAATTAGACTGGTGCTGGATTAAGCTTGCCCTGAAACCCAAAGACCAAATTAGAGACAGACAGTTGCTATGTTTGTGTTTCTTCAGAGCCCCAAATTAGTGAGCTGGGGTGGAAAAAGATTTGGCCTTTCAGTGTTCACTCACTTGAGGATCCTTGTGCTTGTGGTCATACCACGTCTCCTAGCTGCAAGGGCAGTAGGAGTGTTGCCACTTTGCTTGGTATCTGAACACGTCTCCACATCTGAACACGCTGGCCCTTCTCACATTTAGGAAGTATACATTTTTGACGCTCACCTACTTCATTTGTGTTACGTTTGCAGAGATTTTCTGAGGTCTTTGTAATGCCTGATACCCAGTGTCCTTTTCCTTGGTTGCTTTTTCACATTAAGCTTTTTAATAAAGTGCCTTTGGATCCTAGATCCTGCCTGAGAGCCAGGAGTGTGTGCTATGGTCAGAAGGTGCAGCTGTGGTTACCACCTGAATTAGCACTAGGCTATATGGCTCAGACACCAGGAGCTCTGTAGCCACATCACCTGGATGCTCCAACATCCCCAGGCACTTCCCATTTCAGTGCACTACAGAAGACAGCAGCTGGGACAGGAGCTAGTAAGGAACTGGAGAGACCAATGGACGTGCAAGGGACCATGAGGCAACCAGGCAGTAGGGAATGAAGAAAGCAGGTAGAAGTGGCACACAAACAGAGTCCCCCATGAGCTGTTAATCCTTGCCTGAAATGCTTCTGCTTTCTATACCCCAGCCTCCAAAATGTCGTACCAATAGATCTGGACAGCCCATTGGAATAGGCTGCCCAAGGAGTTGGTGCAATCACTGTCCCTGGAGGTGTTTGATAACCATGTAGATGTGGAATTGAGGTACATGGGACAGTGGGCATGGTGGAGATAGATAGGTCGATGGCTGGACTAGATGATCCTAGAGGTCTTTTCCAACCTTAATGATTCTATGCTTCCATTGGCATCAAACTCAAGTGCTTGCATAAGGAACCAAATAGCCAAAAGCGCTGCTCTGATCTTGGGGCATCTCAAAGGCATCTCTGGAAGGTGATATGAACTTCAGTTGCCCCAAATCTGTTTCTAAAGGCATTTTTTTTTTTTTTCTAACTACAGAGTCAAGCATGCACAGCATCCCAACCCACATGCCTCAGGAATTCAAATTGTTTTTAGTGGCAGAATAAATAGCACAGGAAGCACCACACCAGTGAAAAAGCTGAGATGTTTTCCACCAAACCTCACTGCTAAATATCTCCGCTGCCTCAGAAACAAATGTGAAGAGCAGGCTGCCGTTTACAAAAACCACCTTTGCCCCTTTCTTCCCAACATGCCATAGGCTGCAAGACTCATTTTGTAGGTTAAAAGAGCATCTTATTTCTTTTTGTTTTCTTTTTCCTTTTCATCTTATTTTTATTTTCTAATTTTCCTTTTTCTTTCTCTTTTCCTTTCCTTTTTTTTTTTTTTATTTTTTCATTTACTTTTTCTCTTTTTCTTTTTTTTTTTTTCCATTTACTTTCTCTTCTCAGGTGGTGCAGATGAGGAACCGAACAACAAGAAGGAACGAGGTGATTCTGACAGGTTTCCTAATGACTGAGGAAACGTCACTGGGACTTGGTGAACTGAGAAATGAGGAGTGAGAGGGTGGAAAGGCTTGCTGTTTTCAGCTTTTGTCATGATTTTCTCTTTCGTTAAAGATGTATTTGAACAGCTCTCAGCAGGAGGCTGGAGCCAGGCTTTCATTCTACCATGCAGTTTACAGTGCCTTCACAAATCCTTGCAAGTCCCAAAATATTTGCAATCATAATTCAGCTCCAGGGCACTTATTTATTTACTGCATAATTGTGCACCTCTACGTATCCTCAAGGCTCTACCTTTGAAAGGAAGAGGCGCAGAAAGGAGCAGAGGATGAATGATAATAATAATTTCCTGATTTATGAAGGGCTGTTTTTTTTTTTCCTGTTGTTTCTGTTTAGTGCATGTGTTTGTATTTTGTTGTCTTTGTTTTGGTTTGCTTTTCTTGTGGAGAAGGCCCCTGTCCAATAAATCAAATTCCTTACGGAATTTAAAGGAACGTGACATTAACCCTCCATTATTTCAGTTAGAGGTCTTGCACTTCAGGCTCTGGTTTCTTAACACATTTCCCTTTGCAGCAGTATCAGTTTAAACAATAGCCTCCCAGTCCTTGTCTCCAGCTCTTCCCCAGATGTCATTCCTTTCACATCAGGGTGTACTGCTGCAAAGCTGTGGCTGAGTACAGTAGGAAAAATGGAATCAGGGAAGCAAACTATTAGGAAGCAATCATCTGTTTTGGCTGTGTTGTTTCTAATCTGGATCTGTTCCTCAAAATTCTCATCAGAGCACCTGTGCTGGCAGGCAAAAAAAGATGGCAAACAGCAGAGTGATGGCATGAATGAGAAGTGGAGGAGAGAGAGCAGAAAAGCCATCACCCTCAATGTACCTTGATGCTAAAGATTTGATTGATGCTTCTGTGTGAAGCTGTTCCACAAGAAAAAGATCTTGAGTCACAGGTCCTGCATCCTGCAAATACACAGCCATGCCTGGAGCATCCATGGTGTCAGTGAAGAACCCTTCTCACCTCAGGGACCCAACAGAGAATCATAGAGTCATTAGAGTTGGAAGCTAAGATCACCACATCCAACCCCAAACCATATCACCTTGCCCATTGACCACATCCCTCAGTGCTACATTCCCACAGTTCTGGAACACCTACAAGGATGGTGACTCCACCAGCTCCCTGGGCAGCTGTGCCAGTGCATTATGACTCCTTCTGAGAAGATTTTCCTAATGTCCAGTCTGAATGTCCCCTGCAACTTGAGGCCATGATCTCTCATCCTATCAGTTACCTGGGAAATCAGGAGGCAGTGAGGACAGGAGTGCTCTGAGATCTGTGTAAGAAAAAAGTTTGGGAAGGTTCAGCTTCAGGTCTGCATGTACTTCAGCTATGTCTGTGCATTCTGAAATCCACTGGTTTGTTCAGCCTAGAAAAAAAAGAGGCTGAGGGGAGATCCCATGAAAGCCTGCTGCTCCAGCATGGCAGCCTGCATCATCTCATGCCAGCCTGCAGTTCTTCACAGGGAGTGAATGGGCAGCACAGATTTCAGCTCTATGGTGACAGAGACAAGACCTGAGAGTACGGCGTGGAGCTTTGTCAGGGGAAGGTCAGGGCGTGAGGAAAAGGCTGTGCCCCAGAGGGTGGTGGGCATGGAACAGGCTGCCCAGGGCAGTGGGCACGGCCCCGAGCTGATGGAGCTCAGGGAGCATTGGGACACCGCTCTCAGACATCAGGTTTGGGTTTGGGTGGTGCTGTGTGGGACCAGGGGTTGACCTTGTTGATCCCGTGGGTCCCTTTCAACTTGGTATTTTCTATAATTCCCTGATGATTCTTTCTGTCTGCCTTTCAGCGAAGCGCAGAGGGCATAAGGAGAACGGAGCAGGGCTTTGCAGAATGCAGATGAGGAGGTTACGAGGCCACTTTGTGTAGAGCTGAATGTGCTCAAGGGATGATTACTCAAAATGACTTTCAGAAAACACCACTGGGACACTCCAGGCTCTGCAAGGAGTACACAGCACCATCCATCTTCCCACCACAAGACTGACATGCAGATGATGAATGTCAACGGTGCAGGAATTCTCTTTCAGAGAAGAAAGGTAATTAACTTTGGAAGCAAGGACTGGGTTTGAATGCATGTTGGCATGGTTTGTGAAGGGAAGGTTCTGAAGGAAGGTGGCGAGATCACAGAATCATAGTAACACTAAGGTTGGAAAAGACCTCCAAGAGCCCCAGGTCCAACCCCAACCCACCCCCACCACGTCCACTAACCATGTCCCTCAAAGCCACATCTCCACAGTACTTGAACACTTCCAGGGATGGTGACTCCACCACAACCCTGGGCAGCCAGTTCCAATGCATTTACCACTCTATTGGAGAAGAATCTTTTCCTAATATCCAATCTGAATCTCTCCCGGTGCAATTTAAGGTCATTCCCTCTCATCCTATCATTGTTAGTTACCTGGGAGAAGAGGCCAACCCCCACCTTGCTACAACCACCTTTCAGGCAGTTGTAGAGAGCAATAAGGTCTCCCTTGAGCCTCCTCCAGACTGAACCATCCCAGTTCCCTCAGCTGCTCCCAGTAAGACTTGTGCTCCAGACCCTTAAGAGCTTCATTTGCCCCTCTTTGGACACGCTCCAGAGCCTCAATGTCTTTCTTGTAGTGAGAAGCCTGAAGTTATACACAATACTCAAGGTATGGTCTCACCAGATGGGTGTGCAGCACTCATGAACAGGTCTCCCAGTTTGTGAGTGGGAGATGGAGATGGATGGCTGTCCCAAAGACTGCAAAGCAATGTAGATTTTACAGTGACACACTGCAGGAAGCTCCTGAAGTTCCATAAATTCAATCTCAAGATGTGAAATTGCAAAAGGCTCGTAAGGGAGATTGAGTTAAAATGGCAAGAGTCTTAGAACCATGGAATAATTTGAGTTGGAAGGTGTGTTTGATGGTCATCTGTCCAACTGCTTTGCAATGAACTGAGACGTCTGCAGATAGATCAGATTGCTCAGAGGTAAATCGTGCATCTGTCAGAGATGTGTTTTTTGTGATAGTACTATCAGAAACCATCAGAATTTTGCAGTTAGAAGTTCACTAATCAATACACAGAGCTACAGAATGGAGAAAAATACACAATGCCCTTCCACTTTACTGAGAGATAACCCAGACAAGGTGATTATCCAGTGGCTGCCCCATCTGTCTTGCATATTCAGGCATCACTGAGGACATCAGTGCAGGATTTGTGCTTGAGATGCGATCACATGCAACAGACACTTCAGCTAAGAAATTCAACTTTTTACCAAGGCCTCTATTAGGAAGAGAAAAAGCTCCTCTAGCCTTTATCACACTGCATCAACAGCTGTCATTTACTTCTGAGACTTCTGTTCAGATGCAGCACCTCCTTTATTTCAAACCCAAAGCACTGTTGCTTACAATCCCAGAGGGTCCTTCCAACCCATACGATTCTGTGGTTCTTTGAAATCCAGTTCAGCATACTAAGCAACAGCAATACCCATGCATTTACCAGGAGGACTTGCACAAAACACAAGTGCTTATCCAGATAACTAAGAATCGTGTTACTCCCTACCACCTCAGAAGAAGAAACACATTGTTCCCATTAAAGCTCCAATGAGCGTACTTAGCTGTGACTCAGTATCACGGGGAGAGAAAACAAAGACATACTGGGCAAAAACAGACTAAATTTCTTTTCAGGGTTCTTTTTTTCTTTTTTTTTTTTTTTCCAACTTCTTGGAACTCAAAAATGCCTTCAAAATTTTCAGTCTGTTTTGGCACCTCGGTTTTCCTTTGCCTTCTGTTTTCAACCCTGTTTGGATTCTGAAGCCAAAGCTGTAAAAAAAAAAAAAAAAAAAAAAAAAAAAAAGGATTAAAAATTAAAAATTGCTAAGTGGGTTTTATTACTAAAAGGTGATTAAACCTTCACTTGAGGAATGCTGTTGCTGGATTCCTGGTTTTGGCAGCAGCTCTGATGCTCCTGATAGTGGGCGGACATGAAGGAAGACACTGCTCCTATCTAACAAGCTAAGATTAATGCCTATCACGACAACCCTATTCAGCACATCTATTATCATGCCAGCTCATGTTCCTGCCCAGAATTGCCCCCTGAAGATGTCTCTCTCTTCTTCTCTCCACTGGCTGCATGAAGTGCCTTAGGTAAATCTGCTCATGACCTCAGCTTAAAAAGTAAGGTCCTGAAGCAGTCAGCAGAAAGGCTCTCAGGGAAAGCACTGACTTTTTGCACCCTAAGAACTCAAGAGGCAGTTCCTTGGCCAACAAACCTGGAGATCTCTCTTGGTTTCCTGCAGTCTCTGGTGGATTTTATAATAGATGTCAAAGTACGATTTGCATCACCTAACTCCACACACTTCAAAAAGATCAGCATTTAGTCCAAGTGTTCTCTTTATAGGCAAAGGGCAGAGACTACCAATAGGTAATTCAGCTGATCTGCTTGGGACACGGGACATCAGAGTGGTTTCAATCAATCTGCACGAATGTCTTTCTCTTTCCACGCTCCAGACAAGCAGCCCTGGGTACTTCAGCTACTACTTTCCAAAGACAAATGTATTTTTTATTCCAGTATTTTCCATTTCCACAGAATTTTGTTTCCTTTCAGGGCTTAAGAAGTTATTACAGTATCTTGCAGTCTAATTCTCCCTTCCAATTATTCCGTGCATAAATGTGAATAGGCTTTGTTTTAAATGATGGACCAAATAAAAGAGAAAGTCTTTCAGGAAACAGCGGGGTATTGGCTTAAAAATATGAAAAAGGTAATAGATTTTCATGGCTTGGAACAACACTGCAACTTTTTTTCAGCTTTTTGTTGTGTACTTTGTCATTTGAAATTCACTGAGAAATTATTTGCCTTTAGAGAGAGAGTGGCCAACCTACATCAGAGCAATTTACAGTAAGGTCCAAGGTTGTTCCTGAGTTATACCTACGTTCAAGCTCCCATAGAATCACAGAATCATAGAATGAATTGCTCAGGTTGGAAAAGACCTTGAAGATCATCAAATCCAACCCCAACCTAACCGTACTAGCCTAACGCTAACAACCCTCCACTAAATCATGTCCCTGAGCACCACATCCAGATGGTTTTTAAACACATCCCGGGATGATGACTCAACCACCTCCCTGGGGAGCCTATCCCCATACATATATATGGGGAGCTATACTTTCTCCGAAGGTTGAAGTTTTTAGTCTGAAAAAGGTCCTAGCTCAGATAAATCAGTTAGAAATCCATGCTTAGGAGGATAGACTTAGATCCAGATGGCTAGATTGTCCGAAAAGTGTTTGACACACTTCTATTAGAAGAAGCTGCAAAGAAATGTGTCTCAGTTTGGTGTAAAGAGTGATGCCTTTAGTTCCTAGAACCGAAATGAATGACGAACAGATCTGTGGGGTGGTCCGTTCAAAGCGCTGCCAGAAGAACATCCCCACAGTGACAGAAAAGCCAAATTCTGACCTGTCATCTTGGTATTCCCAGAGGGAGTTCATCTCAGAGGAATGAAGCTGGGAATTCAGACTTCAAAGCACGACTCTCCAATGCCTGAATAAAAAGAAAGTGAGAATAAAAGAGCAGGAAGTCATTCATTTAGGAGTCATTTAGACTAATTCATCTCTGAATATCTAGCCTGAAGAAGATGGAAGCAGAATCCTCTGTTTTTCTGGATTATTCTGGTTTGAATTAGGAGTGACACCAGTGATACCAACATTACTAGCATAAAAGACTCAAGACTCAGGTCAGATCCCCACAAGGAGCTGTGAGGAGCCATTTTCAATACCACAGAATCATAGAGTTGTAGAATGGCCTGGGTTGAAAAGGACCTCAAAGATCATCCAGTTTCAACCCCCCTGTCATGGGCAGGGTTGCCAACCACCAGACCAGACTGCCCAGAGCCACATCCAGCCTGGCCTTGAATGCCTTCAGGGATGGGGCATCCACAACCTCCTTGGGCAACCTGTTCCAACGTGTCACCACCCTCTGAAAAATGAAGTCATGATTCATGACCATAGTCATGAGAAAATGAGAACCGTGTGCTTAAGAGAGTCTCCATCCAGCATGATCTCTAAGTTAAATGCGAGTTCAACACTGGGATCATAGTCACTTAATTCTCCTCTTCATGTAGAGCCAAAGTCCACAGAAAGTACCACACCACAGGGGCAGCTTTGCCCTTTTTCTCTCCTCTGGACCTCCACTCTGCATCCCATATTGTGTAGGAATTCAGTCGTCCCTTTTGTTTTCATTTCAGCCATCTGTGGGATTCTGAACTGTACGTATCTCTCGACTCCTGGAAATGGTCTAAGGCCTTTCATCTACACCGTATCCAAGATTTACCCTCATGGCCTCCAAAGCTGAAAAAGTAAAATAAGATAAATAAAATAAAAAAACAAATGATTACTCTTGAGCTAAATAGTAAATCTCTGTAGCCAGACCCCTTCCCAACACTTAACATCTATGGATAAGCAGGCAGAGTAAGGATTTACCACATCCAGGAGGGGAAGAAGGGGGACCACACACATCTTCCACTGAATCCTCCAGAACTTTTCAGCATCCAGGTATGAAGGGCAGGGAGCACCAGGCTCTCCACGTACTCATCTTTGGCTGTAAGGGGCTGACAAAGTTGGATTTTACCAGGGCAGGAGTTTGCTGGCAGCAGCTACTTTTGTTTATTCAGTTCCTTGTAACCACATGAATTAGAGACTGGATCATTAGCTTCACAATGAACCAGAATGCTGATTTATTTAATGAATGTAAATGGTCTTTTGCTAGCTAATTAAATTAGGGAAATGAGAACTGTTGGTAATGAAATGGGTAGCAAGGAAGGAAAACTTCTGTACTCCAATGACAACTTAAATATCAGGCTTACCATGACCCTGCCTCCCCACGCCCTTAAACATTACAAATTTTCTCTTCTCAAAGGAAGGGTTTTACTGATTTAAGTTTTGTGGCTAGCCATGGGTTACTGTGCACGTGCAGAGGTCCTGAATCAAGATACCTGATGGGTGAGGTTTCGCTCTCCAGTCTCACTTGCATGAATACAGGTGAAGCTGAGTGGGCTCCCTGAGTTCCACCAGTTTAAATAGGATCATTTTCCTAATTCCTGCAACGAGCCATTAGCAATCACCTCCACATGCATCTAACAGGAGACAGTTGCTCAGTACCTGAGAAGTTCCCCGGGTTGAAAAGTTTTCTGTTCCAAACCACCTGCTTACAAAAACACACCAAGGGAATTTATTGGCCAAGTCCAGCGTTCACTAAGTCCACTCCTGCTCTTCTAATACTTAATCCAAAGGCAGAAAAATTACTTTCACACTGAGGCTCGCACAGATGGTCCCCAGCCATACACTAAGGAAAATCTTTTCGGGATCATAAAATATTGGCACCACTGTAAGAGTGAATTTTGGGTCTGTTATTACAGTTACAATGCGTTGTATTCCAGGATGGCACTGCAGAGGACCTCAGGGTGCCACAGAAACCCAAACCTCTCTCACAAAACAGTATTTGGCAAAATCTCAGCCTTCCAGGGCTAACTTCCCAGTGAATTACTTACTCCATAGATACTGCTCATCTCAGGAATGCCTTCTCTCACCTAACTCAGACGTAGCAGCAGGAGATTACTTCAAGTATAATAATGGCCAGATGTTGAGCAATAAATCTTGATAATTCCTTTCAAATGAGGCATGGGTGTGCTTAAGATAATAGAGTTCATAGAGGAAAGGCATTTATTTCCTGTCAAAGAACATAACTAAAAGCCAAAGTGCCCTCTGACGGGTTTATAATCCACCTATGTATTACCATCCGTGTAGGTCATATAGTAGTCAAGCCATGCATTACTCAAGACTCCTCTTAATAAGCAACTAAAAGATCTCTAATAGCATTTTGTAGACTATTAAGAAGCCAAGCTGTGCCAGAATTATCACCCACACTGTACATCCTGAGCATCTACAAACAGATTGTTATTTTCAGCAAATAAATCAAAGACTTCAAGCTTCAGGGCAATAAGTCCATCAATTAAGCCATGTAAACGACCAAAGTCCTCAAATCAAATCAAACCAGCAGAAATAACTCATCACAAAAGGGCACTGCTTCCCTAAAGGTTATGGAGGAAGTCACCGAGTCTATAACTGTTATTAATAGAAGTAAGTCTGTAAAGATTTAAGTCTATGCTTGAATTTTCAGGGCTATATATCTATATGTGAGGCAATAATTGGAAAGCAGTGATGATTAATATGCCTGATTAATTGCACTATCAGAGGACAGGCTATGCAATTACAGAGTCTTTCCGACACGCATGATCCTACACTCCATCACCAGCCGAATAAAACAAACACAAATGGAATTAATCAAATGAAACAGGAAAACAGAATTTAAGCAAATGCACTCAGAATGTCAAAGACACCTCCATTCTGGATCCCTCTCAATACCAGCAAGAGAAGCGTAAAATTAAAAAGCTGAAAGAGATAAATGATGCATCCCTAACAAAACCAAACTCCCTGCATGGGCTCCTATGACCCCTTTTGCTTTACAGCCCAGTAGTGCGGCGGGAATACAAAATGGGTGAATCCACATTTGAGGTGTTTCAGGTTAGGCTGCAAAGCACCTGAGGACATTACCGTTGGCCATGACTAAGCCAGGACTTTATTTGTTCCCAAATCCCTTGCTCAGTCCTTTGGGTTATGCATCAGCCTGGTTCCATATGCCAACAGTGCAATGAATTACTGCCAGAAAGGGGTTGCTTGTCCCACACTTCCCAGCTTCTTCGCTCCCCAGACAACACAACACACGTGTTGAATCTATATATGTATGTGCATATATGTATTTATTTATTTGTTTATTTATGTTTCCCCTGGATTTTACCCAGGGAATCAGTGTACACATTATAGCATGTGTTCAGAAGCAGTGGCTGCAGCTCAGCAACAGTAATTCTGATTCTTCTTTTGTGTGTGTGTTATTTTTTCATAGTAGGAGCTGAGTGCCAGCTCACAGCCCTAATTAAAAGAGAGAGAGAGACAGAGAGAGACAGTGAGAGAGAAAGCAAGAAAGAGCTCCTCTAATGCTACACTTTCCCCCAAAGCCCATTTACAAGGGAATATTTCTATTGCCAATACAACTTGATGGCTTTCCCATTTCTGGGAGATGATTATTGCAAGTGTATGCAATATGCTAAATTTTTCACTTGGAAAGCGATTCGTCCCTACTGTGAAGCCCAGAAGTCACAGAAATGGGCACAGGAACAGCAAAAGTGACCATTAGAGCAATTTGACTGCATCAAGGACACAGTGTGCTGCAGCGTGCTGGAAATGTGGGGTATCCACAACAGCTGTTTTCTGTGTCCTTTTGAGAGGAATGAGATCCGCAAGGCATCTAAAGACAAACTCAACCCAAAAAACTTTGGAGGCCATTTATATCTGCTTCTGTGTTTGCATGTACTCATAAAGGCTGAAATGAAACCCAGAGTGCAGATCTGGATGCCATTACAACGTGGTTTTCAGAATTAAAACTGTGAATGTAGAGCCAAACTGAGTGTGGCTTTTAAATGTTATGGGTGGGACTCAGGGTAAGCCAAAATTCCCCTCCTTGAATGTGTTTCTGCAAAAAAAAAAAAAATGAAAATAATGGTCAAGCAGGAAGGATTGCATGAGCTGCACAAAGGGTCCTTCAGCGTTGGGTACCAATGATCCTGCTGCCTGCATTGCTCCAAGCAAAACTAGGTAGGCCAAGGATTTCCATCACCAGCAACAACTTTCTGAACAATCACTGGATTGAGCAGTGTTTATATCTTCTGAGAAGTCTGGAGTCAATCAAATTGTGTTCTTCCCACAAGAAAGCCTTTGCCAAGTGCTTGAAACCCAAAGCAGTCGAGATCAGGCAGGGATCTCTTGGGTTCCAGGGGACATCAAAGGATTACCAGCTCTTCAATGCTAGCCTCACTCATTGTCAGTATCAATGGATGTTCCTAGGTGAAGAGATTTAATACTAGTCAAGCAGAAAGAAGAAGGACTAAATGACAGATGTTCCCATTGGGACAAAGCTTTCTCTGCTCAACTTCACAGGTGCAATTTCTCCTCTTCCTCCCTCTCCTTTCCATAGGCAAGACAAAGTTTTCCTTATGGGGTAAAAAAAGGAAATGGAGAAACTGACTGTACAAAACTCAGGCCAATTGCTTCCTGCTCTGTGTTCAGCAGAAAAAGATCCAAAACACAATGGCTTTTTTTGCACTTACTGATGCTGACTCTCAGAGCCAGTTCTGCAAAGCCCAAATGATGTACTAACTGATGGAAAAGCTATTTCCAGCCCAGGAGCTGCTCCAATTTGCTGTCCAACTTGCCAACAGCCCCTGTCTGTGAGCTGCAGATATTTGGACAGTTTTCCCCAAAGAAAAATCTTATTGGTAACTTACAGCTAGAAACTGTCCCTGTGGAAGGGTTAAACAGAGGGATAGAGACAATTCAGTGTAGCCACGGACCCTCCATGGCCTCACTGATTAAATAACAAAAATTGCAGGAAAGGAGAGGTTTAGAGGGAAGGGGAAGTTAGCCCCCATCTCCCCTTCCGCTTGTGAATGCCAAAAAACAAGGCAAGCAGGAACAGCAGATGGGAGGAGGGAGAATAGTGTGGGAAAGGGGGAACGTTATGGGCTCACAGGAGAAAAGCATTGGGTTTACCAGAGGAGGAAGGGAATAGGGAAAATGGTGGGAGAAGTGGGAAGGGTTGATGGCTGATGAATGGTCTTGAGGGTAGAAGACCCCAGGGAAGCTGTATAAATTACAGCTAGGGAAAACACAAACCTCAAGACAGAAAGGGGATTAAAATACGGCAGTGTGTCTTCTTTTTTGGAGTACAACTGATAGCCTTCTCCTCCATGAGCAAGTGTGATATCAAAGCAGGGAAAAGGGTGTGTTGGTATGATGCTGGCTGATACATTTTGAATGCTCACACTGAAAAATATGCTGGAAACCTCAAAAGAGCCCATTGCTTGATGATTATCAGCAGTTTAAAGCCAAGAAGCATCTACATTGCAATAACTCCAACAGCTGTCTTGCATAATGCCTCACTGTTTTCCCTTTGCACCCAGATTCACAACCAAAGCTGTCCAAACTAGCACCTAACCAAAATAGGGGAAACCAAAACAGAGGAAGAAGCTGCTAGAGGAAAAAAATGAGCACAGGGAAAACTGCAGACTTGGAAAAATGCTTGTGCCACCATCACACACACAGATGAAGAGGATTGAGAGGCCACGAGAGGTGACAGAAACAAGAAATGACAATAAAAGAGAAGGCAAGAAGACAGGTCTAGTTTGTGGCAACCTGTCAGGACAACTGCAGGGACTCCCCTGTTGCTCAAGAAAAGAAAAAAAAGCATTCATTTTTTGTAAGTAAAGTTCTGATAATTCATTCCTTGGATAGCATCCCTGAAGGCCAGCAGCCAGGTTTCCCAATAGCAGGAAACTGGCATGGGAAAAAAATAGGACAGCTTTTAAGGGATTGCCTGAGAAGGTGGTTTATAAAGCAGATTTCCCCATGGACAGTCCCACAGTCCTCTGTGCAATCTGGAGAAAAGGGCCTCCTGAGCTCACAATTAGAAACAATTTAAATGAGAAAACAGTTTAATGCATATGAAGAGCCAAGCACCACTCCCTTCCAGTAACCTTGATGAGAATTAGTTCTGCTGCTTCAATGAAGCTAATCCAAATTTGCACCAAAGTCACTCACACAGACTTTGGACATAATCCTTCAGAAGTATTTCCAACTGATCCCAATGATGTGTGTAGAATATATTCACAAACATCTCTTTGTGTAAATCAGATTACTTTCTGCCTCATGAGTAGCTATTATTGAACTTGAGTCATTTGCTCCCCTTTGTCAACAAATTACAGTTTTCCAAAGAAGGTAATTTTACACCCTGAGCATGAGAAAGACCAAACATAACCTCAATTAGGAAAAGCTGTTGTTATACATTAGTGATTTGCAATGAGATCCATCTGATAAACGATCCTTTTCACTGAGTATGCCTCCCAAGGCCTGAGAAAAGAGGTGCTCGTGAACTCAATCCAAGAAGATGGTACTTTCTGGTGCTTGGGAAGGATACTGAAATCAGAAATCGGAGTGACGAAAGTACAGACAAAACTAAACAAAATAAAACCCACCTTCCAAATGGGCAGAGACCATTAGATGGAACAGCCCTTAATTTGGAGATGTTAGGAATCCAAATCTGACCATCACGGTGTAGCTTGGTTATAATAGATGATAATAATATAATGACAGATGCCACTGGGGAAGCCAAACTTCAAAGCAACTGGAAAGTGGCTTGCTCAGGGCAACAGGAGGAATTAGCAACAAAGAGCCAAGATTCCTGACTATTACCAGACAATCCATGTTCCTTTTAGCATCCCTGGGCAAGTATGCAATACCACAGCCAAGGAAGCCTCTCACCATTACAGTTGGCATTCGTGAGATGCTTTGAATGCCTTGAAATCCCTTAGATGCTCATATTTTGCTCCCTGGCCTTGTTTAACCACATGGTAAACAGGAAGATGGGCTCTGGACTTGATCTGGGAGGATATTGCTATAAGAATTGTCCAGGGCACCAGCCCAAAGGATTATTCTGAGCCAAAAAATGAGACTTTTCCCATCCTGTGGTCGTGCAGGCAGCATCAGCATGACATTCCCCTGGCCTTCCCACTGCATGCCATTCAGGGATGGTTTTGTCACCTTTGTTAACCTCAAGCAATTCTCCCCCCCCCCTCCCAGTCTGCATATAAAAGCAATCCAAGCCAAGGAGCTCCAGCCCCTTGGAATAAACGGAAAATCTTTTCTAAATATGTATCAAAAAGAGGTCAACTGGGTTAACTACCATGCGTGATGTGGTGCTACAAATGAGGCTCGGGAAAGGGAAGGGAAACAAGATCCATTCACGTGGAAGGAAAAAGCTTGCTGCCCATAGGCATACATCAAAGCAGCTCTGTTTAAAGGCACCAAGAGGTGGTGCAATTGAAGACCCTCATTTATAAAGGAGTGTTTGTTATAAACAACACTGATCAAACAGGGAGGGTTTTCAGCATGAGGGAGAGGATTTTTTCCAGCAACTTTCAGCACCTCTCTGGAGTGGGGCCATGTTTTGCTGCGCTCCATTCTCCTCTCTGCAGGAACATGGTCCTTCCCAAGCTCCCACTGTTCCCACAATGTTATTGCAGTCACGTTCTTCTTTCCGTGCTTTAAGCAGAGGATTATTAAATCACTTGCTCAGAGGCGAGCAATGAACAACGACAGGGAGGGTTACGCGACTGTGGGACAGAGTCCAAGTTTCCAGCTAATGACTTGAGCAGAGGTATAGCAGCTTAGGAAAGTCCCTTGGAGATTGATGCTGAAACAGCAATGGCATTTTGCTGGGAAACCAAAAGTGTGAAATTTCCACCCTGGAGGTGTTTGAGGCCAGGCTGGATGGGGCTGTGAGCAACCTGATCTAGAGTGAGGTATCCTTGCCTATAGCAGGGGGTTGGAACTAGATGATCTTCAAGGTCCCTTCCAACCCAAACCATTCTATGATTCTATGATTCTATGATTCTATGATTCTATGATTCCATGATTCTATTATTATATGATTCTATGATTCTATGATCTAGCATCTCCATATGCCCTTGGCTACTGTTTTTCTTTAGGACTCAGATATTGCATTCAGGAAGGGCATCTGATTGCACCTAATGGCCTATTGATGTGGTAAGAAAGGGTGCACTGACCTGAAAGTGGATGTAAAAATAACAGACATGTCTTTAACTGTATGACCTTTTTGGGAATCAAAAGCTGTTATTTTCTCTGAAATATACTTAGGTCAATCACAATTCACTGTGTTCAGCTCAGAGCTGCACAATATGCCACTGCTTAATGAGATCAAAACGTAGGAGACCATTGTCTGGTTTGCCTCCATTTCAAGTTAAAAATCCACTGGGTGGAAGGAAGTGTCTGATCTGCTCATCTGAAGGGTGGGAACAGCCAACCGTGTGTGGTGGTAAGCTGGACATTAGCCAGCAACATGCCCTTGCAGCATAGAAAGCCAACAAGCTGCCCAGAGAGGTGGGGGATGCCCCATTCCAGGATACATTTTAGGTCAAGCTAGACTGGGCTCTGAGCACCTAACGGAGCTGTAAGCATTTCTGTTCATTGTAGGGAAGTTGGGCCAGATGGCCTTTGAAGGTCTTTTCCAACTCAAATGATTCCATACGTCTATGGGTCTATGATAAGGATGGTCACAGGGAGAAAAGCAGCACCACCTCTCCATTCCCTCCCTCATGTTGGTTTTGTTGTTGTTGTTGAGAGAACAGGGCAGGTCGAGCTAAGTTTAAGACCCTTTAACACAAATTTCTTCTGACCATGCCCATTAGAAACTGGTGTTAAAAGTTGATACAGCTTCAATGTCCTCACCTTGCATTTGCACCAAGTGACACTCCCACATCCCAGGAACACAACTACCCTAGGCCTGCACAATCCGGAGTCTGTTAGGGTTTCATTTTGCAAATTTTCCTCTAACCAATGAATCCTTTTACCTCATAGGGCCCTATGACGTAAGTCTTGGCAATTTTGGAGCCCTCTGCCCATGACCTACCAAAAACATGGGAAAGCAAAGCAAATGCTCCCCTCAAGGGCATTGTGACATAGGAAGCCCGGTGGACCTTGAATGCTGCAAAAACACTACAATTTTGTGAATAATGTCTCTGTTGGCAAAGGGTACTTTGACACCGCAGTGCTTTGCCGTCATCAGTACAAAATTAACAACTCCAGAAGCACAGATACTGTAGATCTGTTCCTTCTATTTCTCTTTTTTCCCTCCGAGTCCCCACTGGGGAGATTTCATTAAGTGAACATTAGACCATGGGTGTTTGCTGCATTTGCAGCATGAAATTAGCTGGCAAGACTGAAATAAAGTGTCTGCTGTAACCTCAACTGCAGGCTGCAAGGCTCAGGGAGAAAATTTTCAAGGAGATGCTACAGATGCTGTGGAAATAATGAATCTCCTCTGGGAATCCATGAAAGATGTTGCTTGCTTGCATGACGACTAATGGAAATGACGAGTCTGTGATGAGTCGATCCCAGGTAATAAATCAGATGGGGATCTCCCCGTTTTAAGGCACCAAATGATTGATGCTTAGACAAAGCAAAAACAAAAAGCTGCCCCTGCGGCAACCCCCAGTGACCCCAGTGGAGGTCAGGAAACCCATCTTGGAGCTTAGATTTAAGCCCTGAGGGTGTGAATGCATCTGGGATATGTTTAGGACACATACTTAGCCACTGGCTGTTACTGGCAGATTTAGACCAGAGTATCCTGATCTGACAGCCAGTTAGTGCCAGCCATGACCATTTCCAAAGGCATTTTAGGGTATACTCATAGGCTTGTAACCCTATCTGTTTGGTGAAGAGAATTGGACTGGTGTCTCCTGAGGTCTCTTCCAAGGAACGATTGGATGTTGTGTTGAGGGACATGGTTTAGTGGGAGCTATTAGTGATAGGTGAACGGTTCGACTGGATGATCTTGTAGGTCTTTTCCAACCTTGGTGATTCTATGATATGATTCTATGATTCCAAGCCAAATTTTTCAATGATCCCATGAAGGCTGGGCTTGTCAAGCTGAGTTTCTTCCCTTATGCCCTTCATGTAGACAGTAGAAACTAAGCATGTCCTCAGGGGACCAGAAGGGGAAAGAGATCGGTGTAACTCAGTTCCAGCCCTCTATGGCATGGAAGCAAGTCTGTTCTGACTGCAGAAACAACACAAGTCTATGGCCCTTTACAGCCTCAAAGGGAGCCTGAGTCCCGTACTACTTATCTGCACTGCACAGACCTGAGGGCAAATCCCATCTGCACTCCACAGGCTGTTGAGGGTCTGGATGTAAGCATCTGTAGAACTAAGACTCCTGGGGACATGCTCTGCTATTTCAATAGGTCCCATTTTAGAGGTCAAAACCAGACTCAACTGCTTTGCAAAAGTAGCATGACACAAGAAATGGAAGATTTTTACCCCAAAAGATATTCTGTGAGTTCATAACCTCAAAAAAAAAAAAGCTTTCATTGCATCGGTGTTGTTCATTGCAGATGTGCTATTTGGCTTTGAACTGAGACTTGGTCTGAATTCTCCTCTTGATTTCCAAATATGCAGTTTGATCTCTTGTGATAGACACACCTGTAGTAAAACCCTCCTGAAGTGGCAAAGTAGGTTAAGCAAACAGGACTTCCCAGCATGAGCTAGGCAAAGGAAAAAGCCCTTGTCCTAACACTAAATCAATGTGGTAGAAAACATCCAACACACACCGACCACTTGCAGCTCTGCAGCCTTGAGGAAAAGGCTGTATTTATGACTGTTATCTGGTCACCTTTGCAATATGATCATTTGATACTGAGGCATGTGTCATCGGCCCAGGAATTTATTTGCTTGTAGTCAGTAGAAAGTAGTCGGTAAGACAAATAGCTGCTGTGTGTGCCAAGCACCTGATAAAACTGATTTTTGCTGTAAAATTGGTGATAGCTCCTTCCGTTATCAATCAGTCCCTGCTTCTTTACTCACCTCTTCTCAGGCAAGGAGGGAGGTGTTGCTCAGTGCGAGCAACATGAAATAACCTTTGTTGTGCTCAGATGTCACTAAGAGCAGAGTCAGGCAAACTCTTGTGCCAGGCGATGCCTTCCAAACAAACTTTGATTTCATTAGTGTAATGAACAAGTGAATCAGCATCATTGGTCCCAAGCCAAGTCACTTGACCCAGACATTCAGGCATGCGTCCCTTCTCCCAGTAACCCTCAGCATGGTTCAAGCTTCAAAGTCTCCCTCTGTGATCCTTTCACTCAGAGCAGAGTTTGGGGAATTTTCATCCAAATCCCACTTAGCATCTTGATGTCCGAGGTGTCACCGAGAGCAGGGGGTAAAGATTCACAGAGGTTAACCTAGGTGATTTGGACACAGTTCAAGGCAAACCAAGAGCATGAACCACCAGGTCAGTGGAGATCAAATAAGTTTTCAGCAAAAGGAGTGTCTTTATTACCCACCCAGTTATATAATAGCTGTAGGAAGGTAATCAAGATATGGGGTGCCCCAGCCCTTTTCTAGGGCTGAATTGAGATCAAGCATCTTGCTTATAATTAGACTTGTACCAGCTAGATGACCTTGCACCTGTAGGGTAGAGGTGATGCTTATGAATGGGGAAAGGAGCTTATTTCCAAGAGACAGGAGGCAAAAAGATTTTCTAATGTCTGCAGATGAAGGCTGAGATCATGCACGTCTCCCAGTACAGAAATGCCTGTTAGACAGGTAGAGCAGTCGGTGTTGCACAAAGTCACACAATTGCACAAAAACATATTTTCACTGGAAATCTCTCTTACTCCTCATGGCTTTCTTTTCTTGTTCACCAAGAGGGTGGTACACCAGTGTAACTCCATCATACAGCTTTACAGACTGCTAAAAAGGCGTTCCCTACACGTCTCCAAGCCTACATATTTTTTGCTCTGGGCCAACTATCCTGGCACGTACATGACCTTTATTCTTCTGTTACATAAGTATTTTGCAAGTGTTCACAGTCTCACTGATAGTAAACTTTTATCTTGGCAGCGTGAATGCAGCAGCGATTTTGCATTCTGGTTTTATCAGCTGACTTCAGCCGAGAAACTCAGCAGCCAGAGGTTAAGCTTGCATCCTTGATGAACTTCATAAACTACAGACAGTGGGTCAGAAGAGTTCATGATCTGTTTTAGCCATGTGGGTACTTGCAAAGTTCACTACTGGGGGAAAAAAAAAAAAAGGAAAGATTGAATGATGCAATATTTAATGAGAGCAGCTACAGTAAAAGAAGGTTCCTGAAAAGGGCTTCTTTGGGGAGTATTTAGCTGCAAGAGAGGACGCATTGGAAAGGGTAGGAAGCATTCTGACAGCAACTCTTCTCACTTTATGTGATGTCTGAACAGTCTGGAGGGTTCATTGCACAGGAAAAACTCAAGAATAACTTCTACACTGTGAAGACCAGCAGGATTCAAAGAAAGATTTGGAATTTCTAAGAGGAATGAGCAATGACAGAGATTCAAGAACTTAGGAGGGCAAAGAGATCAGAGGTGTGAAGAAACAAGATGAGACAGAGGAAATTTTACAGGCATCATAAATGTGGCATACAACTTCCCTGCTGCAGATTCTGGCCTCTGGGCAAAGTATTCTAGAATAATCTCTGGATCTCCCTTGGTTTGCCAAAAGGCATCAAGGTTTACACCACCCAGGTCACAGGAGAAGGCTGAGCATTTAGCCAATCGTGTAGAGCAACTCCACCAATAACATGCATGGGTATAAACCCTGCATACCCAGAGTTCCTTAGCAGAAGAGCTAGAAGATCACAGGAGAACTCTGTGCCTAGCATCTGGCTATTTCACATGCAGCTCTCCAGTGGGCTTCAAAAACTCAAGGTCTCAGTCAGCTGCTGCTACTGTGAAGGCATAGTGGTGATGGGTTGATAGCTGGACTCAATGATCCTAGCAGTCTTTTCCAAATCTTAATGATATATGGATTCTGTGAGTGGGCATGATGGTGATGGGTTGATGGCTGGACTTGATGATCTTAGTGGTCTTCTCCAACTTTCTTCTTCTTGTGCTGGGAGCTCCAGAATACTTCAGGTGGGGCTTATGAGAGCAGAAGACAGGGGCAGAATCACCTCCCTTGACCTGCTGGTCACACTTCTCCTGATGCAACCCAGGATATGGTTGGCCTTCTGGACTGCAAGCACACACTGCCAACTCATGTTGAATCTTTCATCAACTGACACTCCCAGATCCCTCTCCTCAGGGCTGCTCTCAGTCCATTCTCCACCCAACCTGTATCTGTGCGTGAGATTACCCTAACTCAAGTGCAGGACCTTGCACTTGGCCTTGTTGTTTGCATGGACCCACCTCTCAAGCCTGTCCAGGTCCCTCTGGAGAGCATCCCTTCCCTCTAGCATGTCGCTACACCACTCGGCTTGGTGTCATCTGCAAACTTGCTGAGGGTGCACTCCATCCCACTCCCCCCGTCGTCTACAAAGATGTTCAACAATGACGGTCCCAGCACTGACCCCTGAGGAACGTCACTCATCACCCGTCTGCACTTGGACATTGAGCAGCTGAGCACAACTCTCTGAGTGGGACCACCCAGCCTATTCTTTATCCAGCAAGCAGTCCGTCCATCAAATATATTTTTCTCCAACTTTGTGACCAGGTTTTCATGTGGGACAGTGTCAAACTTAATGATAAATGATTCTTACATTTGATTCAACCTTAATGATTTATGATTCTGTAAGATGTGCTGTTAATCCTCTTAGGGGTATTTTAGAAATCCCAGGGAGAATATGTGCTCTCTCCAGTGATCTCCAGGACTTCAGAGAACTATATGATGTCTCTGGGAGGAACATGTGCTCTCTGGGAGGAACCAGACATCCTCTTTGCCACCAGCAGTGTGTCCCCCAGGGACATCCCATTTACCACTGAAACCTCCAGACATTTTCCATGATACAAATAACACAGCTTCAACCTTGCACATCCCCTTCTGTTTACCCAGACCCAGTGGTTCCCCAGAGATCAGTGTATACCCAGTGCATCTGGAAAGACATGTGTAATCACCCTTGAGTAATTTTTCCCAAGGGCATATGGGGAAGTATAACACAATTCCACCTATCATTTCCCTCCTTTGGGCGAATTCCCACATATTTCAAAGAAAAACAGAAATCAAAGAGAGAGAATATTATTTGTATAATGAAACTGCAGAAGTGCAGTTCTTTCCAGGAATCATATTAAAAGCCCCTTCCTTGATGCAAATGGCTGGTGAGTAGGTAATTTGTCAGGATAAAGGGATAAAAAACACAGATCGGAAGTCTAATCACATTTAAACCATATGTGCAGCATATGTCAGCAGTTACAGAGAGCTTTAGGAAAAAAATAAAATAAAATAAAATAAAAAAACAACTACAAAGCCTCAGCCTTTGACTTCAAAGGGGTTTTAAAAGGACCAAAATTTTGATTGCTCAATTTCTGTCCATTAGGGAGAAGTCATGGGGGATATTTTATTTTGGTCCTGTGAATAGTTTTGCTGGAGAAAAGTGGCCAGCAGTCCCTACTATAAAAAAAACACACAACAAAAGTCTGTCCTTCCTGGGACTCTGCAGGTCCCGGCACACACTGACTCAGTCTTTTCACAAGCCAAGGCTCTGTTTTAAAGCCCTTTCCCACCTCTGCAAAATGGCTTTATTCAAGAGTGGCACCATGGGGTTCTGTTTCCTGCCTCCCCCAGCTTCAGTATATAACATGCACATTGTTAGGTCTCACAAGGGCAAATGGCCTCTGCATCAACAGTCAAGAAGAAAACCTCATGGTGGGCTGCAGGAGTTAACATGGGTGCTTTCCCTTTTCATTTATAACCATCTTTTACAATGCTTCAGCATGCAGGTTGGTCGTAACACATCCTTCATGACAGCAATCCTTGTCCTTATTGATGCTGAGTGTTTTTATTGCTGGGAGTTGTGAGGTCTCGAGATGAAAAGCAAAACTGTTGTGCTCAGTCCTTTGAAAAGAGCCCACATGGAGGTCTAAAGGCAATCTGCAAAGCTGAGTGGCAGAAATCTTTCTTTGGCTCCTGTCTTAGCAATCAGCACACACCAGCTGTGTCTGGAAGACATCTTTGGCTGTAAGGGTCAGGGCTAAGTCCTCTGAGGGAGGTTTTGCAGTGCTCAGACTCACAATGCCTCAAGCAGGAGATGCATGGGAAGCTCTCAGCTCTCCCGTCAGAATGAGAGAATCACAGAATTGCAGGCATTGCAAGGGACCTCTAGAGATCTTTGAGTCCAATCCTCCTGCTAAAGCAGGATCTCTACAGAAGGTCACACAGGTAGAAACATAGAATTGCTTAGGTTGGAAAAGACCTGAAAGATCATTGAGTCCAACCACAACCTAACCATACTCTAACTAACTCTAACAACCCTCTGCTAAATCATGTCCCTGAGCACCACATCCAAATGGTTTTTAAACCCATTCAGGGATGGTGACTTAACCACCTCCCTGGGGAGCCTATTGCAGTGCCTAACAACCCTTTCTGTAAAGAAGTTTCTCCTGATATCCAACCAGTTTTTCCTGATATCCAACCTGATTTATCCTGATATCCACCACCAAGGTAGGCATCCAGATAGGTCTCCTTCCAGAGAAAGAAACTCCACAACCTCTCTGGGCATCCTGTTCCAGTGCTTTGGTACCCTCACTGTGAAGTTCTTCCACATATTTTTGTGGAACTTCCTATGTTCCAGTTTTTGGCCGTTGCTCCTTGTCCTACCACTACACATCACTGATAAGAGTCTGGCCTCCTCAGTTGCCTCCTGCACTTTGGATATTTATAAACTTTGATCAGATCCTCTCTCATTTTTCTCTAGGCTGAACAGTCCCAGATCTCTCAGCCTTTTCTCATACAGGAGATGCTCCAGGCCCTTCACCATCTTTGTCACCTCTGCTGGACTCTTTCTAGGACATTGCTGTCTTTTTTGAACTGCGGAGCCCAGAACTGGACACAGTACTCCAGATGGGATCTCACCAGGACAGAGTAGATGGGGGAGGATCACCTCCCTTGACCTGCTGGACACGCTCTTTTAATGCACCCCAGGGTCCCCTTGGCCTTCTTGGCCATGAGGGCACACTGCTGGCTTGTGGACAACTGGTTATCCACCAGGACCCCCAGGTCCTTCTCTGCAGAGCTCCTTTCCAGCAGATCAGCCCCCAACCTGTACTGATGTATGCAATTATTTTTCTCAGGTGCAGGACTCCACATTTTCTTTTGTTGAACCTCATCAGGTTCGTTTCCATTCAACTCTCCAGTCTGTCCAGGTCTTGTTGAATGGCAGCACAGCCTTCTGACACATCAGCCACCTCTCCCAGATTTGTTTCACCTGCAAATTTTGCTGAGGGTGGACTCTATCCCTTCATCCAGGTCACTGATGAAGATGTTGAACTGGACTCAGCACCAACCCCAGAGCAACACCACTGGTTACAGCTGCCAACTAAACTCTGAGCCACTGATCACAGTTCTCTGAGCTCTGCCAGTCAGCCAGTTCTCAACCCAGCTCACCGTCCACTTATCTATCCAGCACTTTCTAAGCTTCATTACAAGGATGCTGTGGGAGAGTGTCAAACACCTTGCTGAAGTCAAGAAACTCACCATCCACTGCTCTCCCCCCATCCACCTAGCCACTGATGACATCATAGATGGCTACCAGGTTGGTCAAGCATGATGACTACTCCTGATAACATCCTTCTCTTTCAATTGCTTGGAGATGGCATCTGGAACAAGTTGTTCCACCACCTTTCCAGAGAGATGGGTGAGGCTGTAGTTTCCTGGATTGTCCTTCTTGCCCTTTTTGAAGACTGGAGTGACACTGTCTGTTTTTCAGTCCTCAGGTACCTCTCTCATTCTCCAAGACCTTTCAAAAATGATAGAGGACAGTTCAGCAGTCACCTCTGCCAGCTCCCTCAGCACACGTAGGTGCATTCCACTGGGGCCCATGAATTTGTCTGCACTGATTTTGGCTAGATGATCTCTGACCATATCCTGCTAGACCAAAGGGAAATATTCCATTCACCAGACACTCTCTCTTACCTCCAGGGCCCAGGATTCCCAAGAAGCAGTCTTTGTAGTAAAGAAAGAAGCAAAGAAAACGTACAGGATCTCTGCCTTCTCAACATCACATTACCAGGGCACCCAGCTCATTTAGTAGCAGACTCACATTTTCTCTAGTTTTCCTTTTCTTGTTGACACACTTAAACAAACAAACAACAAAAAAAACCCTTTCTTGTTATCCTTATCCAGATTAAATTCCAAGTGGGCCTTAGCCTTCCTCATCCCTACAGGCCCTGACAGCATTCCTATATTCTTCCCAACAGGTAATTTTTCCATATTTACTGGACCTTCTTCTTCCCTTTGAGTTTTTTTCATGAGGTCCTTGCTCATCCACACAGGTCTCCTGCCACTTATCACTGATTTCTCACCCTTAGGAATGCACCAATCTTGAGCTTGGAAGAAGTGATGTTTGACTATCAATCAGCTTTCCCACACAGAAGGAAAAACACCTTCATTGCAGGGTCCTGGGATAGCACAGAAGTGAGTGAAATGGAAATGTGCCAACACCAAGGTGTTAAAAGCCCAGCAGGAAGTCACTGGGGAATCTGGTCCTAGAGGATGGTGCAATTAAGTGAGCTCACACATAACCCTTTTTCTACCCATTCATTCCCACCATGTGGCTCTGCTGGGCCAGTTGCAGCTGTTTATGGGCTGGAAAAGAGTAAGTAGAATCACAGAATCATACAATCATTAAGATTGGAAGAGACCACTAAAAGGAGTGCAACCCCTTTTCTCTGCTGCTCTTTTCAAGGCCCTCGGGACAGCCTTCACATTGAGAAGCTACTCAGAAATTTCCTTGACATCTACTGACTCTTTTAGGCAAGATAGCCCACTAAAAATTCAAGCTCATGGCAGACCAGAAGGAAACATGGACTATCCTTTAATCTGTACTATGACTTGTCACCAGTGTTATGCCCTTAGGCTTGCTGTGTTCCAGGAGTGCCAACTCATCATGACATTTTACTTAAAGGCTGCACTGGAGTCATGTGATATCTGCAAACATTTACCTTCCAATTAGAAATTAAAAGCCATTTCAATCACTGAAAGCCACGGGTGAAAAAAAAAAGTTGAAAGAAAACTCTCAAGGTTCAAGATCTAAAAGGTGAGCTGGTCATATATTTTCAAGAAGAAAAAACAAGTTGTTTTGTGTTAGTATGATGCAAAGGCTCAGTGCAGTTGGGGAGATGATCACACTTTAGTTCTTGACATGGTCTGGAAGTCTGCAGAAAGAAGTTCAAATCAGCCCAAGTAAAATGAATCAAGGGTGATGGCTGTTTTTCACACTGGTTCTAGAAAGTCCTTTTGCTTCTTTGACCCTGAGAAATAAGAGCAGGTAGTGCTGTGTGATCTCTTCACGTGTAGAACATTAAGCAGAAGGAGAAGGGTTGTGCAAATTCACTGGTGTGGATGGAACAAGGGAGGGAGATTAAATTTAGCTGGCTATTAGGCACAATTTCCTGCAAGTGAAGACAATTAGGCAGTGGAACTGTTTTTCCTAGTGAGGTAATTACTGCACAAACACTGGATGGATGCAAGCCAAGATTAGATAAGTATAGTGGAAAATGTAGTACAAGGTCTCTTCTGATGAGCCCAGAGGGGCTGCCTTTGTTTGGCTGTGTGCCCAGCCAAGCAGTTGGATAAAACTTTCCACAAAATCTTCTTGAGACAAAGAGGGCTTTGCTGGGGCTGGGACTATGGGATGGCCAGGGCAGAGAGCAATGCCTCAGACCACCTGCCACAAAATCCCACAAAAGTCAATCTAAGGAGGTTAGGAAATGAAAGTAGAAGAGAAACGACCTAATAGTTGCATAGAGTTGTACTCTGTGCTTCGCCTGCCAGATGGATGCTTTTCTGGGTCAAAATGAAAGTATCTATAGGAGGGATTTCCTAGCAGCCCAGGAATACCTTTTATATCTCCGTGCCCACCTTTTCCAGTAACTCATGGGGTGAAAACAAAGCCACTACGTGAGGCATGATGAAGAAAGCTGACTGCTGGAGAAGTATCACTATCCAGGCTGCTCAGGGTGGTGGTGGAGTCACCTTCCCTGGAGGTGCTCAAGAACCATGGGGATGTGGCACTGAGTGACATGGTTTACTGGGAATGGTGGTGGTGGGCCAGCAGTTGGACTTGATGACATGAACAGTCTTTTCCATCCTTCCTTAATGATTCCATACTTCTATGACATTGATTTCCACCCCGAATCCCCTCCAAAGCTTATTTTTAATCCGCTATGCAACATGGTGTTAATTCATTTTCCTGTGAGCAGGTTGAGGGGATGGGAAATTTTGTCTGCCTCACTGACAGACAAAGAGTCATCTCAGGAAAAATCCCAAACATGACACTGTACCTGAACTGAAGCTGGAGGAAAAAGGCATCCTGGTGACAGGAGCAGATGGGTTACTTTGTGCTGGAAGCAGCCTTGGTATACCTCAGGGTTGTCCCAACTTTATGGAACTGGTCAAGAAAGAGGTTATGAAAGACAGGAGAGCATCCAGGCTGCACAGCAAGGATGGGAGCAGAACCATGCACAAACTCCATCCTGGTTTTGTCTGCCCTGGATACTGTTATTAATGAAACGCGTTGTCAGGTGCTTTACACTGGAAATTAGACCACTTAATCAAACTGCTGTTTTGTCCAAAGGCCCATTTACAAGCACTGTGAGTAGGAAAACTTATGTGTTTATTTACCCTCCTCTTTAAAAAGGTGTGAACTTTTCCAGGGAGGGGATGGAAAAGCAATCATCCCACCACCACCACCATCCCCACTCTTGTTTTTAGGAAAACTTCAATGTGGAAAAGCCTGCAGCTGTGCAAACATGACAAAGGATGCTGAGCAGTCCAGAAGGCGAGGTGCCTCGCTCCACCTTGCCTTCATCCCTTTGTGATGACACAGAGTTAAGAAGCAAAGGAGCTAAAATCCAGAAGATGTGTCTAGGGCCATAACCGTGGTTTCCTAGAGCCACACCAAGTGGCATCTGTCAAGTATGATTTGGTTTCTTGTCTCTGAGGGATCCTCACCTTCCTTGGCCCCCTATTCTACCAGGAACTTGAATCAGACTTGCCCCATTCTGCTACGGTATAAACCAGGGGAGAACTTGGAGCTGCTCTATTGTCACGGTTTGGCTGGGTTTTGCATTAGTTTATTTGGAGAAGACTCCACTGTGAAACCAGTCATAAGCCAAGGCACTACACTGCTCTGTGTTTCTGCTTTGTCATCCAAAGATTTGCATACAGGTGAAACCAAATCTGTGGAATGGAGCTGCATTTGGACAACCTTCAGAGTAGCTTGGAGAAGGCTCATGGCCCCCTTAGTAGTGCTGGCTGTGCATCACATCTGAGTCGGAAGGATGCTCTAAGGATGCTCTCTCCCATGATCCTGTTACCCCCCTTCTCTTCCACCCCAAATCTGGAAAAAAATGAAGTCCTAGCATTCCTAATTAGTACAATCACACACTATTCCTGGGATTTTGAATGGCTCTTCTGAGCAGAATCAAGTTAGGGCAGCTTGCACCAAGTATTTAGTGTGTTCAGTGATGCCCTAGGAATGCAATCCAGCCTTATCTCCGCTTTTGCTCTTAACTCTGGTTTGCTCAGACATTTCAGAGATATTTTTACCACAATCCTAAATTTCTTTCCTGGCTACTAGCCTGCTTTTGACCTTCTTCCTGTGAAACAGATTTTTCCCTCTAGGACCCATTGCTCCCAGCTGTTTCAGGGGGCTGGAATTATTCAGTTTGTCTGTGGTGGCTTTCTGTTGGTGTACCTCCCTTGAAGTCACATTGTGATGTTGCTCCTCTTTAAAGCAGTAAGAAGTGTTGTTTGTATGGGGTTTCTTCAGATTGAACATCCCAGTGCATCCTAGAGCATTCCAGGGCACTGCAGACTCACTGACCATCCCTGGTCCTCTCTCCTGCACATGACCCTGTCATCCCCTGTCTCAGGTACCCATTGGGATTTGCAGGATTGGTCCAAGGGACATCCTCACATCCTCAGTCAGCTCCTTTCTGTGGCTTCTCAATTTCTCCTGTGCCTCAGCCCACCATGTAAACTATCACCCTATGTGGAAGAAAGGAATCTGCATGACATGAGGTTGTTCCTCAAGCCGATGCCTCACTATCTGCCTGTGATTGGGTTCACTTGTATGACACTCAGAATTTAAGCCACATACGTGCCCCGCTAGGACACAGTGATGCCTTGGCTAGGAGCCACTGTAGCAAAACTGAGCAGCCAAGGTTGTGTATGCTTCAAAATATTGCAAAGTCACGCTGAAACTTTGTAGGAGGAAATGTTATGGCCACCATTCATCAGTACTGCCTGTGTTCACATGGCTAATTTACAACCTGATAAGGCTTGGTCAGGCAAGTCAGGGGAGTTCATGACGTGATCAGCTACCTTGGCATGTATAGGCTGTGATGAATAATTAACAGAGTTGTAATTTCAAACTGCCCTATGAAGGGTGGAGAGGAGCAGGGCAAGAAAGAGAAAATAACAGGCTTGTTTAAAAAAATATGAAAGTTTTCACAGAATCACAGATAATCAAGGTTTTATGACCTGGACTCTTTGCTCAGGTTCTATCTGTTCTGTTCATCTCTGATCCAGAAGAATGCAAATCTCTCCTGCCAGAGCTCAGTTATATTTAGGAGAGACAGAAGGATTCCTGGTGACATGCTTTACTGGGCATTCAGCATGGTCCACGGATGTCCAGAAGATACATTGAGGAGGTGGAGGGATCCCTAGACCTGAATTAGGCACCTAAATTCCTGTTTACTGAAAGAATCAAATGTTTCCTTCATTCCTCAAGCGTGTTTTTTCCTGGAGCTGAAGTTTGTGTCAAGATATGGCAGGAGATGCTTCTTAAACTCAACTCTGAAAGGCTATTGGCACAAGAGAAACACTCCCTGTCCAAGCCAAAGCCACTGAGTTGAATATTTTCCCACTGTGTGTGCTGTGTCTTTGCTCTGCTGACAGAGTAGCATTTCTCACCCAAGGAGCAGTGCCCATGAACCACTACAGAGCAGTGTGTGTACCCCTGGTGAGGTGACTGCCATGGTTTAGAGAGCCCCAAAGCTTCCAAAGCTGCTCACTGCAGGGTGAGAGAAGACCAGTGTGGTCCTACCCTCCAAGAGAACCACCTTGGCTTTGTTTTCTTTTTGTTGTACTCCGGGACACTTCTGCAGTTGGTCAAGGCCATATTTTAACCTCCTAAGACAACTCCTTTTGGCTTGAGTAATGTGCTCAGAGTGAAAGCAAAATCTCCAACAGCAGCACCAGCAGCAGCTCATTTTCCCTACTCTGCCTCTGATATTAAGTGGATTAACTTAATGGGTTGATGGTAGGACTTGATGATCTTTATGGTCTTTTCCAACCTTAACAATTCTGATTCTATGATTCTGATTCATTGCAGCTCCAAGATAGCCAGAAGTAGGTGCTTTCCTACCACCCATGCCCAATCCAGCTTGCATTTCAGGGATGGCTCCTTGGGCTGATTTATACAAGGTACACCCCAAAGTGGGATCTGGGGTAGGAAACATGCAAAGGAGATGGTAATTCTGTAGACATGCACATAAGAAAGAAGGAGACGGGGCAGGGATAGAAAATGCATAAGGGATGATTATTAAGCATGCGGGTTAATTATTAAAAGCCAAATGGGATGCTTTCCCCAGGAAGGAGGAAATTCCAGTCCAGGTGATACGTTCAGTTGGTGTTTGAAGAAAGAGGACTTGCACTGAATATAGTCCTTGCAGCCCAGCAAGACGTCCCTTTCCTCTTAGAATCACAGAATCACTAGGGCTGAAAAGACCTCTGAGATCACCACATCCAACCATGAACCTGCCACCACCATGGCCACTAAGCCTTGTCTCTCTTCTCACACTCCTCAGAGCTGCACATCTCACTTTGATGGCTGCAGACACAGCTTGACTGTTCATGTTTTGAGCCCCAGGGATGCATCAGAAGCAGCCATCCCAGGCAGGGCTTGGCAGAGGGGCCAGATTCCTTGGCCTGGGTGTTGACCACAAGCTCATCCTCACATACTAGGAGCTGTAACTCTATTCAAGGAGTCAGAGCTGCCACTGGCACCACATCAGGAATAAAGGAGAAACTGCCACCTGTATTTTGTTTGCAGGACAAATGCAAAAAAAGATGTTTTGCTTTTAAAACCACAAAGTTTTGTATTTTCCTAATAATGTTTTGCACTTCCCCTAACACTCCCTGTTCTCTTCTTTTCTTATCCCTTTGCTGGCTCATGATGTGCCATTCCCTGTCCTAAGGACATTAAGCCTCATTAAGCCTCAGAAAAAAAAAAGCTGGGGCAAAATGTACTTCCAACACAGCCCAGCAACCCTGTGGGCATGTCAGATACGTACATTGGCTTTCTGGGGGACATGTGTCGGGAAAAGCCCAATGAGCAGAGGATATACAACACTCAATACAGTTGGGCACTGTTTTGGGTTTAGAACTATCAGTAAAGCATCTCTTATAGCCCTGTGTGCTAAGGGCTCAAGGAGGTTTAGCTCTCCAACTCCTCCCTCTCTCTGCCTCATCCCATTACTGACGCCATTTCCATCATTGCTCTCCACTATCTTCCCTATCCCTTGCTCCAGGTTTAGGAAGAAATGAGATCTGAGGTGGGAATAGCCACAAAGCCAACAGGTCAGCTTAAGAGAGGAGGAGATGAGCTGGGATGGAGGGATAGCTGCTAGCAGGTCTTCCTAGTGGATCCCATCCCTCCATGCATCTCTGTGTCATCTCACAACAGTGGCACAACTTTGGCACATTCTGGGTAGCCCTCACCCATTGACGTACCCACCAGACTGGGACAACATGATGCATTAGTTACCTCCACAGATATTAAACCAGATCCATGCAGAGACGGTGGGAGCTGTGGGAATCAGAATATCTGGAGAGTTAGGCAGGATAGAAATACAAGGTTATTAATCATTCAGTCGCTGTTTATTGCAGAAACTAGAGAACTGCATGCAGCAGCATCTCACTTGGTATTGAGGCACCTTAAGCCTACTGGCTGAGACCAAGCAAAACTCAGTCTCAGAGTGTGATGAGGTTGAAAATCATCCATCTCTGGACTTCACAAACAGCTTCAGACACAAAGCAGTTCAAGATTAGAGCTGAGAACTGGAGCCCTGTCCAAAACCTGCCTCCAGAGCCAAGCCACAGCCCAGCCAGAGCCCAGCTCCCATGGACCTGGGCACCCCACAGCCTCTTCAGCTCTGTCTTACACACACATATTGGGTCACATCTTCCCTAACTGATTCCTTCAAGTTCTATTGCTCCGTGAAAGAAAGAATAATGAGCCAGTGTTCCTCTTTCCTCCCCAGACCCTACCTTGCCCCCTCTCCTACATCAACCCTTGCTGTTTCCAGAGCTCCAATGTGTGTCTTTTCCCCCAGCACCTCTGTGTAAACTGACACTAATCCCAGCAAGCTGCTCCTATTGCTTAAGGAGTTTAGCTTGCCAAGCTGAAATTTGAGAAATTCAGCCCAGAGACAATAGGAAGGGCAGTGGAAATTCCCCAGGTGTAGGGACCAGAGGGAGGCATGGGACCCCCACCATACAGCTTCTCCCAGCCAGCAGCCATGAGTTTGGTACAGGACCTCAGATACAATCCCTCAGCCATCATTATGATGCAGGGAATCAAAGCATCCTCTCTGTAATGCAATCCCAAACTCTGCAGGCTGATTTTACCCAATAAAAACCCACTGAGAACTGAAGAAATTAAATTCCAAATCCAAGAGCCTGAAGTCAATCAGAGGAAGACTTTTAACCCTGTCAACACTTCAACAGGCTGTAGGACCTTCACTAGGGACCTCTCAACTGTGATTGAATTTATGGGGGAGATATTCAGTCACTCCAAGGACAGCACAGATAGATACAGAGATAAATGGAGGGAGAAAGGGTGGGAGGAAGCAAGCGATAGCACGAGCAGTTGTGATTTCATTTATATTCAGCTGTATAAATCAGACTCTCGAGTAATGCAAGAGCAAAAGGCTTCACTAATCTATACAGCTCCACATGTGTAAAAGTGCTATGAGAAAGACTGGAAATGTCTAAATCCAAGGCCTTTTTTTAGCTTAGAAAAATTCAATCCATTTATTAGGAAAACTGCAAACGTGAGAAGAGTCATAGCTAACCCTTCACAGACCAAAAGGAAATTTGTCTTGTTTGGGCATGGAGACAGACTCAAATACGAGAGCTGAAATGATGCAACACCAAACGCTGGAGCAGGTGGAAGTTTTGCAGCTCTGACTGAAATAAGGAAAGAAGTAGAACAAATGTGCTTCTCTGGTAAAACACTGCAAAGGAGGCATAGAACATAACATTAAGGTTGGAAAAGACATCCAGGATCTCCAAGCCCAACCCATCCCACCATGCCCACTGACCACATCCCTCAGTGCCACATCCCCATGGCTCCTGAACACCTCCAGGGATGGTGACTCCACCACCTCCCTGGACAACTTGTTCCACTGCATTACCAGCCTTTCAGATAATAAATTTTTCCCAGTGTCCAACCTGAATCATTCCTGGCACAACTTAAGGCCATTCAATAATTACCCTTTGTCCTATCGGATTCTAATCTTTTGGCCAAATTGAACTCCAATCTTTTGCATTTGGGAGCATCTTGGTGCTCCAGAGCTGAATGAGATCTTCTGTTACATAGCTTATGAGCTCTCACATCCAGTGGTTTTAGGGATGACTGGAGGTGACAGCACAACATAGGAGCATGGGTCATATTTTAGCAGGTCACCCATGCGTTGTTCTTTATGCGTGTGTTGGGGTGCCATGTTCTGTCCTGTCAATGCCTGCAAAACGTGTGAGGTTTTGAGGAACCCTTTAGGGATCAGTTCAGCAGATTCACACATTGCATCTATCATCTGGTTGAGCAGGGAATGGATTTAAGCCCATGCTTAAGGGAATTGTAGGCATAAATAGATCCCAAAGTTGTATCAATCTGTTTTTTTTTTTAAATGTAATTCAGGGATTATAATAGATGCTAGTATTCACTCCAAAATTTAGGAGATCTCTGTATCTGCAGAGTAACAAAGGGTGATAGCTTCTTGTTTCTGTTTCGATTCCTCCCTCTTTACACACACTGTAACACTTGGCTGTGAACTGCAGGCTGCACAGCTGGAGCTGAAAATATCATTGCTATTTCATTTACAATTTTCCTTCCATACTCTCTGATTTTATTCCATCTCTGCATCTGGGTTAATACTGAATGGTTTGATCTGCAAGGAGGTTAAGGCAAGCAGCCTTCAGACTGGGAGAGTTCTAAGCCTGGCAAGCCAAAGCAATCTCTCCTTTCTGCACGCCTTCCTATGGCTTTATTGTCTGCATCAGCCAGGCTTTGGGGTCCATCTGCAAGTTTTTATTACTCCAAGAATAATCATTTGACTAACAGAAACCTTTCCCTGCAGACAGAGGAAAGGAAAACCAACCCAAATTGATATTGCAGATATCCAAGTGTTAGCTTGGAGCAAGTCACAGTACAAAGAAACAGAGAAAGCACCTTTTTTCTTTTCTTTTCTTTTCTTTTCTTTTCTTTTCTTTTCTTTTCTTTTCTTTTCTTTTCTTTTCTTTTCTTTTCTTTTCTTTTCTTTTCCTTCTCTTCTCTTCTCTTCTCTTCTCTTCTCTTCTCTTCTCTTCTCTTCTCTTCTCTTCTCTTCTCTTCTCTTCTCTTCTCTCCTCTCCTCTCCTCTCCTCTCCTCTCCTCTCCTCTCCTCTCCTCTCCTCTCCTTTCCTCTCCTCTCCTCTCCTCTCCTCTCCTCTCCTCTCCTCTCCTCTCCTCTCCTCTCCTCTCCTCTCCTCTCCTCTCCTCTCCTCTCCTCTCCTCTCCTCTCCTCTCCTCTCCTCTCCTCTCCTCTCCTCTCCACCCTTCCCCTCCCTTCTTCTCCCTTCCCTTGCCTTCCCTTCCTTTCCCTTCCCTTCCCTTCCCTTCCCTTCCCTTCCCTTCCCTTCCCTTCCCTTCCCTTCCCTTCCCTTCCCTTCCCTTCCCTTCTCTTCCCTTTCCACAGAAATGTAAGTGCATAACTGTATAACTGAAAGAAAAGAAACAGAGGGTCAGACTTTCAGCCTGGTAGCTGATAGCATATTCGGGATAGCCCCATCAGAAGCAATGGAAAAGATGACTAAGAGAGGCACCTACAGCATCTGATTCCCGTGGTTGTTGTGAGGCCTGAAAGGGCTGAAAGAGTCCTTGCTCCTTGAACAGAGGCATTGCAGAAGGAGGTCTGAAAATGGCTTTTTTGCTCCAATTCACCAGCCTTCAACAACACAGCCATGCGCACAAGAGATAGTGCACCAGTTACTATGGCAATCAATTGACATGAGTACCCAAGACTGACAATGAGAGCTGTCCTGGACAGAGAAACACTCTTTGATCTCATTTCTCTTTGTGTTTGCTGACCAGGTTGGTTCCTGTTTTTGCACAAGGTCAATATTCGCCCTGAGCAGCAGTGCTTCCCTCTGTCATGCATGGCCAGATTTAGTGTCATCACATTGGAGAGCAAAGCACATGCCCAAAGCCCAGTGGTTCCAAAAAGTCTACTTAGTCTCCAAAGCTCCCAAGAGTTCAATTTTCCTGCAGCAGTCTATAGTGCTGAGGTTCTCGATACTTGATCCCATCTTGTTGTAGTTAATATGACCCCTACACATAACCCACAAATCACAGTTACTCCCCAGAAGGGATTCAGATGTATTTCTAGATTCATCCAAGAATGGTAATTTCTGCCTCTCCAGGGCAGTCAAGGAGGGTGGCATTTAATGTCCCTCCAATTTTAAAGCATACAACTGTACAAAAGTTGATATCTTGTTTCTAAATCTGTATTCCATCTTCCCCGTTCCCTCTCTATCCCAGGTTGGAATAGGCTGAATTCAGCACTGGGGCAAGAGTTGGCCATTTTATAATAAATAAAAGTGTGAACCAAGCTTAGGGGGATCTGAGATGGGAGAGTTTAGTGCCCCAAAACCCAGAGAGTGAAATTATCTGTATGACTTCAGACTGCTCACTTTGCATCACTGCAAAGAGCTGAGGTTTTCCAAGATACTTTTGTATTTGAAGGTCTCTTTTATTAGAAAACACACACTCAGATACCCGCAGACAGCTTGGAAAACCTCTACTGTGAGTGCTAAGCTTTATCACTTGTAATGTGTTTTGATGGAAATTGAAGTGGAAAGTGTCACTGAAGTCACTTCCAGTGGAAACTATGAGCCTTCTTCTCACTATCACAGGCATCACAGAATGACATGAAGTTGCCCTGAGCTACGTGTTGAGCCTCTTCTAGATATTGAAGACTGTGGGCCAGTGCTTTGGATATGGGAGGCCCAATGGTCTAAATGCCATCAGTGCTTTCTGCTCTCTCCTGGGATAACTCAATTTTAGAACTCACAATCTGTGGCTCAGGAGAAAATTCTCTGCTAGAAAGTGTCACAAAATGAGAAACTGCTTGGAATAAAAGCCCCCTATCTTCAGAAAAGACTTGGCCTGAAAAAGAACTGAAAAAGTCAAAGCAAACTGCAGTCTGCTTTCACCAGCTTGGTGCTCAAGCAAGACATTACTCAGAAGTTTGGGCTACCCCTTGAAAGCACGAGCACTAAAAAACAGTCAAGCAAATCACCAGGAGAGGAAATCATGGGGCAGCCCTCTGGTCTGACCATGGCTGTACTGATTATGTCTGGTAGAGCACCTTTGGCAATTCAATATCTTTCATTGATTTTCCTAAATGAAGACTCTAAGGTACATATTTTTGAGATCTGTCTATCAGTTCCTTGCATTTCTGAGTGTACGTTTCTATTTAGTTATTGACTCTTCCTCTAACAAGCTGGGACTGAAGAGTGGAAGTCTCCAGTCAGTCCTGTATCAGTTGTAAACGGTTTCATCCTCTGTTACCCTATTCCAGTCCTGGTTAGACCCATTATTTTAGCTGTTAAGAAATGAAGGTGATATGAAATGGATATACACCGTGGCCTTAGGGGTTCACAAAAGGGAATGAACACTGTGAGCACAGAAGGATTCAAGCACTCTCAAATGAAGGCCATAACAGCAATCTTGGATGGAAGCTGTAACACCAATCAAGCCTGGTTCACTACTTCCATTCCCCAAGAGTTTATATAGCTACTTAAAGCAGATCAAATAACGCCTCATAATATTTAAAGCATAAGCTACTCAAGACCTATTCGAAATGTCATACTATTTTGTAGTGGTTTAAGTGACAAAACTAAGAACAATGCAATAGCTGTTGAGGTTTGTCTGTCTCTGGAAGGACTTTATAACTTGTTCTGGGAGATATTCAGAGTTAGTCCAGACTTTGAATGTTTTGAGGTGGTAATAGAAGACGTTTAATTTAAGGTGATTACTAATTGCCTGAAGTAGCTAACTTCCCCAGTGCACATTGGTGAGGCATATAGACATCACTGTCTCTTTGGGTGACCAAGGCTGCATCACAGTCAGCACCACGAAGCAAAGATTTGGTCTGCAAAGGCAGTCAGCTGCCTTTGAAAGTCAACACCTGTGTTTGTGTAGCTGAATTTGGACTAGGCTGCCTGTGTTGACCGGAGGCTCAGCTAGTGCTGAGTGCTGATTGACCTTTGAGGTGGCATCTGTTGGCCAACACGTCCACGTGGGATAAAATGTTGTGACACAAAACCAGTTTATTCCTGTGCCCTAAGGCTAGCAGAAAAGCCCAGCCAGCATCTTACAAAGCTTTTAGGCAGGAAATGTGTTTTCATTCATTAACGTGGGAGCGTAGACATGTATTCCACATGCAGACACCTAGAAGTAGGTATGTTAAATTCAAACTAATCCCATCCTTTTATATCCTCTCTGCTTTAGAATATTTTAATAAGCATCTCATCAAACATCCTAAAAATTAAATGAAGACAGGTTGTTCCTGTGCTGGGATACAGACATTTTGCAGCTCCAAATTTAGGTGATGGACAGGAATGACCCGGAAATGTCACATCAAATATTACTGAATGAAATGTCATAAATTTATCTCATCTAAGGCTAAAGAAGTTGCATTTCCCACTAAAGAAGCTTCAATTTTCCTGCATGATAGGCAGAGGAAAACTCAGATTTTAAGTCAAAGGAGGCCAGACTCATGAGTGGTGGAAGGCAAGACATGAAGGCAACACTTGCCTGGCTGGGATGGTGTTAATTTTCCTCATAGCACCTGGCACGATGCTGTATTTTAGATTGTGACCAAAGCAGTGCTGATAGCATGCTGATGTTTTTGCTATTGCTGAATAGTGCTTGCACAGCATCGTGGCTTTCTCTGTTTCCCACTCTACCACTGAAATGAACAGACTGAGAGGGAACGCAGCCAGGCTGACGAGCCTAACAAATCAAAGAGATATTCCATGCCATCTAATGTCATGCTCAGCAATAAAAAGGGTTTTCCCTCCTTATAATGCCATGAGATACATAACGGAGGGGCTTCAGTGAAGTTAGCCACCTTGGAAGCTGGGTGGATACAAGCCTATCTATGGGAGACAGCGAGTGATTGCCTTTATATCAATTGCTTTGTTTTCTTTCTTTCTTCCACCACTTATCTTTCTCTTGTTAAATATCTTTTTAAATTTCATTCCACAGGTTTTCTCGCTTTTACTCTTCCTTTCTCCTACTACTACTCTCTGGAGAGTACTGAGAATACTTCTCCCAGCACTAGAAGAGACACTAAACACTTAAAGCCCACCCTTTCCCAACCCCCCCATGGGTAGGGACACCTCCCATAGTCCAGTGCCCAAAGCCCCACCCAGCCTGGCCTTGAGCATTGCTGGAGGTGGGGCACCCCCATCTCTGGGCAGCCTGTGCTAGGGTCTCACTGCTCTCACTGGCAAGAATTTCTTCCATATTTCTAATCTAAACCTACTCTCTGTCACTCCTTGTCCTATCACCACACCCCTGACACAGAGTCCCTCCCAGCCCAGGGTACAGTTGGTTTTCTGGGCTGCAAGCAAATTGTTGGCTTATGTTCCATTTCTAATCAACAAACAATCCCATATCCTCCCCAGAGCTTCTCACAACTCATTCTTCACCCAGACTGTATTTGTGACTGGGACTGACCCAACCCAGATGCAAGACGTTACACTTGACTTTGTTAAACCTCATAAGGTTTCTTGCCTTGCCTCGCTTTGCCTTCCCTTCCCTTCCCTTCCCTTCCCTTCCCTTCCCTTCCCTTCCCTTCCCTTCCCTTCCCTTCCCTTCCCTTCCCTTCCCTTCCCTTCCTTTCCCCATAAATAAAACATATAAATAATATGGCCTCCATGTACAAGAGAAATAGGGGCTTATATGAACAATGGGAAAATAATATCTGAGCAGACCTTCCACAGTGGTATTTTCTGCAGCTGGAAGTAATCTCTGCCTATCTTTGATTTGCTGTTATGCACCGAAACAAGTTGCAGAGAAGGGAAAAAAAAAAAAGATAAATTTTATTGACAGAACATCTGAAATGAGGCCCCAGCTTATGAGGCAGTTGTGAAGGTGAGAGCTGGGAACACAGAGGATGAAAGCAGAAATAACAAGTGAAAAAATATGCTAGGTGACATAGGATTGGGAGTTGAGCAGACACAACGCTGAGGTGCGTAGCCTTATCACTGCTGGCATTTGTCTCCCTTGTGGATTTACAAAGGGTCACCAGATGGTCATGCACAAAAAACAGACGGACCTCATGATTATCAACAAAAGGCACAGCAGAGGCTCTGCTGGATGTGAAAGTCTATAGCCATGATGAAGGGCAGCAGTGATCACCAATTACTTATTGGAAAGACGACAAACACATTAAAGCCCAAGGGAAATAGGGGTGACACTGGAGCTAAATTTGATCTTGCAATGTTAAAAGGCAAGTCTATGAGATAGACAGAGAAGATAATGCTTGGAGAATGTTTCAGGCCATTAATTTGGAATGATAAAGAAATCTCAGCAGAGACCAGATGGGAAATATTTAAGGAAGCAATAGAGAACACAGTAGGGAACTTATTGGGAGGCCTAAGCAAACAAGGAGGAGCTGGACAAACATCAAAACAAGAACACTGGAGGCAAAATACAAGCAGAGCCAAGGATTGTGGGAGAGTGGAAATAAAAGCACAACACAAAGCAGAAGAAAACATTCAAAGGCTGAGCAAGTAAACTCTTTTGGTGTAGAGAAAGACTCAACAACCAAGAGAAACTCCAGGAAAATGAGGTGTGTAACAGAGATGGGAAAGAATATTCCATGGGAACACCACTGGGGCCGTGAGCACCAAGAGGAGTCCTGATGACTAGTGAACAATGAGAAGGTGGGTCCACCAAAAGAGTATTTTGCTTAGCACTCTTCTGTCTGGACACCATCATGCCAGATCACAACCAAGAGCATAGATTACACAACAGAAAAGTTGTCAACTCTGAAACAGTGAAGAAATGGGGAAAATGATATAGTAAGAACAGTTCTTCCATCCTTTTAGCAGTGTAGGTCTTAGCACTGTTAGACATCACCCTGTGCAGAACAAGAGGAGGTATCAGCTGACTGATAAAAAATAATGCACTTGTTGCTGCCACCAGTGAAACTATACAGACATAGGGCAGTGGAAAAACTCATGGTGAAATGAATTACCAACTGATTAAGGTAAATTACATAGGGAGCAATGGGTGAAAAATGCTTAGGTGTGGGAGCAAGTGAGATCAAATATTGCTGTATTGACTGTGGGTAGAAAAAGAGAGAGGGTGGCAATTAAAGGTTCTTTGAGGTCACATTTTGGAAGAAACATCACAGAAATGAACAAAATAATACACGCTCCAGTTCAAAGTATTGTAACTCTAATTGCTCTGTGAAGCATTAAGAGAAGGAAGAAAGTTAACCAACCCCTTCAAGTCGGTTTCAAGGCTGCACAGAGTAACGGTCAACATTTCCTCACTATGCCATGTAGTGTAGTAATAGTGTAAATTGAGATTAATCTCATGCCCTCACCATCCCATATAGCGCAGTAACAATTCAGGTTGAAATGAATCTCATGGCAATGTGTGCTGTGCCATTTTATCTTATGCCACCAAACAAGTGGTGGACATATTGGACTTGGAGATGACAGTTTTCACACATTGTAAAAATGCTTATGTGAATGCAAATTGCCCATAAATGCCAAGATGGCTCTGTAGGAGAAAGGCCAGCAGCTGGAGAGAAAGGAATGCAAGAAGAGAACAAACAATATATATATTTGTAATCCTTAGGAAGTGTGAGCAAACCTGAAGACTTACTCTAGGAAAAGAGTATTTAAAGACATATTTTGCTAACGCTGGAGCACAGAAAGTCAGGGTCAGAGAATAAAGGAAGCACTGGTGTTATCACAGAACTGTATCAGCCCAAGAAACCGATAGCATTGCCATCTACATAGAACAGTAGAATCATCAAGTTTGGAAAAGACCACTAAGATCATCTAGTCCAACTGTCAGCCCATCACTACCATGCCTACTGAATCATGTCCCTCAGAACCCTGAAACGAACCCTGAGGAGACAACCACCTGTAAAACGAGGCACCAAGACTCTGCTACCATGTAATGAACTTGCAAAATAGTAAAGCTATTTTTGTCTCATTTTTGACACCAGAAAATGTGTGAACAGAAGGAAACACGTGGCTTACTCAAATCAGGAGGAAGAAGAATGGGATGGGTCCCTGTGCTGCTAGATGTGGAAGCTGCTTCCTGCAATAGCATGGGGTATCTTCACTTAAAGTCAGAAATAATCCATTTGTAGACACCAAGGATGAGAAAATGGGCATCCAAGAAGCTATAGTCCATGAGGCTGTTCACCCTCATCACAGCATTCAAAGGACAGAAAGAACCAAGAAGCCAAGAAGATACACCTGTTCTACCACGTAAGTCAGAGCTTCTCCTTGCTCCCAAGCTTGTTCCCAAGCCTGTTCTACTACAAAATTTGGTTTTTGCATCAGTTACTTAGAACCATTGAATTGTTTGAGTTGGAAGGGACCTTCAAAGGCCATCTAGTTCAAATCCCCTGCAATGAACAGGGACACCCACAACTCCATCAGGTGCACAGAGCCCCATCCATCCTGATGGATCCAGGGATGGGGCATCTATCACATCTTTATGCAACTTATTCCATTGTCTCACCACCGTTATCATAGAAAACTTTCTCGTTATATCCAATCTAAATCTCGTATTTTTTAGTTTGAAACCATTTCCCCTTGTCCTGTCACAACAGACCCTGCAAAAGAGTCTGTCCTCTTCTTCTTCCTTTTTCTCTTCTACATAACTGTTGGCCAACAGAGGGGCTCAAGTGTAATTAATTTTCAACGAATTTTGTAAAACTAGGCTTCCCCTGGGAAGCCCAGGGCTCAGCTATTCGCTTATTCACCCTCAATAACATCTCCAACCATAAACAACACGGACAATAGACTCCAGCAGCCTCACCGCAGCGCTCAGTGGGAGGAGGTTATCAGCAGGGATAGCAGCAGCATTTCTGTATCATTCAGAGGAAAAAGTAATCAGTTGAGAGAGCCAGCTCAGTTGGAAATACAGCCTCGTTACAGCTGGTGTGCACAAATAAGGGTTTTTACCTTAGCTGGAATAACATGCACAAACCCCATTGGCCCAAAGAAGAGGCACTTGTGGTATTTAAACATTGAAGCACCGCTGATTCCCATGATTGTGCCTCCCAGTAAAACAGAGCTGCCTTATCTCCCTCGCCTTTTTATCTCAGGATACCTCAGGTGCCTTCGTTACTCTGTACAAAAGCACAGCTTTTCTCTCCCAGGGAGCCCATGTTTTGCAGCACAGCTCCCCGGCATTCTCTGAGTCATCAGTAGGTTTCAGAGGAAACCGTGTGCTTCAGGTTTGGGATTGAAGGGTCAGGCAAGCTCCTGGGAGGCTTTGCTGCACGCAGAAGGGCAGAAAAGGGAGATAAAAGGAGGAAATCCACTAAGCAGATATGATTTTGCACGCAGATACGAAATAATGATATCTCTGAGAGGATCAGCAAAAATTTCTAGACTATTGTATCTATTCCTTGCTAGCTTTATTTTGCACCTGCAGACAGAAAGCATCATGTTTCCAGCTATATGTTTCTGCACCATTGTTTTTATCCCATTGTCTATGCTCCAGAGGCAGCTTCAGCTTACCTAGCTCTTCTCCTGCCCCAGTGTTAACACTGCCACCTGCATTCAGGCAGAACAACCACGTCTTCATTGCGTTGGCCAACCAACATCCCCCCCTCTCTCAACTTCCATGCTTACATCTTGAAAAGAAGAGAATGGATGAAAGGAAACCAACACCCTAAGTTAAGAACTCAGGAGGGGAAATGGGGGTACATTTCCTTGCTGCACAGTGTTATGGGATCAATATCTCATTTCTGAAACTCTGCAGATCACCCTGGCCAAGGCTGATGTGAAACCAGGTCAATGCCAGCAATTTCAGCTGCACGTAAAATCCTGAGCACTTGTTTCTGAAGGACTCTAAGGGTGGAGACAGGCTGTGTTAGCAGCTAATACCATTCCACACATATTTCTGGGATGGAAAAGACAATTTTCTGCATTTTCCATTAAATCTCAAGCATAGGCTGCCCTGCCACATACCTGGAGATACCCAAGGCCAGGATGAATGGGAACAGCCAGCTCTGAGCTGGTGGGTGGTGACCAGCCCATGGCAGGGGGTTGGAACTCACGGACCTTTAAGGTCCCTTCCAACCCAAACCATTCTATAATTCTACGATACTATGATTCTTTGCAGCTGTTATAAACCTGCAAGATGGTGTAAATCTTCTGCGCGCTGCTCACAACCATCTGCTTGCTTCATTATTATGAGCCTGTCCTCGAGTTCACGAGGCTGCTGCGTATTGACGGGTGTGTATTTTGGAAGGGCAGCATGAACAAACAGCCAATGGATCAATGTGAGCTGGTGCAAACTTGCTGAGATAAAATATTGGCTTCATTTGTTAAACTTTAATGACCGACCTGCCTGACAAAGCCAAAAGTGCAATAACTCCCATCTCTCCAGGCATGTTTAGCTATTGGGTAATTACACTTGAAGCTCACTGAATGTTGCTTCTTTCAAAATGTTTTCATGCTGCTGAGTTAAAAACACATGTAATTAAACCTCAGAGGAATGCATCCCAAATTTACGGTCTGGTTTGGATGACAGTGCACTGGGCTTCGTGGTACCAGCCATAGCTGCTGCCCACCAGGAGATGCAAACCCACATGCAAACATCCTTTGGGAAGACAGCAATGAAGGAAGACTGCAGCCTAATCAGGGCAGCTATTAAAGCAGGAAAAGATGCATATGTTGTCTTGTCTGTGGTGCATACCATGCTTGGTTACCATAGCAATGGACATTATAGGTAGCTTCAGAGGAGGGAGAGAGTGATTAGCAGACAGATATGGGAGAAGACTGTGCCGTAGCCTCTGCAGTCAGAGTGCTTTCATTAAGATTAGAAGAAATGAGATCTAGATATTAGGGAGTAGATATTTTCATTCTTTTCCTAATCTAACTTTAAAAGTATCAGCAACAAGGGCATTCCTCGCTTCCTTCAGCAGGCAATTCCAGAGACGAAAGCCTTTGCTTTTAAGAAGCTTTTCCTGCTTTTTGGCCTCCTGTTTTCTTTATTTCCCACTATTTAGTGTTTAACCTGCTCAAGTGACAAGCAAAAGCACCCAAAGTCAATGTTTTCTTTTGAAATTTGGCCTCTCGGAGGCTAATTTCATCAGGTAATGATTTGTGCTTTGGGCTAAAAGCTTGCTTCCAAAGCATCCGTGCATGGGTGAATTTTATTCCTCAAGTTAAAAGGAGAAGGAGAAAAGCTTTCATAGTCATTTTAGCTTAGAATGAGAAAAGCTGAAAAAGGAAACAAACAACAACAAAAAAAGTTGCTTTTTATTGAGCCTGGAGTTACTTTGCTCTCTTAGCCTGGTTCTTAAACATAACAATGCCCATGTGGTCACTTTGCCTTGCCTTTAAGAATCAAATCTTTTAAGCCTGTTAGCTGGTATCACCTCACTTTCAGAAATGGACTTTTGCCACTTGAGGGGAGTATGAAGTTCCTACACGTTTCATGAAGATCAGGAACCAGAGAAAGATGAATTAATTAAAGGCACATTAATGGGAAGGCAATTTCTTACCCATTCTGCGAGGCATCAAATGCCTACTGGCCTTACAACTGGCATCCCAATGCACAGCCATTGACATTACTTGTTGGCCTTCACTGGACAAAACAAAGTGGGGGGACAGGGAGTTCCAGTGTAAATGTGTAACCAGATTTTTTTGCTTATTTTGGTTGTAGAGTGGTATCCACCAAGAAAAGCGTGCTGACAACTTTCTCCAAAAACAGCATTTAAAAGTAGTTACGTGATGCCTATTTTTTTACATTTTTTTCCATGACACATGTCACTGCAGGGCTTATTTCAGCAAAGTGCTTGCACCCACACACTTAACAAAGGTCACAGGTGTGGAGTGAAGCTCATAATGCTCTGCAGAAGTGAAGTAAATGTAACTTGACCACATGCAAAACATTGAGAAGTCAGAGTTTAAGAGTTTTCAAGGATGAAAACTAAATGTAAGTTTAGGGTTTTATACTAAAGACCTCCTTGGATAACCTCCAACCTGAACTATTCTTTCAGTTTGTAGCTTGAGAGCTGCCATTATAGTCCACATGCACAGTATATGGCTCTTTGCTTGTTCCTTGTTAGCTCTCCTTCTGTCAATACAAATGAGTCTTATTTTCCAAGCTAAGAGGATGTTCATGTCTTTGATCAACTGATAAAAAGTGCCTTCCCCTTCTTCAATGTTGTTTTAGGAGACAAGATGACCTGCTTGTGTGCTTGATGTCAGAATGCACTTCCTAGACTTTTTCAGAATGGATTAATGGGATAAGTACTGGACACACTACCTGGTTTCCATTTTCAAACATTTCCAGCTTGAAGGGATTCTGATTCCAATCACTTGGAATTGTTAATATGGGAGATAGCAGCCTCAGGTTGCACCAGAGGAGGTTCAGATTAGATATCAGGAAAGATTTGTTCTCTGAAAGAGTGATAATGCATTGGCACGGGCTGCCTAGGGAGGTGGTGGAGTCACCATCCCTGGAGGTGTTCATGAACTGTGGAGATGTGGCACTGAGGGATGTGGTCAGTGGGCATGGTGGGGTTGGGACAGCTTGTACTTGGGGATCTTGGAGGTCTTTTCCAACCTTAATGATCATATGATTCTATGAATTATGGGATCAACATTTGTAGAAACTTCTGAGTAGCTGTGAACGCAAAGGCCTAAAACAGAGTGAGAAAAAGATGCCAACATCCCTTCAATCTACATACTGATCTGCTGAAGCCAACACGAAGCTGCACAAAAATAAATGGAGCAAAAGGAAATGATCCTTATGCTTCACTTTCTTTGCTGTGTGATCCTATGGACCGTGATGACTCCAGGTAGCATCCAATCAAACAAAGAAGAGGATGGAGCTTTCATGAACAGAATTAACTTAGTCAAGAAATCAGTCAACAAATAGCCTTGAAGAAACAGGTCTTCAAAGCATGATACTGGCTGCTTATTGCCCCAAGGTCTAACCATGACTGATGCCAGAAAGATCTTAGGATGCATTGATTTCATACCAGTAAATCTTAGTACTTATTAACTCAAGAGCTAAATATTGACTAATGTCAAAAGGAAGCCAATATCTGCAATGAGAGATGGAAAATGTATAGAAAGGAGGTGAACAGTCCAGTGAACATCTTGCTGGGAAACAAACACACACTTCCCAGGAGCAGCTAATACAGCCAGATAAAAAACTTTACAATTCCACTGAGCAAGCAATCTGGGCTCCACAGCATCTGAAAAGTGAGCATGTGGTGCTGTAGAAATGCAGTTTTGATTTCCTACAGGACTCTCATAAGGATGGGAAACATTCCTACAGCTGTTGCATGTTGCCAGTGGGAACTGTTGGTGGTTGTTTGGTTCTATTGCAGGTGACATTTTTGCTAATCTTTTGCAAGAGCTAAACTCATCCACAAGTAATTATGCTGGCTGCTGCTGTGGGTGCATCAAGCGCAACCGAGTTTGGATAGCTTCCCAAATGATCTGCTCTATGTATCTAACTACTGAGGCCATGAGGGTGCTTAGAGGCTGGAACACCTCTGCTAAGGAGTTGGACTGGGAGCTGAGGGTGTTCAGCCCGGAGGAAAGGCTCAGGAGAGACCTTACAGTGGTCTTCTGGTGCCTAAAGGGGCTACAGAAGAGCTGTGGAGGGACTATTTGTAGGGGCGTAGGGATAGGACAAGGGAGAGTTATTTAAAATCAAAAGAGGGTAGGTTTAAATTAGTCACTAGAAATAAATTTTTCACCATGAGGTGGTGAGGGCCTGGTACAGGTCACCTGGAGAAGGTGTGGGTGCCCCATCCCTGTCAGTGCTCAAGGCCAGGATGGATGGGGCCTTGGGCATCTGGTCTATGTGAGGTGTCCCTTGACATAGCAGGGGTTGGGACTGAGTGCGATTTGAGGTTCCTTCCTACCCAAACCAGTCTGTGATTCTACAGTTCTACTATTCTATGATTCTATGATCTACCTCAGCCACAAAGGAGAAGGCTCATGAGCAGTCCCTCTCATAACAAGAAGATCAGAGCTAGGAATTACAGGGCATTCTGGCTTTCTCCAAGTTTGGTGCATGACGAAACCTCATTTCTGAGATTGCATAAGAGGAAAGGAAATGAGATTTTGGGGCAAAACTCCAACATTAGCTCTTCTTACTAATCCATCTTATGTCATCTTCATTCACTCTTTAACTCCTTTCCTGGCATGTATCTACTGGAATTTATTCAGGAGAAAGTCAGAATTACTCAGATATCTCTCCTTTGGATTAAGATTTTCCTGGATTTTATCACGTCTAATGAGGAATGATTTCATCAAACAATGAGAAACAAGAAACCGAGCTGGTGTCTTCTGGGAACATGTGGTCAGAGTTAAGCTCAGCAGGGCCCTGGTTGAACTGATTTAGGAATGATGCCTTATGATCTCCAGACCTGAATCATAGAATGGATTAGGTTGGAAGGGACCTTAAAGACCATCCAGTTCCAACCCCACTACCATGAACTGGTTGCCACCCACCAGATCAGGCTGCACAGGGCCCCATCCAACCTGGCCTTGAATGAGGATGAACTGTAAGCATTTTGTGGAACTGCTTTCATCTGCTTTCCCAAAGTAAAGAAAGGTGGGTAATGCATGGCCAGTGACCAGAACACCATCCTACCACCATCTGGTGCTGCATGGCCTCAGGTAAATCCATTACTTCTTTCATCCCACCCTAACGTATTTAGGCAATCACCTTTCTGAGATAGCTAGGGAAATTTGTCCCAGCACAGCATGGTGGGCTTTGCTAGGGAAAGATCAGCTCTGAAGACAACACAACTGGGAAACTGGGGGAAAAAAAATGATTTTCCCTCAAGAAAATATGGCAAATAGGAATGGTGATGGGAAACCCTACCTTGAGCTTAAATGCCCTGTAAAAATGAACTTGGTATTATCATGACAATTAACTGGGTTTGATCTGCTGCAGGAAGCATCCCTTTATGGACTGTCCAAGGCACTTTGCAATGGAGCATTTCTTGGTACCGCAGTGGACCACATCAGCACCAAGCATCACTTTGCCATCCACCCCTGCTAACCCCTACTCCCAGTTCACCCGCACTGCCCATTGCCAGCCCTTTGAGTTTATTAACATCCCTTAACATTCAAAGTTCAAGACAGAACACCACTCACTTCTTTATTTTTTCATCTGAGCAGCAGACTTTCTGAGCGCTCGATCTTCCCATGTCCAGCAGCTACAGCAAAGCAATAGGCTTCAAATGAAGAAAACAACAATTAAAGATCTTTCTTGAGCAAAATCCTGAGGTTTGAAGCCAGGTTTCATGTTGTTCAATTCTTCATTTCAAATCACCAGACCTGGCAGTGCTGGAGTTTGTCTCAGCTGTAGGATTTAATTCCCAATTCCCCCAGCCTCAAACTGGCATATTCCTTTACTGAGGGCCAGCATGGAGATGGCAAAGGCCCACAGAGAGGAATGGAAAAATGAACAAAATGGAAAATTAAACAAAAGCTTTCAGCTGAGCAACTTCCCCTACCCAGAGCTATAAAAATGAACGGTGCAGAGACCTTGGGGAACAGATCCTGCCAGCAGAATGCACATGGCTGCAACACTGCTGCCAGCTTCAGAGAGAAAATCATAACCCAGATGAAGGGGTTTTCCCAAGGTTTTCCCACAAAGCATTTGGTGTAGCTGAGTCCTGAGCACAAACTTCCTCTGTCCTCCCCTTGGCAGAGTGGTCACGACCTGATGGAATCCCAAACTCCCAATTTCATCAACACATTGGTGTCAATGGATGGGGCTGGGCAATCTTTTGTTATTCGTTTGGGCCATGTGATGTGTTTCAAAGCCCCAGCATTACACAAAGTAAACACAGGAGCCTGATGGTGCCTTTTTATCCCAAACTTGTTAGGAAACACAGCTTGGGACCTGCCATGGGTCACACCTAGGGTGAGGTGTGTGTTGCAGCCAGCCACAACATGAGTCCTCTGTGACTCATGAACTCAAGGTCCCCTTCCCTTTGTCCAAATATTGCCACAGAACCACAACAAGAAGCACTCTCCCATTCCTTTCTCCAGTATCACAAAATTCAAATGAAGTCCAGCCACCTCTGGGCCATTAAACTCAACCATTGGGAATCTCTGCTCACCCTACGACAAACGAATACAGCCTTTCTGCTCCCCAGACTGTGGGGTTCTGCCTTCTTTGTTCTACTTTATCACATTTCAAGGGTTTGTTAGCTCCAATCTCCTGCAGCAGCTGGTGCTGAGCCAGGAGCAGTGAACCTCAAACCAACACCCACAGTCTCCCAAACTGGGACCTGAGTTTACAGCATGGGGCTGGTGAGCCCTTGGTTCTGCCTTGTCCTGCTCAAAGAATTATTAAGGTTGGAAAAGACCTCCGAGATCATCCTGTCTTACTGTCAGTGCAACACCGCCATGCCTACTCATAGAATCATTAAGGTTGGAAAAGACTTCCAAGATCATCTCATCCTACTGTCAACCCAACATCACCATGCCCACTAACCACATCTCAGTACCTTGGAGTGCTGTGCGTGTGTCCTACACATCCAAAATCTGGATGTGGGAGGTGTCTGGGTATAGGACCCACTCCTGTGAACGTGGTGCTTAGGGATATGGTTTAGAGGGCATGGATGATAGGCAAAATGGTTGGACTGGATGATCTTAGAGTTCTTTTCCAGCCCTAATTATCCTACGATTTTATGAATACAGGTCAGGAAAAAGAGCAGAGGGGAATTCTGAAGTCAGCCCACAAAAGCAATGGGGCTATAAGGGGTGGGTCCTGTGTGGAGCTGTGAGTCAGACTCGATGATCCTTGTGGGTCCCTTCCAACCTCGGATATTCCGGTTCCATGATAAGGGATTTTACCCAGGGGGATGTAAAGCCAGCTTCAAATACACACACTCCCTTTTTCTCCAAAAAGGGGGGGGGGGGGGGGGGGGGGGGTTAAAGCGCCATATTTATTTAGTGGGATCAGGCAAAAAGCCCCATTCCTTTTGAGGGTCACTCCAGAATTAAGTTCACAAAAGAATAAAGAGAAGGCCGGGGGGGGGGGGGGGGGGGGGGGGAGGGGGGTGTCTATCAGCTCAGGAGTCGCCAAGCGGAGTGCAAGTCCTGCCTCCTTCCTCCTCCTCCTCCTCCTCCTCCTCCCAGATGTTCCCTTGTGTGCAGCCATCTGTTGAGCTCCCTCCTCCCTCCTCCTGCGGGGAAGGGGACAGCCCGCCTGCCCGGCCAGCTGCACTCCTCGCCGGCGGAGAAGGAGGAGGAGGAGGAGGTGGGAGGAAGGAGCCTCCCGGCCCCCAGGCTGTGCTGCTGCCGGCTCCCCGCCGTGGGAACCGGCGCTGCGTGTCTGTAGGAGTGGGAACAGACCCCGGTCCCGGTGAGTGCCTCCCCCATCCTCTCCCCACGTAGTGCTGCGGGGTGGGGGGAGGATCAACCATCCCAAATTCTCTATTTTTTTTTGGGGGGGGGGGGGGGGAATGGAGGGAGTTAGGAGGGCTGAGCCGCCCCGGGGAGGTGGGGATGCGCTGAGCCAGGCGGGGGGAGATCGATGGGGTCTGTCCCCTCCCCCCACCCGGAGTGTCTCCGAGTGGGGAAACTTTTGCGGTGCGTTGAGGGCTCTTTTTTTTTTTTGCCACTCGTGGGATCTCAGCGACTCGGCGGTGCGGGGTCATCTGCTCCAAAAAGCGGACAGGGGATGGGGCGGGGGACGGAGGAGTGGAACCAAAGAGCCTTGGGCTGGAGGCAAAGCACTTTTTCCCCTCTGCGGTCATCCCCAAGGGGGGAGGTCGGGGTGTACGACCCCTCCCGAGCCCCGTTCGCTTCCTCCCTTCTCCTCCCTCCGTGCAATGGTGGCTGCGGAGCGCTCGGAATTGCCACGGCTGCAAAGTAATCCGAGCAGCAGCTGGAGGCTGCGCACCGCCTCCCGTGCCCGGCTTCAGCGCTTCGGTTTCACACAGGGCTCCCTGTCTCCCCTCCTCTTCCCCCCCTTCTCTCTCCTCCCAGTACCGAGAGAAGGGATTTTTTTTTTTCTTTATTTTTTTTCTTCTTCTTCTTCTGGTTGTTTTTTTTTTTTTTTTTTTTTTTGGCTGCTTTCTTGAGCTAAAGAGGCTCGCACGAGTCGCACGAAGGTAAGGGGAGGAAAAAAAATGGGAGGAAAAAAAAGAAGGCAAAGCTCAGAGGATGGATGTGGAGGGTGCAGAGGGTGCTGGAGAGATACGAGCAAGGCAAAGCTCCCGCCTGGGAATTTCCCATGGCTCTGAGTGGATTAAGCTGGAGGGGAAGGTGTGTTTGGGGAGGGGGCAGGGAAAGGAAGCAGCCTTGGGTTTGTGTGGTGGTGTGGATCTGTTGGAGAAAAAAAAGAGAGAGAAAAAGAAAGAAAAAAAAGGAAAAAAAAAAAAGAAGAAGAAAGAAGAAGAAGGAAAACATAAACGGGGAAAAGAAAGGAAGAAGAAGGGGGGAAAAATGTAAGAAAAGGGGGAAAAAAAGAAAGAGAAAGGAAAAAAGAAAGAAAGGGGGAAAGTGAAAGAAATAAAGAAGCTAAGAAAGAAAGGGGGAAAATGAAAAAGAAAAGAAAAAAGAAAGAAGGGAATAATGGGGGAGGGGAAAAGCAAGGATAGGAAAGAAAGGAAAAGAAAGGGGGAAAAAGAAAGAAAGGAAAAAGAAAAAGAAATGGGGGGGGGGGGGAGGAAAGAAGGGAAGGAAAAAGAAAGAAAAAGCAGCTGCTGGTTGTGACTTTTGAAGCAGGAGGTCAGAAAGCACGGGGCTCCCTTGATAACGCACACACCCTGTAAACTTTTCAGCAGCACCATGGAAACTTCGTATTAATGCTGCAGTCATTAAGAGACACAGAGGCCAGCAGATTTATTAGTGCAGCCGACCACAACACATGTCAGCCCTCCCAAACAAAGAGCTCCATCAGCTCCTCTCCTCTGCCTGAGATGGCTGGAAAGCCCCAGGATGGAAAGAGGGGTTCAGGTCATGGGGAAGTGGCATTGCTTCTGTTAACCGGCGTTCCCCATTGTGGTCAGCAGAGCCCTGATGCAATTTGTTGGCAGTGAAGGTATTTGGAGCCTGGGGAGGTACACGGTTGGATGAGATGGAACCATGGTTGGTTGGGCAAGATGATCTTAAGAGGTCTTCTCCAGCCTTTGTGATTCCATGATTAGTTGGATGGGACTGTCTTAGGGGTCTTCTCCATCTTTAATGATTCTATGATTCTGTGGTTAGTTGCATGGGGTTATCTTAGGGGACTTCTCCAACCATTATGATTCTATGGTTAATTGGATGGGATTATCTTAGGGGTCTTCTCCATCTTTAATGATTCTATGATTCTGTGGTTAGTTGCATGGGGTTATCTTAGGGGTCTTCTACATCCTTAATGATTCTATGGTTAGTTGGATGGGTTTATCATAGGAGTCTTCTCCATCCTTGACTATTCTATTAGTATTTGGATGGGATTGTCTTAGGGGTCTTGTCCATCTTTAATTATTCTATGATTCTATGGTTAGTTGGATGGGGTTATCTTAGGGGTCTTCTCCATCCGTAATGATTCTATTATTATTTGGATGGGATTGTCTTAGGGGTCTTCTCCATCCATAATGAGTCTATGACTCTATGATTAGTTGGATGGGGTTATCTTAGGGGTCTTCTCCATCCTTTATGAGTATGATTAGTTGAACAAGGTGATCTCAGAGGTCTCCAACCCTAAGGGTTCTACGATTGGTTGAATGAGATGATCTTAGAGGTCTTTCCCAACCTCAATGGCTTTATGATTCTATGAGCTGCGCTGTTGGTGTTGGTTGCAGCAGCTCCGAGACAGAGGATTTCCCCGGGTGCCTGCCATGATAAATCAGCTGCCGTCAGCCTGAATGAGAGCATTCACTGAAGTTACAGTAGGAAACTTGTCTCTCTTGGACACTGTGCCATTGCTCCGCAGAAAGCAGCCGGTGCCCATTGCCGGCATCGCGCTGAACTATCGCATTGATCGCCGCTGCCGAGCTCGTCTGGAGGCACGCGGGGTTTGATTGCAGTGCTATGTGAGCACGGGCAGTGCAGAAAGGGAAGCTTAGAGAGACGCCGTGGCAATGCTTTAAGGGTACATCCCCGGGAGGATTGACAACATTAAACTTGGCTGGCTGCTCCGGGCAGCCTCACGGTGCCAAAGCAAAGCGAGTCGGTAGCCAACGTCACTCTGCACTGGGGCAGGGCATGGCAGCTCTTGGTCCCTTTATAACCCCTGGGAGGCAGTGCCAGCCCTGGGAGGCTGTGGGACGGGAGGTGCTTGCTCACACGTGGGTTATAAACAGCGCTGAGCAGTGTCGGTTCTCCCTATCCCTGGTGCAGAGGCAGCGGGTGCATAGGGTGGGTGCTGCCAGAGACACGCGGTGGTGAATGAATGGGAGCAGCTTGCATGCAGGGAGCGATTGCAAAGTGCCTGGAGGGAGGAAGGATGTGACATCCCAGGGGAGCATGATTTCTGATAGCAAAGTACAGCAGGGAAGACTGCAAAGTCCGAGCGAGGGGATGTGCTACATCCTTATTTTTTCAGACTGAGTGCGAGGAAATAAAACAGCGTTGGAAGGATGGGAGCAAAAAGCTGCAAAACAAACAAAACGTACACAATTTATTAATTTTCTTTTTTCTTTTTTTCTCTTTTTTGGGACATAGGAAGAAGCATCCAGCACTCACCCAGTGCTGCAGTGACAGCAGCGTGTGCCACCCACCCCGGTGCGAGACGGAGCCAACAGAAGGAGGTGAGGCACTGTGAGGCACTGCCTTCCTGAGGTTCAGACTTTTCCCTCCATCCCTAACTGCTTTTTCTCCTCTTTCACTCTCTTCTCCCTCCTCCCCCTTTCCCCAAGCAGAGGCTGAAGGGGGGGATATAAGACAAGGGGCATCCTTGTCCACAGCCCTCCCGATCCCATAGCACCAATACAGTGGGGCTGGAGTAGGCAGCAGCCACAGCACTCGCAGCCTGGAACGGCTTCAAAAGAAACTTCCGAGCAGCGAGATGTTGGGGGCCGGGAGGAGATAAAGGCTGGCTCGAGCAAGCCCTTTCTTGTATGAAAACTTGGCACCTGGACCCAGTGAGACGAATGTATGGCAGGCTCTGCGCCATTCATTCTTGGCTGAGGAAGCCTTGGGATTTTTTTTCCTATTGCAATTTATTTTTTACTTTTTTTTAATTTCCTGGAAGCTGCTGCCATTGCTTCTCGGAGGATTCGAGACACTCAGCGGAGAGAGGGGGGGGGGGGGAGGAAATGCATTCCCTGAGAATCTCAAAGACTGCAGAGGATTATCCCAACCTGGCTGCCGCAGCACGGGACATTCCTGAGTTGCATTAACCAGGCTCCAAATGGAGCAAGCTGGAAAAAAGCACTTTATCATGCCTGCAGCCTAGCAGAGGGCCATGTGCTGTATGTAACAGCTGGGTGCTGGCATCCGTGGGGCTCCTCTTCCTTCCCCTTCCCCTCCTCATGATTCTTTTTCGCTGTCTGTGATGCTGACTCCTCACCTTTCCCTGCTCTGTGCCTGGCTGTGATGTGAGGGAGAGGGGAACAGACTCATCTTTAAGGGGGGGAGGAAAAGTGCAGCTGGAGGAAATGTGGTTCCCACTACTGGGACCAAAGTGTGAGTCCTCTTGGGGTCAAGAGACAGCATGTGGCTTGGAGATAAAGGGCTCTGATTCATCCCCATCAGGGCTACAGATGATTCCTGAGGGTTTTTTTCTGAGGTGTGCTGAGGGGGAAAAGAAATAAGACTTTTTATTTGACTTTGAATGTGAGATCACCAGGAAGATTTCAGACTTAGAGGCAAAGCCCTGCTAGGGTGAATGGGCCTGCAATGTGATTCCTTACACCCATCATGTCTGAAACTCTCCTAGTGGGGCAGGATGCATTCCTAGCCCCAATCACCTCTGAATAGGGACATCTGCAGCTGCATCTATGGCTCATGGGATTGCGGGATCATGCAGGAGCTCTGAACATGGCTCATACTCTGGGGGAGCATTGCTGTTCTGAACGGTCCCCAAATATCCCACTGGGATGTCTTTATCTCTGGTGTCTGCAACACAGTGCATGGAAGCCCCCACTTGCTTTGGAGGATAAAATGGAGCAAGGAGCCAGCACCATGCTGGCCATAGAATAACAGAATCATTAAGGCTGTAAAAGAAAACTAAGATCATCTACTCCAACCATCAACCTATCGCCCATGCCCACTAAACTGTGGCCAACCATACAGGGACAGAAGTACAGGGCTGTCTGCGTCTTACTCAGCTGTTGAGCAAAATTGAGTCAAATTAGGCTAAGGCTTGGTTTAATGCAGGGTTAAGTGGTAAATGGAAAATGGTTTTGTGCATCCTGGGTGACAGGTCATGTCTGTGACATGACAGAAGTGTCAGCACACTGGTGTTGGACAGAAACTTCCCCATGGGCTGAGAGTAAAGGAATTTCATCTTGAGGTTAAAGTGGTGGATTTGAGGCTTGTTGTGGTTCCTCCTTGTTCACCTCTCGGTCTTGGGACCAACCACTGTCACCTTTCTCTCCAAAACACCATTCAAGAGGAACTCGAAGAAGAGAGATTTATGTTTGATAGGAGGAAATTTCTTTCTCGGAGGATGGTGAGGCACAGGCTGCCCAGAGAAGCTGTGGGTGCCCCATCCCTGGAGGTGTTTAAGTCCAGTTTGGATGGGGCTTTGGGCATCTGGTCTATGGGAGGTGTCCCTGCCCATGGCAGGGGTTGGTAGTGGATGGGCTTTGAGTTCAACTCCTTCAACCCAAACTGTTTTGTGATTCTATGATCACTAAGGAAGTCAAGGAGCATCTAGGGTAGGAACCATAATGGGGACAATGCCCTGCTGGTATAGCCTTTGTTAGCTTTACCCAGAACCCCCTTTCCCTCCCCAAGTCCCTTCCCAAATCTTCTAGGGCAGAGCGAATATCTCAAGTGCTTTGCTGGAGTGGAGGCAGCGCCTGAAGCTCCAAGCGATGCTCTGCAGGGCAGCCCCCATGCTGAGCATCCCATTGTTCACAGTGGTCACGTTGCAAGAATTATTGGCACTGGGGAATGCCGGGAGGGGAAGGAGCCTGGAGCCTCCAGCTGTGCTGTTTGCAAAAATGACGGCCAGGATTGTATTTATTATCTCCTTGGTGGAGGGTCTGCAGCTGCACAATGACAGCCAAAGGCAGCAAAGAAGCCTGGAGATTACTGAGGGGGGGAAGGAGGGGGGGAAGCCACAAAAACAAATAAAAAGCCCACAAAGAAGCTCTGAGCCAGGGCAGAACCATAGGACACCCAGTGTAACTCTGCCTCCCTGATTTGCCCTCCCTTACCGACATCCCAAAAAGGAGGGCTGTGAGGAGAAGGGACGTTGGGATTTGCTCCAAAAAGAGCTAAATCATAGGATCCTTGTAAAATCCTTCTCATGGGAGTGGAGGCTCTTCCCCTGCATCCTACTGGGGCAGATTTATTTTCCCTGGGATTTTCATGTCATTTTGGCAGGGCACAAGGGACTGAGGTGTGCTGTTGGAGGAAAGCTTGCATTTGGATAGCCAACTTGTAGCTTCAAATAGAAAGAGAAGGAAAACCTTCATAGGCACATGGTGCAGGATGAGCTATTTGTGTCTAACCAGGAAGCAGCATCATCATCCTGGGAGATGTTACCTTCCTGAACTATCCCTCCTCTCCCACCCATTTGGCTCATCCCTTCCAGAGGGGTCCATCCATATCCATGTCCTTTCCATCCACTCAGTTCATCCCCTCCAGAGGAACCTATCCATATCCATCTCTCTTCCATCCATCCAGTTCGTTCCTTCCAGAGGAGCCCATCCATCCCCATCTCCTTTCCATCCACCCAGCTCATCCCTTCCAGAAGAACCCATCCATGTCCATCACAGTCCTTTCGCAACCATCACACCAGGGTTGTTGAAAGCAAACCACATCAGGTGTGCATGATATGCCCAAGAAACTCTAGGAACAGTAAAAAGCAAGAAGTGTAGGAGGCTTCCTCTCCCCATGCTGCACATCTTAATGTTTCTCACTGGTTTGATGCATGGTATTCATCCCACAGTGCACTCCTCTTGGATTATATCATGTCTCTGGGACTTGGAGTGGGTGAAGCTGTGACTCGGGTGTGGGACAGCATCATAAGGTCTGAGGCTATGAAAACTTGCTGGGATGGTTTTGGCTATCAATAATTGACTAGCAAAAAAAAAAAAAAAGAGAGAGAGAGACTTTGTGTTTAGTATAAAATACATTTAAAAGGTGTTTTACGCTTTAAAAATTCACAGCAGCTTGGTTTATTTTGTCTGACATCCTGACATCAGAATTGGCCAGAGAGGAGGGGAAAGAACCCTCAGTCCCACGTTGCAGACAAAGCAGTGATCTGTCACTTTGAACTTGGTGTTTTGCAAAGTGGATGCAGCCCTGAAGGACTTAATCCTGCTGGGTTACTGCTGTGATTTGGGCAAAGCCCTGGGGCATCAGAGAAGATGAGTTCTGATGGTGGCTCCATTTGGCCCCTCTATGGCAGAATGTATCACAGCTGCTGTAAACCTTAGTGCAAACCTGACCAGCTCCCATTGCTGGAAGATGTTATGCCAAATGGCTGCTCTGTCTGCTTGGTTGTGCCAAAATAGCTCCTCTCTTTTTGGTGTGATCACCCACAGGGGTGATGGTGGAGCTGGAGAAGACCCTGAGCTCCTGCATCCCTCTTGGTCATCTGCTTTGGTCATGTTGGGAATCAGTTCTGATGGTGCTGCTCTCAGTTTCCAAGTCCCACACTGAACATGCTCCCAAATTTGGGAGCCATCCACCATCCACGTGGACCTGGTTTTGGTGTCGGGTTGACGTGATGTGTTGGTGGTTGGACCAGATGATCTCAGAGGTCTTTTCCAACCTTAATGATTCTATGTTGTGGTCAGGAGTTGATGGTGAGACGATGCTCTTGCCTTAGAACTGCCTCCTCCAGGCACAAGCAGAGCTCAGCATGAGGCTGGTGAGCAAAATCAATTTCAAAAGCCACAGGAGACCATTTCCCCCCACCGCAAGAAACAGTTTTAACCCGAGAGCAGGAACCAGATGTATTTTGGCAGCGGATGTAACTCAGCTGGAACTCACCCTATGGGCTGGCAAACCTGCCCACACAGGTTTCCTTTTGTTTGAGCCAAAAATACCCCCCTACACACCTTGATTTTCCTCCTGGGACAGTGCTGGGGGGATTGCATAAGTGGAATAAACTGTTAGTTGTTTAAGCACTCAGATGATAAATCACCCTTGGCTTCTTGCAAAGCAGATGGGATTTGTGATATGAACAGTTGGAACAAAGATTATTTTAAAAGGGCTCTCAATTTCTGCTGTAAAGAAAGGATGATGATTATTATTTAACTTAAAAAAGAAATACTGCAGGGACTGCTTGAGCAGAGCAAGGGACATCATTTGATCCAATGGCAACAAACCCATGATGTGATGCTGCTGTAGGGACTGGAGGTGCTGGGCTCCCTGTTGACCATTTTCATGTGTCTTCTTTGTGGCCTGGTGGGGTGAAAGGCTGCTTGGTTTTGTTTTGGGATTGTGAAACACTTCTGATGCTTATGGCTTGTCTGGCTTTGCTTTTGCTAATCTTATCTGTCTCATCCCCTGCAACATCTACAAAAATCACCACAAAGGACAGGGAGCAGTCCCAGGTGCTGGTTAATCATTCCTTTTTGGCTCAGCAGTTTCTTCATGTCTGGAGCTAACAAAAGCAAATGGAAATTATAGAGCTTTGGGGGAAAACGAGGAGCAGTGTCTTGTTTTTCTAGCTCTTCCACATCCCAAATTCCCCACTTTTTGGTGAGATTCAAGCCTTGCAATGATAGCCTTGACAGTGTGGTTATTTCCATCTCCAGTTTGGTGCCTACTGCATGTAATTCCCACATAACCTGCTAATGAGGATTCCTAATGTTACTCGGGTAATTACTTGCTAACGACTCCCCTTTGGTTTTGGAGTTCCTGACCAAGTGCAAAGGAGGTAGTTTAACATCCATTATTAGAAATCATCTCATAGATAACGTATTGGCCCTGCATTTAATTCTGACTTTCTGAAGTGACCAGAAAGATGGAGGAAAAGATGGGATGACTTCAGCCCCTCTTCACACCATGGAGCCATAAGGCCCAGTGATGCCACCTCAACAGTTCGGTGCCCCCAGCCCAGCACTGGGATTGGAAGAATAGGGTGAAGGATAAGGAGAAGATGGGGCTGCACAGCCCTTTCTTCTTTCTTTATTTTTGGCATGACTCTGCTATTAAAAGAAGCTTTGCACTACACATTAATAAACCACCTCTGATAATTTATCATCCAAAGGTGGCTAGAGGGGCAGTTCCTGATGGAGCGAGACATTAAATCAAAATTGTATTAGGAAATGCCAAGAAACAAACCCTCATCCTGCTGTCACCAGCACCTATGGAAACTCCAGTAAATTCCCCCAGATCTATCCATTGGAATTCAGGATCAAACCTAACTAACAGGTACTTTGGTTCTCATTAGGTCTCCTCTCCCTATACCCAAACACTGAGTGCAAAACCAACACCCTAAACTAGCTAATGAAATAAGATACAGCCAGTTCAGGAAACCTTGCTCCTATTTGCACCAAAAATCATTGAATTATAGAAGCACTGAGGTTGGAAAAGACGACAGATCATCTAGTCCAACCATTAGCTCCTCCATAAGGAAGCACTGGTTGGTTTAATAAGCTTTACAGAGGGGACTAAATATATCTCCCTGTTGTATTCACATGGGGATCCCTTCTCTAGCAAAGAGCAAAAGCCAGAATGACCTTTACTTTCAATGGATTCATTAAAAAAAAAAAAAAAAAAAACTTCTTAGCAGCAATTTCTTTATCACAGGAGGAGTGTGCGTTCATGACTCAAGGGATTAATGGTCTCTCGTAGTCTGGTCTGAACCAGTTTTGTCTGCTCACTGTGATGTTTGGAATCCAACTGTGGTTGCAGCTGTGGCATCATTTGGTCTCAGTGTGCCAGAGTCCACACTGGAGATCCACAGCTGTTGCTGGTGCAGAGCCTTTCCCTTCCCTTCCCTTCCCTTCCCTTCCCTTCCCTTCCCTTCCCTTCCCTTCCCTTCCCTTCCCTTCCCTTTGCCCTCCCATCCCTGTCTGGGGGATTTATGGCCTCTATCATAGCTTTCTATGTTTTCCAATTGCCTTTCCTTTTTTCTGTACCAGTTAGAGAAGGCAGCCAAATGAGCCTTGCTGTGAAGACTTCGCCTTTTGTCCACTTGTTTAGTATAGAATACTGTAGAATCACAAAGTCATTAAGGTTGGAAAAGACCTCTAAGATCTAGTCCAACCATCAGCCCATCCCCACCATTCCCACCCAACCACATCCCTCAGTGCCACATCTACACAGTTCTTGAACACCTCCAGGGACAATGACTCTGCCACCGCTTCCCTAAAGTTTAGGCAGTTGACAACAAAACTGGAAACTCTACCCAATCTGTCCACCTGCTTTATACACGTAGGAATTCATGTCATGCCTGATTTGTTTGTGAGCTACTGTTGAGAAGTCCTGTTCTCCCCATTCCTGTAATCCTGGTTGCTGCATGCAACTCAGGTTTGGAGGATGCAGCTAGGAAAGGGGTGGGAAGCAACACCCCAAGGATCATTCCACTCCACCTTGGTCAGGGGAGAGATGAGGTGTCTCCAAGTATGTGTTTAGTCCTTTGCAGATTTCACCCCCCTTCATCTCATTCCCAACAAAAAGATGAGACCTTGATCAATAGGCTTCTGTCCAAGGTGGGATGTGACAGCAGTTCCCACCTGGGTAAAAAGGATTTTTGGGGGGTGAGTTTGGACTGGATGTTAGGAAGAGTTTATTCATGGGAAGCCAGGTCAGGCATTGTAATGGGCTGCTCAGGGAGGTGGTGACGTCTCTATCCTTGGAGGTATTTGAGAAACATACAGATGTGGCACATAGGGAGTTGGCTTAGTGGTGGTCTTGGTGGTGATGGGTTAATGGTTAGACTAGATGATATTAAGGATCTCTCCCAACATAAATGACTCTACGATTCTATGAGGTGACAGTCTCAGCTGTGGATGAGTGGACAAGTGAGAAAAGTCTTTAAGAAAACACAGAATGAGGAAAGCAAGTGCAGTGAGAAGTGTGAATTTGCAACAGTGCCACAACAGGGCTTTCCTCTATCCCACTCCCCCAGATTGGGTTTCCTTTGAGATCTGGTTTTAAAGTCAGAGCGACTTTGAAGGTTTTTTGGCAGGGAAATCTCACAGTGAGGTTTCCGCCTGGTTCTTGCTAAGTGATGGTGCAGGAGATGAACAAATCTGCAGATGTGGGGAGCTGGGATTTGGGGCAGAAGGCTGACACCCTGCAGGGAGCCTGCTCTGACCTTGGTTCCATTACCCACTACTGGGTCTCCTTGGGGAGTGGGGTTGACTCAGGATATTCGCCATGCAGAAAGGACAAGGTAGATATAAAGAGCCCTGGGGAGTGATGCTTCATCCCAAGGAGCTCCTGGGAGCCCTCAGGATGCAAAAATACTCTCACAGCATGACAGCCATAGAAATGAAGACGTCATTGAAGAGAACAGCGAAAAACCAGCCCAAGGGTTGGTTGCTTTCTCCTGGTGGCTTTCCCCCACATCCTCGGTGACTGTCCCAGGCAATGGGCCCGAGGCTCCTGGCATTGCCTCCGGGTGAATGTCCCCAGTGCTGCAGGAGGATAACTCATCTCCCTTTCACGAGGGGATACCTTGGCCTCCTGCCTTTATCAACAGAGCAGCTCGTAGGCAGCCATCCAAAGGCAATTGGATGTGGTTTCAAATACACGCTGTACGCAGATGAACTGTAAATGCCTGTGGCATGTTTCTTTCCCCATTTCAAAGAGCTGGATCGATTGCTCCATGCAGCAATAAAGCATGCCCATACCTGACTAAGCTCTTTGCTGATTATCTGGCAATATACAGGACACTTTTTCTTGGTCAAGAAGGTGACCAGCACCTTTATTTCTCCTATCTTTTATCAGAGCTATTGGCCAAGTGGCTTGTTAGTCTATGAATGCTTCAAGTCACTCCATAAGGGAGTTTTCAACTGGTAGTAATAGATTGCATCTCACCAGTCTCACACTGAGGTGTCTTTGGAGTTTCTGGGGTCTGATCCAGTGCCTCCAGAGACAATGAATGAGATGCCAGCAGGAACCAAACTGGGGTTTCAAAGGAGAGGTTAGAGGGCATTGTCCAGGTTGAGATATCAAGTGGGAATAGCTCATTCATGGGATCTGAGAGGAGAGATACCAATAATACCTTAAGAAAAGAGATTAAAAAAAAAAAAGAGATATCACTAAGACTCTCACCACTAATTGTGGGGTGACACTAAGGCAGATGCTTCTCTGTAGATGAAACATTTAGCATTGAGGTTTTTTAGTTTCCAATGAATGATTGCAAAATGGAGCAATGGACTGCCTGCACAGAACCAGTGGGAGTTGACATCAATGTCATTAAGAAAGAGTTATCTGGAAACGTGTCTGCAGAAGTATCCACTGCATCCCCTCTGCTCACACATGTTTTTTCTCAAGAGACACTTAAGAAGGGCTCATCTTACCAGTTTTCTGTTGTTTCTACAGAATAATGTACCCCGGAGGATTGCGTGTTGGCCTTTAGCAATGCTTTGGTTGCAAGCATTTTGGCCAGATTCCCAAACCCTTCCCTCTGGTCACAGTAGATGTGGGAGTTACTCCCAGACAAGTCATATCAGTGATCAGGACAATATTTTGGCCACGCATTTTCCCCTTTGCACTTCTTTTGCACATTGCAAGGCACACGCAGCCATCACCCAAGACTTCAGCTGGAACAAAGGAGGACAGCCCTCTCTGCTGACCTGCAGGATCGCTTACATGCTCATATTTACCCTCCCCAGAGATGCAGAGCAAAAGCTTTTTTGGCTGGCTTTGGAAATCCCGCAGCTGCAGTTGCCCGTGGTTGTGCAGAGGTGCTGCCAGAATATGATCAGAAAAGGGCCAGCAGAGGTGGGAGGTACAGATCAGCTCTCTTCCTCCCCTGGCTGCAATGATGGAGGGAGATAAATGTCTCAGGTGCTGGAGGTTCAAAATCAGAGGGGTGGAGAGATCTCCTTGCTTGCTAGCATCGTTAATCAGAACGAATGCTTAATTAACAAGGACTCCAGAGTCTGTGTGTGAAATAAATTGGCTCTCTCCAGTCAGTGCCTTTGAGAGAGGCTGGGCCCACCACAACATATTCTAGGGTAGAGCAAGCTGTCCTTGGTTCCCATGGTAGGGGAGGAGCCAAGTGGCTGTTGTTCTGCCTGCCATCACCCAGAAGAGGTTGGCTTGAGAACCAAGACATAAAGCAATGAGTCTGTCTGCTGAAACACATCTAAATTTGTGTCTGAAGTCAAAGTGAGGGAGACATGCAGCCCTCTGGCAATGGGCAGCCTTCTAGCAGTTCACAGAATCATAGAATATTCCAAATTGGAAGAGACCCATAAGGATCATCCAGTCCAGCTCCTGGTGATCAAGTCCAGTTCTTGGAAGTTGGACTCTCGGATATCTTGCAAGATTCCTACTGGGGATTATAGCGTGAGAAATATGGTGTTTAGGACATCCTTGTTATTTACTTATAGTTAGTTAATACTTTAACAGAATGCTTGCTCTGTTCTTTTGGAAAGATAGAGAAGAATGCGTAGCTCAAACTGTTGCACGGCTTCAGTAAAGTAAGGCAATCAAATCTAATTTTTGTCATCTTGTTTTCCAGGTCAACGATGCAGTTCTTAGCCTGGTTCAACTTGCTGCTTCTTCTTCCATGTTTCAGTACCACCAAAACCTGCTTCCCTGGCTGCCACTGTGAAGTGGAAAGCTTTGGTCTCTTTGACAGCTTTAGCCTGACCAAGGTGGACTGCAGTGGAATAGGCTCACACATTGTTCCTGTCCCAATCCCACTGGATACCTCCTACTTGGATTTGTCCTCAAACAAACTGGAAACAATCAATGAATCAATGCTCACTGGCCCTGGATACACCACCCTGGTGAGCCTCGACCTGAGCTACAATAAAATTGCCAAGATTTCCTCCACAACCTTCTCCAGGCTTCGCTACCTTGAGTCTTTGGATCTGAGTCATAACTCTCTGGAAGTCCTTCCAGAGGACTGCTTCTCCAGTTCTCCTTTGGGCGACATAGATTTGAGCAATAACAAACTTTTGGATATAGCGATGGACGTTTTTGCTTCAAAGGGTCAAGGAAAACCCTTGAATGTGGATCTATCCAATAACATGCTCAGCAAAATTACAAGGAACCACGAAAAAAGCATCCCCAACATCCAGAACTTAAATCTTTCTGGAAACAGGCTAACGTCTGTGCCAAACCTCCAAGGCATTCCTCTTCGGTACCTAAATCTTGATGGCAACCCGCTAGCCAAGATTGAGAAAGGAGACTTCAAGGGGCTGAAAGGTTTGATTCATTTATCCCTCAGCAGCCTCCGTGACTTTAGAGAGTTATCTCCTTACAGTTTCAAGGAATTACCAGCCCTCCAAGTTTTGGATTTATCCAACAATCCCAACCTAGGGTCATTGACTGCTGAGGTTATCTTTGGCCTGAACTCTATACAAGAGCTCAACCTCTCTGGGACCGGCGTGTCCTCCTTGCCAAAGACTGTGCTGAAATACCTACCTTCCCTCAAAAGCATCACCTTGAGGAAGAACATTCAGTGTTTTAAGACCATCAAAGAAGGACAGTACCACCGACAAATTGGGCTGACCAAAAAAGAGGTCCTCAGCTGTCACGACAGCCATGGGGCCGTAGCAGCGGCGCCTTATGTTTTGTGATTAAAGAGAAAGAAAGGGGCGGGGAAGTTGGAGTGTGGGGGGCGGGGGGAGGAGGGGGCATGAGGTTTGCACAGGTGTCAGACTGAGCTGGATTGCAGCGTGCCTTTTGTAAAACTGTCAATAATTTATATATTTGTATATGCCAATACTTGATTGTTTGTGGGTTTTATACACTTGCAAATCCTCACTCGCAGGCCCCAGATTCTACCTGGTGTGTTTGGGGGCTGCATAGCTCAAGAACAGTGCTGATGGACACTGAGGATCAAGCTGGGTCTTGGGGCAGCAGAAGAGTTGCTGTGGTGCAAAACTCCACGCCCCAGACCAGTCTGCAGGTGCAAAGATAGGCCTCTCCAAAGTGCACCCCAAAACCTGCCAACTCCATAGCTGTTGGCTTCCAACCCCATTCTTCATCCCTGTTTTTAATTATTATTCCCCAAGAAGTGCCTTCTGGATGTTGCCTTCATTAGCAGCACCCTGTTCCTTGTCATGCACTTTCAGTCTGAAGAAACATTTCCAGACAAACCTGAACGCAGCGTGCTCCTAATGTGCTGGGTTTTGCATGATATTTGCATTGATGTGCAATGAACACTGAGTAAGTAGAGAGTTTTCCACTCTTTTCTCCCTATTTTCCTATCTCGATTCTTTGTATGTCAGATTACTTTAGGTCCAGCCTTGGCAATGTCCCATCTTTTTGACGTTGGTGAGACAAGGACACATTACAAAGAAGGAGAAGCATCTCACCCAGGAACCAGCTTCCATCAAGCAAATTAATTGAGAGACCACATAGCCAAGCTTTAAAAGAAAAAAAAATAATTCCCTCCTTCTTTTCTGGGTGAACTTGGAAGAAAACTTTGACAATAGTTGTCATCTCGATGACCTTAACCAGCCAAGACGTAGAGGACTCCAGAGCAAGTTGTCTCCAGGCTGATGTTCCCCAGCTGAACTCAACATCTGCAGCTCAGCTGGGAGGCAACTTCCAGAACGTGCCAGGGGAAGCATTAGCACTGACGCCTGCAACCCTGGAGCAATTTGCCTATCACAGGAAGGATCTTGAGGTATATTTTCATTCTAGTTTTGTGGCTTTTCTTTGTCCTTGGAGCTTTATGCATTTTTCCTCCACTCTGAAATGCTGGCAAAGCAAAGGGGAGCTCCCCTCATTCCGCTTCCTCTCCAGGCCAGGAGAAAGTGGGCAAAGGCAGCACAGGGCTGTACGTGAAGCCTTCAGCCTGCTCATAGGAGCTCCACCAATGGAGATAGCAATCCCAAATCTGCCACGCTCTGTCCTGGGGATGGGAGGGCATATTGTGGACGGTGATCCTGCATGGACTGGTCCATGGCTTGTTCTCCACACTCAGCCTTGCATCAGGACAACTTTCAAGTTTCTGAAATGGGTTGAGGGAATCACAGAGTCATAGAAAACCCTGACTTGGAAGGGACCCATAAGGATCATCAAGTCTGACTCCTGGCTTCACACAGTACCACCCAAACATAAGACCATATGACTGAGAGAGTTGTCCATACACTTCTTGAACTATGGCAAGCTTGGTGCTGTGACCACTTCCCTGGGGACTGTGCTTCAGTCCCCAACCATCCCCTCAGCAAAGAACCTTTTCCTGATACCCAACCTGAATCTCCCCCGAAGGAGGAAATCCATGAGACATAAACCCAGACCACAGCCCTCCTTGGGAGTGTTGGAAGGGGCTCAAAGTTCATCTTCACACCCCTGAAGGTCTTCACAAATGGAAAGCACGTTGCCCAAAGCATTTGTCTCCAGCGATGGTAGAAAACTGCTGAGCCCGTAAAAGCCAGCCAGGGGGCTCACCCCAGATTCAACGCCTTACTTTGGATATTTCAATCCCTCTCACGTGCTTACACCTATCTCCTTTTTGATGGTTTGATGGTGGACCGTAAGGTAGGATTTTAACCCTTTTTGTCAGTCTTGGGGGCTTTGCTCCTCTGCTGAGCCTCTGAAAGTTTCGACCAGCCTTCACATTCATGAGAAACACAGTGGTTTTCTTAAAAAGGCAGTGGGAATGCCTGCAGGCAGATGGAGATCTGGAGGAGAACAGCAGCCAATTGCAGTGCAAGGAGGGGGCAGTTTGGGAGGAAGGAGGTGGTTTTTAGTGGATCTTGCCTTTTTAAGTGAATTCTTTTCTGCTGGCAGAAAAAAAAAAAAATGTAATATAAGAAAAAGAATTGTTTAATATTATAAATCTGTATGTAGATGCAAGGTTACAGGGATCATATACTGTTAGATTCACCGGCCTTGCACCACTGTGGTAAATTTAAAACCCAATGTGACAATCCAGTTGAAGACTGCAATATTTCCTGGTGTAATCTCACGCTAGCTGCTAGCTGAACAAGTCTTAGCAAAGGCTGGCAAATACCATCGCTGTATTAGTTTGTTTTTTACAGAACCTCGGCAGCATTGTAAGGCTTTGTGATTACTCACAATATAATAAAGTGATTTGGAGGTGAACAAATGTGGGTTTATTGTCTTAGTGATGGGAGGGTGGTAGCTGTTTTTGGATCCAAAGTACAGCGCTGTGTGTTGTTGCCATTCTTCTATGGCTTCTTCTTTTGCCGTGCTCAGCCTTACAAGATCTATGGGTGTTGCATTTCCAAACTGCTGTGTTTATCTCATTGGGCTCCTCATTAGTGGAAAAATTAAAAAGCTTTACAAGGTCCGGGTAAGCTGACTGGAAGGAAGTTAGGGACATTTGCCAGTGTCCAGAATTGACACAAGAACACCTGGAGCAAATGCTGTGCTCCAAACTTTGTTAGAGGCAGTGGTAAGGTCTTTGTGGATTTAGGGAATGGTCTGCTAGTGAGGAGCTGAGTTGGAAGGCTGGGTTTGCAGAAAGGGTGATGTCGGGAGACCCACAAGCTGTCTACCCTGTCCTCCAGGACTGGAAACCATGGGGGACATATATCCAGGAAAGGCCTGTTCTGGTTCCCAGCACTGTTAAGAACTGTAGGGGAAAGCCAGGACCAACATATAGAGATGGTTGGACTTGACAGTCCTTATTGGTCTGTACCAACTCAAGATCTTCCATGATTCTATGATACCATGGCTGCTCCTTCTGTGCCCACCATGGCACGGTCTCTACCCACCAGGATCCACCACAGTTTTCCTTCTGTGTCTCCTTCCGCATCAAGGAATCATAGAGACATTAAACCTGGAAAAGGTCATCTCCTGCAACTGTCTACCTACCCACCATTGCTGCCCACTAAGCCAACTCCATAAGTACCAGATCTCCACAGTTCTTGAACACCTCCAGGGACAGTGAATCCATCACCTCTCTGGGCAGCCTGTTGCCATTGTCCAGCCTCTCTTGTGGAGAAGTTTTTCCTAATATCCAACCTGTTGGGATCTCTCTTGCCACAGGACAGGGCTGTGCAGTCTGTTCTGCTGTCCTGGTCTGCAGGGCAAGGACACGGTCCCCAGAGTGATGGGTCTGAATCCATCTATCAGATGGATTCTCCAAATTCCTTGTGCATGCCTCAGCAGCACTGTGTTGTACTTTGTGTACTCCTCCACCCTATCTTAGCTTCCTCTCATTTTGCTGGTTATTTGAACTACTTAAATAGCCAATCTGAAGTCTTCTATGTTGGAACAGCCACGTGAGCCCCACCTGCAGCATGATGTCCTATGCCATTCATGGATCCCTCTCCACCACAGGACCCCAGACAACAAAAGCACTGCACCCACAGAGGAAGAAAAGGCACAAGGTGACTTCAGGCTCGGAAAATCATACACTCATACAATCATTTGAGTTGAAAGGGACCCTTAAAGGCCATTTGGTCCAGCTCCCCTGCAATGAACAGAGATACCCACAACTCCATCAGGTGCTCAGAGCCCTGTCCAGCCCGACCTTGAGCATCTCCAGGGACAGGACATCCACCACCTCTCTGGGCAGCCTGTGCCAAAGCTTCACTACCCTTATGGTAAAAAACTTTCCTTATATCCAGTGTAATAAAATCTGAGGAGTGTGCTTCCTGAAGCTGCCACCAGCTTGATACCAAGGTATCACAAACTAAACTCCAATACCAGACGTCACCCAAGGCACCCAGACAAGGACAACCAGTCAGGCAAGCTCTGGCTGTCTCCAGGACCAGCTCAGCTCTGTGGCCGGATGCGTTTGTCCTGGCAAACGAGATGGATGCTTTAATTAGAGGCTGAATATTTTTAGAAGCTGGAAAACCTCAGCGGAGGCTGAGCAATGAGGATATGTTTAGGGAGGGGGAGCAGTGGCTGAGCTGGTGTTTGCTAACAGGAGTGTCAGCTTCTCACCTTCCTTTCCAGCACATGGGGAAATATATTGAGGGTCACCTCCCCTATTCCCCCTTATGTCCAAGGGTTAGAGACAGCACAGGACAACACTGTTGTCTTCATTTAAAAAGATGCAGCTCCTGATAGCCCAAACCACTCAATCCTTATCACTGTTCTTTGGTAGCTGCTTCTCCAGGCTGTCAGCCCACAGAAGTCCCTTGCTGACTGATAGTGTGACTGGTTCACAGCAGCACTGGGTGCCGTCCCTTTTTAAAAATAGCCACCCCACTGTATATTTTCCATTTTGCAGGAGGTTTTATTTCCAGCACTTCTGCTTCACACACCCAGACTCAGTCAGGCTGGAAAGCACGAGTGCACTTTTGCCAGGCCAGGAAATAATGATCTGTGCTTGGGGACCATCCTTCTGGTGCTATATCCTGGGATAGCTTTGGGGCAGTGAAACCCTCTACCCTCTGCACAATGCATTGGGCACGCAGTTATATTCCTCCTGCACCCCTCCTGGACATCTCCATACTTCCCTTTTTTGAGTGGACAGTGGAAGTGGGATCCTGGATGAAAGGAGGAAAATTGGGACTGAGTCTGTTCCATCAGATAAATCCTCTGCTGTAATAAGCAGGGAGCAGGAGCATCCTTCCTTAATCACAGTCCTTGTCTCCAAGTAATTGTATGCCTGTGTGCACATATCCACATCCCTCTCCTGCCCCATTCCCACCCTGCACTACCTCTTCCTAACAGCGTTAAAATAAAAAAGGTTTGATGAAAGTGCTGTCCTTCAAAATCCCTGCCAGCTGCAGTGGCTCCATCCCCTCTGCCAGCCATTGGATGGTCCTTGTGTATCCCATAGAGAGGATTCAGCCTGGAAAACCAAGCAAGTTCCTCCCTAGTAACTTTCCCACCACCATGGCAATGTTCTTTAAACACTGCCTGGGTCTCAGCACCAATAACCCCCTCCAATTCCTCGTTAGCAGTGGATGTGTGTCACAGCACTTGCTGGTAATTGACTTGTGCCGTGCTGGGAATTTGAACCTACATTTCAAAGAGATCGTTAACCTCCTTTTCCTTCTCTTTGAACTGCTTCACTTTATTGTAAGCTAAAGGAAACAGACGGCTTCTTCCTCCCAGAGTCCCTTTTGATGAGAGCTCGGCACGATAGAGGGCACAGTACCAGCAGTGAGGTTGGTGGCCATGTGTGATGATGTATTTCAGTGGGATCAAACTTTCCCTTGATTTCAGAGGGGTCTGAAGATAAAGGAACCGTCCACAGATACCCAAGGGATTGGCAGAGGCACAGAACAGCGTACTGCAGGGTCTCAGCCCACATAGGACCAAGGAAGAGACACAGGTTATGGGTCACTTCCCCCAAAACCAGGTTGGAGAGCCTCTTCCACGCTGGCCATCCTACATGGCTTTGACCACATGATATCACAGTTTTCCTGTAGTACTTCGGAAGGTGCTCATTTCAGTTGTCAGTTTGCATTAGCTATCCTCTTTACCTCCTTGCTAGATACTCTGCTGGGCATCTTCAAGTAACTGGAGTATGAATTCATAGAGGATCTATCTCAACAGCCTTTTTTCCACCACCTGAGACAGATGATGGGAAGGAGGAGATCCAGGGTTGGAACAGAGCTCTGTTGTGTCTGCGTGGCTCTTCTACAGTTCTTAATCCAACAGTATCTAGTTGTTAAAACCCCTTCCATAAATCATTGCCCTTAGCCTTTTGTAGGACTCACCAAATAATAGTTACATATAGATGGGGTTGACGATCTTCATAGAGATGGGTGAAAGAGAATGTCATTCATCTTTGAGGTTCCTTCCAACCCAAGCCATTCATTCCATGTTGTTTGCTGGATATCAGCAGTTCCAGAAAAGCATAGCTAAGTCTTCTTTGTACAGAGAACAGCCCATGGGCAACAACATTAGGGCAATGCTGTCTGAATTGCTTCAGCTCCCTCCTTCCTGAAGCTAAAATCAGAGCCAGCATCACAAAGCAGAGCAGAAGCACAGCAAGAAGCAGGGATTCCATCCCAGAGTGACAAAGGGGTTATCAACATTATGACAACAGCTCCAGCAGTCTGATGGAAAGGAAATGGAAAAATCTTTGCTTTCCCACCTCAGGTTAAGGAGAGGAGAAGAACCCTTGTATCAAGTCATGCCCCACACTTCATTGTCACAGATCTCAATTTTTTTTGCTGAAGAAGAGAAGCAGGTTGCCCTGCCTGAAGCAGCAGCTTCATATAGCAAAGCAGAACTATGCAGTTTCCAGCAGAGCTCCAGAGCCAGCCAAGCACCATTAGCCTAGCTTATTTTTTTTCATCCAAGCAAGGAAGCCCTGGCTCCTGGCAGGCTTATTAGCTTTGGCATGGAGCTCAGCTGACAACTGGCCAAGGCATTTTGGCTGCAGCTGGACCTGTCTGGCTTGTGTCCCACCAGCTAGAGTGTCTCCCCATTACACCACCCAAGCCTCCTGGTTTAGCAGGGACAAAACAAGCTTGTGTGCCTGCCCAGAAGAGCCATGGGGACAGCTACAGATTTGCCAGTCTGGGGCTCTGCTCAGACTATGAAACTCTTCTCCATATATATCCAAAGATCCCTAAGATTCAAACACTTCCTTGCAAAGCAGTTGGTTGTTTAAAAAAGGAGAATTCTCTCTGTTTGACAAAGGTGGTGCCTTTGGGTCAGCCCGGCCAGCCTGACCTGGTGACTTGGACACAAGTTTGTTTGAGCCGCTGGTCATCTGGCACAGGTAGGGATAAGCAATTTGTAACCTGCTTTTGTTGCTCAGCCTGCCTCCTTCAAACTCTGGGAATACTTTAAAGTTTGGAGAAAAGTTCTTAGAATCTTAGAATTATAAGATCATTAAGGCTGGAAAAGACCTCTAAGATCATCTAGTCCAAAAGTCAACCCATCCCCACCATGTCCACTGACCATGTCCCTCAGTGCCACATCTCCATGTTTCTTGAACACCACCAGGGACAGTGACTCCACCACTTCCCTGGGCAGCCTGTGCCAGTGCATCACCACTCTTTCCAAGAAGGATTTTTTCCTAATATCCAACCCACAGTTGTTCTTTCCAGGGACTGAAATAGTTTTACACACAGGTGGAAGAGCTGGATAAAATCCCAGAGGCCAATGGGATCTGGAAATCCAGCACTGGGCAGATCTTCCTCAACTCTGTTTCTTAACCTCTCATTTTCCTGATTACAAGAGAGAAAGGAGGGCAGCTCAAGCCCAGAGCAGCCCTGCTTCACAGCTATCCCACTTCCCTCCTAGGCAGAAGTGTCCTTGGAGTGGCAGAAGAAATTGTCTCTGCTCTGGGATCCCAAAGAAAGGCATCTAACTGAGGTCAGTTGGTTCCATCAGGTGGTTCCATTTCATACAGAAGAGATGCTGAGAACATCCCCTGACCTTCACAGCCACAACTCACACCCATGGGACATGTGAAGGTTGTGGTTAGATGGGATCATTTGCTTTCAGCTTAAGAGCTTTGAGTAGCAGGGATGCAAGGGGCTAACCCACAGCTTATTGTGCATCCATGCTGCTACAGATTAAATCTGGCTGCAAAGGCCAACTGGCCCATGCTCCTTGTGAGTCTGGCTTGGCGTCAGCCAGATTTACCCTTTCCTAATGGGAGAGCATCTCCATTGCTCTTGCAGGTCTCTCTGAAGAACCAGTTTTCAGCCTTTGTTTTTCCCATCATACATCCCCAGGCTCCAACATGAATCTTCCCCACCTGCATCCTTGACTGCTGACTCCTCGTCCTTAACCCTACAGAGGCGGTGAGGAGGTCACAAAATCTATGAGCAATGGTGTGTCCCAGCTATGCCTGAAGTGCTGATAGCATTAACTACCTTCCAGCAGAAGGCACAGCCTGGGATGCAGCAGATAGCATTTTTATCAGCTTCACAAGATGCATTAACTATGGAACCCGTTCTTCTGCCATTCACCTGCTATGCACTGCAGACTGAGCAGACAGCACATAAAGAAAATAAAGGGGATGATCTGCTGGGAGGAGATAAGGACAGAAATTGCCCCGTTGTGTTTAACTGGGTAATCCATAGAAACACTGCTAGCAAGAGACAGAGATTCCATCAGTCCCACTCAGGATCTCTTTGGACTATGGCAGGCAGGAGGGAGCCTTAGGAGGGTCTTTGGGGTCTGGCTTGTAAATTACACAGCTGCAACAAAGCCACTACCAACACACCGCACTGCCGAGTGGGGACATCAGAATGACGTGGGATACTGAGGTCAGTCATCTAGATATCCAGAGCCATAGCATAGCCCCCAAGTTCAGCCATGCAAAGAAACTGGACTTAATCAGAGAGGAAGAGAGCATCCATCATGTCTTAATGTGTGGGAGATGGAGGTGACCACCTCCCTGATAGACCTCTCTAGTCCTTGTTTGGTTGAAGGCACCATGATGAGGTGGATCTCAGCATCAGGAGGACTGACTTGATGGGCCATTAACATAAAATCTAACAAGTGTTAGGGAACCTCAGGGATGTGGAATGGGCTGGCATGGGACCAGGCTGGGGCAACACGGGCAGAAGGGGATGGACACATGTGACAGCCATCAGCTCTTAGCAAAACAAGAGAGTAGTTAATGTGGGATTTCATCAACGTGCTTGCAACCCAGACAAATGCACAGACGTCTATAAACACAGTCATGTGGCAAAGCAGAAAGCCTTCATCAGCATTCATTACGTTGCAGGCTCTGAGCCTCTGCTGATAAAGGCAGCTGTTGTGGTTTTATTGCATCACAGTTGCTCCAAGGCATTCTGCTTTATTTTTTTCTTCTAAACTGTGCTATATGAGATTAACAAAACATGCATTAAACAGTGCTGAAATTGGCCCACGGACAGATCTCAAAACGTGGCTTTAACGGGAAGGGCTTTTAACCCTTTTATTACCAGAAAGGGCTTAGCATGGACAGCAGCAGAGAAGCAGGCAGGGAAATAGGTGCACAAATGGACCCCATACAGATTTAGGAATGCTACCTTTTCCATCAGTGAGAGGGCTGAGAGGGATCATTACCTATGAATATTAACATAGGGGAAAGCTGTGTGATAGCAGAGCAGGGAATGGGGGGGGGGGTATTCAGTCATGCTGATAAGGAAAATAAGATACGATGGGTGGAAGATAGCACTACATTAATTCAGCCTTTGAAGTGGACACCAACTCACTGCTGTTTAGGTAATTAAATATTGGAACAGCTTATCAGGGAGGCTGCAGAGTCCCCTGTGTTTCTTATGTTGAAATAAAGATTAGGTTATCTATGAAAGGAGATGCTCTGGTGCAATTTCTGGGGGGAAAACAAAATCTATTTTATTTATACCAAATATCAGAGAAGATAATCCTCGTGGTGCCTTTTGGCTATGCAGTCTGTGAATTCAGGAAGCACAAACTGCCCTGTGTAAGGATTCTTCTTCATCTGGTGTGTGATGTGTCAGGCAAATCGAGGGGAAATGTATAATACAGACTGAGATTCCCCACTCAAGAGCATGCAGCCAATGCTGGGAAGAGAGCTCAGAAATTCCTGGCTCCTATCCCGTAGCCTACTGGAAGATAGATAAGCTTCCACGTTTCTTCAAACCTCATATGAATCACGGAACTACTTAGAGGTTTCTGGGTTTGCCTGGTATTTTATTGCAACAGCAATAAACGTGGTCTGACTGTACTCAAGTGATAGGGGATGGACAGGAAATCCATTTCCCAAAAGGGTTCAGAATCCTGCTGAAGACAGAAGAGAAGCAAGAAAGGACCCCCTGGTCTCCCCGACAGTGCTCCAGCAATTCCATGAGAACATGCAAGCCATCTGCAGCAGGAAAAGGAGGAAGAAAAGCATGGCAAAGCTTGGAAGAGCAGATGAGTAGAGTGATAATGATGGAGAAAAGGGTGCAAACTTCAATGGCATTTGGCCAAGGGCAGGATCCAGGCCATATGAGGCAAACTGCTGGATGTCAGTTGCCATCTCTAAGAAAGAGTATGGCCAAGAATGAGCAAGGATAAGGGCTGGGAGCCATCCAGCCCCATGGAGAAGGGCCAAAACTTGACAGATGGGGCTAAGATGGTGCTGGGCCTGGGTGGAAACATCTATGTTTGAAACACTTTGAAATTTGAACAATTTGAAGTTAAGTGAGATGAATTCCAAAGAGGATGCCCAAAGTGAAGCAGTCAAAATAGCGAGACATTCCTCTAAGACAAAGGTCTCTCTTTTGAATTCCCAGTTGTGAAAGGGACTTCCAAAATAATCTGGCTGGAATAATCTAAAACTAATAGGACAAAAAAATGGACACAAAGTTGGGGTGCAGGGCGGTCTCTTGGTCTCTTGTGTTGGTTGTCTGGAGAGAATGGTCAGAAATCCCATTCCAGAAGCGCCAGAAATGAAGTGGGGAAGCCAAAGATCCAGACAGATGATTTCCCCTCTCTTCAGTTTTATCTTTTTTTCTTTAACGATGTATATCTAAGAGGGAGGAAGAAGAAGTTAAAATTCATGAAATAAACCAGAATTAAAACAAACTATGGTCAGAAAGGGAAAACTGAGCATAAAGCCACAATGAACTCACTTTAGGGTTTTTTTTAGATTTGGTATTTGGAGGGTTTTTTTTTATTACTTTTCTGAAAATCCCTTGGAAGATCCCACTTGCTTCAAACAGAACTGACTGTGTTTTTAATAATCTTCTTGATTTTGGTCACTGAACCAAAAAATCCAATTTCTGCTCAGGTCTCTTGAAGAGCCCAGTTTGTGATACAGGGTCCCCTGTTCCCCATACATCCCCATGCAGGCAGGAGGAGAGAGAAGATGGAGTAGTCCTGGTGAAATCTCACTCTGCAGGAATGGGATACTTTTAGTCCTCTCCTGCGTAATGTTGCCTGGATCCTGACTCCCATGGGCTGGAGCCACTGCCAGGTGACCTATGGGAAGGAAGAGGGAGAGAGAGAGGGAGGGGGAGAAAGAGGGGGGAGAAAGTAGGGGAAGGGAGGAGAGGAGAGGAGAGGAGAGGAGAGGAGAGGAGAGGAGAGGAGAGGAGAGGAGAGGAGAGGAGAGGAGAGGAGAGGAGAGGAGAGGAGAGGAGAGGAGAGGAGAGGAGAGGAGAGGAGAGGAGAGGAGAGGAGAGGAGAGGAGAGGAGAGGAGAGGAGAGGAGAGGAGAGGAGAGGAGAGGAGAGGAGAGGAGAGGAGAGGAGAGGAGGGGAGAGGAGGGGAGAGGAGGGGAGAGGAGAGGAGGGGAGAGGAGGGGAGGGGAGGGGAGGGGAGGGGAGGGGAGGGGAGGGGAAGGGAGGGGAGGGGAGGGGAGGGGAGGGGAGGGGAGGGGAGGGGAGAGGAGAGGAGAGGAGAGGAGAGGAGAGGAGAGGAGAGGAGAGGAGAGGAGAGGAGAGGAGAGGAGAGGAGAGGAGAGGAGAGGAGAGGAGAGGAGAGGAGAGGAGAGGAGAGGAGAGGAGAGGAGAGGAGAGGAGAGGAGAGGAGAGGAGAGGAGAGGAGAGGAGAGGAGAGGAGAGGAGAGGAGAGGAGAGGAGAGGAGAGGAGGGGAGAGGAGGGGAGAGGAGGGGAGAGGAGGGGAGAGGAGGGGAGAGGAGGGGAGAGGAGGGGAGAGGAGGGGAGAGGAGGGGAGAGGAGGGGAGAGGAGGGGAGAGGAGGGGAGAGGAGGGGAGAGGAGGGGAGAGGAGGGGAGAGGAGGGGAGAGGAGGGGAGAGGAGGGGAGAGGAGGGGAGAGGAGGGGAGAGGAGGGGAGAGGAGGGGAGAGGAGGGGAGAGGAGGGGAGGACAAAGAAAATCAGCCTACGGCACTGGCCCTGTACCTGCCTCTTCATTCAGAGCTTTCAGCCACAGTCAAGATAGAATTACAGCGCTGGAGGAAACTCAATGAAATAATGATTACCCTTTGGATTTAATTAGCACGGAGCTGAGGCGGTGTCAAACAAGCATGCCTCTGCATCTAAACACGCCTTGAGGCTCCAGGGAACTCCAATCCAGACTGATTGCTGTCTGCCTGTGAGGCTGGGGCAGGCCAGCACAGCACGCACCCCAGCAAGGACATGGAATGGGGACAAATACTCTGACATCAGCTGAGTCTGTAGCTGGAGGACCACGGCTTCAGGGACTTTATCATGCTGCACAAATGTGTCCAAGGGGAACAATCTCTGTCCCAACATACTAGTTGTTGATGAAGGGAACGTCAACACATCATTGAGGATTCATGTCCCCTGCCTTACAACGCACATCCTTCTCCATGCAGAAATAGCTACATTTCCCCAAACAAAAAGCCAGGTCCTATTGCCACTTCGCAGTGGGCTGGGATGAGGTAAGGAGGCATTTCCATGCTGGAGACGTGGGAGAACTAGCCCTGAGATGGGAGGTAATGGCTTCAAGTTGTGCCAGGGAAGGCTTGGATTGGATATTAGGAAACATTTCTTTACAAAAAGAGTGATGATGCACTGGCACAGTCTGCCCGGGGAGGTGGTGGAGTCACCATCCCTGGAAGTGTTCAAGAACCATGGAGATGTGGCACTGAGGGACAGGGTCAGTGGGCATGGTGGTGTGTGTTGGGGTTGGACTTGATGGTATTAGTGGCCTTTTTCAACTTTAATGATTCTATGGAGAAAGGGCAAAGTATGGGCCTGGGCTGCAGTGGAGACTCTGGAAGCAATCACAGACTCCATCTCCCATCTGAGGGTCCTTCTGTGTTTGCAGAAATAAACTCTTGAGAAAGTCAATGACCCCCCACTTCTGGCCATAGGTGCTTTGTTTCTGATGCAGGACAAGACGCAAGTGAACTTTGTTTAATGGGTCTGTGAAGCCCAGCACACCCAGCGAGTCCACAAAAGCAAAGTGCTTGGCTCCCCACATTCCATGTTCTCCAAAGTTGGTGTCATTATCTTCCTACTACTGATAGGGAAAACGAGGCAGAAAGCAAAGGGCAAGGATCGTGTTGAACCCAGAACACCTCCTACAACATCAGGAAGCATCAGAAATAAGTTCCTGCCTGTTCACTCCCACTGGACGCTTTGTTAGTCCAGTCTTGTAATTATAAGGGCCTGAGATGGAAAGGTTCTGCAGTGTGTGCATTAATGCAGACTTCATCTGCAGGGAGAAAAGAGACACTCAGAGGAAAGAGCAGGGCTTGGGTTTCTAAGCCAGACTGCTGAGATCAAGTGGAGAGATGCACCTCTTTTAATTTTAATTAACTCTTTTAAATTTAAAAGAACTCATCCGAGCAGCTGTATTTACACCATGAGCTCCTGTGTGGTAACAGCGAGGAAGCTCTCAGGAATTGCTCCTTTCGTACCCATGAAACAGGAGATCAAAACTGGAGTGAGACCAGAAATGAACCACTTCTATCCCAATTTTCTGCCCAGACACTTTGCATGCACGTCTTCCCTTTCATTACAGTCACATTCGTCCTGCACATGCCTGCAATGGCTCGGAGACAGCACCATCCCCTAAATCATGAAGTTCCCTGTTCAATCTTCCATCACCTGCACACACTGCTAACAGCTTGGAAATTGCTTTGCAAATTAAGCTGATCAGCTGCATGTGCAGCTCTTCAGATGGTTACACCGCTATTGCAATGCCAGGCAAGATCCATGGGACACAGCAGATGCTTCTTCATCCCTCCCCACAAAGGATTTTCCTGGGATTGCTCACAAAGGGATCCAGGTGGTTGTGTGGCTCAGTTAGCAGAGGGCTGACAGGAGGTAGCAAGGTGTACACTGTGTTAGATTTTAATTAATAACACGGCTACAGAGTGCTGGCAGCTGCTGTGGAACCGCGTATAGCCATGACCTTAGGAAACGCACTATTACTGGTTGAAAAAATCACAGTTAATTGCACCATCACAACGTTAGCTGCAGTTTCCAAACACTTGCAACAAAAAGCCATTGTCATTTCTGGCAGCTCCCAGCATCATCACACAGGGCTGACATTTTCAAATTCCAATTCAAACGCAGCGTGTTCACCATAGCCTGGACAAAAACGAGTGTTTTGCTGGGTAGAAGAAGGCACAGTCCAAGTGTGATTGCTGTTTTTGCGATGCTAGGAAGTCATGCAGCCTCACAACCAGGAAAACACTCACTCCACACAGAGCAGTTTTAATGGGCTAGAATGATTGCCTTTTTAATGAGTAGGAAACACAGACTTTCAGGAGCTCAGTCTTGTCATCCTCTCACCTACACGGCCAAGAGTTGAACCGGTGTGTATTAAGACCTTCACTACATGGCTGTTTGTTTGCTCTGTCCCACGTGCTGCAAGCAAAGGATTTGTGGATGGAGCTGTTTCTCCGATACCAGCCATAAAATGGATTTTATTCCTTTAAAACAAATAGCTACCCACAACGTTTGCCTGCTTGCTATACTCTCCCTTTGGCAGTAAATAGGATTTCACCCTGGAGAATGAGGGACCGCAATGTGCCGCTTCTAATTAGAAAGGTGTTCGGAAGAAAAGAGGAGGGAATAAATAACCTCTTCATAAATCATTGGCAATGAAAGGGGTGGGGAGACTAGTGACTTTAAATGGATACTTTGGCAATTTCTTTAATGAGCAGGAGCAAGTAATTACATTGACCTTGGAGGCTGCATTATTCTCCTTGGGCCAGCGGAGGGAAATGATGAAGGATTGCGTAGTGCAACCCAAGCAAAGGGTAGTGTTGCAGAAGAGTGGCACCATTAATAGGTTACCAGGGAGTGGGGCATTTGTTATGGGCATTCATTTCCTACCTCCCAAGTGTTCATTCTCCTTGGCTTTTCTTTTCTGGATAGGTTAGTTTGGATGGGTTTTGATTACTCCCTCCATGCTGGAAGGGAGCTTGGGCTCTTTTCCATCCAGAATTATAGCCATAAGCTAGTGGGTCTCAGTGGCACCTGCACAACTACAAAACCCTCATTTGTTTGGGAAGACACCACTCTGGGACTACTAGGGTTCTCTAAACTGTGAAAGAGATGAGCACATTGAGTCAAAACCAGAGAGACGGGACTGCTCAGGGCAAAACGTAGGGGCAGAAGGCAGTGTTGTTTTTTATCTATTGCCAACATCTCCACTCAAACTTAGCAGCCCAGACTGAACAGAGAGGAATGGACCTTCTGTGCATAATTCAGCTCATCCAGGAGAAAAGATGCTAAGGAGGCAAGATGAATCACATTGCAGAAGTGCTTATGTCCTTCTGCTGGCTATTCAGAAAGGCCATGGCGACCAGCTTACCTCTGAGCATAGGGAGAAGTGAAACAAAGTCCCACTGGGGGCTGTTCAGACAAGCAGTATTTTCCATCTCTACTCTTAGGGCTCAAACTTCCCTCAAATTTGCTCAAACAAGCAAGTGTAAAGAGATATTGCTCCTGTTTTCCTTCTGATTCCATTACATTTGCAGACCTTTTGCAGCTCTACTTGGTTTTCCCCTGTGGGACAACAGCAACGGAAAAGATGGGAATGGAAATAAAGATATCCACAAGCCAATCTCTCTTCTCCCTTATTTCTCATTTTGTTGATAGCCAACAAAGCTGTGAGGTCATTAGGGACTAAAGTGAAGCTGTGCAGAGTCTCACTGTATGACTGCCTCCTTCAGAAACTGATGCAATGGGCAGATGCTGTCAGCCACGTGTTTTAATGGTTAGGACCGAGATTCTCCTGCAGAAGAGCCATTTGACAGCTTGTCAGAGCAAAGTTTTGTTCTTTGGCAGATCACCTGACAAAGGAGACAGACTTCAGCATCATCTGTCACCTCTTCATTAAAATATTATCCAGACAAGTGAGTTATAACAGTCAGGCAGCAGGATGAGGCTCTGATGGAAGTAACACTTGCTATAAGAAATATCTAGGGCAGGGTCACTTACAAACTGGAGTGTCAGATACCCTTGAGATATGAGAAAGTCTGCTGTTAAAGGTGTATGAGAACAGATATATCCTTGCCTTTCTGCAATTTATTTCCCCCCAGGTTGGCCTGTTTTTGCCACAAAGAATTTCTAAAGAAAAATCCAGTGCAGTCCATTACAGCCAGATGTTACGAGCAGCCAGGCCAAGATTTGAGTTTTGTTTGAATTGGTGACAGCCACATTAACCCCTCATATCTCCATCTAAATAATGCAATTCCCTGCCTGGCAACATCCCAGTGGGAACCACTGGTGGCTCTAAACAAAGCCTGCAGGAAGTCTGTTATGAACTGGAAAGGAAAAGTTATACAAAACTAAGCCATCTAATCTTGTGAATGAGATAGGGGTTTGATAAGGAGCTGCCATTCCACAGATGGGATGGAGGAAAGGATCTGACCCAGTGGGAACGTGAGTGCGCCAGCTTTCCCCTCCCCTTTCATTCATGTCAACCAAAGCTCAGAGGTGTTCCTCAGGGAAGATCCCTGCTGTTGGATACCAAAGTACTAAACTGCTCAGTGAAGACCCAGTAAGATTGTCCCCAAAGCTTTGTCCAAAATATGATTTCTGCTGAGTTCAGAGTAGAAAGAGGAGGTAACAACTATGTGATTAGTTGAAGTGCAGGAGCTTGGTGCAGAGGCTGGAGCAAGAACCAAAGGCTCAAGGCTCCTGGGTTCTCCATGCCACATGGGCAGGGAATCACCTCACCCCATTGGGTTTGGGTGGTGCTGTGTGGGGCTAGGGGTTGGCCTCAATGATCCTTGTGGGTTCCTTCCAACTCACAGTAGTCTGCAATTCTGAGACTGCATCTGCCAGTCCTGCGTGAATGTCTCAGTCCCCCCTAAAGTTGATGTTCAGATAATTCATCCTGTCTGTAAATGCCTGCTTCAGGGTGATGTGAATTGCTTTGCGGGCATAAAATACCATGTTCGTGTCCATGCCTCAGGCTGAATCATATTCTAGTGACATCTGCAATCCCATCTTTACCTCCTTTCTTGCAGTCTTCTCACTTCTAACACTCCCAAGCTGATATCCACCTCTGCACCTGTGTATTCCTGCCTCATATGCCTCCATCCATTGCCTTTTGGGTTAACCCTGGGGCATTCAAAGCCAGGCTGGATGTGGCTCTGGGAAGCCTGGTCTGGTGGTTGCGACCCTGCACATAGCAGGGGGGTTGAAACCAGATGATCACTGTGGTCCTTTTCAACCCAGGCCATTCTAAGATTCTATGATTTCTGGGCAAAAATGTGCTTCAACTCAAAACTACCCACTCAACTGTAAGCCTTTACCAGCTCATTCACACTGTCTAGTTTTCTTCCTGATTTGGGTTGGACTTACCCTAAAGAATGGCCTTGCTGAACCTGCAATGTAGTCCAAAGTTATATAATTGACTGTTAGCACAATTGCAACTGATATCAGAATGTGTTCTGTGGGTTTGCCTAATGGTCCTGTTACACTCTGTGCCCACCTATCATCATACCCAGCTGGTCACTACAGCCTGTTTCCCTATCAGACCCCTGCACAAAGAGAATTAATTAAAAGGGAGTTAATTTCTCATTAACTCACTTGTCTGCAAGCACTTCTGCTAGCAGACTTCATTCTGAGAGAGACAGAACGAGTGCAAATGTGTGAGGGAGCTGAACTGAGGGCTTTTGTAAGCAATGGAATAAATACTGAAGACCATGTGCACATGAGAGAGAAATGGACAGAGATAGGGTGTGCGAAGCTGTGATAGTTCATACATCAGAAAAACACTGTGAAAGTGAAAGCAAACACAACTGAGGAAGGGAACAGCATAGAATCATGTGTTTGAGGGAAAGCAATTCCAAAACTCCATCTTAATTTGTTTCAATCAAATCCCTTCCTGCTCTCGTTAGCAGGAAGCACTTGGGAGCTGCCCTTGAGCACACAATGACAACCCAACCACTTATGTTACATGCACCGAGTAAGCAACCGAACATCTCTCCCCAGGCAGAAAATCATTGCAGAGCTAATTAAAGCTTGTCACACCACTCTGCTTGGCTGACCAGCCTTGGCATGGATGAGATGACCTCTGTTAATTGTAGCTGACAACAATCATTGCATCGGGGTCAAATCCTCATGTGGGACTCAACACCCACTGAGAGGTGGACACAATGCTCAGTGCTCTGAAGGTGCAGGACAAAGGGAGGACATGGCAAACCTGGTCATGCACATGGGTGAGTCTGGACTTTTCTTATCTCGTGGGTTGAGGATGTTGCCCACTGCCACATGCTCCAGCTGGGAAAACAACAGTCAGGGCAGGCACAAACAGCTGGAAAAAAATGGGTTTCTATGCAAAAGCATCATCAATTCTCTTCTAGAAACATGGGATCACCTTCAGCGATCATTCAGTTCCACTGGTGGAGCCTTTCAGGGAGAGCTATACTGGTATGGAACAAAACACACTGTTATGAGCTATGCCTTTCTAGTACTCTCTACAGTATTTCCAGGCCTCCCTTGTACTCAGAGCACAGAACTGGGCACAACATTCCAGGTGCAGACTCAGCAATGCTGAGCAAAGAGGAAGAATAGCCTCTCCTGACTCACTGGTGATACTCTGCCTACTGCAATTAAGAATAACATTAGCCTTCTTAGCAGTCAGGGCATAATGCTGGATTATATTGAACTCGGTGCTTACCAAGTCTCCTAGGACTTTTTTATTTTTAATATAAATGCTTACAAAATAATTTTCTTGGAGTCACAATATAGAACACCCATAAATTGCCTGGGATCCCGTTGTCCCGTTCTCCACACCAGCATCCACAGTTCTCTCCAATAAAAAATCTAAATGCACTGAAAAAAATCATCAGCATGATCAGTTAATTAGAGCTCATGTCACCGGGATTAATTTAACAGGTGTGAGTTTCAGGGCAAATGCTTCATCTGCTCTGACATGGCTAGTGTGCAAATCAAAGTCCATGGAGATCATACTGGGGACCTCTCCATTCATTTGGAGTGGAATCTTAGAGCAATTTGGTCTTGGAATCCTGGTTGCATGTGCTTAAGCAACAGCTGATCTCATCCAGACACAACCATCCCACCCTGGGGCCTCCTCCAGCTGGACCATGGGTGGGTGGTGATTCCTCGAGCTCATGTAGGCTGTTGCAATGAGAGCTTCGGGAATCTTTCAGGGATGAAAGTCAACGTCATTTGACTACACCAACAATTTCCTAACTCCTGAGTATAAAACAAATGAAACATTTTAACCAGTTTGAGAGGGTGCAGGATAGTTTGCAAGACAAGGCGCAGCAATTAGTGTGTAGTTCGATGCTTTTGAAAGGTATTTTAAGAATCGTAAGAGTCCTTTGAGTTGGAAGGGACCATTAAAGGCCATCTAATCCAACTCCCCTGCAATGCACAGGACACCACAGCTCCATCAGGTGCTCGGAGCCCCTCCAGCCTGACCTGAGTCTCTCCAGGGATGGGGCATCACCACCTCTCCGTGTAACCTGTGCCAGTACCACCCCAAACATAAACACCTTCTTCCTTCCATCCAATCTAAATCTCCCCACTTTTAGTTTGAAAACTTGTCCTATCACAACAGACCCTGCTAAAGACATACAAAAAACACGTAAAACCTGTTACTGAGGAAGGGCTTCTGAGAAGCCAGCTCCCAAGAAGGCTGATTTGAAGTCTGTTCCGCGGTGATAGAGATAGCCGAGATGAAAGACAGCTAAGCTGTCTTTGATATGAAAGCAGGTAAACAAGCAATCAAAGGGAAGAATGTGGGAGGGAGGAAAGGGGTGCTTTGTTTTTCCCAGGGAGAACGGCTCACTGGGAGTTGGTCTCAGCCAGGAGGTTCAGGGTTGCTGCATTTGCAATGTAAGGACTCCAATCAAAGCATGATCAACATCACCTTTTCTAGCAAACACACAGACTTCCCATTTTTCTCCCCAAATCTCTGTTCCTATGAAATGGGCTTCCTTTTCCAAGTGGTGGTGTTGTTGTTTAATTTCCAGTACCTTCGTGCTGTTTGTTGTGCTAATTATCTTACCCTGCATCCCTAGGGCTGGGCAATTTGATGCTAATGCTTGTGCTCTGCCATTGCAAGTCAAGGTAACTCTTATCAACAGCACTGGGTTGGAGCCTTTGTTTAATCAGAGCAATGGAATCCCAAATAAATCAATACCCTTAGCTTTTACCTTACAGGTAAACCAATCAGCCGAAGATTCAGCTCTGTGATGCTACTCAGGCACAAAGCCACAATACTGCAATGGAAAATCAAGGCTACTTAATACTGATAGGTTTTATTACAGCAAAAAATATTCCTTTGAGTTGGAATTACAACAGAGGCATTCATGTTCTGATCTGATTCCTCCAGCTCAGGTATTATCTCTGGAAGATAAAAAGATATTAAATCCATGTGTAAAGAATGTCTGGTAAACTGCCAGGTTTCCCCTTATTTTTTCTTTTAATTACTGGAAAGGAACACAGGGAACTGTTTCCCTACCTGAGATCTGGAACTACAAGCATTTCACGATGATAAATAACTTGAGAAAACATCCTTCTTCTTATCTCTCACAGTTCCTCTGGGCTCATTTTGATTTTATTTATTTTTTTTTTTTTTTCTTCAAGAGCAAATCCTGTGTAGCTAATAAGTGGGGTGATAAAAAGAAATCAATGCTCCATATCCAAACTGATGTACTCACTGCTCTGGGTAACATTTTTCCAGCAATGCTTTTTAGGGTTTCGGTTGCTGCTCTCTCTGTTTTGTCTTTGGTAACAAATATAAAGGAGAAAAAGTAAAATCAGGGTGAAAGGTGGAGTGTAAAACGCTGGGACATAGAGAAGGAAAGGTGCAGGGCACAGTCCCTGCAGAGGGGCTGATTGAAAGGCAGCAGTGGTCTGTGATAGGCACTGGTTCGCAAGTATGAGAGCTTCACTTACCCTCCATCCTAGCACCATGCCTGTGTTTTATGTCTCAATCTGCTCCAAAGGTGTCCTTGGGGCAAACAGCTGCTTTATATTATTATCAATGCCATTGATTGAGAGCTGCACGTTTCAGCTTTGGGTTCCTCGATTCTCAGTGCTTGGACAAAGTATTTCCTAATGGCTTAAGAGGGAACGGCCTCAAGTTGCGCCGGGGGATGTTCAGATGGGATGTTTGGAAGGATTTACTCTCATTAAAAGTGATGAGGAATTGGCACAGGCTGCCGAGGGAAGCAGTGAAGTCACTGTCCCTGGATGTTTTCAAGAAAAGGGCAGAAGTCACAACGAGTGGCATGGTTTAGTGATTCGGTGGTGATGGGCTGATAGTTGGACTAGATGATCTTCGTGGTCGTTCCAACCTTAATGATTCTGTGATTCTATAATTCTAAGGCAAATGCTCTGGGGCATGAAGGGAAGAGCTTCCACGTGATGTTGAGGAGTAATGCCTATTTGCTGATGGCTTTGGGCTTGCATTGGTCTTCTGCAAAGGGTTTTGGACTCAGAGCACACTGACTAGGAGCACCTACACAGGACCTAAGACTCACGCTTTGCTTTTGTTTCGCCGCCCAATAAACATGCAGCCTGCTGATCTCATGTTCCTCATTCCTGAAGACTCACACTCAAGGTCCCATTACTCTGGCCTGAGACAGTGCCCATCAGCTGCCTTCATGCACTTTCCATCCTGCAGATAATGAGAGGTACTTTCTTCTAGGCTCATCCTCTTGGTCACGAGATAAGTTCAGTCCAGAATACTGCTTTTGCACGGCTATGAGTTTACACCAAGCAATCGCTGTGGCTCAGCTGAATGATTGTAATCTATTCATTCAACCAGCACCAATGTCCAAAGCAGCTGTAACAGCTTGCTCCAAGGACAGTATTTCTTGTTCGACACTGAGAACATTTAGCTTTGAAGCATATGCTCCTCCAGGCTCCTCTAAGAGCACTGCTCATGCTCTTAGGCTGGTAGTAATAGGCTCTTGACCTCCATTTGGTTCAGAAGTTCTCATTGAGAAGAAATAACACTCCCGTGTGGTACAACGGCTTGGAAATGCTGCATTCAGATGATTCCTTTGGATCAGGACTGTTTACTAGCAGCAGGCAATATGCTGAAATGTCGGCCCTCCTTTAATTCAGACTGCAGAGGAGAGCAGTTTCCTTCCTGCATTTTCATGAGCAGACATTCCTGACTTTGAGCAAAGTAATGAGATTCATCTTGTTCTCCTGCGCATTTGGTATCACATTGTCCTCGGGCATTTAAAGGAATTATTTTGCTTTTTTTTTTTTTTTCCTTTTTTTTTTCCCCTCCACAAAAAAAGGGACGTGTCGCCTCTATCTTTGATTTCACAGAGGGTTTCAATTTGTTCAGCCTATTAAAATCCACCAAAGGAAGGCATCTGAAAACCCTGTTGTGCCTTGCGGAGTTCAGTCACAATGGAGTTCACAGGCCACGCTTCCCCTATAATAGGGAAGAGGTTTAGTCTTGCAAAACCTTGCTGAAATCCATCAGTTTAATTAGGAACTATTTTGCAGGGCTGGAAAATAATTATTGTGCATACAAAGTGGAAATGACCAAAATTGCCTCATTAACGTTGATTCACTGTGTCCAGCATACAATGAGTAGAGAAGGGAGACCCTTGATGAATGGTACTGCCTCCACGCCAACACGTTCCACATCCGTTACGGCTGAATACACCTCCTTTTGTGGGAGCAGTGGTGCAGAGAGGAGGCAGGGCCAGAGTCAGACAACACGGACCTACACAGTGGTGTCACCTGGCTCCTGTGTATGAGCACATAAGTTAGAGCTTGGGGCTGGACTTCCAAAGGGAGGACCTAAGATACAAATGGGTCAGGGGTCTCTGATCACACTCAGTCCATGGCTTAGAGATTGCCCAAGGGATCTGTCAGAGTCATTCAGAGGCAAGGGACACATAGGCGAGGAGAGAACACCACCCCAAACATGATTCTCCGATATCATAGAATCATAGAACAATTTTGAGTTGGAAAGGACCTTGAAAGGCCATCTAGTCCAACTGCCCTGCAATGAACAGTGACATCTACGGCTCGATCAGGGTGTTCAGAGCCTGAACTGGCCATCGTGCTGTGGGCATGTACCTGCAATGACAGTAAGAAAGCTAGAACCCACACCTCCATCCAAGTCTGAATTATGATCATAGAATCATAGAATGGTTTGGGTTGGAAGGGACCTTAAAGATCATGTAGTTCCAACCCCCCTGCTATAGGCAGGGATACCTCCCTCTAGATCAGATTGCTCACAGCCCCATTCACCCTGGATGATGAAGAACAGGGTTGGATATCAGAGCAGGTGTAGGATGATCCAGATGAAGTCATAACTTCTGACAGTGATTTTCAGCCTGGAGTGGTCAAACTCCCCCATGGGGCCACAGTCCTATAGAACAGCTGACATGGCTGGGGAAGATGTTACAACTTCCAGAGGACCCATGGACTCTTAGGTAGCTGCATACCAGAGGATTAAACTTCCCTCCTGGCACACGGCATGAGAAGGTTTTCTCTATCCATTGCAGGGGAGTTGAAATAGATGGCTCTCAGAGGCTCCTTCCAGCTTTACAATTCTAAGGTGACCTGTCAAGGAGATCATTGTGCTGTTTGGTGCATCTGGGGCTAATAGTAATGTTAGCTGCTCTTTCATCTCCTTTCTTAAACATTTGGGGAAAAGCCATTTTGCTGATTAGGCACATGAAGCTCGGTGAACTTTTAGAGGCTATATGTCAGTCCCCTCACAAATGGCACATGCAAGGCAAGTCAGTGAGGAGTCAGCTCATCTTATTTTAGAGGCACAGTATGTCATCTGTCTTATCCTAAGGCTGACATCTAAAATGGGTCAGGGAATCACTTTAACAGCGGCCATTTGTCTTTTATGACTGGAAAAAAAAAAACGAAAAAAAAAACAGAGCTTAGGGTGACTCTATCACATGTAGACATTTCCATTTAGATGTGTGAAGGAAAATGAAGTCAGTGCCACCCTGAGATGGATGGGGCTTGTGCATAGGAATACAAGGATGCTGGGTAGGGTCAGGAAGACCAGCGGCCCAAAACACAGTCAGTTGCCTGTCCAAGGGCCCAGAAATCCTAGAATCATAGAGTTGCTTGAGTTGGAAGGGGCACTTAAAATAATTTAGTCCAACTCCCCTGCAATGCACAGAGACACCACAGTTCCATCAGGTGCTCAGAGCCCATCCAGCCTAACCTTGAGTGCCTCTAGGGATGGGGCATCGCCACCTCTCTAGGTAACCTGTGCCAGTGCTTCACTTCCCTTTGTCGTAACAAACATTTTCCTTATATCCAGAGCCATCCTGGATAACATTTCTGACTAGCTGTGCCCGAGTGCCCCCTTGGACAGATGTACCTTTTTCAGGCTCTACATATCACATTCATGTACACAGAAGTATCTATCAAAAAGAACAATTGTACATCAGGGCGCTAAGAAAAGAACTCTTCTGTCCCGTTGGGAACAGGATGGCGTTGTCAGGCCAGCAAAGCCCCTTTCATTTCAAATATCTACGTTTCCAACTCTTTGCCCATGTAATTTTGCACCTCATTGCTCCTAATTGAGTGGTTTTGAAAACCCATCCCGTAGAGCTATCCATTACTCTGCCACTGCCAGTGTCAGAGAAAATAAGTTCTCAGACACTTCTGTCTATAAATAATTCTGCTGCCGTGAAGATATCCGCAGGGAGTGTTGACAGCTATCTCATTACTGGTGTATTTCTTGGTTTTCTATCCAGTTCCTTGTTTTCTACCTCCAGCTTCTCTCCAGAAGGAAGGGGCAAATCTTCCCAAGCAGCATTGCCAGCATCTTCTTCCCAGAATGGATGCCACAACCACCATGGGAGCAGCCGTTCCCAGGTTGGGACTCAGCAGTGAGAGTTCTGGTGCTTGTATTTGCCTGAGATCATTCTCAGCAATTATCCAGGCTCAGAATCACCAAACTCCAGCTCCAGTCATGACATCCTGCTAACCCGAATTCTACCATGCAGTTTCAGCAGAACACATGAGTCTTCATGCAGTCGTGCATCTTTAAATCCCTGCTGTGGTCTCTCACAGGCGTGGGTGGGGAAAATTGATTTCTATATATTTGGCCCTAAAAACCAGTTGTGAGTTTTGGGGCAAACACCACAACACTGGCTTATGGGGGAGGGGGATGATCAAGATCAGCTTGGTTTCCAGCAGGAAAGAATCATTACTGAAGTGGGACTTTGGGGATGGGGTTCCCATAATACAATTAATTTATTCACGGCAGCAATTGTACAGAACGACTCCCAGCTTGCAAGGGAACAAAACTTATAGTCTGAGCTCGCTGTCCAAATACCCAAGCAGCTGTGTCATGCAGGCAAACCATCACCTCTTGCTCCCACTTCCCCACAAATCACCACTGTAACACTGACAGCAGCACAGCATGAATTTAAAGTGTCTACACTGCTTTCCTGCCAAGGCATCAGCAAGTGCTCGCACCCTCTGGTTCCTCCCACTGTAATATTTAGTCCATAATTAAACAAGCATAGGAGATAAATAGCTGACAGCTTAAAAGCACTTTTTCACACTCTTCTTCTCACTTTGTAAACACAGACCTTACTTCTCCCATAAACTGCAGAGCGCAGCTATAACTCACTCTTACCAGCACTGCCTGCCTCTGGCTTTTCTTGCCCGAGTTCTGGCTATATGTAATCAGCTGGGCTGCTGTTCTGTCTTGAAGTTTGCCTTTTTTTTAAGTCAGAAAATGGCTTTGTCTGTCTCTGAGGATGGATGGAGATGTCTCTGAGATGGACCTATTGAAACATTGTCCTCAAGTCAGCAGCATGCTCTGCACAAGGATATGACTACAACAGATAGGCCAACCATTTTTAAGAGAGAGTCAGAGAGAAGAATTTGCTGGACTTCTCCAGAATAGATCAGTTCAAATGAAATAATATCTTTTTTGTCTTGACTTTGAAATCCCTCCTCCTGCCAATGGAAAATGTTTCCCCCGGGGGATGGAGCTGGAGGATGCTGGCACATGGACAGTTTTGAGCTTTCACCCTGAGCTTTTGGCCCTCCAGAAGCGGCAATGGGCAGTGCCCAGGATGGGAAAGGCTGGAGCATGGAGGGTGCTCGTAGCAGGGGAGCTCTGCCCTGCGATGTGGGGCAGAAGTGCTGCATATGGGGTCCTAGAGCACCACCTGCTGGCACCTTCCCCCAGATGATTCCCCTGCGGATTTGAAGGGAGGTGGCCATGGGCAGGACAGCTGAAGGGGCATTGCTGAGAGGAGAGAAGGCTGCAGGCAGCTGGAGGAGCCCCACGCTCTCCTGTGTGCCTCCAAGGGAATATGGAACAAGGGAAAACAGGGCAAAGCCTTTTCTCGTTGCTGCAGTCAGAGTGAGCAGTGGGGTAGGAGCCATCCACATAGCTGAGAGGGCAGGGGTGGAGAAAAGCATAGAGGGTCAGAGCGGGCTTGTTCAGGTGAGCCCATCACCCCAGCAAGGGTTTTGGGACCATTGCCTTGCAATGTCTCTGATGTGATGTTGCTGGGCTCTACTTGCCCTGTGAGGAAGAGTAGCACCTATGGCCCCTTGTGTGCCTGTTTGCATCTATGTTGTGTTTCCCCTTCTAAGATTTTCCTCTTCCAAGATTTACACACCAGAACCAGATGCCTACATGCCCTATTTTGGCTCATTCGCCAGATGACATACTCAGCCACTTCCCCAAACCTCTGTTTTTCTCCTTTGCTCTCTTTCCATGCATTTCTCTCCTATACCTTGTTTTCAAGACTCAAAGTGTTCTTTTCAAGTCCCCAGACAGAAGTGTTTGTCAAATACTGTGCACAACAGCTTGCTTCTTCAGCTCTAAAATAGCCAGCTGTGGTGCTGATCAGATAGGACGGGTCTACATGAGATATTTTTGGCTGCTACATTTCATCAACACCTCCAAGACAAAGGTCTACAGGCACCTCATAGTTGACATCTACAGTCAAATTTTGCTTCTGAGCAAAAAGAGCCCTGAAAATAGAAAGGATCACCGTGCTCATGAGGCCAATCCTCTGTTTTCATAAGCTGCTCACCCTGTTATATCCTCCATCGATCCTTTCTCGCACCTGTAATTTATACAGGGCCATAATGCTGGAGCATTTCTCTCATTCATGCAGAAAATAGACAGCGTTCTGCTTGAGGGAGGTAAACTTTCTGCGTGTAATAGCAGAGCAGAAGTGTCTGGGGTGACAGAGAGGATATGTAAGCAGCATATTGATTTTTACGTGCTGCAAATAGCCAAAGGAAGTTGTCTCTTGATACACTTGGACTAACAAAGCACAACACTTGGCACTGGAAGCATTGCTGCCACAAAGCAGAAGAAAGGACTGTAGTCTCTCTGCCTTGGGTGCAGAGCAGGCTGAAGCAGTTATAAGCCATGTAAAGCTGGTTATGAGCTGCTCATCAAATATGAGTCACCAAATCATCATCTACTGAGCCTTTCACTGTGTTCATCTTCCTCTGTGCTACTTGCATGCTGCACTGCAGGAAGGTGAGGAGACATGGAGGCAGGGATGGGAGGGGGTGAGTCCCAGCTTCTTACAGACAAAGGTGGTGAGTAAGAACTGTACCAGGAGCCAGGGTACATACTGTCACCAACATCAGACCATCCTGAAAGCACATTTGGAGCAGCGGGATAGGAAGAAGAGCACAGAAGGAATGCATTGGACATGGAAGTGGATGGAAAGATTGATGCGAGCCAGCAATGTGTTCTTGCAGCCCTGAACGCCAACCATGTCCTGGGCTGCACCAAAGCAGTGTGGCAGCAGGTTAGGGAGTGGATTGTCCCCTCTGCTCTGCTCTTGGACCCCATCTGCAATACTGCGTTCAGCTCTGGGACCAGCACAAGGACATGGGGCTGTTGGAGTGGGTTCAGAGGAGGCCATGAAGATGCTCAGAGGCTGGAGCACCTCTGCTATGGAGAAGGATTGAGTACTGGAGGTGTTCAACCTGGATAATAGGAGACTCTGGGGATACTTCATAGTAGTCTTCCAGTACATAAGGGGGGGGGGGGCACAAAAGAGCTGGGGAGGGATTTTTGTCAAGAGTGTAGTGATAGGACAAGGAGTAATGGCTTTAAACTAAAAGAGAGTAAGTTTAGATTAGTCATTGGAAAGAGGTTCTTTACTCAGAGGGTGGTGAGGCTCTGGCACAGGCTGTCCAGAGATGCGACGGATGCCCCCATCCCTGGCAGCACTCAAGGCCAGACTGGATGGGGCTCTGGGCAACCTGATCTGGTGGGAGATGTCCCTGCCCATGGCAGGGGATTTGAACTGGATGGACTTTAAGGTCTTCTCCAACCCAAACTGGCCCATGATTCTATGATTCTATGATGAAACAGTTCATGGAGAACATGTGCTGTTAGTTGGATGAGACTGGGCATCAGAGTCAAAAGCACTCGTTTCTTGGTCACTGGATTCACTGTTAGCACAGGGGTAGATAACCTCATATCCATGGATAGATAACTGTCTTCTGAGACCTACAGACTTGTAGGCAAGAGATATGCAAAGAAGAACAGATTCAAGACTATGGACGTGCCTGAGATCAAACAGAAGATTCTGAGGCTTTTGGTTCTCCATATCCTGGTTGCACTGGAAGAGAAGGTGCTTCCCTGGAACTGTATCCATTAACATACAAAAGATGACTGATTGACACAGCAGCTCTCCATAATACTGGTATCTCCAGTGGTCTTTGGAAGGGAAAAGCGTTTCCTGACTAATAGGCCTTTTATGTGCTTCCAGATTAGATAAATTATGGAAAAGTTATGATAAAAAAATTGGTTTGGTGTTAGGAAACAGAATGTAAATGTATCTGTCACTGTTGTTTGCCCATGTAGCTATGCCTATTCTATCCAGGGTGTTAGCTGCAGATTGTATTGGCAACCAAATTCACTTAAGTACAAGATCATGCTCTCGTGTTGGCTCTGGTAGGAAGCCCTAGGGGGAGCTTAGCTGCCCAAATAGGATCTGAGCCCGCTGTCAGCTGCTTCCATGTTTCCCTTGAGCCATAGCAAAAACACTAGGTGAGGGTGAGTCTGCAGAAAACACTGTATGGTCAGAACAGGGAAACATACTCCCGTTTACAAGAAAGTGAGGAAGGAGGGCCCAGGGAACTACAAGCTGGTGAGCCTCACCTCTTTGCCTGGGAAGATCATGGAACAGATCCTCCTGGAAGACATATTAAGGCACATGAGGGATGAGTGGATGATCTGAGACAGCCACCACAGCTTCACCAAGGGAAGGTCATGCCTGAACCATTTGGTGGCCTTCTGTGATGGAATGACAGCATTGATGGACAAAGTAAAGGCAATAGGTGTCATCTACCTGGACTTGTGCAAGGCCTTTGACATGGTCCCCCAGCACATCTTTATCTCTGCATTGGAGTGGTATGGATTTGAAGGGTAGGCTATTCTGTAGACAAGGAATTGGCTGGAAGGTTGCAGCCAGATCAATGTGGTCAATGGCTCTGTGTCCAGGTACAGGCTGATGACAAGGTGATGTCCCCCAGGAATCTATCTTGGGACTGGTACTCTTTAACATTTTTAGCAGTGACATAGATGATGGGACTGAGTGCACCCTCAGCAATTTGCTGATGACACCAAGCTGTGGTTGATACAGCAGAAGGAAGGGATGCCACCCAGAGGGACCTTGATAAACTTGGATGGTGGGCCCATGTGGACCTCATGAGGTTCAACGAAGCAAAGTACAAGGTTTTGCACTTGAGTAGAGGTAATCCCAGATATATATATATATATACTGGGAAAGGAAATCCTTGATAGCAGCCCTACTGAGAAGGTCTTAGGGGTCCCAGCTGATGAAAAACTAAACATGAGCCAGCAGTGTGCTTGCAGCCCAGAAGGCCAATGGTATGCTGGATTCCATCAGAAGAGGGCTGGCCAGCAGGGTGAGGATGGAGATTGTCCCCCTCTGTTCTGCCCTCATGAAGCCCCATCTGGAGTAATACATCCAGGTCTGGGGCCCCCAAAACAGGAAAGATGTGGAGCTTTTGGAGGGGGTCCAGAGGAGGGCCACGGAGATGATCCAAGGGCTAGAGAATCTCCCCTACAAAGACAGGGTGAAGGAACTGGGCTTGTTCAGCCTGGAGAAGAGAAGGCTGCGGGGAGAACTCATTGTAGCCTTCCAGTATTTAAAGGGAGATTATAAACAGGGGGTAAATCAACATTTTACATGGGTAGAGAATAATAGGACAAAGGGGGAATGGTTTTAAACTAAAGGAAGGGAGTTTTAAATTAGATGTTGGGGGAAGTTTTTTACTGAGAGTACTGAGGTGCTGGAACAGATTGTCCCATCCCTGGAGGCCCATCCTTTAAGGCCTGCTGGGATGGGGCCCTGGGCAATCTAATACTTGATCTAGCAGAATCCCAACAGGGATTGGAACTTGACGATCCTTGAGGTCCCTTCCAACCCAAGCCATTCGATGTTTGATTCTATGATTCCGTGATTCTATGGTTCTATGAAGAACATGAACTTTTAGGGTGGGTTCATATCATTCCAAGACTTCTAAAGTCTTACACCAATTCTGCCTGCTCTGGTCAGCCTGGGTTCTGTGTAAAATTAACAGGAGAAATGTAGGCGGTCTTACAGTATGATTCATTTGACCCCTTTTTAGAGTTCTGCTTTAAGATGAAATTACTGTTTCCACTGACAAAAATGGCATCTTGTGGTATCAAGCTTGCATGGAAACATCTACTCTATAAATATTCATATTTCATTCAAAAAACTCAACCTCTGAAGTGTTACGATGAAAAAATGCTGTGCGTGGGTAAAGAGGAAGCACACCATATATGTGAGTAAAGCCAAGAACTTACTGTTAGCATAACTAAAATCTTGATTGGTTAAACCAGGAATTGCTATTAGTCTTGGTCTTATTATTAGAGAAAAGGAGAGAATAATAATTCCAAATTCAGCGCAGAAAAAGTCTTCAAAACAGTAAGAATACAGTTCAAAATATGTTGTTTATGTTACTGGCTTATCCTTTCTCACTTCAAGATCCACTCTGGGTCTTTTTTCTATGTTTGCTGATATTATTTCATAACCTTCTCGTCTTGAGTCTACAAATCCCTCCCATGTCCAGATTTGCTCTATATTGTTCCATGTATGTACATTAGATTTTATTTCTTTGTCCTTTTTGTTACCCCTAAAAATAGTTTTGTCCACGTCTGCATTTCTTTAACTGACCGTGGTGAGCTGTTTATAACCAGGAGGTCTCCAGCTTCAGCCTATCTCTTCTCATCCCATGCCTGCAGTCCTCTATGTTGTATCCTGTATCTCCACTTCTCAAGGTCTCTGCTATCATTCCAGGCCTGTGTTTCTCCATATTACACCATGGTGTTACGGTTGTTTGCATCTCATTCCTCACGGGATAACTGCTTGCTCCTGCCATCCATGTAAACTATGGATGATCATAACACAGAAAGATAAATGAAAGCAAAGCAAATCAGATGTAGGCATCCAGTCAAATAGAGAAATTGCTGTCACAGCTAAACTGAGTGAAACAAAGCTCAGGCGGGTCAGGAAGAGTTCAAACAAAGCAAACCTGGCAAGGCTCAGTCCCAAAAACTCCTAATTGCAGGACTGCCTTCAAAAGGAGCTGTACTCCTGCAGGCCCCCCAGGCAATTCAGGGAAGCATATCCTTGCCTCTGGGATTGCTCACACTCCAAAACATTGTATGCTTTTCTAGTGAACCCCAGGAAAACTCTTTCCAATGTGCATGGAAGTACTCCGAGGGCTGACCTAGACTCAGGTGGGACACAAAGTTGTCATGTCATCCTCCTTCATCAGCACAAGCAGGAGGAGCCTGTGCCTCTAGGTCCAGCTAGGCCCAGAATAGCTCATTCAGTGCAGGAACCTCATGCCCTTTTACTTACCAAGATACTCAGGTTATTCTGCTGATACCTCAAACAGCTATTTCTGTCATATTTTTGTGAGTAAAATGAATGTCATGCTTCATCTGCGGAACTTTGCAGCAAGATTTAGGAATACTGAAGATCTTGTCTTGACATGCATTGCTCTTCTCCTGTGTACAAATGGCCCCTGGACTGCTGGGTTTCTGGGGTTTAAGCTGAATTTCAGGACCAGGCTGATGTTCATGTTCCTTACACAGGTGTAGGCAGAGCTCTGAAACCTGCTTGGACAGAAAGGCTGGAATCCATTCTGGGTGCTACCATGAAAGGCCAGGCTCTGTTCCCACTATCCAGAGGAGGACCTGGGAGCTGAGTAGGGCACAGCCATCTCACCTCAGCTCTTCCTAAACACAGTGTGGAATTTTTGTACTTGGCCTTGCTGCCCTTCATGGTACAGATGGATCCACCTCCCAGGCCTGTCCAGATCTCTCTGGACGACGTGCCTCCCTCCAACATCACGACCTTGGATTTTAGGATTGGTCATTTGGTGACGTACATTTCTTTCGAGGGGGGGTATTGCAAACAGCAGGATAATCTATCTTACCAGACCCAGTAGAGAATTAAACATTAATCTTTCATCTGAGATTGCTAAAACAGGAGGTTTCCCACATGCTGACAACAATCTCCCCCCTCTCATGACCAGTTTTTTCTGGGATAATAAATAAGTCACTTTAAGAAAATCCCCAGATTCCACTTCCTTGATGCCTGCTCTGACACGTTGCTGAGCTATAAGCCCCATCCCCTTCTGCTCAGCCAAGGACAAACAAGACTTTCTGCAAGCAAATAAATAAACAAATGCAATAAATCAGCTTTTATAGTGTGGCTCTCCTTTCCCCCCTGCCTCTCTGCATCTGAGGTTCCTCTCCGTGCTAAGAAATGGGAGGTATGTCAGGCTGGTGGAACCAAGCCTAAATTTCCCTGAGAAAACAGAAGAGTCAAAGGCATGTTTGGAAAATAAATATCAAAGCTGGCAAGCGAGGCCCAGGAAAGACGGAACTGGCATTGTTAGAAGCCAGTAGGAGCAAAAGTGGAGGCAGTTTCACACAGGACTCAACACTGGCAGAGCCCACTGCCAACAATATCTGGGGAATATTGCTCCGAGAGCAAAAGAAAGAGCACTGTGCCTTGAGCAGGGAAGAAATTAGATGTGTCTGTCTCTGCCACTCTGATAACACGAGGAATAATAATAGAGTGTGAGAAATAACAGTGAAGGGAAAGAAACAAGCGGGGAGAAACTGGCCACAGAAAAGCATGTCAGAGTTATAAAAAGAGACAGAGAAGGGCATTTTATTCATGAGCCTTCCAAATGCATCTGCCATTATCACAGGCATGAGAATATTATTCTGCTGCTGTCAGGGGGCATGTGACTGGGGCTCCAGTCGTCAGAAAATCACTGCCAGCTGTCAGAGGGCCAAGCCATGAAGGGCGATGGGCCAACACCAATCACACTGTCAAGAAATGCATTTGCTTGTCCAGAGATTAGCAGCCTGGCCTCGGAAGCTTTGAGAGAGCATTGGTTTAAAAAAATGGAGATTGTCATGTGAATGGTGCAGCGTGCCCAGCGATGGAAGCAGGGTACAGAATGCTCCTTTTAAAAGGCAATGCGAGAAGAAAGGTGTTCAACTCTTTCCAGTTGGATCCGGTGCATCAGGAAAGCACTGAATAGAACAGAGTGTGTTTGCTCTGATGGTATTAAAAAGAGATTAACTTATCCAGAATCACTTTGAGTGTCAGAAGGTGATCGTTTCTCTGTACTGGCACTGGTGAGGCTGCACCATGAGTACTGTGTTCAGTTCTGGGCCCTTCACTATAAGGAGTACACTGAGGCACTGGAGCCTGTCCTGAGAAGGGCAAAAGCTGTGAAGGGTCTGAGCACCTTATGGGTCTTATGGAGAGCAGCTTAGGGAACTGTGATGGTTCAGTCTGGAGAAGAGGAGGCTCAGGGGAGACTTTACTGCCCTCAACAACTCCCTGAAAAGAGGCTGTGATGAGGTAGGGGTCAGCCTCTTCTACTAGGTAACAAGGATAGGATGAGAGGTGATGGCCTCAAGTTGCACCAGGGGAGGTTCAGGTTGGATATTAAGAAAAATTTCTTCTCCAAAAGAGTGGTGATGCATTGGCACAGGCTGCCCAGGGAGGTGGTGAAGTCACTGTCTCTGGATGTGTTCAAGAACCTTGGAGATGTGGCACTGAGGGACATGGGTCAGTGGGCATGGTGGGGATGGGTTCAGGTTGGGATTGGTGAACTTGAAGGCTTTTTCCAACCTTAATGATTCTATGATTCTGTGATCGATGGTTTGATGATGTACAGCACCCACCTCTGAGCACATCACAACTTTCTTTGGGAAGACTGACAAGAAATAGTTGATCTGAGCTGAACTTTTTGCTGTATTTTATTACCCTTTCCTTTAAGCATCATCAGTCCCCTATAAACTGTATCAATCACACCCGATTGTGCACGTGGCCTTGTGTAGCAGAGCTGCTGCAGTCAATTCAGACCTCAAGCAGCACAGTCTGCCAGCCTCAGTCAGCAATGCTCCTAGAGAAGGCCCCTGGACCAGCTGTGCCTATTCCACAAGCTTTTTGCTTATGTGACAGAGGAGAAACCTAGGCTTGCTTTTTGAAGCACAAATCATAGAGGTGAGTCACTGTATCCCTTCCGTGAGACAGTCCAGTTTCTACCAGGAGGGTATAAAGCCATTAATACAGTTCACAAAGGGTTAGTGTTAAGCACCCTGGGCCATGGTTAAACCCTGTATTAGCACTGCCTAACTTTTAGATCCCAACTACTGTGGCATTTGAACTCAGGAACCCATCCAACGATTCAGACTGTCCAGAGCTACCACACTCAGCACTGCATATAGAGAGATCTCTACTGCTGTAGCCATAAGGACTTCAAACAGAATGTAGACAGCGACTCATACACATTAGGTAGCTTCCTATGTTGCAATTAATCCATTCACATTGTAATCAAATAATTATGTCAAACCTTTGGACAAAGCTTTTCAGAAAAGCATATCATGATGGATCAGCTCTCCTCTCCAGTTTTGTTATGACACCTGCATTAAGTTTGGCTTGACAAACACCTGGGCACTGCCATACCCAGAAGCCTGCTCTCATTCATATAAATAAGTAGTATACCCTATACAAAATGTACATATACATAATTGGATGGTTGGACAAGATGATTTTAGAGGTCTTTTCCAATCTTAATGGTTCTATAATTCTCTGGTATAACAATATGTATACATAAATAGTAAATGTAAAGTCAGTTTGAATGCATATATATACACACATATAAAATATGTAGCATATTATATATATAAAGCATTGACTTTTTACAGTATAAGACAACACAACTTGCTTCTCGGGAGCTGATGCCAGCAACACAGCAGAGATGGGAAATCTCCTGGAGATTTCTTTCCTTTCCTGCCCATTGATGAGCTCTGCTGCTGAGACTGATCACCAAATGGTCACTGGGGGAATGACCATTTGGAAGTGGAAGTGGAAATGTACTACTGTATTTCCTCGTGCCTCCTTTTCTACCCCTTTAAGTTCACAAGCCTGAATTATTCAAGTTACGTTAATAAAGTCAATTTGAATTGTCTGAGCAGGCTCCTTTATTAATGACATGTTAAAAGAAAGAATTTGGCTGAGATGTAAGTTGATTAGGTAGCTGGTAATTAACTGAGATCCAGAAAAGTAACAAAGGGTTTTTGCCAAGTAAATAATTACTTGATCTGTTTCCTCTCCTCCCCCTTCCTGCAGTAAAGGAAAGAAGTATAACAATGGTTTCTTTAGATAAGCAGAACTTGCTTCATTTCCAGGCTAGGTAGAAAAATTTGCATAAGCCTGGGGTAAATATGCATGTCATCTTCCCAGAGATCAAGGAAGAAAATAGCAGATGTTTTTCCTCCTGTAGGTGCTGTGCAACTGAAGGTATTTTGATGGTTCTTTTTTATCATTATTATTATTACTATTATTCTAACATTTGACATTTTAATATGTCTGTATCTGCTAGCTCCTTTGCCCTTTTCCAGAGGTTTTCCAGAATAGGAATGCAAGGAAGTGGTTTTTCCTAGCAATGAGCCCAAATGCAAGGCAGTGCACAACTGAATGGGGATATATTATCTTCCACATTCAGGCACTAATTGCCTCATTATACAAGAGAAAAAACAGTCTGTGGGTGCTTTTTTTCTCTAAACTGAAACTTAGAGAATGTGTGTGAGGCACTGGTAATAACTAGTTCCTCTAATTCTATCCCTACAAGGATTCTGGGAAGAAAAGCTGCCAATAATGACATTTTAAGCTGAAATATTTGGAAGCTGACATTATTATGGGATGTGAGACTTACGAGCTGAGAACCCTGTCTCAGTATTTCATGCCTAAGATGTTGAATACGATCCATTAAAATACAATCCTAGAAGACTTTAGATTAGCTTGTCCCTGTCTCAAGATCAGTTTCTTCTTGCTCAACAACATGTTGGCTTTCAGATTTGCCTTAAGCCACTCTTGCACTGTTGGGACTTCCATTCCTGTATTAGGTGGTCACAAATAAGCCTCTGCTCAGTCACCATCTCCCCACTCGCTGAAAATGGGAAGAGTGGGAAGGATTATCTCCCCCCGTGCCACAACACCACCATGATATAACATACAGATTTAACCTCAGGTAGATTCTCTTGTTGTACTCTGCCTAGAATCCTTTCTCAGCCTTTTTCCTAGGGATCTAGCTGGGACAAGAACAAAATGAGAGGAATGTTACTCTCACCATTGTAACAGAGACCTGCTTCAGGTTTTTGAGTCCCAGATGGACTCAGTGCTGCCTTGCCAAATCCTGGATAGAGCCAGCATTTTGTTGCTCTCATCCTCTGGCATATCGCTCCTCAAGGTTGTATATAGGGAGTTTATAAGCTGTTCTAAGGACAGCATAATCCACAGGGTGTTATGATATCTAAAAGTAAGGCTGCTTGCCATGAATGCCTGAGTTCCAGTCAACTGAGGTCAAAGCAGTTCCAAGAGTCCAATAGACATCCGCTTGCCATGGGCCCTGTGAGCACAGAAAAGAGAACAGGAAGCTCACAGACCTCAAATCAGAGCAGAGTGCTTTTCAGAACTGAATAAGGAGAAAAACAAGACTCAAGACCCCACCCAAATTCAGCCCCCTGAAAAAGCCAGACACTTACGCTCAGTGCAGCTGCTGAAACATAAAACATTTATTGCTCTTGGACACAGAGCAGCTGGGAGCCATATGTGCTATTATATGAGAGCTAGGGAAGATCAGTGACCTCAGGGCAGCCTGCTTGGCCTTCTGCTGCTGTTCTGAAAGAAAACGAAATGACAACGCTTAGGGAAGTGAACCGAGGCTTTAAGGCAGGATTCAACACATTTAAATACTCTTGCAAAAGTTCCTGCACATCTTGCTATACTAAGCTCAGCGTAACATAAATTAGCATGAAAAGAAAGATAGTTTGCTTTATTTTTTCTAAGGCAAACGCTGTTTACAAGTGTAAAGGATGAATTACAGCATTTGGTTTTGATTCTTTAAAGGCATGAGAAGATTTCCAGGGTAAAAAGGCAGGCTGATTCGTCGATTCCTTTGAAAGTTGATGAGATTGAAGCACCTGCCACTTGTGCTATTAAAAAGTCTTTCTCCCTTGATCATCATTTGATATTTCAGCTTAAATTGGTGTACATTTGGCACAAAGACATTGCAGGGCTCCGATTCACACACACTGGGGTGAATTAAGCTTAGATGACAGGAAAAGTCACTAAGCCGAGCTCTCCTTTTGCACTTTTCTCACTGCCATATGCATCTCCTACAGGAGTGTATGAACAGCAGGCTTACCTTCTCTGTGCCAATTTCAGACCGGCAACTTAGTGCAAATTGGCATCAATTTGATTTCATGCTAATACTATGGGCTGAAAGCTGAAGGTGTTAGGAGATACTTATGCTTGCTGTCTGCATTCAGGGTAGTAACCACTGGGTGCTGATAAATTTCAGCTTAACCCATCACTAGCAGTAAGCAAATATGAAGATTTTAGCACCTACTTTCCTAAACACCTTTGCTCAGCAGTTCCTGTTTCCGTCAACTCTTTGAAAGGGTAGATAACAGCAGGACAAGGGGAAATGGTTTGAAGTTGAAGGAGGGAAGATTTGGGTTGGATGTCATGGGGAATAGTTCTTCACTGTGAGAGTGGTGAGGTGCTGGAACAGCTGCTCAGGAGAGGCTGTGGATGCCCCGTCCATCCCTGGAGATGTTCAAGGCCAGGTTGGATGAGGCCCTGGGCAGCCTGGTATGGTATTCAATGTGGAGGTTGGTGGCCCTGCCTGTGGCAGTGGGGTTGGAGCTTCATGATCCTTGAGGTCCCTTCCAACCCAAGCCATTCTATGATTCTATGATCAACAATATTCAAGTTGTTGCATTCAAACTTGATCCTCTCAGTGCATGGTGGTCACAGAACCCACACAGCTGATGCCATCTACTAGCACAACCATCTGCTAAAATGCATACAGTACCCATGAAAATACAACTAAGAAAAGTCTTATGACACCGGCAAGTTTCTGAGTGTTTATACGGCTCTAGGATTTGATAATGCTTTACATAAGGCATGACTCCATTTAACTTCAGCACAGACATACCTACTTAGCTATCAACAGGGAATCAGTTTTGCTAAAGTCTACTGAACTTTCTTGGATCAGATCTGTCTTCATGTTAGGAAATGACTTACCTTTTCAATTCATTCATGTGCTAATAGTTTCTGTGATATTACTTCAGGCATAATTCTCATCATCCTAACAAGGGTGCTTATAAAGTGCCCTTAAGCTTCAAAGAACTTTACAAAAGAGCCTGATTCACTCTCTTACAGTCCTGCTTTTAGAACCCTGCTCATGCTATCTGCATATGAACCAATGGGATAAATTACATGTTACACAGGATCAGACTTGCATGAAATCAAGGTGTTAATGACCTTCTTCTGCAATCAGTGCAGAGCAGATGATTAACAGAAAGCTACCAATAAAGGCACTTTGAACTGAAGTATTTGAAAGCCAACATTTTCATGGGATGTGAGACTTTTGAACTGAGAACTTTGCCTTAGGATTCCATGCCTAAGTTGTTGAATACGGCAACTATCCATTAAAATACAATCCTAGAAGTTGCACAGGTTCATAATTAATGTAGAATTTGACCAGGCAATTTGTAGCACAACATTCAGCTTTGTTTCTGAACCAGTGATTTATACCTTTGTTTTAACATTATCAGAATCAAGTAGAGAAAACATCTTCAAGACTGTGCCAATTTTATCTCCCCTTATGCAGGCAATTACTGACGAGAGGGAATATGTACAGCCTTCTCCAACATATGCAGCCGTAATGAGTTCTAATCAATCTGTTTGTTAGGTCTCATTTTCTGTGGAAATTAAACAACCAGCAGAACAAGCAAAGACAGAGGGTTTGCGTTGTGAAGGGAGCTGAGAGAAACGATCTTCAATATTCAGGTGTCATTTTTGGAATTTCACAGGCACAGAAAGAAACACCTGCCTCTTCCCAGCCCCAAGCAAAAACCTATTGGATCCACATACTAAATTTATAGGACATATCCCTCTAGTGGTGTACGCTGACATGACTTGAATAACTGAACAGTTTGGTTGCTGTTGAGGTTTAGGGTGACACAGAGCAGTATGGAGAAGATCCTTTTACAAGCAAGCAGGAGAAGCCACAGGAAATTACTCCACTGGCATGTGAAGTGCATTTTTAGTGGTACTGAAAATAAGCATTTCATGAGCCCTGTGTCAGTTTCCCTATTTGTAACTTCAGAAATGAGATATTCCCTCCACATGTCTTACAGTTCACACAAAGAAAATATACCACCTGGGCACAGGTAGGTTTTACTATCTAGTTAGAGAAACCACATTTAGATGCAAATAACTTCAGGCTGTCACGTTATATCCAGTGAGGTAATGTACACTGCAAAGCATCGCTCAGTGTTACAGGGGAAAAATGCTGCATTTAATATGTGCTATTGTAAGAGCAGACAAAAGTTGTCTTTGTAGAAAATGCCTTTACCTTTACAAAACAGATTTAGAAAGAAAAGCATATTACAATGGTTTGTGGTTGTCTCTTCAATACTGTGCATCTGAGAGTGCAGTGGCTGAAAGGATAAGAAAAGGTAAATTTCAGTCTCACAAACCTCCTTACCATAAGAAAGGAACATGTCCAGAGAAGGGCAACAAAGCTGGTAAAGGTTCTGGAGCACAAGTCTTATAAAAAGCAGTGGCCACTGGGACCATTCAGTCTGAAGGAGGCTCAGGGGAGACCTTATCACAATCTGCAATGCCCAGAAAGGAGATTCTGGTGAGGTGGGGATCGGCCTCTTCCCCCAGGTAACACCAATAGGATGAGACAGAATGGCCTCAAGCTGTGCCAAAGAGATTCAGGTTGGGTATTAGGAAAAATTTCTTCTCTGAAAGAGAGGTTATGCATTGGAAAAGGCTGCCCAGGGAGGCAGTGGAGTCACCATCCCTGGAGGTGTTCAAGACCAGGTTGGATGGGGCCCTGGGCAGCCTGGTCTGGTACCAGATCTGGAGGTTGGTGGCCCTGCCTGTAGCAGGGCTGTTAGAACTTGATGGTCCTTGGGGTCCCTTCCAACCTGAGCCATTCTATGATTCTACTCCATGATTCTGTGAACTGTGCTTATATGGCACTGAGGGACAGGATCAATTTGCGTGGTGGGATTAAGTTGATGCTGGGATTGGTTATCTTGAAGGTCTTTTCCAACCTTAATGATTTTATGACCTGAACATTCAAATGTCCAAATTGCTGCATCTGTCTGACTAAAAAATCCTCATGGTTCATAAACAGTTTTGTGCTTTGGAATCAGTTTGGTGCTACTTCAGACCTGTTTCAAAAGTCTGAGTATGGGGAGGAAAATCTTGCTTTGAAAAAGAGAAAAAAAAAAAGAGAGAAGAAAAATGGAAAAAGAAGGGGGAAAAAAAAAAGAAAAAAAAAGAAGAAAAAGAATGAAAAAAAGGACAGGTCTGCAATGCATAGTGATTTTGATGATGTCTTGGCAGCCTAAATATTTTATCATTACCATAACTGGAATCAGTTTTGCTTTGGAGGCTTTCTATCATCACAAAAAAATGTTGAACACCTCTCACTACCTGATGCTGAAAGCACTTAAGTTGGGCTGAAGAAGGCAGGTTATGAGGTATATATTATTGTGCATTTGCACTTACACAAGGAAATGGATGTACTTAGACTGGAGGTGGTTTTTTTTTGTGTACAGAACCATGCAATCATAGCACCCATTTGAGTTGAAAGTTACCTTTAAAGGCTATCTGGTCCCACTCCCCTGCAATGAACAGGGACAACTAAACAGTGCTGAAGGGGAGGCGAGAAGAAATAAGATGTAGAAAAAGAAGTCTGTGTGTATACACACAATACGTTCCAGTGACTAACGGGGATAAGAGCTGTGCCTCGCTCTCAAGGTCTGCCCAGATCTCCTCCTCTGGTCTGAAATACAAACAGAACACAATGTTATCAGGCCTTTCCTCACACATTTTTTTTCCCATGCGTTTTGAGTCTTTCCCTTTTTAGACTGCGTTTCCCTTTGGAAATGAAAAGCACTTTGCATATTCCGGGTGCGAGTATAGTAGGCAGAGTAAGAACTAAATAAGGCATCAGCTGGGAGGAACCCCCGTGTGGGAGGCAGCGCTATAAAAAAAACCTCCTTCCTGCCGTCCTACCCTCAGAGAAACGCTTTCCTCTTTATTTAAAAACACAGCGTGAAAGGAGCAGCCACATTTGTGCCACCAAAGCGACCCCGGGGAGTGCGCTGCGCCCACAGAGGAGCGAGGATGGAGGTGCGCACACCTCTCCCACGAGCACGACGTGGGTCCTCCAAGCCCTTAAGTCTCCCTTTTCCCTCAGGCGTCCCCTAAAAACTCCTTTCCAACCTCCACACCGCCCTGCCCACCCAACCGCCCCACAGAGGGCCGAGATGCCACCCCGCGCGCCCGTAGGCCGCGGCCGTCCCCATGACAACGCGCGGGGCCTCCTCCGCTCAGCTCCGCCTTCAAGCGGGCGGGCCCAGCCCGACTCTCCGCCCTCAGATCTCCGGGCCCGGCAACCTTCTTCCCTCCCTTCCTCCCCCTCTTTTTCCCCTTTGCTCCGCAGCGGCCTGGAGCCGGCGCCGCGATGGCTCCGGCCGCTGACCGGGAGGGTTATTGGGGCTCTCCGACCTCCACCTTGGAGTGGTGCGAGGAGAACTACGCCGTCTCCTACTACATCGCCGAGTTCTGTGAGTGGAGCCGGGCTTCCCACCCCCCGTGCCCTTCTGTGCCCCCTACGGGTGTTGTGAGGGCCCCTCGCCCCCACACGCTAGGCCCAAGGGCGGGGAGATTTCCCTTCCTTCGTGATCCTAAGGGGAGCAAATGGTGGGGGTGGGGGGAGGCCTACCCCTTCACCAGCTCCAGTGGGTGGGAGTGGGTCCTTTCCCACCAAATCTGAGGTGTTGGCTTGTCCCTTTTTGCCCCAGATCACTGCCTGAAGGAAGGCCATTTCTCCCAATGTATCGTCTGGGAGTCCCTTCTGCCCCAGGTCTGTCCCTTCAGCTGTGCCCAAATGGAGCAGAAAGAAGGTGCCTGAAGGTTTTGGAGGGTCTGGGCGGGTTTGCTATCGGATTAAAGGTGTTTTTGCAGGAATGTGTGGATGACCAAAGAGGGAAGCCTTCCCAGAGCACTACAGAGCTGCACAGGTCCGCAGCCAGTAGTGGGTATCCTCATACAGAGCAGGCATCTTCAGATGCCTAATCTTGGGCTGCCCAGTTCCTCGAGGTGCTTTGTAGCTGCTGGGCCCCACCTGTTGACGCAGCTCCGAGGAGCAGCAAGAGGACGGATCATTGTTTGGACCTCAGTACTCTATTCTAAAGGAGCAGTCAGGAATTTAGATGTATTCCAGTGCATTTTAGTTTGCTTGAATGACACAGTCATTCAACAGGCTTGTTAGGTTCAGAGGGCTTGAGGCGCTGTATGTTGTGGTAGGGAGTAAAGAATCAAGCCCCGTCTCTGATGTTTTGTTGAAAAATTACGTATTCTTGCGTCCTGTGGCTTCAAGTGGTTGGAAGTTATGTGCTGCCACCTGACAGGTGCCCTGTCCTATGAAGGCTTTAATGTCCATTTGATGAGTCTGCTTTTGAAGTCTTAAAACCATAGGAATATAGTCCTAAAACTGAACAGGCTCTTTTATCCTGAAGTGCGTGGAGTGGGAAGCCTGGGAGGGCCTTTTGCATAGCTGAGATGCTTCAGCAGCACTTTGGAAGAGCTTGGCATGCAGGAGAGTGAAGGTTCTGGGTGTACCCGCTGGGCTGCGACTGGGTGACAAACACTGACATGGGTGGAGGACCAAAATAAGTAGTTGTTATTTATTGCTGAGGTTTTCAGAGTGTGGGAATGGGAAGGAGTGAATAACATGAGCACAGATGGCGTAGAAACTCAGAGGAAAAAGGATGTTGGGGTGTAGATTTATGGCTGAAAAGAGGCTGCTTAAGAGAGGGCTTATACTCTAAAGTGGGGCAAACTTAAGAGTTCTTAAATAGAGTGGCACTTCTGCAGAGTATGTATTTTTGTGTTTTCCTCTTGGCAGAAATGGGTTTGCGAGATAATCTACATAGGGAAGAGGAAGTTGTTACTTCATCCGTGTGAAAATAAATTTGGCTAGCATGTAAATTTTGAAATAACCCCTGCGCTGTTGGGTGTGTGAGCCGATAGTTTTCATCTGCTTCTAAATTATGTCGGAGAAAGAAGATGAGGTTAAAGGTGTGCGTTTAGGGGAAAAAAGTAAAAAGGGATTAATTAAGGAGAGACCAAGCCTTCTGTACGGTTTTAGAGTTGGGGACCACAGTTTGTAGGTCTGTCAGTTGTGCTGAAAAAACTGCATATAAAAACTGTGCTGTCGGTTGCAGTGTTTAAGTAGGCCAAGCTTAACAAGCAAAGCAATTAAACAAAAACTCAAATTCAGAGAGCAAACAAACCAGAAAGTAGGAAAACGTTTTTCTTGTGGCTCTTTCTGTTCTCATTGTGGTAGTTTTTGATGTTGCAGTGGGTTATATTCAAAGCTCTGTTACTTTGTCTTACCTTATTGAATAGCGAAAATCAGTTTTGGACTTCTGGCTGTCTTGGTACCACTCGGTTAAGCTGGTGGTATATTTAAAATCTTTTCATTAAACATTGATTGTAAATAATTTTAAGAAATCATTGGAGACCCAAAGCTTGAAGGATACTGACAGGTCCAAATCAAATATTATGTTTTCTACAGGTTTCTAAAGCAAGCGAAGAGCGAAAACTGAAAGCTTGTTTGGTAAATTAAGTCCTAGTGCCATTTAGCAGTTTATTTTTATACACTAATTTTAGTAGAAATTGCTACCAGTTGTGTCCGAGAAGCAGTTCTTTGCCATTCACTCCTTAAAGAAACAGCAAGTATTGGCAGTACATTAGTTGTACCTGTTCAGAGGTGTGAAGGTAATGTGGTAGTGTTTTTGTTTTCTAAAGCATGTCAAGTTTGCAGTGTCTTCATATACCCCAATCACAAGGACTTGAGTTCAAAGATTCATGCTTTAACGAAGGAAAAATGTTTTTTCTTGCCTTTGAGTTTGCACCTAGCCAGTTTTCCTCCTTTGTGGAGGTGGATGACTAACTGCTCTGTGTCCTGTCTAATATTAAACTGATTGAAACGAAGAAGCAGATGAAGGTAATTACTCCAGCAGCCTGTGTTTGATTCTGAAATGACTCTCACATCCCTCACTGGTACATCTGTTGTGTGGCGTAGAAATTCAGTCAGGGTTCCTCGGAGTTTTGGATTAATTCTCATTGCTAGAGGGCAAGCAATACAGGTGCTTTTGCTCAGAACTAATCCTTTTCCACCTCCCAGTTTGTGTGTGCTGAATTATGTGAACTTTTGTGCACCAACAGAAGCAAAATAAGAAAAAACACTGCCCTCCCACCCAAACAAACAGACCAAGGTCAAATGTAAGTCGTGTTGTTTAGCACCAATATTACGGTTTATTCCTTATTTTAACAGAGCTGATGATGTTTTAGGTCAGTTTAACCCAAGTAGCATTTAGCTTTTGGGATCTGTTTTGATTTGAACGTTTGTATGATAAGTACTTTGTCCTCCTTGTATTCATACTCTGGGAAGCACATGTCTTGTGGGCTGTGAGAAACGGATATCAGTTTGATGTTCATGCTTTCCGCTCTCTGTGGTTCCAAAGGGTTTATGATTCTCTGTCAGGACTAGAAGGATCTATAGTTGGCCGGGCTCTGAGCACCTGATCAAGCTGTGGGTGTCCCTGTTCATGGCAGAGGACTCAGACCAGATGGCCTTTAAGGTCCCTTCCAACTCAACTCTGATTAGAGCCACTTCTGCAGATGTTTCTGAAATCCTTCCTGTTTTTCATCTAGGTGAGAGATAGAGGTGAGACACCTGTTACCTGTGTTGTTAGATGTGAGAGATCTTATTCACATATAGACTACTATCAGAGAATTCTCTATGTTGGAAACAGTAACACAAAAATACCTGTGTTTTCTTTGAGCAAGCCTAAATAAAAAACACCAGCTGAGCTGTCAACAAATACACCTGGATCTCTGTTTTGCATGGGAATAATTACTTTGGAACTTACCAACTTGCTTAATGTACTTAAAGATAGGAAAACGTCTTGAATGTTGAATTGTGACTGTAATGTATATACTGTCACCTGTTCCTCTTGATCATTCTGCTTTATTTTGCTTCCTTCGCCAGAGGCTTTGAAAAGGGGCCAGAGGTTGAAGAGTTTGATATTACTGTGTGAGTGAAAATAAAGAAAGAAATGAAGTGAAATAAAGCCAAACTGTCTGGCTTCAAGAGCTCTGTCTGCTCTTTCTATCGTGAAGTGGCAGGTGAAGGAAGAATCATGAGGATTAATTGGGTGTGATCAGCCCAGCTGCCTGGCTGCAGCTGAATTATTTAAAGGCATCATGAAACCGATGATTTCTAAAGTGCTGTTTAAAAAGAAGACAATGTCACAGCCCTGCAGCCTTTAAGACTGAAAGGGATTTGAACGTGCAACTTTAATGACCTGATTGCAGGAAGCCACATCACATATTTCCTCTTTAAATTTATCAGGTTCCTTCGGGGAGCTCCCTCAACTTAGGGGGTGGGAGAGATGAAAAGGTGAAGGGGAAATTAAACTAATTGATGGTGGCTGTAATGTCAAGTGGAGTGTACAGAGCAGTGTTAAGCTGCGGGATGCTTTTCAACACGAACACTTCTCACCTGTGGTGTTTTTTTTTTTTGTGCTGTGGACAAAAGGAAGTTGATAGAAGGGTCTCTTTATTCAAAGAGGAATATTGCAGAAGGAAGCTTGTAAGGCAGACAGCTGTCTCTGCTGCCTTTAAAGATTACAAGTAACTTTTGGTCAGTGGCAAATACTGCATTATACATTATTTTTGTTTCTCTTTCTAGTTCGTATATGAGTACACTGCAGCTGGAAGATAATCTTGTGGCATTGCTCTGATAATTTTTTCCTTTCTTTGTGTGTGTGTGTCTCTGATCCACGATGCAGCTCTACCTGTCATCTCATGATAGCTTGACTTTTACAGCTTTCATTGAAAGGCTTCAGGAAAATCCAGGTTTGCCCAGTGAACCAGTTCTCCTCTATCCCTCACCTTGTGGATATGCTTAAAACTTGATGGATGCTACAGCAGTGGACCACGTGTGTGTTGTATAGCAACGAAGTGACAATAAAAGTCTTAAATATGGTTTAACAAAGCGTTTAATTACTCTATAATTACTGCTTTGCATTCAGTACTTGTACAGCTGGCAGTTGGACATCTGCCACTCCAAATGGTAACAGTGCAGTGGCATTTGTACGTTTCAATTCTGTTACATGCAGGCTAAAGCAGAGGAACTTATGAACTGTATGGTACTAATTTGCAGGGTATATATTATTAGCTAGACACAGGAAGATTAATGTAAAGTAAATTATGGTGAAGGAACACTGCTGACTTCTGAATGCCTGTAAATGAGCCTTCAGTGACAGTTGTCATGGTTGAAAGACAAAAATGTCTTTAATCTGTTTGGAGTTTGCCTTTTATTTTTGAAACTGCTGTTTCTGTAATGCATTTTCCGTAGTCGCTGGAGCCTTTCATAGAGCAGTGCGGAAGATGTTTTCTAAACAAAAGAATAGTGTTAATCACTGCAGAAATGTTCGGAGGAACTCAGCATTGTTTTCAAGCCCAGAAGCTCAGCAGTATATGGTCATTTTGTCCTGCAATGCCTGCAAGGACTATTTGGCCTTTTCTCTCACTTTTTCAGTAGCATAAAAAGAGGATCACAGAAAGGTTCACAGATCATGAAAGGTTAAACAAAAGTGCAAAAAGAGTATTTAGTTCAAAATAGGTATCAAATAATAACACATACAATATTGGGAGGGAAGTCCAACTGCAAATAGTTCTCGAGTCAAAGCTACTTACCTTTGGCTTTGAGGTTTTCTATCGGTGGAACTCTTTATGCCTGCCTCATTAATTACAGCCATTTTTCAGTCCATTAGCAGAGAAGAAAAGCTGCTGCATGAATTCGAGGTGCTTGACTATTTTGGTAGTTTTGGAAGCATTACAAAGAAGTCAGGAAGGTGTCAGGTAAAAAGAAATTTCTAGAGAATATTACAGCTCGGAAAACAGAAACACTGCTTTAGCACTGAACTTTTTACCATTGACAGATATGAGAATCTCAGTATCCCAGACAGGCAAGCTCTGGGTAGAGTCGCTGTGACTTTGATGGGCAATGTTTAGGTTTGAGATTTTGGGCACAGACCTCTTTGTGCAACTAAAAAAGTGAGTCTAAATACTCACGTTCATTGTTCTAGCTCACATATATATCTGTGTCATAGAATCATTAAGGTTGGAAAAGACCTCTAAGATCATCTAGATCAACAGTCAACCCATCACCACCATGCCTACTAAACCATGTCCCTCAGTGCCTGTAAAGTATCTTGACCATGCTTACTTATTTCTTTAAAGGGAACTAGCGTGTCTGCAGCTTGGGAGGTAGCAGCTCTCTCATTCATTCACTTCTGGTGGGAGAGGCACCCTTGGTGCTCAGCCCCCCCCAACCATCTAATGTTTCTCTCCATTTCTTGACCTTTCCAACTGATGACTCAACTTGCCTTCCATACTGCAGATCTTTCCTGAGGGAAATTCCAAACTTTATTTCCAAACTGAGATTAATGTCCAACAGCGATTTGCTTCCCAGCTGTATCCTGGGGCGTTAGTTTATTTTATCATTTTTTTTTCTTGTCATTGGTTTTGCTGGGGAGTCATCCATCTCTTAAAGGATCTCCAGCTGTCTACGTGAGCAAGAAGTTATTTTCCCTTGTAGCCTAATCCAAGCAACATTGTACTACTGATTTTCTTTAACCAGGAGAGCTGGAGAAGGTAACAGGAGCTTGTGCTGGTTCAGCTGGGCAGCTTTCAGGCAAGGCTTTCTCTGCTTTAGGCAGGGAAGCAAAAAAGCAGAATTAAAGAAAGACAAGGTGCTGAGGGCAAGCTGGACATCTGCCTTCACCTGTGAGTTTGTACCAGGTGTGGGCATGTGGGACAGCATACATAATTCACGCCAACCCTTCTTACGTCTTAATTTCTTCCTTCACATTTGCTTCTCTGTATGGTGGGGTGTATGGCAGTGGATATCTGTGTATGTCTTGTATGGTTTCCAGCTAGTAGGATTTCAGTATATCAACCTTATGGTCATAAAGCATGACCCTGGAGGCACTCTTGCTTATACAGTGCCTTAACGAGCTCGTTATTTGCAGTGAAAGCTCAAGATACTACTGCCCTGTAGGCTGGATTTTCAGTAATTGCTAATTCCAATTGGGTAAGGGCCTTCATTTGGACAAGATCCAGCATCCAGAAACCAGATGCAGTATTAGATCAAAGGAAGAAGTCTGTAGTGCTGTTGTAACATGGTTAAGCATTAATAATAGCCTGGAGCACTGACGATTCTGGGACAGAGTAATTCTGTCCACTGTCATTTCTTCATCAGGTTTTTCCATCCTCCCAAGTCAGAACCATTTGTTTGTTTAGACCGTGGTCTGCCTTCCAACTGGAAAGCATGCTGCTCCCATCCCTTCTAATGGATGTTTTGACCTTACCGTGAGGAAGCACAGAAGAATTACTTGCATATCTACTTTGTGAAATAGTATCTGCAGACCTGGCTTTGCTCTGAAAGAGTTTCCAGCACTGCTGTGCTGCTCAGGACAGCCAGGTCTATGCTGGCCCTGGACTGCAGTGGGCCAGGGCGCATTCCTGCCATGGGACAGTTCTTTTGAGGCTCTTGTTGCTTTATAAATACAGATTTATACATGTCAGAATTGCTCTAGGTGATATTTTGGTCATGAGTGAAAACTAATGCCTTTTTTTTCCCCTTTTTTCTTTTCCTAAGTCCTTTTAAGTCCTTTTTACAGCTGTGGAAATGAATAGAAGGGGAGAACAGCCTGGAGAAGCAAAAGACTTTTCTTCCAACTTTTGATATGGTAACAGAAGCTTGGAACAAAAGCAAGGTGCTTGTGTTCATGGCCCGCTGTTACCTGCAGGTTGGGCTTCTGCAAATGGGTCTCAGTAAAGCTGCAGCTGGCTGCAGTAATGTGGGAGATCATAGCTTTCTTCAGAAGCAGCAGAATGAAAACTATAGGTGAGCATCGCTTGTGGCTCTTTGGAAATGGTGACTCTTGGCTCTAACAAGAATCAGCTCAATTGTATTGCCTAGGCGCCTTGGGAAGTAGCAGAGAAGTGCGGTGGGGGCAGTGAAATCATCCAGCAGATGTTGTTTTCCTTCTCTTAACCAAGCTGCTACAGCTTTGTGGTCTGTGATATCACAGTTGTTTTTCACTCAGGCGTTCGGGACTTGGTGGCTGTTAAATCTTTTAAGGCCCAAGTTTATCTTCCTGCGATACTGTCTTCCATATGATGTCCAATGTGAGCACAATACTTGAATACAAAAATTGAGTCCATCCCACTTAAACTTGCTTGTATTTTTTCCCCTTTTCTGTTGTAGGCTGTAGAGAAATGCTTCCTTTTCCGAAACATATCCCATTGTGAGGTCTTCTATTCATTTCTTTGTCCTTGAACTTTCCCACAGTGATTTCCGTATGTCTTTTGTGTTAATTTATATTTTCTCCTGCTTTTGCTGTACTTTTTCCTACATTTGTCTCAGACCTGTCCTCTGAAAGTTTCCTCTGCCAACCTTTGAGCCATCAGTTGTGCTGGGAACTTGGTTTGTTTTGTGTTCGGTTTGCTTATCTTTGCACAGAAGAGCTCCCTCCTGCCCAAACGCCTGCCAGCTAATATATGAACTGTTTCTATATAGCTGCTGTATTAAAGACAGTGCTTAAAGCTTTAGTCTTCAGTGTGTTGTATTCTCTCTTAACGCCTTTGGTTTAGATTGCAAGATTGGTGAATTTAGACTTCAACCTTACTGTCTTTGTGGAGAAGAATCTTCGTTTTCACGTAGATAGAATCATAGAATGGCTTGGGCTGGAAGGGACCTCAAGGATCGTTAAGCTCCAACCCCTCTGCCACATGCAAGGCCACCAACCTCCACATTGAATACCAGCCCAGGCTGCCCAGGGCCCCATCCAACCTGGCCTTGAGCACCTCCAGGGATGGACGGGGCATCCACAGCTTCTCTGGGCAGCTGTTCCAGCACCTCACCACTCTCATAGTAAAGAACTTGATAAATAGCTTTTACCAACATTTGTGGGCTAATAGGCAACTACTTCAATTTTTTCAAGTGAGAACATGCAAGTTGTGTTGAAATGACAAATGAACAGTAACTAAAGAGGAGTTAGAAATAGCAGATCAGGAGGAGACACAGCCTCCAAAAGGTGGGTTAGTGAATGAGGTACAGAAGTCCTTGCTGGAGGTTGTCACCTTAATTACAAACTGTTAGGAAGACTTTATTGGTGGCATACTTAGAAGAGGAATGTCTACCTAAAAGAAGTAAAGTTAGGTGTTTAGGAGTCTAGAAGAGTAAAAGTGTGTGTATATATATATATATGTGTGTGTATATATATATGTGTGTGTGTATATATATATATATATATATATATACAGTTCTTAAGGTGGTGCTGCAAGAATAAATGGCAGTTAATTCTAGATGAGGGTTTCTATTAGTTTGCTGATGAGAGAGGAAAAGTCATCAACCAGTATTGTGGTGGCTGATGTGTGTCTGATTCAGTCTGTGGTCGCTACTGGTTCATCATCTCAATGTGCTCTGTTTTTACATTTGTCACACCCCATCTTCCCTTTCGTTTTCCTATCATCCATGTGGGATGAATCATCAGTGGAAGAAACTCCTAGCAGACTTTTATCGTTCTGAACATCCATGAGAAACCCATAATGAAAGGAAGGGCAGGAAAGCAGGAGGGTTTGGATTTTGAAGAAAGCTTTCTGAGGTTAACACTGCAGATATCTTGAAAAAAGCACTGATCGGTGTTATTTTCTGCTGCTCACCTTTCAGTGAGCGTGTTGGGCTGCCCCGATGCTGAGCTCTCGCACTGCACTGCACAGTGCCTGGGAAGGACCTGCCAGAGCCTCTGAGTCCATACCCATACGGTACTGTGCCTCAAGGCACTGCATCTGGAGTAAGGGTAGAGGATGCTGAGCTGGACGTACTCTGCTAACTCAATGTCAGCTGCCAGAAGCTGTGCTTCAGAGAGCCTCAGGCTTAGAGGAGTTGGTGCAGGCACTGAACGTGAAGCCAGTACACTGATCCCAGCATAGAAGAGGGAAGGTGAACGAGAAGGAGTTAAGTATGATGAAAATCAAATTAAATGGATGATCCCTGTAACAAACATCATCATAATCACTTCAGTTTTAACATTGGCTCAAGAGTAAGCTTGCCCTTCTTGGTTGCTTCTTGGCAGTCTGACATCAGCTTGTCTCAAAATAACATTTCGAATACGTTTTGTTTTGTTTCCCAGTAAAGGCTGTTATAGCAGCAAATCTACCCTTCAGCAATGAGCTTATCACATGTAATATTCAAACTTTACATCATCTCAGCCTAATCTCTTTACCCTTTGATTGCATTTTCCAGCTGTAGGCACTTGCTTTCGGTGTGTTTTCTAGATTGATATTTCAAATGATGTGCCTATGCTAACTTTTTTTTTTTATCAGATTTACTTGCAAAATCCTTCCAGGTGTACTTCCAACTAATTGGTCTGGTTGTGTCTCTGGTGCACATCTATCAGAGAAATGATGCTTTCTTTTGCGCGAGGTTTCCTGTATTCTGGAAAAGCAATGTTCAGAGATGACGTATCAGCTGTTGGTAATGGAGATGAAGTCTAGTTAGTTGTGGATGTCTTGGATTGGAAATAAAATATGATGGAAAGGAGGTGTTTGTTGTCCTGTTTGTTCAGGATTCTTGCAAACTCAAAAAGAAGAAAAATGGTCAAGGATGTATTCTGGCACTTTTGTTTCATTCTCGAATACTGTTATTTTAGTATAATACTCTGTCCTGAACCCCAAAAATATGTATTAATGCTTCAGAATACCTTGTATTGTGGGCAGGCCTAGATGTGATAGGCATGGTTAAAAAGCCATAGGAAGATTAGCAAAACTGGCCATCAGTAGTGAGGAACTACAGAGAAAAGGAGGACAGTCCAAGCCCACAGCTGTATATCTCCCTTCTATCCTTGGGAATAGTGCCCTTGAGGTGACAGGACTATCTCTGCTCTGGAATCCCAAAGTAAGATACCACATTGATGCCGTGGGCAGATGCTCTTTCCACAGCTGGTTCCATCACATACATGGGAGATGCTGAGAACATCCCCTGTCCTTCACCCTCTCGACTCACGCCCTCAGAAGAAGCACTCATCCACGTTTGGGGCTGTTGGATGCTTTTCCTTCATTTTGTGATATTTAAGAAGTAGGAGGAGAGCTCCATTATGCTGAACGCTGTAAGAACTGGTAACTAAAATGGTGTTTCTGGAACATGCAGTTCTTACTCTTAAATACTTTGGAACTTTAATTAGAAGAGGTGATGCAATTAAGTCAGTTATTGTGTTAGATAAGGGTGGTAGAGTGGACATACCCTCTTCTAACCTGTCTTCCTCTTGCAGGGGTATTAAGGATAAATACACAGAAGATTGGGGTGGTTCAGACACTGCAGTAATAGAAACTAATGGATAAATTTTAGGTTTTGAGATGGAATCAAAAGCTTCTTAGCCCAGCAATGAATCTAAGTGGAAGTCTGCATTATTTTACGTGGTTGTGCAGCTGTCAGTTTCTTACGAAGAAATGTATGGAGTTATTTGAAAATTTGCTTTTATTTATTTTATTTTTAGGATAACATACATAAGTAACAAAGTCAGTGCTGGAACAGCCTCCTGTTAGGTTCTAATTTTTTAGTGTCTTTATTACACGGTAGCAAAGCGATTTTTCGGAGGGGTGAGAGTCAGGAAGAGGATGGCTTAATTTTAACCCAGAGCAATTCAGAAGCAGTTTAATAACATGTGCTTTTGTAAAGAGGCATGCCAAGGAGAGGCTTGTGTATTAGAAAATACACCCACGCTGTACAGGTTCGAACTGAGTTTGCTCACGCTGGCTCTGTTAGTCAGCAGCATTGAGAGCTTTCTCTTCTAATTACCTTCTACACGTTGGTTGTTTTGAAGAACACAAGCGTGTCATGCAATACTGTAATCGGAGTAGAAACATCTACTGAAATACTGGCTGAATGGGTACACTGAATGCCAAGGAAATGACTTCTGCAGCTGGAATATGAAATGCGTAAGGCAGCACTTCTTGCTTGATGCAGCATGTTGGAACTGCTCGTAAAAGAGCAGTGGAGATAAAAATCAAATTGTCTTGTTAATAATTAATCTATTTTCTTTCCCCCTAAAATTGCCTCATTACCCCTCCCCGATCCACTGAATCACTGGAGTGGTTTACCTGTGCAGTTTTGTTTGAAGGATACCAATGTATATTTTAAGGATCCAGAGAACTGAAGGCCCACCAAGGCAGAAGCAGCCAAGAGATGTCAAAGCGAAGGTCTGGGATGCTGACTTCAAGCACAAAGCCTCCTAGCTGGCCACCTATTTTCTTTTGTAGTGCTCCTGGTTGCTCTTATCTGAACCCCTTCTGACTCGTCCCTCTCAGATTTTCCCATAATATTACACTAAGGTACATTTCTTATTTGCCTAAACCTATATAAGGCTGGATTAACGCAGTATTCCTTTACAATGTGCTTAATCTATCACAGTTTCCCGTGGTGTTCTATTGGCCCTTATAATTTCTATCATTTATAATAGCCTGGTCTTTAGGTTTCTAAATTTAAAAGAACAACACCTTAGGGAGATCAGTCTCTGTAATAACCCATTAGTTTGTATTGCATCTGGACCAATTTTTGTGGTTCTTGAATAAGTTTTCATACACAGCTTATACAGTTCAGTAGTCATATCGCTGTTTGTGTCCTTGAGTGTTTTTCCCATGTTGTTATTTGAACTGTGATGACTAATATAAGTTGCAGCTGAATTGCTACAAGTAGTAACTTCAGTTAATGTCCATGTACAGCACATCAAGACTTCCTTAGCATATGGAAGGGAGACCTGAGGAATTACAAGAGGTGAGAATCAGATTTGTCATTTAAAAACTACCCTCTCTTTTTTCTTAAGGTCACTGTTGGTCCAGTGCTGCAGCCTTAAGTTAACTGTGTTGTGCTTCTCTGAATAACAGGAAGCTGACATCGATCTTTCGTGCACATTAGCAAGTAGGGAGCTCAGTAATCACCTACTGGCAGAATTCCCATCAGGATGACTCGCTTTTCTCCCCTCAAGGTCCTTCTGAAATATCAAACGGAGACAGGAGTTTTCATTTCCTGATGCTCTGAAGTGCAGTTATTGCGGACTTTGAAGTGGAAGATATTAAAAATGACTGGTGGAAGTCGAAATCTAATTGCTAGACAGCCCTCCTGGTGCTAACTTAAGTGAAAGCAGCTCAAGATTGGAGGTAGTAGCCAAACCAGCTGATTCTGTGTAGTTGGGTTTTCTCAGCAATTATGAAATGCTGGATTTTGGGAAGTCAGTGATGCAGACCTCTTCTGGGCTCTGAGCTAGTTATTATTCACTGATAATAACTGGCATGTACTGTACAGAAACTTGCTTGATTTTCTTCAAATTAATTCCTCTGCTGATGCTTACAGTGCCGTGATAGGTGAGCGCTTCTGTCTTAGCAAGGATTCCCATATTGGATTTGACTGAGTTTCTGGTAAGGAGATATTCTAGAGTCCTCCACTGTGTTTAAGCTTTTAGGCTGCCTACTTCTCCAATTCAGACCTGAATTCCAAGCCCCTTTTTGTCATTTATTGTCTCACCTCACCTGCTGCAGCTGGGACTACTCTTCTTAAGCCATTCTTACACTATTAATCCCTGGGTTTCTTTAGTTTCCCATCTCTAGAAATCCTTCCATGAAGAGCCTTTCTTAAGGAGAGGATATTTCCATGGTGGGTGGTTGTGCCCTCGAATAAAGAGCTGCACTTTGCACCAGAGCTACTTGAGATGCTTCCAAAAACAAAAACTGAGATAGAACTCCTTGTATCTGAAAGCAGCTAAAGGGATGATTCAGGTTCTGAATGTATCATGAGGCCATCTGACAGGCTTTGGGGTTTGTTTTTGTATTATTTCTGGTTTTTTATCCAGTAATGGAAAAAAAGGAGCAGCTATGTGATCCAGGTACTGCGCTAAAATCATGCTGTGCAGTGTGATACGCACGCACACAATGGAATAGATTGTTTTTGCCTCAAAATCTTGTGTTTGTTTTCTACTCACAAGAGCCACATTGACTTTATAAGAGTTAGGTGTATATATTTGAGAACGTAGCAGCCCTTCCTTTTCTTGTGTTTCACAGTGAGCTGCTGCTGTTTTCAAGGGGAGTTTGGAAGCCTGTAATTAATATCATTACTCTCATGAGCTTTGAATATCTAGTTGACATCTTAAGCTGGAAAAAAAAAATCATGTTCTTCTCTATCTATTTTTATTGTTGGTTCGAGTCTTGCAGAAACCTTACGGATGTCAAAAGTCTCCCTTTGAGTGTGAGGCAGCCAGATGGAGAGCAGGAAGGAGAACGTCTTAACTGTAAGGAAAAGGTCCTTACAGTTGGCAAATCTTAACTTCTTCTGTGTACAAACACAGCAGAAAGGATCTCTTAACACTGTAAATCGTGTAGGTCACCTTGCCAAAAGCCAAAGATAATAATTTTGGCTGCTTCTTTTAAATACCACTTCTCTTCCTTCACTGAAAACATTCCTATTTTCTCTCTTCGTGCTGTGTTCCTGATGTTCCTGCATCCTGCAGAGTACTTTTTCTGACCATGCTTGACATATTTGCAACTACGTGGGGTTTATCCTTGTAACTTCTCATCCACATTGATTGTGGAAATAACTTTCTAACATAGAAGTGACTACATCTTGGGGAAAACGGAAAGCTTATGAAACTAGGGTCCTTCAGGTTTGTGTACCTTAGCTATACCAAGCTCTTCAGATGAGAGTACCTAGTATGTTGTGCCTGTGTTTGCCTGTAAATGCTATTTCCTCTTGAAGTTTTGTTTGTAATTTTGGTGTGAAACATAAACCGTGTGATTTCAGTCTCTGTACAGATCTTCATGCACTTAGGATAACGTAAGTATATTTTTAAAGGTCCAAAGATGACTATGCATGCATGGGGGGGGGGGGGGGAAAGACTAGTCAGTTTTGTTGCTCTGTTTGTATAATAGGGTGCAGATGTGGTGAGACACGGAGCTGTCCTTCGTGGAGACAAAGGCTTGTTAAAATGATGATCTGATTTTGTTTTGGTACAGTATGGTGTTCTCTTAAGGGATAAAATCGTCCTCTTGAACAATGGTTTGCATTATAGTAGTCTTGAAAAACACTTAGGAAAATGGGCAAGGTTGATCATCCAGTCTGCCAGTTAACGTGGTTAGAAGTTAAACTCCTGCTTGACCTGGTACCATGTATAATTTTCATGGTTATAGGCCACTGTGTCACGTAACTCCTGTGTTGGAGCTGACCAAGCTTCACCCTAAAGCAACAGACAGCCCATTACTATTGGGAAGCAATTCATAAATGATTCCTCCTCATTTGAAAGCTGTTTTCTACCTTCTAGTATGCATTTATTTAAGGTTAGTCTGTATCTGTTTCTTCATTTGTCAGCCTTATCCTTTATTTCAAATTGCTCCCTTTTATCCGTGGCCTTTTCCATGCTGCATTTGTGGAGCCTGGTTTTATGTATATATTTACAGTTTCGCTTTCCCATTTTCAACTTCAGTATCTGTTTCCATTAAAACTTGTTTCAGTCCTTTGTTAATTACCTTCAGTGCAACGGGGCTGCCATTACTTGTCACCTTTTTCTTTTTTGGGATTGTTTGCTAATTTCCGTGCATATTCCACTGCCTTTTTTGAGGGAATTAATAAAAAATCCCTTTTAATGAATTGATGAGCTATTCTATACGAGGATAATCCTGAACAAAATGAACACAACTTCTATGAAATCCATGCTCCTGGGGACAGTATGTTGAATAAATGCCTTGTTTTTGTTCTTGAAGTAATTTTGCCAGCAGCGTGCTACAGAACTCCATTGCTCCCCCACTCCTATTCCCTTTATTTAAAAACAAAGCAGCACTATTTTCAATAAATGTTTCCCAAATAGGCTTGCTTAATCCGTGCTATAAACGTTCTGAATAATATGGGCCAAAAACCACCCAGGAGGAGTGTTAGGAATTTGCAGCTACGTTAGGTCTGCAGCATTTCCTATCCCAGCAGGATGGTCTTAGATTAAATGCTCATAAATTTTCGATAATTTAATGTAATTATAACTTTACAGGAAGTATTGGAGCCTTTTGTTTTCCTCCGGAAGAATCTCTTTTCTGTCTTCCTGTATCCATTAGCAGTTTGTTATCCTACTGCAGACAGCTTTGAAGGTCACGTGCCTTCCCATCTATGGATAAACAACGTGGTATTTCTTTTATTCAGCACTTTCATATTTCAATTTTTGCCAGGTTTTTGACAATTTCATAATAAAGTGACCTTTAAGAATGATATTTACATGAAGTCTAACAACATCTCTGTAAGATGGATGTATTTGACAGCTCCTTTGGAAAGCAGGGGATTTGCTATCCGGGCTGTGTAGCCTTTGCTCTACTTTTTGAGGTTAGATGACAGCTCTGCCTGATTTGTGGGTAATGGTGATGGTGGTATACCACACAGTGCTGCATTTTTAGCAGGTTTCTTCCAAACCTGGTCTCCTGCATCGCTGCAGGAACGTGCTGATAGGTTAACGATTCCCCAAAGACACAAGGCATCCAAAAGGCCTGTTATAATGGTCCAAACTTGTGTGTATTTGCAGAGCTGTTTTGATTTTTGGCTTCTCGTTATCTTCATACATTGCTCTTGTCATTGAGATCGTTGGAAATCAGTCTTCACATTTTGTCTATCTGTATTTAACTGATGGCATGTGGAAATTTGCAGCTTAATTTATGTGAGCAAGGTTCTGCCTTCTTATCTATCTGCTCTTGCCTAAATCGCATGTTATTTCATTCCCATTGCAAAACCTTTCTTCTAAAAACTTTGATTTGTGATTGGGCTCAAAGGCTGAATCCAAATCCTCTCTGCTGAGAAATGTGCTATTTCCTTTTGCTTCACTTGTACTTCTTACCATTTCGTTGCACGTTTCCAATGGCCAGGACAGTTTGAGAACACATCTAAATGAGGATGGTTGAGTAGTCATAAGAAAGAAAAGAAGAGGGAAGATTGCTTCATCTTCCCCAGTGCTGGAAAGGCCATCCTGCCCCCTGGTATGAGAGCTGGGCTCTGTGCTTGTTCGTGCTGTCTCTGATCTCTGCAGCACATGCCTCATTCCTTTGTGTTGCATCCCAGCTTCAGCAGGAGGGATGGAGAGCAGCGACGTCTTGCTGAAGCTCCAGCTTTTGATAAGCTTTGACGGTTGCCTGTCACGCTGATCGTTAGTAGCTTCTAACTTTTTTGCTATTCCTATTCATACCCTCTTGCTTTTAACTCTTTGCTGTTCCTTATCGAACCCTCTTGCGATCTTTGATTGTGTTGTGATTTGCAATGCAGTGATTGTACACTAATAGTAGAGATTGAACTTGTTAATTTAGGAATGAGTCACTCAGTGACCTTAAGGTGTCAGAAGGGAGTGTAGTGGGGAGAGCTGTGAGGGCAGAAGAGAAAACAAGCAGCTCTTAGAATACCTAGCTTGAGCTATTAGGGGATTTTATCTCCTGAAGGACTTGGGTTTTAATTCATGTTCCATGTAATTGAGGAAACCTAACATCATCAAAGCCAACCTTTTCAGTTAATTTAGTATTCTTTTACTATGGAAAGTGAGAAAAGAGTGAAAACAGTCTTCAAATGGTTAACTATATTGCACCAGAATTTAACTATGTGTTATGTATAAGCAGAAGACAGTTTCAAAGAGATGCAGCTTCCTGGATGAAGACTGTTGAAGCAGCTTTGTATATTGAAAGTGTGCAGTACCCAATGCTAAATCTTTGCTTTTGCTTCTGTCCTACAGGGAATACAGTGAGTAACCTGATTTTCATTCTACCTCCAATCTATGGTGCGATTCGGACCTATAAAGATGGCCTTGAAAAGCGGTATTTAGCTGCATATTTATGTCTTACAGGTATGTGTAAAAGTTAATCTGCGCTTCTGGCTGCCCTTATAAGAAAAGATCAATGAACAATATCCAAATATTAATCAACCAAATCGTGGAATCCAAATACTGTGTGTGAAACTTTAACAGCTCAACAAAATTGAGGCTTATTTTTACAGGAAAATACTATTTAGAATCACAGAATCATAAAATTGCTCAGGTTGGAAAAGACCTTAAAGATCATCAAGTCCAACAGCAACCAAGAGCATGAAATTAGAGTGAATTAAATAACTCTATGAGGTTTTTGTGCAAAAGGTCTCTTATATGGTCCTACTTTCAAACAGCTTAATGGCATAGTAGTAGTTTGTTCTTTTTTAATAATATTAGTATGGAATAGAAACAGGCAAGATTTTAGAAGAATTAGGAGAGCATTCTTTCATGAGTTGGAATTGGCTTTCATTTCTTGTTTGGCATGTATTCCCCAACAACCTAACAGCTGTTGTGCTTGGGAAGTTCTGCAAAGATGAAAAGAAAACGGGACCTTGGTGTTATCAGTGGACTTCACTGCAGTCTGTTTTCTTCCTGTAATAACAAAATACAGAAAATAAACAACTTCCTTTACACTTTCAGTTATACAGCTACTAATCACATTCCTTCTGAGAAAAGATGTTTTAAGACCATTCAGGCTTGGCAGTAGGGTCTCTAGAAGTGGATTTAGCAGATCTGTTTGTTGTAGCTTCCATCACTGGGGAGGCTGACTTTTCCAGTATCCTCAGTGCTAAGAGTTTTGTTTATTGCAAATGTTTCATTAAATACTGGCATGCATATGTGTTTAGATAAACATTGTCAGACAGCAGACAACCATATGCTAAGTGTATTCTTGATGCCAATGAAGCTGTTACATGCACAAGGTACAACTTAGGGTTTTTCAGTTACTTGGAGACCTAGTTCAGCTTTACTAATATGTGTGAAATATAGGCAGCAAAATATATAACCATAGAAGCTTCTGAGAACTTTCCAAATAGCCATATGTGGGCGTTCTAGAGTTTTGAGTAGCAGTTCATTTTTTGTCTCAGTTTAAAATACTTTGGTGGAAGGAGCTTCTGAAGGCCAGAGCGAACATGAAAGCATGTGTAAGCATTTGAATCATAGAATGGTTTTGAATGGGACCTTAGTGATCATCGAGTTTTAGCCACTATCATGGGCTGGTTGCCCCCACCAGCTCAGGCTGCCCAGGGCCCCATCCAGCCTGGCCTTGAGCACTTCCAGGGATAGGGCACCTGTAGCTCTCTGGGCAGCAGTGCCAGGGCCTTATTACCTTCCAAGTAAAGTATTTCTTCCTAACATCTAATTAAATCTCCCCTATTTTACTTTAAAACCATTCCACTTTGTCCCATCAGTATCAGACAGTGTAAGAAGTCAATTTCCTTCCTCTTTATAAGCTCCCCTCATGTACTGGAAGGCCATGCTGAAGTCTCCTCAAAGTCTTCTCTTCTCCAGGCTGAACAAGCCTCACTCCCTCAGCCTTTCTTCACAGGTGAGGTCCTTCAGCCCTCTGAGCATCTTCATGACGCTCCACTCCCAATAGCTCTGGTCCTTCTTGTGCTGGAGGCCCCAGACCTGGATGCAGTACTCCATATGGGGCCTCATGAGGGCAAAGCAGAGGGAGACAATCCTCTCCCTTGCCCTGCTGCCACCCCTCTGTTGATGCAGCCCAGGATACTGATGGCCTTCTGGGCTGAAGGCATGCACTGATGGCTCATGTCCAGCTTTTCCTCCACCAGCACCCTTAAGTCCTTCTCCACAGGGCTGCTCACAGTAAGTTCTTCTCCCAATCCGTACAGGTGTTTGAAATTGCCCAGACCCAAGTGCAGCACCTTGCACTTGGCCTTGTTGAGCTCCATTTCATTCACACAGGCCCACATTTCACAGAATCGCAGAATTATCAAGGTTGGAAAAGACCTAGAAAGATCATCTTGCCCAACCATTACCAATACTTCCCAGCTAAATCATATCCCTCAACACAACATCCAAACGTTTCTTGAACACTCCCATGGTCGGTGACTCCACCACCTCCCTGGGCATTGCATTCCAATGCCTGACTACCCTTTCTGAGAAGTAATACTTCTTAATGTCCAGCCTGAACCTCCCCTGGCGCAGCTTGAAACCATTCCCTCTAGTTCTATCACTGATTACACGAGAGAAGAGGCTGACCCCCAGCTCACCACAACCTCCCTTCAGGAAGTTATAGAGAGCTATAAGGTCTCCCCTGAGCCTCCTCCTCTCCAGGCTGAACAATCCCAGCTCCTTCAGCCTCTCCTCATAAGGCCTGTGTTCCAGACCCCTCACCAGCTTCGTAGCCCTCCTCTGAACACATTCCAGGGCCTCAATAAAGATGTTGAAGAGGACTGGCCCCAGCACCGACCCCTGGGGAACACCACTCATGACTGGAGAACACCACTCATGACTGGGATTTCAAACCTGTCCAGGTCCCTCTGGATGGGTTTTCTTCCTTCAGCTTTGCTGAAGTTGACTCTCCCCTTGTTCTTGAATCAAGGTATCCTATATACTGCTATTTTTTCTAAACTGAAGAATAGTAAAACTGCATTGAGCCTCACTATTTGCTATAAATCGTAGCTGCTTCATAATGGACAAATTGTGCCATTGTTTGACCAGAACATCAGGATGCCATGCTAAGACTGGTAGGGGGATTTCTAGCTCTGAACTGACATTTCTCATATATCACTTAATGTGGTAAAAGAGTCTGTCTTCATTCATAATAAACACCATAGACTTCAATTTTCTTGCTGTTTCTGGTGTTCATGAAGGGGAACTCAGCCTGCATACTTGGCCGCAGTGCTGCAGGGCAGTCCTGACTTCCAGCTGGGCTCATCTGTGACTGGTGAGAAGAAGCCTTTGAATGCTGTCTGCAGTGATAATGCTTGCATGACTCAACTTTCATTTCTTATGTTAGAACCTCACATTACAGGTCACCGTGTGTGACCCAGCATGTTTCTCTTCTGTTTTGTCTCTGTTTCGGTATTCATAGTGCTGGGCTGTTTTACAGCAGTTGGGAGATGTAAAGGAACATAGACAGCTTTATCGCTTCTTGGTGGAAAAACAAGAACAGAATGGTGTGGAATCACAAGCCTGTTAACATCTGTTCTACTACAGAAGAAAAAAGCAGCAAATGAGAAGAGAAACAGAATTTTAAATGTAGTTGAAAGGTGCCAAGAACGTTGGCATCCTATCTCTGCATGTGACTGAACGAGAAACATTCTGACACAGAGAGAGAGTAGGTGTACAGAAATGTCTTTTGGAAAGTGCCAGAAAGTACTTTTCCTGAAAACAGTTTTATTTATGAACAGATTTCACTCCATATTTGTGATAAATTACTTACGCAGACTTAATCCGTAAAGGAGCGTTGAATTTAACACAGAAGTGCTGGTTTTCACTTGAGGCATTACGCTTCATTGAAAACACCACTGTTGCTAACCGGTTTGGAGCTCTGCTGTCGATGGGTCGTTTTGTCAAAGTAGGAAGTCTTTCACAGTTCTGCTAGGAAGATATGGGGGTGGGAGGGGGCACTTCAGTTAGTTAACAATGTTGAATCATTACTGGTATTTAACAAGAAGCTAAAAGACAGCTGTCAAAGCGGACAGGGAAATGAAATCTGTTTGCATTTGAAAATGTAAGTGTTGTTTCTAGACATTATTTTGATCCAAATCAGCTGCTCTTTTTGGATGCTTCCAGACATTTAGCTGATTGTCAGGTCCTTTGTTTCATTACGCTGTGTTCATTGCGTTACTTAATACCCTACAATTTCTGCTGCTGACATCTATTTCCACTTTGAACCCAGTGCATATTGAATTAGGGGAGCACCGTTCATTTCACATACTTGCTAAGATCCCAACTTGGCTAGACAAGAACGGCCATTTCTGAGTAACTACTTAAATAAATTCCTTGTTCATACTGGTGCCAAAACTGAGTTGCACTTTACAGCAAGTGCTTTGAGATGCAGCACGCTGTTCTCAGCCCTTGTTTCTGCTGCACTTCGGCTCAAAGGGCATATTGTCAATGAACTCAATAGAAAAAGGATAAGATTTCTAAACAGTGAGAACTATTAATCAGTCAATCTAAAATTGCTAAGATTATTCTTAAGCAGTTGCTTTGGCATTTTGCTACTCGTGAAGCAGTTAGAAGAGATCAGACTGTCACTACCTCAAAGAAAGTGCAGTTGGTTTTGGATGGCTCATTTGGATGCTGTGGTATTTTATTGGGTTTTACCACATGACGTTTTCTCTTCTTATGGGGAAGTGTGATTCCCAAATGTTTTATGTTCTAGATGGGTCTTGATTTAAATACACATATTTCTTTCTGAACTGTGTTTCCAGTGAAACTCTGCATCTACAAAAATAGTTGTTAGAAGCCCTTCACCTCTAGTTAATTCCCTTATTTTTACCTAAGTGCCAAAGAGAAGCTGCAGAGGCTGTGTTGATGTTTGTAAATCAGATGTGCTTGGGAATGTTCCTGAGTGCTGAAGCCAAGCAGTGTGGAACGGCCTGTCTGTTCATCTCAGCCTCCAAAAGAGGGTGACTGCATACAAATATCCTATTGGTCTCAGGGCTCTTCTGACTGCTGGACTGTGCCTGGGAGCTGCTAGGGAAAGTGCTAGCTGGAAGAGGCCAGGCTCATGCCACAGACTGTTCTAACAGTTCTCTAGTACAGACAGTTGCATTATGGTGTCTGGGAACTGACCCAGCCGTGCTCAAGTTCACTTATAGAGCTGTACCCTGGGAGTAGCCAAGGTTGCTGTCTGAGGCGGAGGAGGGAAACCAGTACTGAGTGTAGAAAACTAAATAACTCAATAAAAATAATTCATTTAATTCTGCTTTTTCATCTTTCATTCTTTGACTGTCTGTGGTACAGTACAGTTGGCCAGCTGAATCACTCTTACAATGATGTTGTCTTTAGTGGAAGCTTTGATACCAAGTAAGTATGCAAATACCTAAATAAAGGTGTTAGCAACTAGAGCTAAAGTTCATCCCACCCCTTACAGTGTTCTTGTGTAGGGCCTGTGGAGTTTAAAGTCATACCACATCTATGCAATCCTAGTATGTAGCTCTTTCTGTAGATGCTTTAGTTTTATGATTAAAGAATAATTCTTAATGCTGATGGATAGTCTTACATCACAATGAATTACCACTGCTTATGTGACAGATCTAATTTTTCCTCAAACTATTGAAAAATGTATAGAATCGTGGAATGACCTGGGTTGAAAAGGACCTCAGAGATCATCTAGTTTCAACCCCCTGCTATGTCAGGGTCACCAACCCCCTGTCCAGGCTGCCCAGAGCAACATCCAGCCTGGCCTTGAATGCCTCCAGGGATGGGACATCCGTATTCATTCCCTAATTCATAGGGAATATTTATTTAGATCCCTCTAAGATTCACATTCTGAGAGTTTGTATGGTGCGTGTATGGAGTTGGGTCTCATCTACAATCTATATTGTATAGTGTGGATATTGCCTTGAAATCTTTGAGATCATTTGTAGCACAGTGAAATAATTGCATATGAAGTAATGTTTATAGAGGCATTGCATTTACATCATCACTATCACAAATATTTTGTCAAATTACAGTAACCATGCAATATGTTTGTTACAGGACGAAAGAAGTCCATGTTAGCTCTGCCTGTAACAGCTAACCTTATCTTCCATCTCTAGTCCTTTTAAGTGCAATTCTGATCCCATAATACTGCATAAAAATATTATGGCTAAATTTGTATTCTATGCGTATTATATCATTTACATATATATCCCTGTAAGTCCAGTGGTTTGTCAGTGTAAAAATGCAGTTACTTGCAGTGTCTGAGAGGGGTGAGTTACAGAAGCTGGAGAGGAAATGGCATTGCTTCAGATGTTGAACTCCCCAACCAATGTGTAGCTTTTAGTGAGTTAAGCTCCTTTGCAAAGGAAACAAAAGGAAATGGGTAACCTCCGCTTAGAAGAAAAGGAGCAAATCAGTTGTTCAGCTTTCAAAGGTTATATAGGAAAGCAGCTTCTCTTGAAAATGGATGTAGTTGCTGTGATCAGCTACGTTTGTTTTCTGAAAATTACAAAGCTCAAAGAACATCTCATTGCAGTGGTGGCTTTTGTGAAGCAAATATTCACTGGGAGTGCCTCAAGTTGTTGCACAGCTGGAAGTATCCCCACAGATAGCTGCATTCCACTAGCACTGCAGGAGAAGGCATTTGAGATTAAGTATTAAAACACTTTTTATTGGAGAGAAATACACATCAAGCCCCTTGTAAGTTTGAGTTTAGTTGGAAGTGTGAAAGCTTAGAACTTACGCACTGGTGTTAGTGAAGCAGAATATACTTCGACTGTGACCGTTCAATTCACCATCTCTTAATGAACTTTCTGTCCTTCTGACTTTGGAACAGATTCGTGAAACTTTTTGCAGACCTGAGGTCAAGGAGGGAAGGTTTAGATTGAATTTCGGGGGGAGGTTCTCTATGGAGAGGGTGGTGAGGTGCTGGAACAGGCTGCTCAGAGAGGCTGTGGGTGCTTCATCCTTGGAGGTGTTCAAGACCAGGTTGAGTGGGCCTTGGGCATCTTGGCCTAATACCAGGTCTGGAGGTTGGTGGCCCTGCCTGTGGCAGGGGGGTTGGATCATGATGATCCCTGGGACCCTTCCAACCTGGGCCATTCTATGATTCTGCAGTAAGACATCTGATATGCCAAAGGTAGAAGATCAGAAAGTTGGTTCTTAGCTCATTCAATGTTTAACTGCAAAACTTACCCTTTTTAAGTTATCTCTCTGCAGTAAGCAAGTGTCAGTGGGATAAGTGAAGCTTCCTGCTTCCTTTTAAATCATCTCTTCAAAAGGAGGCTGTTGTGCCTGGTTTTAGTGGTATTTGAGGAAATTTTTATGCAGTTTTGGAGGGAGCCTGTGTCCTGGTGAATAACCAGTGCACAGTCATGGAACATGCTGGGTTTTCTGCTGAGTGCACTTAAGCACCTATGAGTCTGATCCTATTTGTAAGCTCTATCAAGATGGTAGCAAGCAGCGTTACAGCTGTTGCCTGGAGAGGTTTGTTTTTATGTGGAATCGACTTCAAAACCTTCCTAAAGCTTTTCTGGTTTCAGCTTACTATCTTATAGATAACTGCATAATAAACTTTTGTAATCATAGAATCATAGAATGGCCTGGGTTGACAAGGACCACAATGATGATCTGGTTTCAACCCCCCTTCTATATGCAGGGTCTCCAACCACCAGACCATGCTGCCCAAAGCCACATCCAGCTTTGCCTTAAATGAAGAAGAAACAGTGTGATCACTACACGGAAACAGTCCTGGGATTAATGACTTGCAACAGCATTACCTGCAGCATTTGTGATACTTATAAAGACTGAATTGGAAAAATAATCTCAAAATAACTGCTTCTAATCATGTAGGAGGAAGGGGAGGAGTGTGTTTAGTAACAAACTGTTGAGATTTATAGCCTCAGTAGCATTTAAAGAATGACAACAAAAGCAAACCAAAAAACCTAATAACGTATTTTGTTCATTTAAAACGAGTAGCAATTTGTTATGCAATGGTTTTGTCCGTATTTGAAAATTATAGTTACATTTTTTTTTAATGGATTGTATCATGAAGATACTGAAATCAGCATGACAGCCACAGTAATGGGCGGCCCTGTTTTAATTATGATCTCAATGTGCTTTTTCTTCAGAGTGATTAATAGTTATTATCTATTCTGTATATACAGAAATACAGCTGTGAGAATTTCTCATTAAAATCCCATGAAGTGGTTGCCTATTGTTCAGAAAGACTTTTCAAAAGCCAAGCAATGTAATCAGAAGTCCATTGTAAGTTACAGAGTGCATATATATGAACTTGGAGCATTTGGCAGTGTAGCTCTGTTGCAGTTCTGTGTTTCAGTACAGCAACACGCTTTGGTATTTCATTTTGTTGAGTACATATAATCACAGTTCCAGGCTAAAAGCATCTAAAGAAGCATCTCCAGATGTGTCTATCAGCTGTCTTGGGAATCCTGTACAAAAGGTGCTGCTTGTTAGATAGCAATCTGTATATGCCTCAGTGAAGCCAGGCTGGTGGGTGCAGAAAAGGAGGTTATATTCTTGCAGCAAAGGCTGCACAGCAGCACTACCCAGTGTGCAAAATAGCTGGCTTTCTCTGAAACGTAATGAAATAAAGCTTCATTTCTTGAAGGAAGACAGGACATCCAATTAATGTAGTTCCTTTTCCAAAATAAAAATGAGCTTGTGATTAATGAGAGTCTTTAATTATTCACGTTCCAAAGCAGTGAACAATAGATTAAATACCAGCTTTGCTTTAAGTAATGAAATCTAACTTACAAGAAACATTATCCTTGCCTAACTGCAGAGAACTCGGTATAAGCAAAGCATATGTCTCATAAATTAAACTCTGAATTTACTTGTGAAATTAAAGTATTTCAAATAAAATGGATTGCATAGAAGGGTGAGCTTGCAAGAAGGAAACTAGGAGATGGTGCTCCCATTTCACAAAATGAATGAATGCTGATGGATTCTGTTTGTGTACTTGGAATTTCTGATTCTAGTAACAGTTCTACTAACTCTTCAAGTAACAGTTCTGCTTCCATAACTGGCCTAAAGCTACTTGTAAAATTTACCTTTAAAACGAGATGATAAACGGAAATATTGCAGACTTTCAGGACAACCATATTAGAATGATGCTTTCCGTTATAGGATTGACGCAGTTAAGACTTAACGTTCTAGAAAGAGAGATGCAGTAATACTATTGCATTCATTCTGGGTTCCTTCCACTCCTAATCTCAAGTGAAATCACACTAGTTAGTAGGAGACAGGGAAACCATCCTCCCCCCGAAAGAATGACAGTATAAAGTGGGCAGCCATGGAAAACTTGAGTGAGTCCCTGAGATAGGATGCTGATGGCTTAATATTTTTTTTTTTCAGTAAGTTTTGAGTGTTTAAGTTAATGCACTCGAAATGTTTTCAATATAGACTTGTATTCTAACCATGGCTTTGGTGTTTTCAGCTGTGGGATTGGGATCTTGGTGCTTCCACATGACCCTGAAGTATGAAATGCAAGTAAGTATTGATAAGTCACTGTGAATCATTGTGTATCTTGCTGTGTAGTCATATTGCCATCTCTTGCTTAGATGAAACTTGTATAACAGGAGTTAATGTACCTCAGATATTGTACATGGCTCTTATTCCATGTGATGTTTTACACTAATAGATGTACATACTCCTAAAATAAAAGCTCTAATTGATTGCTTACTTTGGTGGAAGACACTTTTTCCATTGGGAAATCATACTACCTTCTGACTCATTGTACTTCAACATTCCTACAGCCGTGCTTTAATAGCAAGCAGTATAGACTACTGTTATTCACTGTATCATCTTTTTCAACTTAATGTCTTCTATTATATTTTCTATTGATCTAGAGATACTTGTAACACAAATACTGCAGTCAGTGTCTGCTGAGAAGCAATAGTAGAGTCTCTCTTATTCTCAAGCAGAAGGTATTCAGCAATCAGGCACTGGGCAGAAGGATTTGTCCTGATATTTCTCATTTTTTAAAGGGACATAGAGAGCTTTGTCCTGTTTTAGGTCTAAGGGTATGAAGGAAAATTGTCTTTAAATCAATGGATGAAATGCAGTTCAGTTCAAAATTAAGAAACCTATGCTGTATGCTAGGAATCTGTCTTTACACAGATTCTACATTGGTAGTCTTAACTTGAATGATAGCAGTCTACCAAAACAGAAGTGTGTATCATTTCAAACCATGTGAGTGTTCTGTCTGGCCTCCAGCTGCCATCCCACAAGAATGCAGGTCCCTTGGAGCCCATACTGTATCTGCCAGCCTTGAGAGGGTGTAGTGGAGACCCTGAGATAGCCTTATGCCTCAGCAACTGAACCAAGTCTTCTCTTAATCTTAATGGGACCTGAGACTACGTACATAGACACCAAAAATTAGATGTCTTGAATTTGAACCAAATTACAGTCTGTAGTGGTGCTTGCCTCCATGGTGCTCATTTTCAACTTTGTAGCTTGTGCTGGAGATAAGTCACAGTGGAGCATTCTGTTGCCATCATATAATTAATTATTTGCTGCTCTTTTTTTTGGTATGAAAAAAGTTTCTTTCTGGATCCATCTCCCCGGCTAATAGCTAATATAGGTTAATCCTATCTCAGTGGTAAAACTTACACCTTTTCATCTCTCTTCCCTCAGCTGCTTGCTCCTAACCCTGCCAGACTTTCACATCCACTATCATAGAATCATATATCCCAAGTTGGAAGGGACCCATAAGGATCATCAGGTCCAACTCCTGGCTCCATGTAGCTCCACCCAAAATCAGAATGTATGCTGTGGGGGCTTTGCCTAAATGCTTCTTGAACTCTGGCAAGCTCAGTGTGATGACCACTGCCCTGGAGAGGCTGTACCAGTGCCCTGTCACCCTCTTAATGAAGAACCTTTTCTTGATATCCAACCTGAACCTTCCCTGTAGCAGCTTCATGCTGTTCCCTTGGGTTCTCTTTCTTACAGGTGAGCAAGGCCACACTGAACCTCCGGATCCAGGCTTTAAAAAAGTGGGTGTTTGTTGTTGTTGTTGTTCTTTTTTTACATCCATGTGACTTTGCTGGTTATCACGTTGTTCTGGTGTTGCATCAGAACGACTAAGCATCCTACAGACCATGGTGTATAAAGGGTGAACAGAAGCAGAAGAGAGGGGAGCAGCAATGACTTGCATCATTTTTCCCCCTGGAGTAAAAGGCTTTATGTGAGCTAAAGTACACTTATTATTTTGGCAGCCAAGTTAAATCTGCAAGTGGCCCATAATACTCTGCTTACTAAGTGATGAATCACCACAGAAGAAACATTTCAACTAATAAATACTCTTTTCTTGTTCAATTTCTCTCTTGTTATGATTCAAAGTCAGCACTGACAGATGTCTGAAGCGAATTTCTTGACATTTGTTTCAGTCTTAATACTGTAAATGGTCAATTCACATGCTTTAATTAAGGGAAATGTGAAAGCTTTGCTCTCAAAAGCAGTTCCTGAGAATTCTTTTTTTCTGAAGCAACCACCTTTCTCAATTTTTTTTTTTTTGGTCTTATTTGTTCCACCACGGGTTGCGGGATCCAAAATACTTATTTAACCAGCTAAATCAGCTCACAAAGTTCCCTTCTATACATGTTCCTTCTGCGTTCAGATATCCTGTGACAGCATTTTGGGAAGGATGAATTCCTTTTGAGACAGAAGCCATTGTCTTCTGCAGGCAAATCCTAAGTAGGATCTTTGGAGACTCTCTTTGCTGTTATTGTTCTGTCCCTGAAAAGCTGCCAGCATATAAACTTTGGGGTATACACAGCTGTCTAAACGTGAAAGTATTTTCTATCTTGTATTTCTCATTCTTTTCACCCTCACTTTCTTTTATGAGACCTTGAATCACTCACGCTCTTAAAGAACTACGGATGAATTAATCTTGCAGATAATTCTTTTCAGACTTGGTGAAAGTACCACTGATCTTATAATTAACAGTAACTATTATTATCAACTGGAATTCTGCTGTTGCTTCTTTCTTTTTCTCCCTAAGACATCGCAACAGTGATGAACTCATCTGGTGGCAAAGTACCACCTAGCATGCCCGTTGGCTTCATCTGCCCATTGTTCCTAATGCTTTCTTTGTGCTACCTATTGCAGTCCCCAGCCCTATAATTCAGGGTTTAAAACCTTTTTCCTGCAGTCTTAGCTGGGTCACCTACTGGAGGCATTTCTCCATGGGTCAGACAAGCATGGCTGCTGGCTGGAGAGGCACTGGTGGTATGTATAAAGAAGAGCAAGACCTGCCCTTTCAGTGGCTTAGATCTGTTTAGCTGTATTGTGAAATATTTCCTGAAGGTTTCTGTGACCAAACCCAAGGAAAGCTTATAGTTCATGCTCTGGATAATTCATCTTCAGTAAAGAACTAGCTCACTTTTTCCTATATATTCAGAACTAAAATAAATTTTTTGCCTGTGCAATTCACCCAGTGCTCCCAAATGGAGGGGAATCAAGTCATATCATTATGCAGAAAGATGTGAACTATTTAACCATCCTTTACCAGTAACGGGAAGGGGGTTTTTGTACAACCTTGGCCATCAATGACTTCCAGCATGATGGAGGAAATAGATCAAAATGGCTTTGCATCAGGTTCTTGTTTTTCTTAGGAAAAAGTCCATTGTGCTGTGGGAGTAACAGTTCTAAGGTGGCTCAGTGTTAGCGTTTGATCCATGCATGACGCATCAGAGGCTGTGGATCTTCACTGATTCATTCACTTGCTTTGGCATTTTCCTGATTTTCAGTCCTTCATGGAGAACTCAGTCAACTGTATTAAGAGCAGAAATGTGGTGGTGTTTTTTGAGAAAAGAAATAGGATAAAATAATGCTATGAAGCTGTGTTTCTTTCCTTTTTTTTCCCCCCTCTTGGATAAATACATCACAATGTACAGTGTATGTGTGCTGTTCTTGAGAAATCACCTCTCTGGTGTTAACTGTTTTAATTCCATCCAAACTGAGGTGGATAAATAGCACTGATCTCCAAAAAACTAAAAAAAATATTTAAAATAAGACATTATTTGGCCGTCACAATATGAAAGTCAAGCAAAGAAACCCACAGATACCAGAAAAAGCCATCTCAGAATTAAAACAGTGTCAGAAATGACCAAAATTAGGAAGTAAACCTTCGAGCGTATTTCAGGGTGCTTCCTAATGGGCTCAAGTTTTATTATACATTCTGGAACAATGATATCATTACAGTTTGTGATGCTTGCATAGAAGCAGCTTGTATAGAATGTATTGTAGAAGCTTATATGTGATACTGTAGAAGCTTGTATAGAACGTGACTGCATCGAGCAGGATCCAAATGGTGTGGTCATAATGTAATGTAATATTCCAAAGATCCAGTGTAAGAAGTTTATTAATGCAGCAACATTTCAGTAGTTGAATAGGATTTGATACTGCCTCGTAACGAAGTTCATTTGAGAAGGTGGATATTTGGAATGATACAAAAGTCCCATTTTCTTATGTCTTTTCTCCCCTTAATTAACTTACATAGGCGTGTCAGTTAAAAGTAGTTTTCATGTTTTGATGTCTCTGCTTTTTGTAGCTGTTGGATGAACTGCCAATGATATACAGTTGTTGTGTGTTTGTCTACTGCCTGTAAGTATTTGTTAAATGGTTTTTTCTTCCCTGAATATTTTTGAAACGCTAGGCTTTGTAATATAGAATATGTGGAGCTCAACAGAGAGGCTGACATTGAGGCTTTTACTGCTTTCAATGAGATCTCAATTTAGCCAGTAGTACAACATTGTGACTTGGCCATTAGAGCATCAAGTTGGCTTAAATCCTCGTTTTGGTAACTTAGAGATGTCTTCCCAGTGTTTGTTTAGCAGGAAAGCATTAAAGAGTTGTGCTGCATCCAACCAGAGCTGTGATACGTGGTATGTAAACAGCTGACAACAGAAAATCACTTCAGTAATAGAAACCAAATTATCAGTGTGGCAGTTAACTGCAGTTATGTTTTTATGACATAATCTGACTTTACGTGCAAATTTCAGACTTCTGGTTAAAGCTGCTTTCCACTCATCTGGAAAAGCAAAGCAAAAAAAAAAGGCGTTCAGTGCAAATTTTGCGAAGAATGTCTTGGAACATTCATGACAGCTCGATGCTATGCCAGGATGGTTTGAACCGTTTAATTTCAGGAACAATGTGATATTTGGTGACTGTAAAGATACAGTAAGCTATTTTTCTTGCCTGCTGCTGCAAGGCCTGGATTGAATACAATTTGTTGCATTGCTTGGAAAATGCAAATGATAAAAAGGACATGTTGCAAACAGAAATTAATTGTCTTGTTGCTTTTGAACATGTGATCAAATATTCAACTTGCAAACTGGATATATTTTTTTGTAAAGGCTACAGGTAGCTTGCAATGGAGATGGGCTGCGATAGAACTAAAGCTACATCTTGTAGAAATTACCATCAGTTTGTGATTCATACATTAGTACGATTTGTGCAAACCGAGGAGCAGAATAATAACGTCTCTTAGTGGGAATATTTCCATTGTAGCTCCCTGTCTCCTTGAAATTGCCTTTGCATTCATTTTGTCTGACGTGAGTGTGATTGGAGAAAGGATGAGGAGAGGCTTTAGAAAGCCATTTGAAAAAATAATCACACTCATTTTGTGCAGTGGTTACTGCCGTCTTCAAAAGAACTGAACTCTGTTACTGCGCATCCGGCTCTAACACGACTCTGTATGTTTGGTTGGTAGCAATTAAAATGCTGTGAAGAACGAGCTAATGTTTGGTTCAGGAAGCCTTTAATAATCATTCTGGTTTTCTTGGGTGTAGTTGGGGTGGCTCTGCACGGGATTCTCCCTCATACATCATTCAAGCCCAGTGACTCAGGCCGTTCAATTACTTCGGCAATGCAGTTTGCAATGTAACGCATTATGCTGCCACACTGATTATATTCCAGATATTCCTACGCATTTGTTTTCTTTTTGTTTTATTCATCCATGCTGATGTCTTTTCCAAAAGCTTATGAAGAGTTCACTGGTTTGTAAGGTGGATCCCTTCCCACAATGACTTTAGCTCACAGACGTGATGCTTTGGGGCAGTTGTATTGCATTTCAAACTCATGTCTAGTTTGTCACCCATCACCCCTTAAGCACCTTTGAAAATTGTTTATGCTTTCTCCATTTGTCCTGCTAATTGGTTTATTTTCAGTACATGCATAAGCTTATTGTTGGGTTTTTTGTTTGTTTGCTTTTGATAAATGCATCCTTTATGTGATAAGTGATGAATGTTATCACTCTCCTTTATGTTCTGTTCCAGGTACGAATGTTTCAAGTACAAGAACACAGTCAATTATCCAATGCTTTTCATTTTAATAACATACAGCTTCATAGTCAGCATAGTAAGTAACTTTTTCTGATTCCTCATTTTCACCTGCGTGTTGGCAGCCTCCTGTCACAAAAGCAATCCTGAGTCGCTCCCACTTCCAGTGAAGAGTGGCTGTTGGTGGGAAAATTACATACTGGCCTTAGTAAACTGAAACTTTTCTCTCTAAACTACTAGACAGAATCAGTGAAGAGGAAACAACACAGTAATCCAATTGCTAGAATAGGAACATGAGGAAAACAGGACTGAGGAGTCCTTTTAGAGGGCTGAAGCACCTCCCCTGTGAAGACAGGCTGAGGGAGCTGAGTTTGTTCAGCCTGGAGAAGAAAAGGCTGCAGGGTGACCTCATTGCAGCCTTTCAGTACCTAAAGGGAGCCTACAAACAGGAGGGGAGTCAACTCTTTGAAATGGTAGATGGGAACTGGTTTGAAGTTGAAGGAGGGAAGGTTGAGGTTGGATGTCAGGGGGAAGTTGTTTACAGAGTGGGAGAGTGGTGAGGTGCTGGAATGGCTGCCCAGAGAGGCTGCCCCGTCCATCCCTGGAGGTGTTCAAGGCCAGCTTGGATGGGGCTCTGGGCAGCCTGGTCTGGTATTAAATGTGGAGGTTGGTGGCCCTGCCTGAGGAGGGGGGTTGAAGCTTCATCATCCTTGAAGTCCCTTCCAACCCAAGCCATTTTATGATTCTATGATTCCTTTTAGGTCCCTGAGGAAAACTCTTTGACAAAAATGATAATAATGTTCATCAGGCTGCAAGAAGTGAACTGTAATGGACTGTTATATTGAGGGCTGCTTTAAAACAACAGCCCAAATAAGAAAGGAGCATTACTGATTAAGAAGCGAGATTCAGTGCAGTTTCAATTTCTAACTTGATTCCCTTTCTCAATGCAAACAGCTACCTGCACGAACAAAATGACTTTTGCACAGGCTGTCAGCCACAGATGGAATCTATTTATTTTTCAGTGATAAAGGTTATTTTATTATAATAGTGATACAGGTCTTCTTCCTTTAAAAGACTTGTCTTCTGTTTTGCACCTCCTAAGCTTTCTTTTCTTTACGATTGTGGCAAGTTATGCCTAGGGCACAGTGCCTTTCTGTCTCCAAAAACAGCTTAAATGAACTGTGTGACCAGCATGTTTATTAACTACTGGCTTTTGGTAAAAAGAACTGAAATATTATTGTCAAAAACATTCATAATAGCAAATCAAAGCAAAGTACATCATCTTCTTGCAATGCTTATCAGCAATGTGCCTGGCAATTTCAGTATTTTAATTGTTTTTGTGTGTGTTACAAGTCTGTTAAATGAGAGGAGGTTTTAGATGTTAATTTCTCTATTTGTGCTTTCAAATGTAAAATAAATCCACGGTTTAAAACGTGTCGAAGAAACCCCAGATTTTGCCAGAGGAAACTTGAAATGTTTAACCAGCTTTAATGGTATATGGGTAGACCCTCATTTTTATTCTAACAGAACAAGCCTTGGCTGTATTTAAATCAATAATGTTATGGCTGTTCTCTATTGCAACTTATTTATCTCTTTTTAATCTTTGCAGGTTTACTTAAAATTGAAACAGCCTGTATTCCATCAGGTAAGCCCTGCTCTGTTGGAGAAGCTGGTTTTGCTTTAAACCACGTTGTTTTATTGGAATGTCATATAGGGTGCTATAGCTGGAAGGAAGAATGGAAGGCAAGCACCATTTGCTTTTCACTTTGTCTTTAAGCAGCACTGCTGCCTGTCACATTGCCATCCTGTTACTTGATGACCTGAAAAACTGGTAGGTTTGATATGTGTTGTTTTAATATTTGACCTAGTGGCCTGCGTGTTTTTTCATCAGCGTAACAAATGTAACAAGAGGAAGGCCTTAATAAGTCCTGATCTGCTTTATTCTGTTACTGGCTGCTGTTAAACAGGTGTTGACATGGTGTAGGCAGTTTAGCCCCATGGTCTTCTCTCCCTTTTTTCAGTATCAACTTTCTTTTTTAACTATTCAGTTTTAATTTGTATCAATTCAAGCTGTATTTAAATGGAGGATACTTACAGGGTTCTGTGGTGACCTTATTGCCATTGATTCTGTGTGACAGGCTGAGAGAGCTGGGGCTTTGCAGCCTGGAGAAGAGATGACTTCAAGGAGACCTTATTGCAGCCTTCCAGTACCTGAAGGAGCCTACAGGAAAGCTGGGGAGGAACTTTTTATAAGGCCAGATAGCAACAGGATGAGAGAAAATGGTTTTAAACCGGAAGAGGGTAGATGTAGAACAGATATTAGGAAGAAATTCTTTACTGTGAGGGTGGTGAGACACTGGCACAGGTTGCCCAGTGAGGTTGTGGATGCCCCCTCTGGGAAGCATTCAAGGCCAGGCTGGATGGGTCTGTGAGCAACGTGGTCGAGAGGGAGGTGTCCCTGCCTATAGCAGGGGGTTGGAACTAGATGATCTTAAAGGTCCCTTCCAACCCAAACCATTCTATGACTCTACGATTCTATGGTTGTACAGGCTTTAAGAATACATTTGGTACAGGCTCTTTTGTAGCTACGCTGTCCGAAATTATTAATGTGCGTCTGCTGGTGTCAGCGTAAGACATGCATCACTTGGCCATTCACAGGACTTTAGATGCCATGCTTGCTTGTCTATGGCATGTGTAGCTTTCCTTCTTTTATGACTTTTTTTTTTTTATGAAGGATAACAGCAGAAAAACTGCCGAGCAAAATCACGGAGCTCTTTGCAGGACAGAGCTTTAAAGCCTTAATTTCAGAAATTGGTAGTGCCATCAGTTGTCAAAATGTGCGTGCTTCATCAGCAGTCATAATAATGATACATGCTTCCTGTTGCTGGATCAGTAAAGTGCTGGTGAATAAAATAAATTCTCAATTGCTCCAAATGATCTCTCTTAGAAACAGGAATTGTGAACTCTACCTATAGATAAAAAGAGAGACTCGCAGGTGTTTTTTTACCCCGTTTATTAAATTGCATTTGACCATCCTGCTTTTATTTTTGTCGGGAAGATATTAGGTGGGCTGAAAATTGCAATTTCTGATGCTTTCACTGAGCTGGTTGTAACTAGCTTTGAATGAAGAGATTTTAAATATATATGTATATTTTACAGTAGCGGAATTTAGTACTGATGTTGGACTGTTTTATTTCTCTAATTACCTACTCAACCTACATTTACTGCGATAAGTATATCGCAGCTTCACTGTAGCTCAGTTTGGGGTGTTCACGTGGGTATAGTTCCACATGACAGATATTAAGATAAATATTACGACCTGTCTGGAAAGAGAAATAGGGAAACTTGAACTTGCTGCCCTAAAGCACTAATTTTTTGCAACCAGTTTCTGTTTGGTTCTGTGTATGAATTCCCTGTAACAATTTATACGTGAAGAATCAATGTAGAAAAGATTTAGGCCAGTAAAAGTGCTGAACTACTTCTAACTCTTCCCAAATTGATTTTTATGCAGAACATACAGTTATGGCCAAATACCAAAGTCTTAAGTACTGCAGACATATTTTTTTTTCCATAATCTATGCCAAATATGTTGTAAATCTGGAGGAAACATTGCTCTGACTCACAGCTAAGCGAGGTTATTTTCTTAATTCTTGTCCTCTGTATAATTACAGTAGGTATTTTCCAGCTGAATGGGTTGTATAGTCTTGAAGGTTAAGCATTAAATATGTTTGTACCATCATGGTGTAGCCCATAGTCTCAGTCCCAAGCTGTATGAGAAAGCAGCATTAGGACATAAAACAGCATATGATTCCTCTAGGTATTTGTGGTCATCATCATTTGCCAACCTTGCAGAAAGGAGAATAACCCCCTGGACACCTTGGTATTGTTCATTGTTACAGTGTGTTTTTTCCTCTAAAAGGAGAGCAACAAGGCTCTTGGGTAGATAAAGGGTAGATAACAGCAGGACAAGGGGAAACGGTTTGAAGTTGAAGGAGGGAAGATTCAGGTTGGATATCACAGGGATGTTCTTCACTGTGAGAGTGGTGAGGTGCTGGAACAGCTGCCCAGAGAGGTTGTGGATGCCCCGTCCATCCCTGGAAGTGCTCAAGGCCAGGTTGGATGGGGCCCTGGGCAGCCTGGGCTGCTATTAAATGTGGAGGTTGGTGGTTCTGCCTGTGACAGTGGGGCTGAAGCTTCATGATCCTCGAGGTCCCTTCCAACCCAGCCATTCTGTGATTGTATGAAGAATGGGAGAGGATTCCATTACATTCAGTACACAGGAACCAAGCTTCGGTTCTCAGTGAATTATTTTCCACTTTCCTTCCAAACGTGGGCTCATGAATTGCATATTGCCAGCAGAGCATTATGGGAATTCAGTTTGTTACTCATGGTACTGTGGCATTAGAGACCAGCTTCTTATTCTCCATTCAGGCATTACAGGTCTGCAGGGGTCTCAGTGCTTCAGCCATGGGAGGAATGAGATGTGTATTTTAGTTAACTGGGCACTACACATCATTATAAGGAAAAAATACTTAAAAGTGATCTGTTGGCTTTTCTTTTTTTTTCTGATAATCAAACAAAAGATAGCACTAGTCTATACAGGCTTGTATTGTTTTGCTTATATCAAAATTTCTATGTCTAAAGCCCTATTATACCAAATTTCCATGCTACGCAGGCATAGGTCCCAGTTCTGTAGGCGTTCTGAAGCCAGCATCATTGACCTCTCCTCTTTCCCATCCAGCACACTAGTTTTATGTCTGATGGGGAACTGAACAGGTTAAAACTGTTCAGAATAAGTTTTAAATCAGATTAGTTGCTTATTCCTGTTTAGCACACGTGTATTTGTGCTTATGGGATGAGACGGATGGAGGAAGATTGGCAGCAGGCGTGGAGTCATCCCCAGACAGACAAGTTAAAGGCAACCCTCTAAGTACAAGAAATGCCCCAGAGAGTTAAATTTTCAGTCATATGTCTCATGGGTGGCCTTCTAATATGATACAGCCTAGAAGACTCATCTGCAAAGCATTTTCCATCCGGATTTGTTTACTTGCTCCGTACTGTATACTGGCTGTACAGGTCTCAAAATCTTCATTCAGTGATTGGGCCAAGCTACATGAATAATGAAATAAATGTAAAATCCTTTACTATTTGCTTAGTCATCTGCTGCAGGAGTTTGAAGCAAATTTCTAACAGAGGTAGTTAAAAGGTAAACAAAATTAGATGAAGCCTGACCTGACAGCTTTTTTTGACAGCTGCTTTTTCTACATTAGGAAATGCAGTTAAAAAATCTTTTGTATAGACATTACAAAAGTGTTGATATGTTCTCCCATGAGTAACAGGGCAAGCTGTAGAAGGAGATCAGTATGAGAATTGCAAATATGGTAAGGGAGTGAGTAGTGCAAAATGACCGAGGGAGATGATGAAAGGCAGACTTGGTCTGGACTTTCTCAGATTGGTTATGGGAGTGTTTTCATTTAATGACCCGCAGCAGGAAAAGAGTCACATCCTGATGATATTTATGATGATACGAATCTCAGAGACATCACTAAGTACAGAGGAAGATGAAGAGCGAACTGGGAGGCATGGAGGGCTAACACTGCCAAGGAGGGGGTAGTATTTGAAATGATTCAGAATGGAAGAACTGATGGGCACATTCCAGCTACTCCTGTCATAAGCTGTGCACAGATCACTGAAGGAGGAGAGAGCCTGGATGTGTTTGTTGATCACAGCATAATAATATGACCTGTGACTTTTCTGCAGCGATGAGAGAAGTAAACCATGTGTACTGGATTTACAAGTTATGGTGATTTTAGATTAAGAGGGAGTGAGCGTGAGAGGAAAAGATATTTCATTTGCTCAAATGAATAAAATTATCTTCAGTGGTGTTTTAAGCATGCAAATGGAAAGAAGAAAGAAGAATGACTTCAGAGGCTAGTATGAAACTTGAGTATTGAATTGCATATGGGAGCGTGAAACTGAAAGAAGGGTGTGTTATGGCACAGTATACCCCGTTTAGACTTAGAGCTTCCCATTTTGGGGAATATCTGTGGGCAACACACAGTGTCCTGCAGCTCTCCAGCGTCCTTCTTCCTGCTAAGGCAACAGTCAGTTGTAGCTTTTTGCCTTAATGATATTGCACCTTTTAGCGGTTTCCTGCTTTTTACGTGCTCAGGTTGCCAAGCAGTCTGTTAAAAATGATCTTTTCAGAGCATGTCTTCAGCACAGAGCTTTTCATACTCAGGCATTGTCCTGCTGAAGAACAAGTGTAAAACAATTCAAGTGAAATTTTACTCTTAAGTTACGCAACCTCACTTCCAGAAAACAGGTACAGCTTTCACTCTGGCAAGTACCTCTACCTGCATAGTAGCTTAGGGAGTGTGAAAAGATGTCCGCAGTCTGCAAAGGATGAGCTCTATGAGTCATTGAAGGGGAAGCCAAGAAAAGCTTGGTTAACTGCTGCAGACCGTGTCCCAGGAGCTCTGGAAGGCTGCTCAGCGCCGTGCAGCAGTGGTAACTTGCATGTTGTGATGTAATTGAGACCAAACCAGGTGAATCTGGGTTGGCTCAGTAATGAGCTGTTGGTGCCACACGTTAGTGCTGAACAGCAATAAGACTGTCGTCAGATACTCAGTGTTACTGTGGGAATTGCCTTTCCTTTTTACTTCTGCTCAGATTTCTTTCCTAGCCACGCATGAATATGTCTGGTGTCTTTGCTGTAAATCTCAAATACAGTTTCTAGCTTCAAGTACTATTTCTTGATAGATGGTTTGGATATTAATAGGTAAGTAGTAGTTGCAACGAACCCCAAATCTCCAAGTGTGATTCCCAAAGTGTGCATGAATATTTGAGGCTCATGAATTTGTTAACAGAGAACAGACAGGAGGACAGGAGCAGAAGAAATACAAGTGGAAATAACAGGTTTTCTGTACTAGAAGAGTAGATGAACCAGTTTGATACATTTCCCCTGGTGTGGAGGACAAAGCTTGCTTCTGATGCACACAAAAACAAATGTCTGATTTGCTAAACTACCTCTACTCAAAGATAAACTACCTCTATCTCAAAGATGCTGCTGAATACTGAGTGCTGGAATGCTTGGGTCCCATTTGTCAATAGGGAAGCATGCTGTTCATATATGTCCTTCTCACCAGGTAATAACTCAGTATGAAGAAGACTTTGAGTTTTTCCCCATTGGAAAGATACAGGTTTGGAAGCTGAAATAATCATATTGTAGACTCATAAAATCATAGAGTGGCCTGGGTTGAAAAGGACCACGATGATCATCCGGTTTCAACCCCCCTGCTATGTGCAGGGTCACCAGCCACCAGACCAGGCTGCCCAGAGCCACATCCAGCCTGGCCTTGAATGCCTCCAGGGATGGGGCATCCACAGCCTCCTTGGGCAACCTGTTCCAGTAGAGGGGAAACCGTTACGGACAACAGAAGAAAAGGTTCTGCTGTTTTCTCTCATTTAAATTGTAGTGCAAGTGCTCTTTTGCTTACAATTTAAAGGCGCTGTAAGGCAGAATTGCACAAAGCTTGCTTGGGTTTTCACGTGTCACTGAAGTGATACATTAAAGAACAACAACAAAGGGAACCGAAGGAATTGAGAAATCTGAATAGACTTGAATTACGGTAGATATTTTTTATTTTATTTTTTACTTTATCCCTTGGGTGGGCAGATAATAGCTGACACACTTTTTTTTTGGCATATTTATAATAGTAAATCCATGGGTGGTAGAGGAATAAAAGTAAACACTGCTCTCAAAAGTATAAACTGGTCTATGCTGCACTGTTTATAGACACCTAGTAAGCAAAAGCTGTCATAAGACGTGCAAATCATAGCAACACCTCCTGGATGTTTTTGCCTGTGGTGTGAAGAGAAAGATTGGAGCACACAGAGCAGAACGCTTTGTTGTTCCAGTCTTTCATGGGCTTTTAAGCATGAATGTTGTGTTTTACTGCTAACAACCTATTTGTGTGGGGGAGTGGAAAAGGCAAGAAATTGAAGTGTCAGCTGCGCGTGAATTTTTCTTTTGTCATTGCGAGGGTCCTTTTTCCTTCCCACGTTAAGCCTGTCCCCTTCCACAAGCCATTAAGAGATACTGAGGCAGTGGCTCTACAGCTTTTCAGAGCTTTCCCTTTTTCCTGCTTTTAGCAGCTGCAAAAATAACATTTGTAGGCAGTGTTTTACCTGGGCTTTAGGCTGGATGCAAGCTGTGTTTCTGTGGACTTAATGTAGCACTGTTCATTTCGTTCCTTGTATAAAGAGACAGAGAAGTTACATAGCAAAAGCTTTGAAGGTCATTCAGTTGGATTAGATGATCTTGCTGGTCTTTTTCAACCTTAGTGATAATGATTCTCTTAAGCAAATTGGTGAAAGTCTCTCACTTCATGGGTTGGTTTTTCTGTAACCATGCTGCAGAACTGTGTTTTGTCAATGCAAATTGTAGGTGAGAACCACAAGAAAATGAGATCAGGCCAAGGAGTCTTTCCAGAACTTTCTTGCTTTAGAATAGATTACTGGATTTGGTTAGGAAAGCAAAAGCTCTTTGAAATGAGTAAAATGCTATTCAGGAGCAGTGTGCTCTTGCAGCTTGGAAAGCAAATGGGATCCTGGGCTCCATCAGAAGAGGGATGGCCATCAGAGACAGGAAGGTGATGGTCCCTCTCTACTCTGACCTCGCGAGGCCTCATCTGCAGTACTGCATCCAGGTCTGGGGCCCCCAATACAAGAAAAACAGGGAGCTGTTGGAGAGGGTCCAGAGGACGGCCACAAAGATGATCAGAGGGCTGAAGCACCTCTCCTATGAAGATAGGCTGAGGGAGCTGGGCTTGTTCACCCTGGAGAAGAGAAGGCTGCAGGGTGACTTCATTGCAGCCTTTCGGTACCTAAAGGGAGCCTACAGACAGGAGGGGAGTCAACTCTTTGAAAGGGTAGATGGGAACTGGTTTGAAGTTGAAGGAGGGAAGATTTAGGTTGGATGTCAGGGGAAGTTCTTTACTATGAGAGTAGTGAGGTGTTGGAACAGCTGCCCAGAGAGGTTGTGGATGCCCCGTCCATCCCTGGAGGTGTTCAAGGCCAAGTTGGATGGGGCCCTGGGCAGCCTGGTTGAGTATTAAATGTGGAGGTTTGTGGCCCTGCCTGAGGCTGTGGGGGATTGGAGCATCAGGATCCTCGAGGTCCCTTCCAACCCAGATCATTCTGTGATTCTGTGATTTAACTTTTAAATTTAGTCTGTATTTGTCAATGTGATGGAGAGGTAAACTCTCCCAGCAATGGAGAATTGCAGCAGTGCATGGAGCACGCAGCAGTAAGCAGTCCCAGCACTACATCCCCTTTCCAACTTCAGACGGTGCTGATGAGCATTCAATACCGGGGCCATACCTAGCAGATTTTCTGACTTATGTGCTGCACTCCAGCAAGGGAACTGGAATTAGTTTACAGTTTTGTGTAAAGTACAAGCCAGAACGAATTAGCTTTCCCAAATAGTTTTGCTTTGTTTACAGAGCAGTATGCACGTAGCAATAGAGTAGTTACCGCATTTATTTATCTCATGCTGAATGCAAATAGAGAGCTGCTGAGCTGCATGGCTTTACATAGTCAGTATTGGAGCTTCTATCTCCTGTCAAACGTAAAGAATCCATTGTCTGACATGTTCTGAATGTATGCACTGATAATACGGTGTGTGCTACTAACATCATCTTTAAAGCTAAAGTGAGTTTGGAAGATGGCCTTTATGGACTTCTGAACGGCCGGTTTTATTAAATGCTGTTACAGCAATCTGTTTTGTGTCAGGTGAATGGTTGCATGCATATGCTTGAGGGATATTAATAGCAGAATGCTCCCGTTATGGCAGAGTCTTGAAGACAGGATAGTCTAAAAGAAGGAAAGAGATGAGGTTGACCTAATGTGGTGAAGACACTAGCATGTAAATGAGCTGTTCTGTGAGGTGTAAAGTGGGTTTTTATCACAGTGAAGTGATGCCACTGGTGTCTGAAAATCCTCTGTGCTGCATTGGCTTGTGCATCACTGTTCAGGCATGGCAGACTCCATTGCTTCACTTTGTTAGTCTATATGTCTCGGAGGTGGTATTATGTGAATCCTAAGGCTGTGGAGAAAGAAATGGAGAGTGATTTGAAAATCATGAGGCAGGAAAGAAATGATTATTTTGACCTTTTATTTGTCAAACCATTACGTTCAACTTCATTGAGCTTACAGTGAGACAGATGTTGCTCATGGGACTTCTCAGAGCATGCGGCCTTTTCTCTGTATATGTAGACTGAATCCTAACAATTTGGGAATAGATGATTTCAAATGCTCCCTGGGAAGTTTCTTCCATGCTGGTTCTCGGTGTGGGCGTACTGCATAGACTCTTGAAGTGTTTTCCTTCAGAAAAAATATTAATCAAACGTAAGTGAGGGAAGTATAACTTTCAAATGTGTTTTCAACTGATGTTTATGCAACCGGGGGTTAAAATTTACAGCTAGAGAACAAGTAATGGGAGTGAGTTACCGTTTTGATGCCAAGGTGTTTACTGAGTGCCATCTAGTGTTTGCTTTTTAATTCAAGGAAATGAAGCAGCAGCTTTGCACAACTGACTTTTCCCATAATTGCATACACAGTGTGATTATAACCTTGTTTCTATTTGTCTATTTTATGGAAGACCCAAAGAGAAATTTAGCAGGGATTCTATTTTCTTCAGGCTAAGAAATAACAGTCAAGATGCAAACAGTTTTATTCAGTTACTATTTTATAAAGTCTCTGGAATACCACTGCTGACCTTTCTCTCTGCTTTTATTTACAGATCATGTATGGAACACTAGTTTCTGTTATAGTTCTACGATCTGTTTATATAGTATTATGGTAAGTGTTATTACGTACTACTAGTAGCCCAACATTATGAGCTACATCTTAGCATGTGTATCTTTTCTAGTGGCCATAACATGGGAAATGAGTAGTGGCAGAATTTCTTTTAACTGCGTACACAGTGTTAGTTCACCTGCTGTGGTTGAAAGAGAACACCCCACTTCCTTGCATTTTCTTGAAGCCATCAAGTTATCATCAAACAAAGCTGATACCTCTACACTTGGAGTCAGTATTCATCAGTCAGAATGTTCCTTTCCACATCCCTACTCAAGTATCTAAAAATTCAAAAGTAAAAGATAGTAAATAAAAAATGTAAACAATAGTTTTCACTACACTTTTGAATAGGTACATTTAGATGTGTGTGTATATATAATGGAAATAGTAATAAAGAACACTTTCATAACAAACAGGAGGCCGTTATATGTGGAGAAACATTAAGAAGTATCAGAGTGTAGAGTTGGTGGATAAACCTGAAGAAAAAAGAATTGAATTGATACTGGGATAAATATATTCCTTTAGCTCTCAGGGCTCAGTCAGTTGCCCTTTCCTGTCTCTCCACTGGTGGGGAGTTGACTTTCTCATGAGTTTGGGAATTGCCTCTGAAAATCACCAATTTTTCCCTGTATTATTTGTTGAAGTTAAATGTTAAACTTTGTTTTTAGCTCTGTATGTAACTGTTCAGGAACACAAGGAAAAATATAACAAAAGATGTGAATTTAAAGTGGATTTGCTGAATCACCTTTCAATTGCAATTTCAGTTAATTTGGTTTGACTTTCACAGAATCACACAGAATGACCCGGGTTGGAAGGAACCTCAAGGATCATGAATCTCCAACCCCCCTGCCAGGCAGGGCCACCAACCTCCCCATTTACTACACCAGGTTGCCCAGGGCCCCATCCAACCTGGCCTTGAACACCTCCAGGGATGGGGCATCCGCAACCTCTCTGGGCAGCCTGTTCCAACACCTCACCACTGTCATAGTAAATGTAAAGTAAACTTTCCCCAAGAAATTTCCACAAACCAAGCATCAATGTTCACAGACTTCCATTAAGGAAAAAAAAAAACCACCTTAAATGGATTGCGTGTTGCTTGCAGCTATAGAAACAACAGCAGCTTAAAGACACTTTTCAAATCCATGTACATGGAAATTTTAATCATAGCATAGAGATCTTAAGTGATGTTGCCTCTGTTCACATCCAAGGAGAATCAAGTTCGACTCGATCTAATTTGTTCTTGTACAAGGATTCAGCACAGCTCTAATCATTTAGATTAAATCTCTATGTAGATAAGCTCTTGGGTCTGTTGCCTTTCCAGTTCTGCGAATTCCACTCTTGTACACGCTCGTTATTTCTGAAACATTGCCATTATGAGACTACCAACAATACCACCATCCTTCTAGGATTTCATCCAATGTTTTCCACCAGCAAAGTTAATCTCTGAAGTTCTGCCTACTTTTTCCCTTCGGTTTTAGAAAGTTTTGGAATGTATTTTCCTAATTAACTAGATCACTTCATTGCAACGCTACAAAGACTGACTTCCCTTTTCAGTTATATTGATGCAAACTGTGGTTAGAAAGTTGAGATGCGGAAAGAAGCTTTGCTACCCTGATAGTGCCCTTTCTCTTCTCGAAAAGCCAGCCCTGATTATACTTTTGGATTTACTTCCTCAAAATGCATTTCTGTCTTTCTGTTTGTAGTTCTAGCGGTTGTCCAAGCCTGTTCTAACTTACATTTTGACTGCTGTTTCTGCTTTTCTTTCTTTAATATGAGTCATATGAAGTTAATACATGTTTCCTAGTGCAGGGCTGGAAGTTGCTCTGAGCTCTGTGTACAGATCTTAAAGAGCAGTACCTAAATCCTTTCATGCTGCTGCCTCCTCCTATCCCCACTATTTGTTATCATTCCTGCCCATTCCCCCCGGCTTTTCATCATTTCTTGGTTCTGCTTCTTTCCCAAAATTATGACTTGGCAAATGTTGTCCTGTGTTCATAGAGCATGTTCCCTGTTAATGAGTGATGCCAGCCTCTCATACTCCTTCACAAAACAACACTAGTTACTCTCTGAACAATTCTAGCTATAATTATCTAATTACCAGCATCTATAATGTACCATTCAGTGCTCTTTCATGTCCTGGACTTGCTCGTATCTCTAGAGCACTGAGTCGGGATTATTACAGTGTTGTTGCCCTGAGAGATGATAGAGAGATGATGGATGCCTTATCCCTGGAGGAAACTTTCAAGGTCAGGCTGGATGGATCTTTGAGCACCTGATGGAACTGTAGTTGTTCCTATTTATTGAAGGGGGGTGGATGTCCTTTAAGCTCAGAAAAGACACTTCCAACTAAAATATTTTTGTGATTCTATGAATACTTACACAGCTTAAATTTGAAGTTGATATCTTCTTAAATGAAGCACTTTACATGTATGTTATAGTATTTATGTGTGCTACAAGCTGCTTTTAAAGCATATTGAACTAAGCTCAGTTATTTCTCTTTCTCTCTTTAGGGTATACCCATGGCTTAGAGGTCTAGGCTATACATCTTTAACTGTATTTCTAATGGGATTTTTCCTCTGGAATGTGGACAACATTTTCTGTGAGAAATTGAGGTGAGCACTTTCACTTTGTCTCGCTAGCTCGTAATCTTATAGCATAAAGCATTGTTTTCTTTGCTGTGTATATTCAAGTCTATCTCATGGTATGTTTGATAAGCTGCCTACAAAGTATTCACAAGGCTTTTATCCAGTTTGCTCATGACTAGATTCAGCACTGAACAGTTCTTTTAAAGGTTTTCTTATTCACGAATAGATTCCTTTTATTTTTCTTATAATAGGTATTTCTCTTTACTTTCCCTCAATTTAAATTGAAGTTAATGTCACCGAAGTAATTTTGAGGATCTGTGCCTTACTCAAGTCTGCTCTTCATACTTGATTTCATCTGAATGAGATTTTTATCCTGCTTTTTTTTTGTTGTTTGTTTCTGCTCTTATCGTTTCCTAGGAAGATATCAAAAGCAGCAGTTCTACAAGTTAAAGAAGTATCTGCTGCAATATATCTGTCACCATTAAATAGCAGCGATTTGAGTGTCTCAAAGAGCAGTAACTCTGTGAGCCATTGCATTGTGCCTAGCTGTCATTATTAGCCTGAAGTCTTATAGCTTAGCACTGTAGAAGAGGCCAAAAAGACTTCATCTCTGCTTAGTCTATTGCCAAATGGGGTAAAAAAGGAGAAATTGGCATCCACATAAAGCATGTAGGAATTCACCATCTTGTTATATGGCAGATAATGTACATGTGCATGAAAGAACACCAGACCAACACGTTGCTTTCTGAGTGTGTCATCTTTTGGAGCTGGACAGCTTCATAGCAGCACTTGTCTTCATTGTGATGCTTACATTCCACCACAGGCTGGAAGAATTTGAGAGGTTGATGCCAGCAACAAGAAAATCCCCTCTTGACTCTCTGTATATAACATAGAGAGGCTGACCCTCAGTGTCTGTGGTGTACAGAATTATCCTATTAGGTTGCTTTGTTGGGCTCAGATCGTAACATGCTGTAAGGAAGTCTTATGTTTTCCGTCTGTCCCTTTTGGCTCTGTAAGTCTTGCAGTATTTTGAGCCAATTGATACGTAACTCCAGCAGGATTTTCATTAAACTTGGGGAGGAAAAAGAAGGGCAAAAAAAGTCCCTCTAAAAATATTTGATACAACTTGCATAGAAAGTTTATTTGCCAACACAGACAGGTAGGTATACAGTCACTTTGCACATGCTGGCATCCAAGGTTGATTTTTGCAGCTGCATCAAATTGCTGGTGAGATTATAGCACCCAGTTGACCTTGCCTGCTGAGTTCCTGGATGTCTATGGGGCTTTGGAACGTGCTCTTAGACTCAGTGATTGCACCAGCTGCTGAAGCTCTTTTTTTCCATCCTCATTTTGTAAAGAGAAAAAAAAATGTTAGCATATTTCCTGTCATACTTGTTTGGTTGTGGTGCTGGAAAGAAAAATTAAGTTTGTTTACTAATTTTTTTTAATAATCAGATGTCTTCAGACCCTTTGAATTTCTCTAAGCATACTTATAATTTGAACATTTTGAAGTCATTCAGGCAGGGCAGAAGGCTGGCTTGGCTAAGCTGGGATGTTCTTCTAGAGCTCAGGTATAAAAAAAGAAAGTCTGTGGCCACTGGAAGTGAGGTTAGGTGATGTGGAAGGACTATAGAGATGTTGTTTGTCATTGGAGGGAGACAATTTGTATGGCCAGAGCTCAGTTAGAGTTGAAAATTGTCATTGCTATGGGGGACAACCAAAGGGACTGGTTTAAAAGTATGTTACCAATGAAAGGAGGACCAGAGATAACATTGGCCTGTTACTTGACGGGGATGGCCATCTAACAAACAAGACACAGACAAAGCAGGGGCGTTTAATGCCTTCTTCACCTCTGTCTTCAATGTGGATGGTGGGCTCAGAAACCCCTAGAGCTCTTAGTTGGAGGACCGTGACAATAAACTCCTGGACACTCCCAAACTTGTGCAGGATTTGCTGTTCTACCTGGATGCATATAAATCTGATGGGATTCAAACCAGATTTCTCGAAGAACTGGCTGATGTCATCACAAGACTTCTCTCAATTATTTTTCAACAGTTTTGGGAATCTGGGGAGGCCCCAGTCAACTTAAAGCTGGCAAATGTCCCAGTTTTGAAGAAGGTCAAGAAAGATTCTGGTAGTTACAGGCCTGTCAGCCTCATTTGGGTGCATGGCAAAATTATGGAAGAGGTTATTCTGAGAATTACTGAAAAACACCTGTAAGGCAATGAAGTCATTGGTCCCAGCCAACATGGGCTCATGAGAATGAAGTCCTGTTTAATGAACCTAATCTCCTTTTATAACAGGGTTACCCACCTAGCTGACCAGGGGAAGCCAGTTGATCTAATCTTCTTGGATTTCAGCAAAGCTTTTGATACTGTTTCTCACAATATCCTTATGGACAGAATGTCCGGCATACAACTGGACAAAAACATCACGTGATGTGTGAACAATTGGCTGATGGCTCAGTCATAAAGGGTTGTAGTAAATGGGTTTATATCAGACTGGTGGCTGGTCATTACGGTTCCATGTTAGGGCCGGTTCTCTTTAATGATTTTATCAATGACCTGAATTCAGGACTTGGAAGTATACTGAGTAAGTTTGCAGTTGATATTAAACTGGAAGGGTCTGTTGATTCCCTTGAGGGCTGAGAGCCTTTGCAATGAGATCTCAACAAATTGGAGGGCTGGGCAGTCACCGGGTTCCCAGGGCAGTGGGCACAGCCCCAAGCTGCCAAAGCTCAGGGAGTGTTTGGACACTGCTGTCAGACTAAGGATTTGGGGTGGTCCTATGTGGGGCCATGGGTTGGACTGAGTGATCCTTGTGGATCCCTTCCAATTCAGCATATTCTGTGAAAAAAATATACTCTGTTTCTTGTTCCTTGTAATTTTTTTGTTGGTTGTTGTTCTCTAAAGGATCTGACTTGTGAATCATCCACCCACCCGCTCTTTTGGGCTCTAATGTTCAAAATTGTTTTGATTCAGTTTTTGTTTCTCCTTATGTCATTTCGTCTGGAGGTAATTTGGGAAGAAAAAAAAAACCACAAAAACCCCAAACAACAAAACATGGGATTCTGATTTTGATCTTTGGTTTTTCCTGCTATCAAAATGGCCAGGTGTTTGAGTGGTGCTGTATGAAGGCAGAAGTTGGACTCTATGATCCTTGTGGGTCCCTTCCAACTCAGTGTATTGTATGATTCTAAAAGGCTGGGGTGATTCTTTTCGTATCCAGTAGTCATTAATGGTCTGACTGAATCAAAGCTGTGTTTACCTTTGTGACTGAGTTGGAAACCTAATCAGTAGCTCAGGGACTAGTATTTAGTGAAGAGGCCTGAACACTGTAACATAATGCAGAAAATAAGTGTAATAGAAGCTGCAGAGTTTTCTCACTTACGCCTGCAGTCTTTGCTATTTTCCCTTTTTGTTTTGACTGAACATGAAGTACAGGTCAGCAAAGAAGACAGGCAGATGTTCACATTTGCTCCACCAGCATCCGAAACAGCAGTTAACTGCAGAAATCTGACGAGCAGGTGAAACCACAGTGACTTAGTTCCTTCTCTTTTTTTTTTCCCTCAATCATAGAGTCATAGAATCACTCAGGTTGGAAAAGACCTTAAAGATCATCGAGTCCAACCACTACCTAACCATACTACCCTAACTAATATCCCTCATGTCCCTGAGGTTTTTAAACACATCCAGGGATGGTGACTCAACCACCTCCCTGGTGAGCCTATTCCAGTGCTTAACAACCCTTTCTGTAAAGAAGTTTTTCCTGATATCCAACCTAAACTTACCCTGGCAGAAATTGAGGCCATTTCCCCTCATCCTATCACCTGTCACCAGTGAGAAGAGACCAGCCCCGCTCTCGCTGTAAGCACCTTTCAGATATTGGAAGAGAGCAATAAGGTCCCCCCTCAGCCTCCTTTTCCCCAGACTAAACAGCCCCAGTTCCTTTAGTCCCTCCTCATAGGGCATATTCTCCAAACCCTTCACAAGCCTTGCTGCCCTTCTTTGGACTTGCGTCAGCACTTCCATGTCCTTTCTGTACTGAGGTGCCCAAAACTGAACACAGTACCATTGAGCCTTTTCCCAAGTAGCTCACACCCCATAACTGTTGAAAATATAAAATGTGTTGGCAGAGCATTTTAGAACCTCTATTTTCATTGCTTCCTCACTGAACACGATGTTTCTCCCTGTACTAAGTGTAAAACAGAGAATGGTAAGCTAAGCCTCCACAGAGCTGGATTGAAGCAGTGAGGTCAGATGGATCTCTCTTCTCTGAGATCTTATCCTCAGCAGTAGTTTGCAAGGTTTTGGACTGGAGAATGATAGAGCTCATTTGAGACTGTGGGATATGCCATACATACACTCTCTGAAATTTAAGTCCAGAGGTAACAGATCACTCAAATCTGAGATTGTTCTGTTTGGGGAGGGGAAAAAAACACCCCAACAAAAACAATTGCACATTGTTTTCTTTCTTACAGAGCACTACGAGAGAAGATGCCTCCTGTTTTGGGTGCTGTGACACAGTTTCATGCGTGGTGGCACATTCTCACAGGCCTGGGCTCTTATCTTCATATCCTGCTCAGGTAGGAAATGTTTTCTAAACTGGATGATCATAAAGCAGCCTTGGGAGTTTTCCCAGGTTCAGATTTACTTCAACATGCTGTGTCAGCAGAAGAGCAGGAAAATGACCTCTGGAGGTCAAAACCTGGAGGAAGTGGCAGTCCTTTCCTTTTAGTGACTTGTCTGTAAACTCTGGTAATGTATGTTCTCCAAAATAACCGTCAGTCTTTTAGATAGTCATGACTCTACAGGAAAATGCAGTTTGGAAATGAGAACTCTGTAGCAGTTTACTGTTGAATACTTTTGCAGTTTTAATTAATTTCCAAATATAAGCCATTAATATCTTTCTGCTCTTGTGTGAGAATCCTCAAGTGCTTAAATGTGTTTAATTTTACAAGTGTAACTAATTATTTGATAGGCTCTGTCACTCCTGAGGACTATCAGGCATCATGCTATAGAGCAGGAGGGTGACGGCTGAAGTGGTTGGAGCAGAGCTGTTTGCAGAAGCGTGGGATGTTAGTTTTAGAAGGAGACTTAAATGTGTAAGCGCCCTGATTAGCAGGTCTGCAGCCAGCAGACCTTGTCTCTGTTGTTGCTTTATACCACCATCTACTGGAAGCAGGGATGAAAGTCAACAGAATGCGGATTTTATGTAGTTTGTACAATACCTACCAGGTACATCCTGTACAGGTGAGAAAACATGATCACACATCAGTTTTGCTACACCTGACATAATGTTCTCCATTTTTTGTCAGATGCTAAAATAGCCAGTAAAAGTAAAATTCAAGGAAAATAAGTACAATTCCAGTAGCTGATCTGATAGTTGTGTGTGTTTGGGTTTTTTATATATATCTGTAATATATATATATGTGTGTGTGCATATGTATGTGTATGTTTATATATATATGTATGTTATATGTATATATAACATACAGCATAGTATGTGTAAAACAGCTGCTCCATTTTGGCTGACAAGTCTGCTGTCCTAAAGAGCTTGAGATGATCTTTTGAAGAAAATTTCTTACGGAAAACAAGTTGATGGAGATGGTTTGAATACTATAGGAAAGGTTTTTCCAGTGTGCTGCACAGAGAAAACAATTTGTTTCTGCGTTCTCTGGCCATTGAGGAATGTACCCTGATCCAATGAACTACATGCCTGCCCTGCAGTAGTTTCCTTAGGGCTTTCTCTGAGGCACCAGCTACACTACCTGGGCAGATGGCTGCATAAGGAGTGAGATCATAGACAGGAAAGGATCTGCTAAGGGGAAAGAATGGGTCAGAACAAAAGTAAGGAATCAAACTATGCTTTTTAACTATTATTTTTATTGATATTTGCTACATTCTGTGATAAGGTAAAGTAATTTCACCTTCCCAAAATGACAGGCTCTATCTAGTTCCTATTCGTGGAGTCATAGAATGGTCAGGGTTGGAAGGGACCTTGAAGATCATCAAATTCCACCCCCCGTGCTATAGGCAGGGACACTTCCCTCTCGACCACGTTGCTCACAGCCCCATCCAGCCTGGCCTTGAATGTCTCCAGTGTGGGAGCATCCACAACCTTTCTGAACAACCTGTTCCAGTGTCTCACCACCGTCACAGTAAAGGATTTCATCCTGGTATCTAGTCTAAATCTACCCTCTTCCAGTTTAAAGCCATTTTGCCTTGTCCCATCACTACCTGCCCTTACAAAAACCTCCTCCCAAGCTTTCCTGTAGGCCTCCTTCAGGTACTGGAAAGCTGCTATAAGGTCTCCTCAAAGTCTTCTCTTCTCCAGGCTGCAGAGCCCCAGCTCTCTCTTAGTCTGTCCCCGTAGGGGAGGTGCTCCAGCCCTCTGATCGTCTTCATTGCCTTCCTCTGGATGCACTCCACCAGCTCCATGTCCTTCTTGTGCTGGGGGCTCGAGAACTGGATGCAGTGCTCCAGCTGGATCTCACGAGAGCAGAGCACAGGGGCAGAATCATCTCCCTTGACCTGCTGGTCACACTTCTCCTGATGCAGCCCAGGATGTGGTTGGCCTTCTGGGTTACTAGCACACATTGCCGGCTCATGTTGAGTCTTTCATCAGCCAACACCCCCAAATCCTTCTCAGGTATTTCCTGAGATCTTTTCCTGAGCAGAGAAAACTTCTCTCTTCCTGCTCACATAGTTGATTGTATGGGTCTGTTTGCTAATTGCAGCGGGATTTACTGTGTGCTGTTAATTATTTTGTGTAAATGTAATCATAATGTTTAGTTCTAAAATCACAGTATCAATTATTTTCCAGTTGGAAAACAAAACAAGCATTAGCACGTGATTATTATTTTGTATGCTGTCTTATTTATCAAATTTCAAGTGTGCTTTCCTTCTCTTCCTCAGTTTATACACAAGGACACTTTTCCTGAAACACAGGCCAAAGGTGAAGGTAAGGAACCTATATTTTGTGTCCGCTGGAGCATTTGCATATCTTGAGCCTGAACGTGCCCTGGGGCTTGCTTGCTGTGTCTGCTGTGATGGTACTGCCTTTGCTTTCTACTTGCATTCCAATAAGTGCAATTGAGATGTTGTCAACAGTGTTTGCTTTCTGTTCCAAGAGATATTCCAAGAAATCTCTCTCCTCTTCATATTTTTCTTTTAACAGTTTCTTCTTGGAATATGGCCTGTTCTTCTTGTGGAGCCACCCAGGAAGCTTTGACTGAGACCTAGGCTGTCACATGCATCCACTTAGCCTGGCTGAATAAAGTGATTCAACACTTACAATGGCTGGATTGTCAAAATCGTGGATCAATTCAAGTCCCATTGCTACAAAAGGACTTCTCTGTGTTACTAGGCCTGCCCGCCAGAACAGAGTGAAGAGTTGGCACACTAGGAGAATAATGCTTAGTACAGCTTTATTCTAAGTTGTTAAAACAAAGATTAAGACACAATATTTTTATGTATATGTTGTATAGCTGATGATACTGAGCTAATATTTCGTGCTGGTCACAGAAAACTAACCATTTTTGAAGTGGTTTGCTTACGTTTTTCATTCAGTTGTTGTTTTTTCTGTGGTGTAAACTAATATTAGTAACTGAATGATAAAAACAGGTCACTGATGGTCGAGCTAAGCATCTGTGTGGACTATAGTGAACTGAATGCTTAACCTGAACTACTTTAATCTTGCACTTTCATACAATTAATGAAGTACGTATGATCGATTTAGGGCTTTCTTCTATCTTTGCTTTTCCACAGCCTCCTTTGCAACTGATATTTTAAGCAAAAAGGTTGGGATACATGTGCCATTTGGTTAATTTTGTACCAAGTTTCCACTTTCGTTTTAGCCCAACTGAGGTACATCATGGAAGATGTTCCAGGGTGTGACCGAGAGAAGACATTTGTGATATATAGGAGTTATTTGTGTGGAAACGTAATTCCTAATTTGTTTGAGTAGTGATCCATCAGGTGACTGTATTACCACAAGAAACACTTTTAACATCTTTTGATTTACATGCCTTCTTTTTCTCTCCATACTTTCCAATTCCCATTACGCCAGTCTTAGCGCAGATTGACAAACACTGTCTATGTGTGCTTGTTCAGCTTTGAATTCATGCCTTTCTATTATTTTATGAGTCTTAAATACTGCTGTGACTTTCGGAAGCATCTTTTTATTCAGAAATATTCAAGAAAGAGTAAAGAACAAGATTTATGTTGAGGATACCCCCAAGATATGCAGCATTTTGATTGCTTGCTCTTAATGTTTCCATCGCATGGTTTCTCTGTGGAAAGTTGAATACCTTTTTAACACCAACCTTTGGCTCTTAACTGGGGACAAAGCCTCTGATTTCTGCAGGTTTGGTTTTTTTTCTACCCAGTTGATCAAAGTTGGTAAGTAAGCATAAAAAAAAAAAAGAAAAGAAATTGAACTAACACAGCTTTTCAAAATATACCTCATATTGGAGGCTCTCATTTAGTCTGTCCGGAGCTTGGGGTGGCTGATATAGTTTGTTTCTGGGCCTTCAAGCTGCCATGCTATGCAATTGTTGATGCTTTGAGGAATTTATCCTTCTTGACACAAGGGAAAAAGGGAAGTGCTCAGACTGATTGCAAGTCCTGCTCTGTATTGATTTAAAACGTGCCCACAGCAGTGAGGCACAGTAGTGTAACTATAAAGCTGTCTCCCTGGTTGAGAAAGTCAGCCTTATGTGCATCCTCTGTGTCCATTCGTGGCACCCCTACTGATGCAAATCTCCAAACGAAATCATGGCTTTTGGTTATAGTGACTAAGCCTGGACTCTTGGGAGCCAAACTCAGGACTAGAAAACAATGCTTAATCTTTAATGACTCCAGCAAGGTTTAAGCACATGCTAAGAGAAGTGCGTTTTGACCTGTTAATCAGTTAACAAGACTTTTGAACAACATTTTTTAAGCAAATCTGTTTTCAGTAGCCTCTAGTTCTATATAGATGAGGTTGACATCTGTGCTGGGAAATTTGAGGGGTCCTGAAACTGAAAGAGATTGGAACCACTAGCACAGAGGGAGGAAAGTGCTGCTTTGGACCAGATGTCTGCGATTACCCAGAAGTCATATTTTGTAGCGAGATTTGAGAACCATTTGAAAAGTGTAGCTTGAACATAAGTGCCTGCCTCTTCCCCTCCTGGCTCTCTCAAGCATGCTTCTGCACTTATTTTCTTATTGAGTACATCTGCAGCTTCCATAAGATTGGGAAAAGAGTCCTGTAACGTGAGCAGTGCAGCGACTATACATATCAGCAGTCCATAGTGATGTTTGCTAGGTAGGATATTATTTTTAAGAGAAAGAACAAAACCTTTATTTTAGTGGCCTTATTTTTGTTTCTGGAGGATGTAGGGGCTCTGCTTTATTTGCCTGTAATTACAGGAACCCACAGTATACTAAAAAAACACTTTTATCTTGATAAAGCATCTCTAGAATGGTGTATTTTAAAGGAATTTGTACATTCTCCCACACACTTGAAACAAAGATGTATGTTTCCATTCAGACCCTGTTGGATTAATTTGTCAAGATTAAAAAATAATAATTGGAAAAGCTCTTATATTAATTTTAGGCTGCTGTTAGCTTTTTCATTCATATCATTTACCAGCAGTGTTTTTTATCTTAAAAACTTAGGCAGATTGTGTTCTTCCTTCATTCCAAATAACCATGAGCCACCCTTCTGGTGGCCTTTTGGGTTGTGCTAGACCCTGACGAATGTAATTTATATATATATCCTTCTAAGCATAAGTAATCTGACATTATGGGTGCTTTGGGTTGACTGCCTTACCGATCCTGTAAGTGATAATGAAAATGGGAAGCCAGTCTTAACTTTATCGTTAAAATTCTAACGTTTTCTAGTGCCTGGAAAGACATACATCTTTACTTCTGTAATTTGGGAGATGTCTGCTAAAACTGTTTTCATATTGCGTGTATGATGTGCTTTTTTTTTTTTCCCCCCTGCAGTCCCTAGAGCAGCTTATTCCAAACTTTTGGTGCAGTACATCTTGCAAGGTGGGTCATCTTTGATCCTGTTTTTTCAAGTAGGGTTCAGACAGCAGCTACTTTGAAGGGAATTACAGAAATAGCAGGTGTCCTTTAATACAAATCCTATAGTACGTGTTAGACAGACTTAAAAATAATGAAGAACCCTTTTATTCTCTAACATCTATGAAGAACCAAGAATTCTGTCACCTTGAGCCCATCCGCTTGGCACAGATCAGCAGCGAGTAGTTCTGCAGACTGTGAGATGAAGAATTCTTCCTTGGAAGGTAGTAGAAAAATGTCAAAATGACTCAGTACAGAGCACCATACCACGCCAGGAATCAAGTTTTTCTGGATCCTTAAGACCTACATTGCCAACTGAAGATGAGACACGATAAACAGAAACGCACCGTCGAGAGGGATCTTGTCTGTGTTTTGAAGGCAGTGTTTGAAGCTGGCTCGCAGTATTAGTCATCTCCAGACCTCATTCTAATGCTTTTCCTTTCAGCACAAAGAAGATGTGCTACCAGCAAGTGTTTAGAAGGCTACCCCAGAGTCAAGATTGGGATATGCAGTCTATCACTTGCCGATCTACCTCTGTCGTGTATTACACAATGCCTGTGCCCTTAATTATGTCTGCCTGAAAATGCAGGTGTCAGAACAGTGTGCAGCCCCCGAGGTTTGCAACAGCATCGTTTGGTGTCTGTCAAACTTTCTGCTAATGCTCTGTCTGCTGATCCTCTGAACGCAGAAGTTTGATTTAGATAGAGATGTGGTAGGAGGACTTTAATTGAGACAGGTGAAGTGAAACCTTTTTTGGCAGTGTATTAAGTGACATTTAATGTTAAGATACGGCGTACGATTAATTTGACGTGACCTTGGGAGAGATGTGGTAGGAAAGATTGTCCTGTAATTAGTTTTAATTCTCTTCTAATCTGATATTGCCGTTCGTGTTCATCCTTGGCCCTGCTTTGTTTGCCTGAAGGGAGCTGTAAAGTGCAGTTGATTCTTTTGGCCAACTACATTTGCTTCCAGCACTTGATTTCTAATGGCTGAATGAATTTTTTTTGCTAGCTCATCCACCTGAAACTCGTAAGAACATAAAATCCTCCCAGTATCACTCGTGTTTCTCACAGTCACCGCCACATTGTTTAGCTTTTGCATTCAAGGATTTCAGCAATACCACTTTTGAAACCAGTTTCTCCCTGTGGATATTTATTTTTTGGCGTTTGGTAGCAGGTGGTGAAATAAATCACTGTAATGCTTGGTAGTGGAAGAGGAGCTGTAACAAAGCCGCACTGCAGTTTTCTTCAGTAGACCTGAAGATCCAAGAACGCATTCGTTTTGGTGGGCCGTGTGCCCCCATGGTTGTAATGGATGCTGCTTTGCTTTACACAAACGTGGTCTCCCCATCTGCACTTTGTAAGTAGGCGGTGAGAGGCTTTAAATGCAAACTACTGATTGACTGTGAGACTTTGTTATGAAAAGAGATAAACAGTGGAGTCTTTATTACCCATGAGAAGCGAAAGGCAGAAGGAGATTAAGAAATTTGACATGGAAAGAGAATAACAAAAGATTAAGCACAGAATCCCACAGTATTACATCCACCACCTTCTTTATAACGGCACTTTAGATCTTTGTATAGCAAGCTCGAGGGTTCTGATGTTTATGTATTTAACCTTTTGTGCTGACTCTGCACTCTGCCATAGAGGTGATGTAAGCAACATGTTACGTTTGGTTCATTGCTCTCTGAGGATGGAAGGTGACATGGACTGTTTCATACACAAGTGAAAATGCTTTGCACACATCTGGAACGTCCTCTGCCAGCTTTCCTTGGGAGTCTGTGATAGAACTACGGAGAATTTACTGTACAGCTGTTAAGACTGGTTGGAGGTTGGTCTTTTCCATGTCTCACCCACAACTGCCTACTGCAGCCAAGTGCCTGACGTGCTGCAAGTCTTTTCTGAGAGCTGAAGCTGTCTTTTTCCCTGAGGTCCGAAGAAGGTCCTTGGTAAGTGGAGACGGGCTTTGGTTTATGTTAAAAACCCTCCTAATGCATAAGTCAGGGCACTTCTCGTGGCTGCTTTGCAGAAATGCAGTTACCCAGTACACAGCTGCCTCTCAGCTGAAACAGGTGCCTGGCTTCCCCACGTCCCTGCTGCTGTTGGATCCTCTCACATTTATAAAGGCAGATGAGGGATTCAGCCCCATAACTAATGTTTATTGAAGCATGTGTAGTTCAGCGACGGGCAGTGAGAAGGCACAGCAGTCAAGCAAGCACTTTATGCAGAGTCCCATTTCGTTTCTGGAGCTCCCCAATCCGTACAGTTTTGGAGGCAGGATCGATGCCTGAATCTCTCACTTAGGATCTCCATTTGTACTTGTCGGAGGTATCCCATCTCAACAAGATGAGAATCCAGCTAATGCAAGACCCGGAACCAGTGCCTGTCAAATGTTTCGCACAAGTTGAGCATACAAGCACTTGAGTGCCTGATGCTGAGGGCAGACTACTGAGATTTTACAAATAGCTGCAAGGATAATCTCAGATTCACTCTTCTTTCCCTGGAACAACACACGCCTGTTCTTCAAATGCCAGTATTGAGTAAAGATGGGTTTTCCCACATGCCCATAGCAACCCATATACCAAAATGTTTCCTAAATTAAACTGGTTACTCCTTAGACAGAACAGGGGTGGTTTTTTTTCTGTTAATCTCCCAAACTGATGTTGACTGGGTGATGCTGACGATTAAACTGGTCTGAATGCACTGATGATGCCTTGTTTACTGTCTTAGTGAACGACATCTGTCCACCTTGTATCGGGCGTGAAAAACACCACGTGTTAACGTGACCAAACTTTTTAACATAGACACTATTGGGTCTAACGTAATATTTTTTAGTTGTGGTTTTTTTGGTTGTTTTTTTTTTCCTGAAATTCAGCATATTGTTGCAGATACATAAATACACTGTGACAGACAAATGGCAGTTGACTTGTAAAACAGCTGCACTGAGCAGTGTTTATTGACAGTTTTGATAGTACTGAACTGATTCTTTGTACCAGACCTGCTGGTAACTAACATTAGGCTTCTGTGTATCAGCCTATCTTGTTTTGCGAGCACCGTAGCTTTGAGATATTTAATGTATTTTGTTTGTTATTCATGTTGTGGTCAGACACTAATTTGTGTCTTTATAGTTCAAATTATTAAAGAACTTTGTTTTAAGTATCACTTTTCCCAGGTGTTTCTTGGCTTTTGTATGCACTGGGTTGGCCGGTTCATCTTGCTGGTGTTTGGTACCCGGATGGCTGTGTATCTCAACCTCATCCTTCTGATTATAAGAGAATAATTATCTGCATGGTTGTGTGTTACAGTATGGGACCTGCTGAGAAAAGAGTGCTCTCAGTTCTCTGTAGCTTTGCTCCGTCAACGTCTGTCCCAGTGCTGGGAAAGGACGCAAGCACATTGCTAAGACTCATCTGTAGGATCTGATTTGGGTCCATGTGTTCCCTGTGACTGCAGAGTGGCAGCCCTTCCCTTTACGTCCATTCAGTAGCCTTGATGGTTGGAGCTGCGTGTCCCAAGTCCTCAGGTGTGAAGTTTGCTTTTATTTATTTATTTGTCCCAACCTTTGGTGCTTAAATATTTCTTCTGCAACTTGTACAGTTGTTATATCTGACACAGAGACACCAGGTACCACGCTGAAGCTGATGGAGTTGCTAATGGGGCTGTGGTGGATCCATCTCCTCCAGGGGTCATTGGGGGGCTCCTTTTGTTTGTGAATGTACCTTGTGAAGCCCAGGTGGTCTTGGATTGGCTCTTGCTCAGAAGGACCACACATGCACACCCCAGACTTATGGAAAATAAGACTTGTAGTCATGAGAACAGTGATTTAGGCACTATCCAGGAAAGCTGTGTGTCCTCAGAGGCCTTCTTCGTGGCCTCCTGCACCAGCACTGCCTCCTCAAAAAGCCCATTCTCCAGCAGCTAGGATAGAACTAACGTAGGCTGCCTGAAGTGGCAGGTTGAAAGCCAGATGAGGGGTCCTGCAGGTCTCCTCAGATGGTCCTCTCAAGGACAGGACAGAAAGACAACTCCGCTATCATAGAGGAGGTTGGAAAAGACATCTTAAGATCACCAAGCCCAACCCCAACCCATCCCACCATGCCCACTGCCCTCAGTGCCACACCTCTGTGGTTCTGAAGCACCTCCAGGGACGTTGATTCCCTGGGCAGCCCGTTCCAATGTGTTACCATTCTTTCTGAAAAGAAATGTTTCCTAATATCCAACCTGAACCTCCCATGGTACAACGTAATGCCATTACATCTCATCCCATCGCTTGTTACCTCGAAGAAGATATAAGCCAGGATGCCATTGCAGTCCAAGTCACCACTGAAAAACATCCAACCTGAGCGGCCTGCTTCACTCAGAGGCTGACTCCATAATTAACGCACACTGATTTAATGAAGTTAGTAGTAATTAGTGGCAATGAGTTGCAGCTCCTGGGGACCAAACAACTGCAGCACAGCACCCAGCAGCACTTGAGCCATCAAGGGCTCTGACTCGGTGCTTTCTCATCTCGGAGATCATATAGGTGAACACTAAGGAAGAACAGCTTGCAGAAAGCCACAAACTGAATTAATTGAGTTGTTTTGCTGATGTCAACTGATGTCCAAACGCTGATATTTATAGGCTGGCTGAGCATCAGAGCTGCAGTGATTTATGGGGATGCTTCACCTGAGCAGTGCTTTTTCCTCATAGCCGGCGTGTTGACTCACCAGCGGAACGGAGTGAATTTGTTAAAACACTTCAGCACTGTGTAAGCCTGGGGACAAGTCTGACGTCTCCTAAGCTACAAGAAGCAATGAACAGGACAGCCAAATCCATGCTGCAGTGGGGCAAACCTGTGCAGGCACTCGTGAGTGTTCAGCAGGATTTTGTTGGTTTGGAGCCTTCCAGGCAATTTTTGTATTATTATTTACTTTTATTTTCTTTTTTTTTTTTTTCCTTTTAGTTCAAATCTTTAATCTCGTTTTTAATATCTCACTTTTGGCTGGAATGAAAACAAGACTATGTGCTTGTTAGGAGATTAAAACCATCAGTGAACCTTGCAAGCCACGATGTCAAAGCCTCGCTGCCACAGAAGGGATATTTTTGTGCAGCTCATTTGAAAACAAACTCCAGCTGGGTTTTCTTGCTGCTGGCATTAATTGAAGTGGGAATTTGGCAATTTGCTATCAATTTGCTTTGCAGCTGATGTGCTCACGCCTACACCTCCCACGTGTGTTTGTGCTCTTCAGTGTGTCCACAAGCTCACGTTATTAGGTGCTTGCATTCAAGATGGGGTAGAAGCCCCTTTGCATGGACTGTGGACCATCGTACCGTAGTGCTGAAGTTCAGGATGGAGTAGATATCCCTTTTTGTTGACCATGGACCATAGTACTGCAGTGTTCATGTTCAGGATGGAGTAGAAGCCCCTTTTTGTAGACCACGGTACAGTGGTGTTCCTGTTCAGGATGGAGTAGAAGTGGGAAAACACTCACTGACAACCAAGCTGTATTTTACATACATGTTTATGTACAGTCTGATATGGTCAGGGATTGCTTCAGTTGCAATTAGCATAAAGTCAGGAGTCTGCAAACTAGGGAGAGCAGGAGGAGTCTCTGGTATTATTCATCAGAGGTGTGACAGTGGTTCTGTGTCTTATGCTTTGCTCTCGGAAAAGATGGTATATCTATATGAAGGTATGAATGGACGTCCATAGGACTGTGTATTTGTATGGACATTGATCCTTTAGTAGAGCCGAAGCAGCATCTCTTCATTTTGTGTGTCTGGAAGGTGGGGTTGGTGCGCTGCACCCCAAATTGGGCGGTTTCACCATAATTGAGTTAATTCTCACCCTCCAGATAAAAGCTGGGCTCTGATTGCCACCAGGTGATCAGAGCTTTTAGCTGCATTTCAGAGGGATGCTACCACCTCCTGTGTATCAGCATTATTGCATCAGGAAAGGCGAACTCTTTGAATTCCTTTTCTCTCTGTAAGAAGCTGAGTGCTAACAGAGACTTTCTATCATTTATTCCCTGAAGCATCACCATCACTGGACTGCATTTTTTCCCTCCTGTCTTTAGGGTTGAAACAGAAACTCCTCACTTCCAAAACCCTTTTTCCTCTCTCTCTTTCTGGCATCCATGCCCTCTTCCTGGCAAATACAGGCAGTGAGGGAAAGGCATTTCATTGGCTGTGTACAGCATTAGATCCAATAAAACACCACGAGGAAACAACCAGGATGCTTTGGGATGGATTATACTTTTCGGATGGATTTACAACCTTGGGCAGAACAATTTCCCAGCCTCATACATGGCAGTGGGGTGTCCAGAGAGTCATAAAATCACTGTGGTTGGAAAAGACCACTAAGGTCCCTAAGTCCAACCCCAGCCCATCCCACCATGCCCACTGACCATGTCCCTCAGTGCCACATCACAGTTCTTGAGCACCTCCAGGTACAGTGTGACTCCACCACCTTGCAGGGCAGCCTGTGCCAATGCATCACCACTCTTTTGGAGAAGAAATGTTTCCTAATATCCAACCTGAACATCCCCTGGCACATCATGAGGCCATCACTTCAATGCCTTTTTGTAGTGAGGTGCCCGGAACTGAACACCATCATTTCTGTGCTATATGAGCACTGCTGGGTCTGTTTTTTCTCCATTATTTTTCCTTTTTTTTTTTTCCCCCTGTGATTTTATAGCAAAGCTGATCGCTTTGTCTTTGCTTTCCCTTACCTAATGCTTTGCACAATGCACTAGTTGGCTAATTAATACAGCCTTTCCTTCTCGACTGGCAAATCAATGAGATCACTTGAGTTATTAAGAAATGAGGAGGAACACGGATTACAGGAGGACCGTATAATTAGCTCACTGGCTGCTGTCCCTGTTGCCAGCCTGGGATATTAATTCTTCTCATGCTGATTCAGAGGAAGAGAGCCAAGCTGTGAATCAGCCCTGCCACTTCTCGCAGCACCTGTCTTCTCCCTACATCTCCTCTCCAAATCCTAGCCAGGTCTGGCGGCGCTTCGTTAATGAGATCAGGCTTAATTGCAGCATGAGCCTGTAGGGTTGCAGAGTTGGGGGAGAGTTGGAGTGAGTGCTCTTCCTTCCACGCTGCAAAGCAGGAAGTGTTAATTGGGAGCAGGTGGTAACTTTTTGCTTAAAAATCCCAGTTAATGGCTGTGGGGTTTTTTTTGTAGGATCAGAGGGTTCCTCTTTCCCTCCCATTACTCTGACTGCGGAATGAGCAATGTCGTCTCCTTTAAAGAGACTGAAACCCAAAAAAAGACCCAAATTCTCACCTCCTGTAACGCTGCCCAGCAGCCAAGATGTGCATCCCTGTGTGAGAGAAAGTGGCACAGATTTAATGAGGCAACAGCTTCCTGGCAGCACCACGGGCTGCTCAGAAGCCACATCATTATTCATTTACTTGACTAATGCAGTCGTGTTGTGAAGAGGAGGGGGAAAGGAAAAAAGTTCTTTACATTAAGAGTAGTGAAGCACTGGCCCTGCAGACACCCAGGGTCAGGCTGGATGGGTCTCTGAGCACTGACAGAGCTGTGGGTGTCCCTGTTCAGTGCAGGGAAGTTGGACCAGATGGCCTTCCAACTCAAACCATTCTATGATTCCATGACACACGTGGGAACCAGCAGCCTTATTGGCTAATTGCTGCTTTTCCCATGTCTGATAAAATGGTTAAAGCTCTTAAAATGTTGGTTGAGCCCATTTCCCAAACAGGCAGCTCTAAGAAACTGCTGTGTCAAAGATCTCTTAGAAAAAGTTTGTTTGGGAACATCATCTACTGGACGTTCGTTTTGGTGACTATGCAGTATTTTCCCCTAAAAAGCAAGGAGGAATTGGCAGAAGCCAATTGCTAAATACTGCAAGAGAAGAGCATGGAGGGAGACCAACTTTTACAAGAGTAGATAAGTTATGACAAAGGGGAATGGCTTTAAACGAAAAGAGAGGAGATTTAGGTTAGATGTTAGGAGGAAATTCTTTACTCAGAGGATGGTGAGGTTCTGGCACTGCTGCCCAGAGAGCTGTGGGTGCCCAATCCCTGGAGGTGCTCAAGGCCAGGTTAAATGGGACCTGGGCAGCCTGAGCTGGTGGGGGGAAACCAGCCCATGGCAGGGGGTGGAACTGAATGGGCTTTAAGGTCTCCTCCAACCCAAACCATTCTGAGAGTCTATGATTCTATGATATCTGAGGGGCTGTACCCAAGTGAAGGCTCAGGTGGAATCCCAAACCCAGTGCAGGGGTTAGACAAGGATGCTGAGCAGTGCCCTACTGCTAAGCTTTACACAAAGAATCCCATCGCTGTTTTTCCCACACCCTCAGCTCCATCTTTCCAGCCAGACTGTACTGCAGCAAATAAATCTTGATTGTGCTAATAGTTTTATGCTTGTCTACTGATTGAAGCTAAGCTGATGAAGCTGGGATGTAGAGGTGACCTCTCTAATTAAAACCCAAGCAAGATTCCCCGAGCTGTGTAATCCGAGAGCTTGGAGCTGGCTTCCTCACCAAGTGCAGGACTCAGGATGAAGACTGGAGTCACTAAGCGCTGACTTTGGGGTGAAGATTAGGCTGATAGGCAATAAAAGGGGGATGTACCCTAAGAGCTTCCAGGACAACAGGTCAACTGTTTCTTCTCAGAAGGAGCGGTGATGCATTGGCACAGGGTGCCCAGGGAGGTGGTGGAGTCACCGTCCATGGAGGTGTTCAAGAAAAGGGTGGATGTGGCACTGAGAGGCATGGTTTACTGGCCTTGGTGGGGATGGGTTGGTGGTTGGACTAGATGATCTTAGCAGTCGTTCCAACTTCAATGACTCCATGATTCTCTGAAGTGTCCCAGAAGTGGTTCTTATGAAAGAAGAACAGCTGGTAGCGTGAAAACATCTGCCTGGGAAGTGGTGGGGAAAATCTCTAAGGATCAGTCTTCACGGGGTGAGTGTGATGGAGATGTGGCTTCTGGTACAGGAGGCTGAAAGGACTGTGGGAGCACATTGCCACTATGGCATGTTATTATTTATGGTCAGATTTTTGGGTGGTCCAATGGGGAGCCAGGAGTTGGACTCAATGATCTTCATGGGTCCCTTCCAACTTGGAATATTCTGTGGTTCTACGATAAGTCATCCTCGTCTCCCCTGAATCCTTTTTCCTTGAATGTGATGGCCAACCTGCAGGTCCTGGTGGGTGTGGGAGGTAGCTCAGTCAGAAGTATATTGAACTAAATTAGTAAATCTCTGGTCCTCAACATAACCTCTGGCTACTCAACATAGTGTCTTGTCTTGCAGAGAATCATCGGAGTCATCTTTAGCCCTGCCTTCATGCAGGAGCTTTGCTCTACAAACACAGGAGCAAGGACTTGCTCAGGGGTATTCTGTGTGTCCCACATGTTCCTGCTCCGTGTTCCCAGATCTGGTCACTTCAAAACTCGAGGAGGACAGCCCAGAAATGGTATCACAGAATCATACAATCATTAAGGTTGGAAAAGACCTTTAAGTTCACCAAGTCTAATTAACTCATCTTCACCATGCCCACTGACCACGTCCCTCAGTGCCACATCCACACATTTCTTGAACACCTCCATGGACAGTGACTCCACCATCCCCCTGGGCAGCCTGTGCCAATGTGTTGCCAGTCTTTTGGAGAAGAAATTTTCCCTAATATCCAACCTGAGCCTGCCCTGGTGCAAGGTGAGGCCATTACCTCTCATCCTATCACTGAGCCCAGTGGCTGTATCTCCACAATCCCTCTGTATGCTCTTGGGCACTGGAAATCAGACATCTGCGATCCTCTGGGGGATGTCTGATGGGAGCTGAAAGCAGGGATGGTGGAAGAGGGCAAAAAAACCCAACAAAACCAAACACAAAAACCACACAACCATTGGGTTGGGTTTTTTTTTTTTAGTCTCCAAGGTGGAGAATCAGCAGAAAAACTGTCTAAAGAGCGCTTGGCAGGACTGCTTGGAGTCAGCATTTGTGCGGGCTGCTCCTGATCTGCCAGAAATAAAGAGCAGCTGAGAGGTCAGTGGTGCTGTTTGCTCCTTTCCTTCTTCTCTGCTCCAAGGAACGTAGGCTGGCTGGCAAACTGTTGTTTTCCAAACTGTCTGGTGGAAAACCCCAATGAAAAATAAAGTTCATCTCCTGAACTCCTCCTGCAATGCTGTCTGCTTCATGCAGGGCTGCATCCCTGCCAAAGCAGCTGAGCCCTGGTGTCTTAAAAACACGGAATTATTAAGGCTGGAAAACAAGACTGAGACCATCAAGTCCAACCCCAACCCATCCCACCATGCCCACTGACCACCTCTCAGTGCCACATCTCCACAGTTCTGGAACACTTCCAGAGATGGTGACTCCACCACCTCCCCGGGCAGCCTGTGCCAATGCATTGCCACTCTTTCTGTAAAGAAATGTTTCCTAATATCCAGCTTAAACCTCCCTTGGCAGGTTGCAGAGAGCTTTAAGGTCTTATCGTGAGCCTCCTCTTGCAGCTAGGTGAACTTAGTCCTGCAGGGTTTGTGGCCAGGAGGTGGCATTGGCTTCCCAGAGCCACAGCCCTGCTGCTTGTGCCATGAGGAACCCTGGCAAGGTGGGAGCTTGTATCTGCTGATGCCCCAAGGCATTGGCATCATTGCTGACTGACCCCAGCCAGACCCCAGCTCTCCAGAGTAGTTTCAGGAACAATTTGGATCTGTTCAGGAACATAAGGAACCTGACAGTCACAGTTGCTGTCTTGCTTTTTTAGGAGGTGGTGTACAGCAGGGACATTGGTGCAAAGAAGCCTCCCTCCTCTGTGTGAGGCCTCACTCAGAGGGTGGTGACGCACTGGAACAGGTTGCCCAAGGAGGCTGTGGATGCCCCATCCCTGGAGGCATTCAAGGCCAGGCTGGATGTGGCTCTGGGCAGCCTGGTCTGGTGGTTGGTGCACATAGCAGGGGGGTTGAAAAGAGATGATCATTGTGGTCCTTTTCAACCCAGGCCATTCTATGATTCTCTGATTCCACAATTGGGAGTTCCATTCAGATGGGGTTCAGCTGGGGTACTTGCCCTAATTTCATCCCCACACATGCAGACTGACCCAGATTCCTTTGCCAGTGCATTGCCACTCTTTCAGATCAATCACAGCTTCATGTTTCCATCCCTTTGCAAGCAAGCTTCTCGCTGTCTGACTTTTATCTTGCCGAACACCAGGCGGCCCGCTGCGAAGCTCCTTGATTTGTGACTGTGTAGAAGGAAGCGCAGATACAGACAATTAAGTGCAGAATTTAACGGTATGGATTTCCCAGCAGAGCTATCAATTAGCATGAGCTGTTTGCCAGCCAGATGCATCCGCTCTGCCACATCCAGAAACCACAGCCAACGTGTTCAGCAGCGAGGCAGAGTAGCTTTCAGCAAGGTTTTCCGTGTGTTACGGTATCCAGCTTTCATTTTATGCAGAAAGAATAGGGGGGATAAAATGGGCTTTTGATGACAAAAGGGTTTTTTTTGATAGGGATCTTTGGATGGGAAGGTCTCTTCTGGACAAGGATTGCTGTCATTAAAATCTGGCTGTTTTGGTAGAGATGCTTCCCTGTGGAAGGCCATGCAACAACCCACAAGGCTGGTTGGCTCCCAGTCACTCCTGGGCACATCTGCTTACTTTAGTAGCTGCTTTTCCTACCTTAGTTTATGTATGATGGGGGAAAATGGAAAGGGAGGAGAATTCTGATTTTTATCAGAGCTCCTGGCACGTATCCTGGCTTATATCAGCAATAGTGCAGCCAGCAGGAGCAGGAGCTGATCGTCCCTCTGTACTTGGCATTGGTGAGGCCACACATCAAGTGCTGTGTTCAGTTTTGGGCCCCTCACCATGAGAAAGATGTTGTGGTCCTGGAGTGTGTCCAGAGAAGGGCAATGGAGCTGTGAAGGGTCTGGAGCACCTTGTGGGTCTTATGGGGAGCAGCTGAGGGAGCTGGGATGGCTCAGTTTGGAGAAGAGGAGGGTCAGGGGAGATCTTACTGCCCTCTACAACTGCCCTAATAAAAAGGAAGGTGCAGAGAGGTGGGGGTCGGCCTCTGCTCCCAGAGAACAGCGATAGGATGAGAGGTGATGGCCTCAAATTGCACCAGGGGAAGTTCAGGTTGGATATTAGGAAACATTTATTCTCTGAAAGAGTGGCGATGCATTGGAACAGACTTCCCAGGGAGGTGGTGGAGTCACCATCCCTGGAGATCCATGGAGATGTGTCACTGAGGGACGTGGTCAGTGGGCATGGTGGGGATGGGTTAATGGTTGGAGCTGGTGATCTTAGAGGTCTTTTCCAATCTTAATGATTTAACGATTCTAAGAGGAAAGACATCACAAGGTCTAACTTCTGGAGGAAGATGTTTAAAGTTCCACCGAAATACAAGATTTAACAGAAAGGATACACAGCAGCTGGACTGGCTACCAAAAGAGGTGACAGAATCTGGGCAATGACCTGTCTGTGTGAGTGACCAAAATACTCACCTGCCCTCCGAACCCTACTGAGCACATCCTCATGGGAGAGACATCACTGAATTATAGCCCAAACTTCCCCATCATGGTCAAGGACAGCAATTTGGCTTCTCACTCAGGAGCTGCTTCTGCCAAAAACAGGAGGAGCTGCTGTCACTTCCCTTTGTTACCAACTGGTCACAATGACCCCCATAAATAAAGTAGCTAATTAATGCCCTTCTCCTCCCACCAGTGATTGGCCATCACCTTGAACGACCTTGCTGAATTTAACTTCCTCTACCAGCTATTTTTGACAGCAAATAATTTAACACCCTTCTGACCCCAGCCTTGCCTCTCTCCTGCCAACTGGCTCTGCAGCTTAAATGAACAGCAATAAATAAATACATATCTGCAGAGGGACCTAAATGACTCCCATTACTGGAGCATCTGAAGGCCTGCTTAAATAAATCAAGTGAGGAGGAGATTATGCTGCAATCATGTGGAGAGGAAAAGGAGAGAATACATTACTGGTATTCCAGAGGCTGTAACGGGGCTGAGCGACTTTGTAAAAGTCAGAAAAAATGTTGTTCAATTCAAGCACGGCCAGAGGAGCTGAGTTGGATTCAATGGTTGGGTACATCAGTTGATTTCATTGTTTGGCCTCATTGGTTGAGTACAACCTGACCTGGTGGTTGGTAACCCTGAAATGGCAGGGGGGTTGAAACTAGACGGGCATTGTGGTCCTTTTCAACCCAGGCCATTCTATGATTCTATTATATGATTATAATAGATAATATATCTATGATATCTATGATATGATAGTTGGGTTCATCAGTTGGGTTCATTGGCTGGCATCTTCAAAAAGGGGCAGAAGCTCCACTCACCCTCACCAGGCTCCTGCAGTAGGAACAGGGCATGGGGAAGGAATCACAATTTGCCAACACTTTGTATTTTTCCTTATTTCTACTTTATTTTTATTTTTATCTTTCCTTTATTCCAACTTTTTATTTACAGGATCCAGTCTTAAAGCCTCAGTCTTTCATCCTCCCTCCTTACCCACCCTCCATGTTGCTCCCATCACCACAGCTTCATGCATCCCAAGGATGAACCACCATGTGTTGGTATCAATTATATGCACATACTTTAGAATAACATTTTTTTTTTTGCTGCTTTTTCATTCCTTCCCTTTGCCTAGTACAGTGTCCCCTGTCCCCAGTGGGAATGATAAACTCCCACACATGCCTCTCTCCCCATTAATCCCTTAACCTAAACCCTAGAACCCCTATAAACACAACAACCAACCCAAGCCATCCTATGATTCCATTTGGCATCAAACAGATAAAAATGTCTCTTTGCTTCCATTGTCTCTGTGGAAGACTGTGAAAGGCAACAGGGTAGCAGAATACGCATACTGTTGGGATGAATGATGTGTTTATCACCCATCACTAATTAATACCGAGGTATTAACATAATTATCAGAGTGGCATCAATCAATTAATGGTGATGGATGCCGATTAAAGCACGTAACGAATCAGAATGAGCATCCCTCCCTGCCCTGTTTTTGGGGCCATTACTGAAGATTCAAGGCTTGGGGTTGGAGACCTTCATAGTGTCTGTTCTTCTTCCCCCTTAAAAACCTTCACAAACTGAGATTTCACCTTTTCTAGTTTTGTTCTTTGACTTTGCCTTTTGCTGCTGGAGTTTTCCATCGTGGCTTCCTAATATGATGTCCGTCCGTCTGTCTGTCTGTCCATTCCCCCCCCCCTTTCTGGTATATTTTCATTGGGGTGAGGGGAGAGAAGGAAAAAAAAAAAGCATGGAATGGGGTCACTGCACTGACCTGGTTTTGAGCACAACCAGACCACAGCAGCCCCCAGGCCTGCGAGCAGAGAGGGAAACACACAAGGAGGAAGAAAACACGAACAAAGGCTTTTGCTGCCAGGGAAAACATTGCATTCCTGGAACGACACTCTGGCAAACGAACTAAAATAGCCCCAACACAAATAGTGCATGATTTGAATATGTGACCAAAGTTACAAAACAAAAGCCCATTTTTAGGTATATTTGCATGGCCAGAACACGCGTTTTCCACTGTGCCACTCCAGCCCCATTGCACATGGGGCCAAGGACCTGCACCCTCCTCCATGCTTCAGTTTCCCTCTTGCAAACCAGAGAAAGGGAATGGATTTGGGTTCTGAAAAGTGTGGCTCTTGTGGGAGGATTCTTAACCAAATCTTGCACCCTGATTGCTCTCCCCTTCACAGGAGATGTCCTAAGGCACTGAGGAGATCCTAGGGGGTGGTGTCAGTGCCTGGTGCCACCTCCATCCCCCCAGCTCCCATCACAATTCCCCCAATTCCCACCCCTACCCCCTTAAGTCCCAAATTCAGTTCCCAATTCCTAATCCAATTCCCCTAATTCACCCAATTCCCACTCCTAGCTCCCCAATTACCCAATTCCTATTCCTAGTCCCCCAATTATCATTCCTAATCCCCCAATTCTCACCTCTAGCCCCCCAGTTCTGACCCTAAGTCACAGTTCTGACCCCCAGACCTCCAATTCCCACCCTACCTCTTCTCAATTCCCACACCCAGCCCCCAATTCCCAGACCCCCAATTCTCACCCACCAACCGTATGCACTTCCAGTCCCCAAATTGATACTCCCAGTCCCCCAGTTCCTATCCTCATTCCCCCAACTCCCACCTCCAGCTCCCCAGTTCTCTCCCCCAGACCTTCAATTCCCACCCCTATTCCCCCAATCCTCACCTATCAACTCTCACCTGCTTCCCCCAATTCCCAGACCCCAGCTTCCCAGTTCCCACTCCAGACCCCCTATGCTCCCCCTGAGACTCGTATCTACTCCCAGACCCCAACTGCTGCTCCCAGCCCCCAAATTCCCACCTCAACTTCCAGTTGTCACCCCCCAGCTCCCAAATTCCTACTCCCATTCCCCTAGTTCCCACTCCAGGCCCCCACTTCTCACCTACAGATTCATAATATCCACTCCCACATCCCTATTACTATTCCTAGCCCCCTAACCCCCACCCCAATTCCCACCCCCAGCTCTCAATTCCCATTCCTAGTCCCCCAGTTCGCACTCCAGGCCCCCACTTCTCACCCGCAGATTCATTCACTCCCACACCCCTATTGCTATCCACTCCCAGCCCCCTAACCCCTACCCCAATTCCCATCCCCAGCCCCTAACTCTCAATCCCCCAAGCCCCAAGCCCCCTCAATCCCCACCCCCAGCCCTCAATTCCCATCTTTCCCATCCCCGACCACTTCCATTCCCCACTCCCAGCGCAACCCCTGAGCCACCGCCGAACGCACCCTTCCTCCCAGCGACTGCCACCACCCTCCACTCCCAACCCAGCCCCCAAAATCCCGGGAATCCCTCTCCACCTCCACCTCCGTTCCCATCTCCCGGCCCCACGCAGGCGCGGCGCTGCCCTCCCCGTCGGGGCGGCGCTTGGGGCCGGAGCGCTGCGGGCATCGGAGCTCCGGGAGCGGCTGCAGCGGAGCGGTGGGATATCGGAGCTCCAGCAGCTCGAAGGTACGGAGGAACCACGGGATAGCCGATGCAAGGGCTTCTCCCTGCTTATTCTTCAACCCCGAGGCTGTGGCTGCGTGCTGTGCCCGGGGAGGGTGGGACTGCAGCCTTTCGGGATACCCTGCTCCCTTTGGGATGAAGCTATCCGCTTTGGGATGGCACCATTCCCTTTGGGATGCTCGGAGCACTTGTGGCTTTGGGGAGGGTGTAAAGGGGGACAGCTGCATGGTGAGGGGTGAAGAAGGGGTTTAATGGGGGGAGGGGGGATAAGCAAATGCATGCACCCCTGTACTGCTTTGCTTTAAACACGGTGCTGCCCTTGGCTCGAGGAAGCAATAGCGAGAGGCTGAGATTCTGGGGATGCTGCAGATCGGGGGTGTGCAAGTCAGGCCCTGAATGGTTAAAATCCCTCAGCTGCTCCCAGTGCAGCTGAGCTGAAGTGAAACTTTCGGCAGCGAGGCCTCGTGGAGATCAGCATCAGCCACAAAGCATGGGAGGAGAAAGCTGGGAGGTTTTAGAGTTGTTCATCGTTCTGAATTTTTGGGACCAAACCCAATGGCTTTTAGAAAGTTGAAGTGAGAAGGAGAGCTCCTGTCCTCAGGGCCACGCAGGGATGGAGGAAAAGTGATGTTTCTGCAGGTTCCCAAGCAGGGATGTGAGCCTGGTTTTTCCCTGTCCCTGTGACAGGAGCCATTACCTCTTTTTCCCTTTTTTTTTTCCTGCCCTGAAAACATTGTTTCGGAGCTGGAAACACCAGCCTGGTGCTTTCCAATTGGGTGTCTTTGTGCCTGCACCCCTCGCCTCCTGCACTGGTTGCTGCCAGCTGAGCCCAGGATGCATGCACAGCACTTGGGTTTATTGCCATGTATATATTGCCGATTAATTATTGCCAATTAATGGTTACCGATTCCCATTAATTCCCATTATGCCACTGACTGGGTGCTGGGGAGAGCTGGCAGACAGCAAGAGGAGATGAGAGCAGAGCACCGTTTGCAGGGGTAGGGGAATGTTGTTAAATCCCATGACTCACTTTCCTGTTGCATCCAGCCAGGATGGTGCTGTAGCTTTTCCTCTTCATCCGCTGGGTGCTGGTTCCCAATCTCTGGGAGTTGTGTTGGTGTTATACTGAGGGGGGGGGGGGGGGGGGGGGTGCACTGATGTGTATGTGGGGCCGGTGGGCTCTTGCCTGCTGGGGGGAATTTTCTCATTGGCTGCATCACTTGGGCTTGAGATGTTGGCAAACTGGAATGGAGGTTTTGAGGAGGTCTCAGCGTGGAAACCCCTCGTGAGGGCTCTGTGGGCTGCTCCTATCTCCCTGCTGGCCCTCATCCCTTGGGATTGTTCTCCAGGAAACCCCTTCCCCGTTGGGTTATGGAAGAGTTAAGGTGGTGAGACAAGGGAAGAGCTGCTCCTATCTACCCTATCCCTTGGGATTGCTGCCTAAAAAGCCCCTTCCCCATGGTCTCTGGTGGGATGAGAGCATGGAATAGTTAAGGTGGTGCGACCATGGAGTGGGATTGGGATGGACTCAGCCTGCAGCAGGTGCAGGGACTTCTCTAGAGGCTCTGCAGCTTTATCCCATTGGGAAGAGCATGAATTTGGGCACGCTTCTCTTCTAAGGTGCTGCGTGGCTGTGGGATAAGGAGGATTTGGGGCTGGTAGAGGTAGGAGGTAATGGTCTCCGGTCCACATACTGTGTGCTGGTGTCTCCTTTGTGAAGGGCCATGTTGATCCCCCCCTGGAGTGGGAGCAGAGCTGTATGGTGAAGCTTAGCTGTATCCCCGATATAAAGGTTGTCTTTGATTATACCTCAAAAAAACAACAAAAAAGGAAGAAATAAATCCAGCTCTGCCATGCCCTGTTGCTGCGCAGATTAATAACAAAGCATTGATGCTTTAAGAAGGCTTTGGATCTGATCCTGAGAGGAGATTTAGACAGTGTTTGTGCTGGGGTATGATGATGATGCTAAGAATGGTTGCATCCTATAAATCAGTTCATACTTATGGAATCATTACCAGACATTTTCGGACAGTTCAGAGGTTCCAAAATCCCAATCCTGGCTTGGTCCAAGCAGGCTGGTGTGTGGGGAATGAGAGAGGTCTGGGATCGTGGTGATGATCTGGGTAACCCTGCTGGGACAGGGATGGGCCAGATGGACCCAGAGGTGCCTCCAACCTCTGCCATTCCATGATTCTGTGATCATATACAGTCCCTCGTCATCCCGAGTCTCTATGATCTGCTCCCATTTCTCTTCCCTACCTGTGTTCAGGTTTCAGCCCATAGGGAGCCAGTGGTGTGATGGGATGCACATGGAAAGAATTTATTTGCTGGTGTCTTCACATCTGAGCCTTCATCTCTGGCTCAGCAGTGGGTTTTCACTGACCTGCTTCTTATCCGGGTCCAGGCGGTGCTCCTCTACCTCCTGTCCCATTCCACGTCCCCATGGGCGGCACCATGGATGTGCGATGAGATGTGGTGCTTACTCCAGCTCTGCTCACTTCCACCTGATTACCCAGAGAGAAAGGGCTGAGCTCGCTCCGAAAAATGGACACAAACCCATTCTCTTTGCTGGGGCTGCTTTGATTGCACCCGCTGAGCTGTAGCATTAACCCTTTCCTGCTCTTAGGGACTTGATTAGCAGGCATGGTGGGGATGGGTTGATGGTTGGCCGTGGTGATCCTGGAGGTCTTTTCCAAGCTTTATGATTCTATGACTCCCCTTTGTACCTTGGGGGGATAACTCAAAGGTTATTTGTGCCAAATTGAGGTGCCAATGGAGACAAAGTCTTTGAGTTTTTGATCATCTCTAGGAAATAATAATATGAGAGGTAATGGCCTCAGGTTCCACCAGGGAGGTTCAGGTTGGATATTAGGAAAAATTTCTTCTCCAAAAGAGTGGTGAAGCGTTGGCACAGGCTGTACAGGGAGGTGATGGAGTCACCGTCCCCGGAGGTGTTCAAGGACGGTGGAGATGTGGCTCTGAGGGATGTGGTCAGTGGGCATGGTGGGGATGGGGGTTGGGGTTGGACTTGGGATATTAGAGTTCTTTTCCAACCTCAATGATTCTATGATCCTATGGAAAAACAAAGCAAAACAAAACAAAACACTCTCCTTTGTACTCTGCGACAGGGCAGACTTCAGCAGCTCTCGCCTTTCCGCGTGGCGTATTCCTTTGCAGCCAGCATTGCAGATCCTCGTGCTCCAGGGCCACGACAGATGATAGCACTGCAGTGCCCCGTAGGTCGGCAGACCATCTCCTCTGGGCCTGATCCAGCCCTGTGGGGTGGCTGACCCCATCTCCCCACCTCCTACACATCCCACGGGCAGCTTTCATGCGCTCCACGGGGGACGGCCCAATTCAGAGGCGCTTTGACACATTTTACCTTAAAACACACCAGCAGAAAAGAAAAAAGCCACAAAACCCAAACCCTGACAACACTCCTTGTGCCTTAGTTTGCCCTTGGGGTTAAAGGAATGATTTTCATCCTTCTGCTCTCCATTTCCTGCACATGTCCCGCAGTTTCAACCAGTCTGGAAGTTTTAATGCTGCCTACAACCAGGAAATGTGGCAACGTGCATTAGCAGCAAATGAACATTTAAAGGGTTTTTCCTTGTGCAGGATTTAAGTTGTTACGAGCATGGGAAATTTCCAACCAAACCTACAGGTGAAGCGACAGCAGCAGCTTAAGGGGTTGCAAAGCATTGCGACCACCCTAACTTTGCCCCATTGCTGCAGAGGTGGTGGGGCAGACCCTCTCCCTGACTGCAGCTCTGCTTTATGGCTTTGAGGTTTATTCTGCAATATTTTCTTGCTTTGAGGTTTATCTGGCAATAACTGACCTGAGATGGCTGCAGCAGCCCAGAGCTGTGCAGTTTCCAGCCGAGGGACAGGGATGCTTGGTGTTGTTCAGTGCAGAATTGCAGGGGGAAAGGGCAAAGCTCCAGCTCTGCACATGAAGCAAGATGCCTTCCCCCTGTTGTGCTTTTACTGCTCTCTTTGTCTTTCTATCTCCAGTTAAATCACAGAGTGGGTTCCATGGGGGAGAAAACACATCCCTGCAGCAAGAAGACCTCTGCCCATTGCATTTCTATGCTTTTTGGGGTAGGATGCAGGCAGCTCTGGTTAGCCAGACTACATCCCTTCCCAGCTGTCCCAAGCTCATATAGAAAAGAAGGAAGCACGCCTTATTAGTTGCTCAGGGTTTGGTTGTTTTGTTGTTGGTTTGGGTTGTTGTTTCTTTGCTTTTTTTGCTTGCAAGCCACACCCTGGCAAGCAAAGCTTTCTACCAAGAAGTCTTTGCACACTCTGCTGCACCCCAACCTTGCAGAGCTGGTCCTGCCACTCGTCTGAGCATGTGTGTGCGTACTGCCAGGATTGCTCTGGGCTGATTAAGGGAGTGAAAGCAAAGGGAAGTCGTGCGCAGATAAAAGATGCAGCTGCAAACCCTCCATTTGCAAGCAGCTGTTGCAGAGGCATTGGATCAGGGCCTTGAGAAATCCTCGCCCAGAAGAAATCTTTAGAGCTGGGAGGATGGCTGCTTTCTGTCCTACCCACGTAGGATCCCTCCTGGTGGTGCTGTCTGTAGGGACAGCCTCTGGGGGGTGTCTGCCAGGGTGGATGCTCTGGCAGGAGCAAAGGGTTGGGGTTGCAGCCCTGCACATGAAGCTGGAGGTGCAGCGGGGGTTTGGTCTCCCTGATCATAGTTGTGGCATGGTGTTGGATCAGCTCGAGCTGGGGAGCCTCTCTGGTGGCTCAAGGTCACATCCTGGGGGTTGATTGCATTATGGAATGACTGGGAAGCAAAAGCAAAGGAAGGTGGGTGCTGCCCGTGGGCATGAATCCTTACCAAAGGTCCAGTAGCGCTGGTGCATAGAATCATAGAATTGTTGGAGTTGGAAGGGGCTTCTAAAGGTCATCAAGTCCCACTCTCCTGCAGTGACCAGGAATATCTACATGGAGATGCCCTATGTTTTCTGGAGGTCACTGTGCCTTGTAAAGTGGATCTGTTCCTCCTTGAATATTTCTGCTTCAAATGTTGCTGTTTCAAAGAGCCAAAGGCATCTCCACGGCAGGACACAGCCTGTCCCTGCCCAGAAAGCACCACAATGCAGTGACATGTGTCAATCATTGAATCATAGAATGGAATCAGAGAATGGTTACGGTTGGGAAAAGACCTCTAAGGTCACCATGTCCAACCATCAACTCATCCCCACCATGCCCACTAAACGGTGTCCCTCAGTGGCACATCTGTATGTTTCCTGAACATGATGAGCGGCAGTTCGTGTGATGCTGGTTGGCTTTGACCATCCAACTGTAGGGCCATATGTTGGCCCATGGGATTTCTCCCTCGGACCTCTTGTTACTCAGGAGGGGAAATGCTCAAAAGGGAGATGAGGCTCAATGGATGTAACCTGTGGTGCTCAGCACCATGAGCTGTATCCATCTCCCCTGGACAGCAAAGCTAGAGTCCAGGCCTTGTTGGTAAAAGTCTGCAGCCTTTTTTGTTGGAGAACAGCACTGTAAAATCTTTCCTCTGTAATAGAGAAAACTGGGACTGGTGAAATGAAGGAAAAAGGGAAGAAAGTTGGCCAAGGTGTTGCAGCATTAAGGTAGAAACGTGACTTGAAGAGCTCAAAATGAGACAGCAGGAACTTTACCCCTATGCCTCTATGACCGTGTTGATCTTGTAGCATCCAACTGCCTCCATTCTGCCTCCTGTGGAGTAGCTGCAGCCCCGTTATCTCTTCAGCTCCTCGGGCACACGTCTCTGCATCTTTTGAAGTTCAATTGCTTTAATTATCCCCGAAGCTGCAGAAGCAATTGGAGGCAGCACATTTGCATGGAGACGTGCTGCATTTTATCTGTGCTTAATAATGAGCTTTCTGAATGAATTTCCCAAAACCTCTTAACGAAGCATCTCTGTGACCCGTAACACCTGGGCAGAAGGCTCTCTGCACTGTCTCAAGCAGTATCCCATGACTTCTCTGTCCTTCCCTCTGTATGCATAATGGAGGTGTGGGTCGGTCTTCAGACCATAAGGTTTCTGTCCAGCTGGCAAGAAATTCAGTGCGAACATATTGTTGTGGTGTAAGGCTTCCAGTGGAGTCGGTGTGACTGGGTTTAAAAGCATCTGGTCCAGACATTCAATTAGGAGCCCTGAATAAATAATAGAAATCAGTTCAGGGCAGTCCTACAAAGACAACATCCTTCTATTGACTTATTTGTATTTTATCCAGAGTGATCGAAAGGGATGCTGAGAAGGGCACGGTGATCCTGTAGCCTGATAAAGTAGGGGTTCAAGACCATGCATATGGGGGGTGATGGCAGTTGAATCCTCTTGGGTTAAGGGTGGCCTATGTGGATGAACAACCACAGGTGGAGGTGACTCGATTCTGTGTGCATGACCCTGCTCTTCCTAGGCTGTTCCTCCAGTGTCTGAAACCCTGATCTGTTCAGACCATATTTGAAAGCACAACCTTGCTATATGAGACCAGCCCTCCACGTCCCTGAGCTACTCCATCCCAGTTTGGGGCTGCCCTATGTAAACCTGGTGGAGCCCTGCAGAAGCTTTCTGCCATCAGTAGGGTTTTGCTAGGAAGCCCAAGGATTCATGGGTGTGCTTGGATATGACCTTTCCCTTCTTTGTTGTAACCAGCCATTATGTAGCGCTCGCTATAATCATTAATCAAAGCCACAGCTGCAGGGCTGGGGCATGGAGGGTTAGCAGGGTGATGGGTATCTCCAGGTGCTGGGCATTGGCAAGGCTCTTTAGTTCATCTTTCAGTTCTTGTCCTATAATCTCTGCTGATCTGCAAGTGTTTTAAACCCTGATCTGGAGATTTATCCAGGGTTTTTAACCTTGTTGAGGTACCTGGTAGAATCATCAATCATTAAGGTCGGAAAAGACTGTGAAGATCAAGTCCAACCATCAACCATCCCCACCATGCCCACTGACCATATCCCTCAGTGCCACATCGGCATGGTTCTTGAACACCTCCAGGGATGGTGACTCCACCACCTCCCTGGGCAGCCTGTGCCAATGCGTTGCTGCTGTTTCAGAGAAGAAATTTTTTCCTAATATCCAACCTGAATATGTTGCATGACTGTGCTGCTAAGGTTGGGATGTGTTGACTTTTTGGGGTACCGCAAACAGAACTTCTCTGTTCTCCACAACCAAAAGTTTGAGCTGGATGTCAAGCAGGGAATATCTTCTGCTTCTCTCTTCATTCCTCGTGTGAAGCTGGCAGCCTGGTAGCACATTAACCTCCCTCTGCTTTTGGGTCTGTCCTTCTGCCATCTCCTCTTATTTTTCTTGCCCAACCATCCCTGTTAGTCCTGCAGCCCTCCAGCCTCTTCCATTTGCAGCCACCAGCTTCACTCTGTGCCAGGATGCCTTCAGACAGACACCCTGCTCCTGCCTGAACTTAATGCTGAGCAGACGGGTTGCCCTGGCAGCCCATAAACCCATGTTGTGTGTGGTGCTCTGGTCAGGCAGATCTTGGCCACAGCACCTCAGCAAGCAGGGGATGAGGAATGAGCTCTACTCATAACTTAGACAGCCACCAGGAAATGTGTTTTTCCATTCTGCTGCTGAAACAGTGTTATCGGGCCGTTGGGCAGTACAGTGTTGCCCTTTTCTCCTGCAGTGACAACGTCGCCTGTTTGCAAATGGTGACTCATGTCTGCAAGGAGCTCCCAAGCTTGGTGGCACTCCCTGTGTGAGTTATCCAAGCAAAAGGGAACTCCTGACATTTGTACCTTGCCTGTTTCCCTGCAAACAGGCATCCAGGGATACCCAGGCCTGCTGACTCCAGGCACCACCTGAATTGCACGCCTCTATGTAAACCCATTGGTTTGCCCACTTGGTATGCAGGCATCTGTTGGAACTCTTTTGAGTTGCAAGTCTGTGAGCTGTGCTTTTGTGTTTCCTTGCCCATGTTATTTACCTGGTGGTAATGTGGTCCCATTGCAGTGGGGGAAAGTGGGGTGGTGCAGGAAGCTTCTGCTGGCCCTCTGGGTCTATTAGAATCATTAAAGTTGGTAGAGACCTCGAAGATCATCAGGTCCAACCATCAACCCATCCCCACTGTGTGCTCACTCAACCATGTCCCTAAGTGCCACGTCTACACATTTCTTAAGCAATGAACAAGTGATGTTCTGGGGACGTCACATGAACAGAAAGGTAAAAACCAGAGAGGTGCATTCAGTCATCTGTTTTTTAATGGTTTTCTTTCAATAAGTGACTGCTGTAAATGCTCGGTAATTTGCACTTAGAAAAACATCCAACTGCTCCTGAACATCTGGATATGAAGAACCTACAGCTTCCCATAGGAATTAAATCCCTGGTTAACCGCAGTCAATTTGTGAAGAAATGATGTCTTGTTTTCTAGTATTCACCGGCCTGGCTTCACCTCTCAGTCCTTGTGGATGCTGCTGATGCACGCAGGATGCTCTGTGGTGCTGTTGGCTCCAGGCCATGCCACTTTGTATCCGAGCAAATCCACAGTGGATGCACCCATGGGAATGGGAAAGAGCTTTGGGAACTCAGCTCAAACGTGCTGCCAGCTGTGCTGTTGGTCCCAATTGTCCTTAAATGAGACTGTCGCTTTGTAGCCTGCATCTTGAAGGGGTTTTTTTGTTTGTTTGTTAGAGATGTTGGCTAGGAGGTGTGGAGCACTTATCTCATGTTCTGTGTAGAAAGGGATTTGTGGTTTGGCTGCTTCTTTCCCAGACTGTGGAAAAAAGAGTGTATAAAGCTGTTCTTGTGTTGGCAGCAGTTCCCCTGCAGGGCTGGACTTCTGTGTTGATAGCTGGAAGAGCAATTTCTAGTGTACACAGAATCACAGAGGCATTAATCATTAAGGCCGGAAAAGACCTCTAAGATCCCCAAGCCCAACCCCAACCCATCCCACCATGCCCACTGACCACATCCCTCAGTGCCACATCTCCAGGGATGGTTGACCCCACCACATACCTGGGCAGCCTGCCCCAATGTGTTACCCCTTTTTCAGCCAATAAATGTTTCCTAATATCCAACCTGAACCTCCCCTGGTGCAGCTGTGAAGGCCATGACCTCTTTTCCTAAAGAGGCACACAAGGAGGCTGGAAAATACAATTTAAATAAATTTTTTGGGCAAAGCCTGTCTGCTCTGAGTACTCTGAATATTCTACCGTTGAGGGTCGTGGTGTTGTATGTTGTCCCCATGACTGCACCTGGTTGGGGCTTTGGGAGCCCTGTGCTCAGTCTCCTCCTTGTCTTCTCTTTGACCCACAGCTTTGCAATCCAAAGATACCTCCTGCTCAGTGAGAACGTAGATCGCACCCTATAGGGACAAATTGTTTGGTCTGACGTGTCTCCAGACAAATAAAAACTGTAGGATCTGCAAGCAAGGAGCCCTTTGCTCCCGGCCAAGGTGCAGCCCTGAGATAAGTGCGGTGAGCCCATGCCGGCACAGCAGGCAAAGCTGAAAGGGAAGGAAAGGAAATGATTTCTGAGAAAGGAAGGAATACATCAGCAAACGTTTTGTCCCGGCCTGTGCAGGCACTTTCAATAGTTATCCCATTGCAGTGCTTGGAGCCAGGATCACAACCAGCTGGCAGGAGCTATAAGGGGGAGTCCACAGCAGCCCTGAGTCATGCATCTGGCTCCCTCCCCAGCAAACAGCTTCTTGCTTAACTGCTTCGTGGCTGAACTCTGGTCAGGCTCAGATCTCTGTTGCCAACTTTTCAGCTCTGCAACGGGGGTTGGGAGCGGGGGTTTCGTTTCTTAGCCACACGCAAACACATGTGCGTGGGGTTTTGTTCATGATGTGGAAATGTCTGCTTCCCGTGCTCCGGGGACATGCTAGCTTTGTGCAAGGAGGCGAAGGGTGCTCAGGCAGTCCTTCAGCATTTTAATGTGGCAGATCTGAAGTTCAGCCTGGTAAGCATGAAATGCTGCAAATTAAAGAGAGTAATGAGTTTTAACACTGCCCCAAAGAACATTCCCCCCAGCCCTCCCGTTCAATTATTTTGCAATTAAAAAAAGAAAAAGATCCTGAACATTCTCTTTTCTCTTTTAGCTTGGTTTTTCCTTTGCAGCTCAGTCCTGTTTCGTAGAATCATAGAATGGCTTGGGTTGGAAGGGACCTCAGAGATCATCTAGTTCCAATCTCCTTGCCATGGGCAGGGTTGCCAGCCACTAAATCAGACATCAGACCAGGCTGCCCAGAGCCCCATCCATCCTGACCAACCATTTCCACCCTCTTGGCCAAGGGTGACAGTCACCCTGGGGTGGGATAGCAGGGCAAGGAGTCAACTTCTCAAGCAGAGGAAGACTGGGGAGACTTGGCTGGGAGAACTCCTGTCCCATTCTCATCGGGATGGACGCTGCCCAGGGCATCACATGGAGGTAAACATTGCAAAGGTCATTGGAAAAAGAAGCTCCAAGCTGTGATTGCAGAGCAGTAATTTTATGAATGAGCACCCAGGTGCCAGCCCTTGGCTGTTGGTCAGGCCGTGGAGTGGTGGCTGGCATCTCCTGCACCAAAGCCAGAACTCTTGCCTTAACTTGAGCATGGCTTTTCAAAAGTCACAAGACTTCCCCTCCCCTCCAGGCTTTATTCCTAACTCTCACAAGTTCTTTCTGCACAACATCTCACGGATACATCCTTTCCCATCTGTAAGGACACCTATTTCATGTCTTCAAATAATTCATCTTACATCTGCTATAGCAGAATCCTTCTCTCTCTGCCTTCGGACCATGAGATAAAGCATTATAAACTATAAAATTCCAAATCCATCATCCTGGAGGATCATCACTAAGCACTCACTAGGCCTGCAGAAACAGGACATTGGGATAGGTGGGCTGTTGAACACACAGTACCAATGATTTCCCAGTGAAGGTATATCAACCTATTGCCGTAGTCAGAATCATAGGATGGTCTGAGTTCAAAAGGATCACAATGATCATCTAGTTTTAACCTCCCTGTTGTGTGCAGGGTTGCCAACTGGTAGACCAGGCTGCCCAGAGCCACGTCCAGTCTATCCTATAAAGTCCATCCAGGGCAGTACTTGTCTTGGAATTTAGATCTCATTTAAGTAAAGGCCTAATCACACTTTTGCATAATTATCCCATGCTGGGAGACATGTTGGAGAAACGTGGGTGACAAAATACCTCACAAGCTGCTTTAGCAACCAGTCCTCAGCAGCAGGGAGACCTGTGGAGCTAACAACAAGTGGGTTATTTTGGCTTCAATCAGGCCCTGACTGATAAGCACTCGTGCTTCTAATCAAGCTGATAACTGCCATCAATTAAAACCTGTGCTTTGCAGAAGTGAAGTGTTTTCATCTCATCCAGGCAAGAGAAGGTCAGTTGGTTGGATGATACTCTCAGCAAGGGCATCAATTTGTCTATCCAACACCTACTTTCTATCAATTCATCAATGAGGAAAGTGAAACCACTCTCACACTGGTGTATGATCGCGTAAGTGATTGTACAGCCCCTGGGACTATGGATGTTCACAGATTTTCTGCTTCCAATCAGCTCTTATTGCAACTTCCTTCTCCACAAGCGAAGATTTTAAGCATCTGTGGATATTCACTAACCACAACAGGGGTATAGTAGTTTTATATATAGTATAGTCTTGCTGGGATCAGTGGGTTTGGCCAACTTGCTGGATGTATATTCTGCTAAATCATAGAATTGTTTGAGTTGGAAGGGACCCTTAAATGTCATCAACTCCACTGAGGTGAACAGAGATGCCTGTAGTTCCATCAGGCTCAGTAATGATCAATAGAATCAACAGGACATCCTATTCTGGGGAGAGAGAAAAGTCATACGTGAATATTTAAATATGGGGTACCTTTAGGGAAGTAGCTGTAGAAGAGGGTCTGTGGTTTAGTAGGGGGGAAAACTAAAGAGGTTCCCCCTTCCCTTCTGTCTGAGGTGAGAGGATTTTTTCTATGGGATGGAGGGAAGAGAAGCAAAGCAAAAGGGTTGGTACCCAGTGACCAAGCCACGAGTGTCCATGATGAGGTGCTGCTTTCTCTTGGAATCATCTGGCCAGTGGTTTTCTGTTGTCTGCTGGATTCCTAAATTCACGTCTCTACCCTAGAAGCTTGTCAAGACAGAGTAATTAATCTGAAAACTCATGGCGTGCTGCCAAGAGGTCTTTTTAATTAAAAACAGATCTGATCAAGCCTACTGATGAACTGGCTTCTCTGACGAAACCATGAAGTGTGTGTATGTGTAATTTTGAGCAGAAGGTGCTTCTTGAAGCTCTGGCCCTCTGGGAATGATCTGCACTCATTGCTGCCTTCCGAGCAGATAAATGGTCATCACATCAAGACAACTGAGAAATGTTTCTTGCAGTCTTTAAAGGGGGCATCCAGGATTTTAAATGTATAATATTAACCATGACAAAGTTCCTTCTTTGTGACAGTGGGCTGAGAACCTGCTCTGTGTTGGTAGCACCCAGGGTGCCCCATTGCTCTGCAGTAGACCATAAAACCTGCTTGCATACAGCTAACCTGGGGATGTCTTCTCCTCCTTCAGCTCTTCAGGCTTCATTTTTCCCCAAACAGACCATGAATTCACTGTGAGTCAGACTGACATCTCCTTCTGTGCCTGTCTGGGTGGTGTTTGTCTAACCCTGGGGGAATTCAGAGACATGAGCATCTCTGGGCATAGTGGAATCACCCACCCATCTCTTCATTCAGATACAGGCTTTTTCCTGTCGGTTTAAACTGAAGCATGCTGATACCTTGTGGCATGGCTTAGTGCTTATAGGAGAGGGAGCCACAGGTGCTTTAAAGGACCAGAAAAGTGGGCTCTAGTTATTCAGACCTGTCAGATCTGGAGGAAGGCTTGGACAGAAGCCACGGGGGTTGCTTCCAGCCGTGGTTTTTTTTTTGGTCTCCGTGGCTTCCAGCCATGACATTTGGGCCCAGGTTTTGCAGAGGAGGGTGGAGTATTCATAGCCATACCCTACCCATCTCACTCCTGCTTTTTCTGTCTCCTCAGAGTCAGTAGGAAAGGATGTTTTCCTCGGTGAAGCCTTATGAGAATCAGCGCTACGCTGCCCTGAAGAAGGAATGCCTGAGGAAGAAGCAGCTCTTTGAGGACCCTCTTTTCCCTGCCAATGATGACTCACTCTTCTACAAGTCAAGAATCCAGGGCATTCAGTGGAAGAGGCCAAAAGTAAGTGTGCCCATCCTTTTGCCCCTTAATGCTGCTTTCCACCACCCCAGCTCTCAGGAAATCCCAAAATGCCCCATGCATCCTTCACCAAAGGTGCTTTTCCAACTGGATGACTAAGTCCCAGACAAGCTATCCTCTCCCTGGGAAGGTTTATCATCAGCATGAACCCCTGTGAAGATAAGGAGACCTACTGCATTGAGGAATGGGCCCAGGAACCCCTTGGTTTCTCCATGACTCAGTTTCTTTGTGCATAAGTCAGAGAGATGCTTTGCAACCTGATTGCTGGATCATATTGTTAAGTGGTGGATCTAGTAGAGCAAAGAGATAGATAGCTTCAAAGTTCCTTGCTTATGCATTTGCAAATGGAAAAGGAAATAATCTATGAGTAGGAAAGGTGTTTGGGGTGTTTTGAAGAGGTGGGCTCTGGGGGCTGAGTACAGTGGTGCTGGGTCCTCTCTGCAACCATGACCACAGAGACATGGACCTGTTGGAGCACATGCAGAACAGGGCCACAAAAATGATCCAAGGGATGGAACTGTCCTCTCCAATGAGGACAGGCTGAGAGAGCTGGGGCTGTGCAGCCTGGAGAAGAGAAGGCTCCTGGGAGACCTGAGAGTGGCCTTTCATTGGGGCTGTATGAATGGGTCAGACTCTTTAGCAGGATCTGTTGTGATAGGACAAGGGGAAATGGTTTCAAACTAATAAGAGGGGAGATTCAGACAGGATGTGAGAAAAAAGGTTTTTACCATAAAGGTGGTGAAACGCTGGCATAGATTGCCCAGAAATGTGATGGATGCCCCATCCCTGGAGACCAGTACTAAAGTCAGGCTGGATGGGACTCTGAGCACCTGATGGAGCTGTGGTGTCCCTGTTCAGTGCAAGGGAGATGGGCCAGATGGCCTTTCATGGTTCTTTCTATCTCAAACGAGTCTATGATTCTATGATACCGGTGATCTGCTCAGCAGCTGCAGCAGCCCCTGCCCCTCCCTGCACCCAGAGAGGTTCTGCTGATGTTGGACACTGCTGTCCTCAATCCCCTCAACACTTCACATGGCCAAAATGCTGGAGTGAGAGGGGTGTGTAGAACAGAGCTGTGTCTGTCCATGTGAGGGCAGTCCGTGGGGTGAACAAAAGGGCTCTGTGTGATGGGAGGGTTGGTGTTGAACAGGCTCCTTTTGTGTGGCTGAGCCCAGCATCCCAGCAGGCCTTCGTGGAAGGAGATCTTATTTCTCTCTGTGTGATTCCTTCTGCTCAGTCCTGGTCTCTTCCATGGGGTTTGTGCAAAGTTCAATGTGCACATTTTGTTCCCTTTGTCCCGCCAACATCTTTTTTTTCTAAGACAATCAGCAACCCTTTCTTTAGAATCATAGAATCATTAAGGTTGGGAACAACCACTAAAATCATCAGTCTCAACCATCATCCATCCCCATCCAGAAAACAAGCAGAGTGACACTCCCAGCTCTCAGCAGGCTCTCCTTTGAGGGCTTCCTGACCCAGAAATGCAGTCCACGAGACCTTGGGATGCTCTCTGCAGGCAGGAGATGCTGTTTACGCACCTCTGGTATCTCTCAGGGCCGTGGCCATGGTTTGTTTGGGAGAATTTCAGCTCAGGCTGTGTGATAAAGCTCAAGAGTACACCATGCCCTGGGCTCTGCTGTGAAAACAGGGTGAGTGGAGAGTGGAAATAAGAAGTGTTGGATGTTACAACAGCTGTTTGCTTTCACAGAAAGGGTGTTGCTTACCACCTGTGTGAGGAAGTGATACGTAGGAGCAAAGTTTTTCACTGGTGTGTGAGAAGTAGCTGGACTGAGCTCACTGGTAGGGTCTTATTCCCATTCTTTGTGTGTGCAAGTACCTTCTTTCCCTTCCCTCACCTGGAAGCGAAGAATCATTTGAGATGGAAGGGACCCCTAAAGGCCATCTAGTCCAACTCCCCTGCAATGAACAGGGACACCCACAGCTCCATCAGGTGCTCAGAGCCCCATCCAACCTGACCCTGGGTGTTTCCAGGGATGGGACACACACCACATTTCTGGGCAATCTGTTTCAGTGCCTCACCTGGACCTGCTTCATCCTTTCTGCTCCTCCACTTACTCCCAGAACCTGCAGTAGCCAAAAAAACCAATCTCTGCACCGCTCTCCCTCTTGCTTGAGGGGAGAAGGGGAGGCTTTCCTGGATCAGTTGGTGAATAACCCATCCTGGACATCTGGAGATTCTTTCCCACATCTGGTGCTGCAGTGTCTCCTGTAATGGTCTCTGCCTTGTTTTTCCCAGAGCATCCTCCCTCCCTCCCACCTCTCCTGGCCTCCAGATCTGCTTTGAAAGCCAGCTCTTTGCAGATGCAGCAGCTGGACAAGCCCTCATGCTGGGTTTTAGCTCTGGTGGCTGCTCTCTGGATGACTTCATCTTCCAGCGCAGCTGAGCCAGAAAGCTAATTGCTCGAGCGTGTCAGAGAGAGGGAAGCCATACCAGGAAGGGGGCCTTGAAGAGCTGTTGTTTTGTGTAGCCATTCAAAAATGAGACTGTTTTGTTGCCGAGCCAAAGCAGATTTTGGAGCTGGCTTGGCCAGCATCAGAGTGTTTTTTTTTCTGGCAGCAAAGCTTGGCATTTGTATTAGAAATTAAACTTGGTGTTTCGGGCTGAGTGCTTGACACTCCTTCTCCCTCCGCCTGCTGCTGTGTGAAGGCAAAGGAGATCTGTGTATTGGGGCACGTGGTGCTCGATCCTCAAGTTCTGAGTTTTTCACGCTCCATTGGAGATACAGGTGCGGTGGTGCAGCAAAGAAACAGCAGTGTTAGTCTGTGCATTGGGTGAGACAGTCCAGGATTTTAGGAGCTGGATAAATGGTGGAGAGGTGGTACTGAGAAGAGGGAAAGGGACTGGCTGACATGCAGGCTGGGAGGCAGAAATTAGGGCTGGGATAAGGAAAGCAATGGACGTAATTTTTCTGGATTTTGTTTAGACTTCTGATGCACAGCATCCTTCTGGACAAATTGTCCAACTGTGCAATAAACGGGGTCACACTACTCTGGATGATGAACTGACTCGATGGTTGAGCTCAAAGGATCATGGGGTGACATCTGTCTGGCAGTCAGTTCCTACTGGTGGTCCTCAGGGCTCAGTTCTAGGGCCACTCCTAGTGTTTGTATCGATAATCTAGATGAGAGGATGTAAGGAAACAGCATGAAGATGTGCCAGGGGAGGATCAAACTGGATGTCAGGAAATATTTCTTTACTGTAAGGGTGATCAGACACTGGAACAGGCTTCCAGAATGGTGGTTGATGCCCCAACCTATGCCTGTCTACAGAGGCACTTGGTTAAAACCCAACTTTTTGGTTAATCATGAAGTGGTCAGGCAGTTGAACTTGGTGATCTTTGAGGATCCTTTCCAACTGAACTACTCTACTCTATTCTGCTCCATTCAATTCCCCTACCCTACCTATCCTACCATATGTCTTGGGAAAAAAACCATTCTTGGCCTGGAGAGGAAGAGGCTCGTATCTGCTGCTGAGACTTGCTGGCTGGTCACCAGGTCATCACTATGCCCTATGGGAAGTAAATTGGACCAGATGAAAGACTTAGGTCATGAATAGCCATGGTGCTGCTGCACCTCTGCACTGTGAGCTCAAGCCTGCAGGTTGCAACAACTAGAGGAACCGTCTTGGATGAAGCCTACACCCTCCTGTCTTCAGGGGAAGAGTTCTGCCCTTCAGCCCTGTTGTCAGGATGGGGTTTTTTTAGCTCTTTATAGTTTGCTTTCAAGCATCAAATTCTGTCCGCAGGTATTCTCAAGGGAGGTTGGCTCTGATTAAACAGTGCAAAGGTAGGTTCTTGCTAAGTGGCAACACTATCTGGGTGAAAGATATTTGGAGGGGAGAAGCTCTGAGCTGGCGTAGTTTTCTTTGGGGAAAGAAAGGCCAGATGTTTAAGGAAGGGTTGTGGGTAGGAGGGAGGTCTTCCAGCTGGAGGACTGGAGCATTTTCAGCCCTGCTTTGGCACTGAGGAGAGAAGCTTTTTTTTCACAGCCCTTTTTATTTATATTTTTTGTTTCCAGCCATACGATTGCAAACTTGTTTTAAGGACTGGGGAATGCCATTTTTCAGCAGCCACTTCTCTGACATAAATCTAGGCTGACTGGTGCGTAGGGGTTTTGTCCTATTTCCGTTGTCTCCTGAATGCAGTGTCTTTGGATGAGGAGGGGACGCTGCAGGAGAGGAGAGCATCTCTCCGATCCTCTTTTCCTTGTGTGATGAAGCACTTAGCTCCTTTCCCCTGCTGAGTGAGGGTTATACAATCCGTCCCTGCGGGGTTTTCCTGGAATGAGAAAGGAGTCAATGAACTAATTCACTAAAAGCAGGACCAGCACTTGCCTGCCCGCAAGTTTCTGCATTAAAAGGTCTTTTCCCCAGCGTACAGCACAGGCTGGGAAGCTGGCAAAAGCACAAGGGTGATGATAATGGGGATCCGGAGGCTAAGATCTTGTGGGGCTTTGCTCTTAGAGCTCACACAAAACAGTAGCTTGGGGTGCCAAGTCTCTAGGCCACGTCACTCAGTGCAACATCTATCCTTCTCTTGAACACCTCCAGAATCAGTGATTCCACCACCTCCCTGGGCAGCTTTATGGTCCATCCGTAGGCTTTGGTCCTGCCCATAGGAGGCTGGGAATGCCTGTGGGTAGCATTACCACCGATGGATGAACCATCTCCTCTAAATGGGAGTCTGCAACCTCTCTGCTATCCATCACAGAGTCAGAGTCCTTCCAGACTTCTGCATTTCTACACTTAGGAATTTACGACCTGCTCGCCTGTTCATTTATCTGCTGTGCTCTCTGAAGCCTGGAGCTGGCTGCCAGTTTGCTTGCTGCTTGCCAGCAAAGGGATTGATCACCTTGCAATGCAGTTTCTGAGTTTACCTTATTTTTAAGCCTTAAGTCAGCACTGTTCACCTATTCCCAGCCCAGGAAGGATGAGATAATTTTTGTTATTATTTATGATTGTTTCAAGAGCTCTCAGTTCTCACTGAACTGGATGCTGACCCTGGATCTGTCCCAGCAGATTTCACCAGATCCTCCCAGGGTCATGGCCCCATGGTGACACACGTTTTGCCTCTTTGCATCAGACTAAGCTGCCTGGTGTGGGCAGCGCTTGATAAGAAAGCAGCCAGGGAGTCTGCTCCATCCTCAGCCTCAGAAGGACACAGCCATAAATGCAAAACCAATGCTAAAATCAGCAGATCAGATTTATTGCCTACATTTTAATGCAGCCGCGTGTCTGTGTCTAGAAATTATCATAGCTGTGTTTGTAATGGAGAAGAGGACAACGGGAGCAGAGGGTATCACAGAAAGGAGTCAAGGGCATCTGCTGCCCTCTCTGAGGAAAATGGGAGGGAATGGTGCAAAACCTTTGCAGATTGGGCTGTAGGGTTCAGGAGGGCGATGCTTAGGGCATGGGGCTGGTACAGACCTGCTTGTGCCCTGGGTGAAGCCAAGCATTTAATCTTTGTGCAAGCACTGCTGGTGAGATCTCTAAGACCACCCAGTCCAATCCCAATCCCCCCTCTCCCTCCCCCCCCCCCCCAGTGCCCCCTGACCGTGTCCCCACGTCTCCATGGTTCTTCAGCACCTCCAGGGATAGTGACCCCACCACCTCCCTGGGCAGCCTGTGCCAATGCAGTGCCACTCTTTCCAGAAGAAATTGTTCCTAATATCCAACCTAACCCATGTGAGCTTCTGAGGACCAAGATGAGCAATGCAGCTCTGATTTTTGAGTCTTTGGAGACAGTGGGTTTTCATGGGACTCCATCTCTGGGTTCTGCTGGCACCAAAGCTCTTGCAAAGGAGCTTGGTTGGGCATGGTGCTGCCTCTTGAAGAAGGAAAACGAAACACTAGGCATTGTAAAACTGAGGGCTGACATCAGCAACCGTGATAAGTGGCTAAAGAAACAAATAGGAGGAAGCATGGGTGGGAGGATGGAACCCTGCAGCTGGAGCAGAGGAGCCATTTCCTTGGTCTGCTGAGGCTAAAGCCAGAGGGAACTGCAGTCAGTGCATCAGCTGAATTTCTGCACAACGAGTGGTCACGGGATTTCCTTGAATTAACTTCCCATTGAATTAAACTAGAGCCACTTCCTCTAAGCACCCGCCAGTTTTATTTAAAGCGTTTCCAGGAGAGGAAAATAAACCACAGCTCTGGATCACTTGTTCTAAGGACCAGTCCTTACCTGTAGATTTGAATTTGTGTGTGTGTAAGAAGTGGCAAAACTTCAGCATAAACCACTCATATCTTGCGTGCACTGGGGAAACACTGCTTCTCCATTTCTGTCCCCTTTAAATGTGTGATAGATATATGATAACTCCGTGCAGAGGGATGCCTATGCCTGTAGAGAACCAGGTGTGGGCCCTGTCTCCATCATCTTTCCATCTTGCCTCACTCAGCATGCCCTGGGCTCCAATCAGATCCAAGAGCATCGATGGGTTGACCAGGGATGAAAAAACACAGCCAGCATCTGTCTTTGTCAATGCCCCAGGGCAAGGGCTTGTCCTTTCCTTGCTGCCAAGGGACTGACACTGTCTGAATGATTTGTATGGAGTATTAAATTCCCTAAGTTGTCCCTTTTTAAAATAAAAAACCCAATGTAATTTGACAGTAAGTAAGTGGAATGGTACTGTTTCTCCTCTGGTATACATAATTTAGCACAGATGGTGGGGGTGGATGAAAAGCATCACTGAGGAGGTACAGTGGCTGCAGTGTTTATGCAGGCTTTAGCGACCTAAAGCTGAGCATGGGTAGCTGAAGTCACCAGCTCCAAGCCTACATAGCAGGGTGCCAAGCTGTGTGAGATGCTGACCTGTTCACATCCTCACCTGGATGTTCATCTCTCAAAAATCCACCAATGGGTCCCTTTTTGGACTATCCTTCTATATAGAAATGGGCTCTGGCTTCCTCCGATCTTATCGTTGGCTTTCCAGGTGCCCTATAGGAGATTAGGGCTTCAGCCATCTCTTTGGGGCAGAAGGAAGCTTCCCATTTCTCCTTCCCTTGAGGCTGGTGGAAACTCACACAGACATCGGAAAAAACAGGGAGAAATGAAGCATCACACCTTGCAGTGACAGCTGGGCCAGCAGTGTTGACCAGCACAAGAGGCTGCAGCTTGGGAGGGGTGACCTGCGTGTTATGGAGACCAAGCAAAGCATCCCATATCTTCTGGATCTTTAGTAAGAAACCACCATTTGGTGACACATTCCTCGCGGTTCCCCTCCAAGAAGGAAAAGGGTGAGCAAACAACCTTAATGAACAGTGTTTGTGGATGCTTGAAGCTTGAGTGTATCCTGGTACAAATACCACCACTAGAGTCATGTGAGAAATAATCATGGAGCATCCTTGGAGGGTCCAGCCAGCACCAGCCAATGCTACATGCTTATGGTCTGATTTGAACCCACGCTGCTGCCAGACTCCTCTCTGCTGCCTTCTCTTGCCAGCAGTAGGAATGCAGCCTTTTCTTTTTGCTTGAATTTGGAATGATTTTTTTTTCTGAATAATGTCCCTTTATGTGCCATCTCTCATCTCAGGTTACAGAAGCTCATGAGTCCACATTTCTAGACGTTGGCTTTCTCATAAAGTATGTTTCTGTGTTTGCAGAGCTACGCCCAGAGTATGAATAACCAGAATAGGTGTGGGCTGGAAGTCACTTCTTTAAATAGCTTAAACTCATGATAACCTCTTCGTCACCATTGCACAAACAGGGATTAATTGGGACTGTGGTGGGGTCAAGTGCTGGTCTTGAATCAAGATGCTGCTGTGTTATAAATACAATACAACCACAAACCAAGGGGCAGATCCTACCCCTGGTATAGAGTGGCTTAAGCAGATGCGAGAAGTATCCCTGCTGGAAGCGATCTAAGATGTTTTGATATGTATTGCAGAGGGTGGAGGTAATTTTCCTTTGCAGCTTTGTGCTCTCTTTTTCAATTTCTTGACTCTTAAGATAATTAATAATAATAAAAGGCTCTGGCTTTGGCTTTCTGAATCGTGTTTTAGAAGATTGACTTTCAGTGCAACACAGGAATTAGGATTCAGGCAGGGCAGTGTTGAGCAGGCATGAGTGCCAAACCCAAATGATGACCCTCGGAGGCAGAAACAGTGCAGTTGAGCTCATAGATTCACCAGCTCACTCCGAGAATCACAATAGCTGTGGAACAAGTGGGTGTTATTGCACTATTTTTTCCAAAATTATGTAGCTTCTCACAGCAAAACATGCTTGAAAAGGGTCTTCGCTTCCCATCTCCATGTTCCTGATGGGAACCAGCGGCTCAAAAAGATACTAGCTGTGGCCATCCCCCTCACTCATGCTCATCCATCTGGTTCGTGGTCCCTCATTTGCACCAACATGGCTGTGAAGCTCCCCGCAATCCAGTCTGGGTCGTTCTGCACATGGTTTCAAGCAGTTCCCCTGGCTGAGGTTAGACCCCACAACATGTACTGACATAACAGAAGGGAGCGGTGTGCCATGACGAGGGGATGAGCTCTGGAGTGTGGGTGCATTTTAAACCCAAGTTGTTGCTAAGCCAGGGCTTTTCCTGACCCTTAGTGCTGTCTAATGGAGATCTGTAGGAGAGCTGGAGAATGTTGATAGGACAAGGGGGAATGGTTTTAAAGTGAGATGGGGGAGGTTCGGGGTAGAGGTGTTAGGAGGAAGTTTATCACCCAGAGGGTGGTGACGCACTGGAACAGGTTGCCCAAGGAGGCTGTGGATGCCCCATCCCTGCAGGCATTCAAGGCCAGGCTGGATGTGGCTCTGGGCAGCCTAGTCTGGTGGTTGGTGACCCTGCACATAGCAGGGGGTTGAAACCAGATGATCATTGTGGTCCTTTTGAACCCAGGCCATTCTATGATTCTGTGATGATTCTATGATTCTATGATGTGATTGAGTATGGGGAACTGGAGGAGAAGGTGGCCAGCAGCACTGTGTTGAATCAGAAGGACACATCCCTTTTAGGGTGTGAAAGTTAAAGCAGATAGGGGACTTTGTTTCTCCTCTTCCACATTTCTGGTGTGAAGGAGCTTCATTCCCTTGAGCTCATGCCTACAGGTACCGGGATTAAAGGGAAAGAGATCCAGGTGGAGCCATCCCTGAAAGCTGCTGGGTTTGCTCAGCATCATTTCTCTTGCTTCCCAAGGCCTTGTGTGCATGTGAAAGAGTCAGGCTGACTCAGGTGTGAAAAGGAGCCAAGTGGCATTTTTTCCATAAAGGAATGATGGTCTGTGTGGTGGCTGAAGTATTCTGGTACTTGGAACCAAGAGGGGCCAAGAGGTTTCTGCCTCTGCCCAGGGTTACTGAGGACACATCATCTCACTGCTCTGAACATCTCAATCCCTGATTTGTCAGTAGGTGCCTGGAGACCTTCCTGCTTGGGAGCTGAAATCTGCAGATCTGATCTACTATCAGATACACCGAACCAATTCACTGTTAGACAGGCAGTGTCTGAAAGCATGGAAATGCTGAAAGTGGGGATGTCATGTCCTTTGGCATCGATCTTGGCTGGGTGGAGACCAAAGAAGCCCTGGGCTGAGTAATGGTGAGGCTTTCCAAGAGAACATCACTGTGAAGTATGAGTGGGAGGAATGGGAACAGCGAATCAGAGGATTCTGCACTTGTTTTAGCCGCCTTCCCATCTTATACTTCCTTCTAGGATCTGGGATTGTTCAGTCTGGAGAAGAGGAGGCTCAGGAGAGACCTTATTGCCCTCTGCAACTCTCTGAAAGGAGGTTGTGGTGAGGTGGGGTTGGCCTCTGATCCCAGGTAACAGTGGTAGGATGAGAGGTAATGGCCTTAAGCTGCACCAGGGGAGGTCCCTGTTGGATAATAGGAAAAGTTTATTCTCTGAAAGAGTGGCAATGCATTGGCACAGGCTGTCAGAGAGGTGGTGGAGTCACAGTCCCTGGAGGTGTTCAAGAACCTTGGAGATGTGGCACTGAGGGTCATGGTTAGTGGGCATGGTGGGCATGGGTTGGACTTGATAGTCTTAGGGGTCTTTTCCCCTAATTACTCTTTGATTCTCTACCTCCATCTGCTCCTGGGGTGGTGCAGTGCTCCCACAGTGTGTTGCATCTCTCCCTGTCTCATTACTCCAACAGAGATCTCTTTGTATTTGTACTTCGGATACTGGGGAAAGCAAACATCAGGGCTAAGCCTGCAAATTGACCTTTGGATCCTGTTTGAAACTATCCATGCCATTTCTGGTGCCAAAACAAACGCTATGGTGTGGTACAGAGGTACACAAGCAGGGTCATGATGTTGGTGGGGAGTGTATTTTTGTAATGCCTCCTTTTATAAGTCCTGCTCACTGTGGGTGGAGCGTCCCACTCCCTTTGTGTGGTGGGAGCTGATAACAGACGCAAATACATACAGGGTGAGATGCATCAGGTTGATTAGCATTAAGGATACCTGGCTGAAGCAATACAAAACCCCCCAAAGCAGTTTTACAGGATACAGATATTGCCAACAAAACCTACCATATGGTATATTTGAAGCTGAACCACTGGGGAAACATTAATCCCCATGAAAACACAGACCTATGGGTTCCCAAACCCACCCCATTCCTCTTCCTTGTGTCACTCGGGTGCTAACTCTGTAACTGCTGTTTACAAAATCACATCCCAGTGGAGATACCAGCAGGACAGGGACCTTTGTGCCACCTGTGCCACCACTGTCTGCTCTGTTTGGACTTTCACAACATGAGGTCCTTTCAGTTCCCTGTCACTCAGGAAGGGGGAAGTGCAGCTAATAGATTATCTTGCTGATATTGCAGGTCTGAGTGAAAGCACTGTTCCTGAAACAGCCGGTCTCCTGCATCCCAACTCTGCAATGCAATTAAGCTGGTCTGCTCCTTGCAAAATCTTGTTAGCTAAAACTGATCCTGGCATGCAGCAGATGTTGCATCTCACATGGTTATTATCCCTCTTAGCTTTTTTCCTTCTCTGCAATGGGTTTGACATGATCCAGACCCCCAGCATACCTAATGCTTAGAAATCTGCACCGGGGAACATTTATGATAAGACAGTTGCCAATTATAAAGCCAATTAGAAGGTGATTTGCTCCCTGCAGCCCTATGTGGGATTGGACCTAGCTGGAGACAGGGATGATATTTTCTTGTTTAATTGCATCTGGAAGGAAAATGCGCCTGTTGAGGGAAATAGTGCTAAAGGGGAGAGAAGAGGAAAAGCCCACATGCTTTTTAGTGAGAGGAAACGCTAAACCAGCAAGTACAAGATAAGTGCAATGATCAGGTCTTCTTTTCACTAATGGATTTCAATAACCCAAGCTCAGAGGGAGCAAACTGGCACAGGCCTATTCTGGACTCCCATAAGCCAGTGCTGTTACCTCAGCCATCAGCCTTTCATCAAGAGGGGCCTCAGAGCCCTCTCCATCCTCTGTCACCACTGTCCACCTCTGTCCCACACCCGCTGCAGGAGGGAGGATGTAGAAAGCAGGATATGCATCACGAGAAATTTGAGTCACTTTGCCCCTCCCTTTGTTATCAGGCTATATCTTTCCATGGGACCATCTGCACCTGCTTTCTCCAAGTCAGAGTTAATTGCTTGGAGACCAGTGGCCATTACAGCAGCCAATTTTAGGGAGGGCAAATAGCTCTAACACTGCCTAAGTTCCCTACAGATGCTCCAAGTCAAGTTCTTCTTATCATAGAATCGTAGAACCATTTGAGTTGGGAGGAACCTTTAAAGGTTATCTGGTTGACCACACCACACAGCTTGGTATAATCTGCAAACTGCTGAGGGTTCATTCAGTCCCGCTATGTATGTCTCTGATGGAGATACTAAACAGCATTTGTCCCAGTACTGACCCCTGAGGGATGCCTCTCATCACCAGTCTCCATCTGCACCTTGAGCCATTGACCACCACTCTCTGGGAATGATCTCACAACCAGTTCCTCATCCATTGAACAGCCCACCCATCAAATCCACATCTTTCCAATTTGGATGGAAGGATGTTGTGAGGACCCATGTGAAAGGCCTTTCTGAAGTCCAGAGAGATGACATCAGTGGCTCTTCCCTTGTCCATTGTTGCAGTTATTAAGAATTTAAATTAAAGGCAATGCAAGCACTCAGCCTTGCAAGCCCATGCCACTACCAAAAAAAGCTCTGCCAAGAGGGATGAAAATGGACAAGGTGGAGTCAAGAGCAATGCATCAAAACTGTATCTCCTGTAGCCATAGCTTTAGGCTGTCCCCTCCACTGTTCCCTGTTATTCAGCACCTGTGTCCAAATGAAGAGGACCCAGGAACCATCTGCTATGAGGTGAAGAGCAGAAACTAGTTATTTGCTGAAGAGAGTGCCGTGAGTTGAGCTGGCTGAGGTGGCCAGTGTTTGAACCCAGAAGGCCCAAGAATGTTTATGGATGTGTGTGGTTGTGTACTGCCCTTTCCTTTCAGGGTCACAGAGCTGGGAGGGTGATTCAATATTTGTCCAGCTGGTCCTGTTGAATGAATGGAATGATGCCAAGATCATGACCTTCTGCGAGGAGAGCATTCTTGCTTCCCTCCTTCTCCTGCACATACAAACCCCAGGCCTTTCTCATTCAACCTGTCTGCTGGAGGAGCAGATCTTTCTTCCTTAAAGATGTTGAAAAGTCTTTAGCATGTGGCACAAGAGAGGAGGTCAAAACATCTGAGACTCTTCAGCCTAGAGAAAAGAAGGCTCAAGGGGACTCCAATGGTGTGAATATTGGGAAAACTTTCTTCTTGGAAAGAGTGGTGATGCATTGGCACAGGCTGCCCAGGGAGGTGGTGAAGTCACTGTCGCAGGAGGTGTTCAAGAGAAGGGTGGATGTTACACTGAGTGACATGGTCTACAGACATAGGTTGGTTGTTGGACTTGAGGTGATCCTGTTGGTCTTTCCAACCTTAATGATTCTATGAATGTGCATAGGGATGGTAGGGAATGAAGAAGACCAAGCCAGACTCTTCTCACTGGTACCCAGTGATGGGACAAGAGGCACTGAACACATAATGGAAAAAATAGAAAATTATATTTAAACATGAGAGAAACACTTTTTCACTGTGGGTAGCCTAAGCACTGGCACAGGTTGCCCAGAGAGGTTTTGGAGTTTCTATCCATGAAGATACTCAAAACCAAACTGGCTATAGTCCTGAGCAACCTGCTCCACCTGATCTTACTTAGAGTAGATGGGTCAGGCTGGATGCTCTCTGGAAGTCCCTTCTAACTGCACTGGTTGGGTGATTCTGTGTTTAGGGCCACTGAGTGCCCACCGGAACCAAGCTTCATCCTGGGGATGATGATGCTGTGTTGTCCTTTTGCAGCATAGCAGCTTCTCTCTGCCCTTTAGGGTGGCCCTTCAGGCCATATGTGGAGAGGCTGAAGGAGCTGGGAGTGTTCAGCCTGGAGAAGAGGAGGCTCAGGGGGGACCTTATTGCTCTCTATAACTTCCTGAAGGGAGGTTGTGGTGAGCTGGGGGTCAGCCTCTTCTCTCGTGTCATTAGTGATAGGACTAGAGGGAATGGTTTCAAGCTGCGCCAGGGGAGATTCAGGTTGGACATTAGGAAATATTACTTCTCAGAAAGGGTGGTCAGGCACTGGAATGGGCTGCCCAGGGAGGTGGTGGAGTCACCGGCCCTGGGAGTGTTCAAGGAACGATTGGATGTTGTGTTGAGGGACATGGTTTAGTGGGAGCTATTGGTGGTAGGTGAATGGTTGGACTGGATGATCTTGTAGGTCTTTTCCAACCTTGGTGGTTCTATGAGTCTAGGATTCTATGACTGCTGTGAAGGCTTGCTGAATATTTTGGGACTTACCCAAGTTGTGTGCAGAGGTCATAGGGAGCTGCCTGGACACAGTGCTGTCCAGGCACAGCTTGAGGGTTGTAGCTTTTAGGGACATTCACAATCCTAGGAAATTTGCAATTTAACTGTAACCTGCTATGAGGTTTTGCATATTACTAGGGAAGGAGGTTGAAAAATCCATGTGCTGCTAGGTTATAGAGCAAGGATGTGCTCTCAGCCGTAACCTCCCTGGACCAACAGCACCTTGAAATGCCACATCCAAGTTTGCACCTAAATGGGAAACGCCTACTGCAGCATATGAAGAACTGCCTGAATGACTTTGAGAACAACGTGCCCCTAGGGACCTTCTGTATCAGTAGGAAGAGAAGCTAAGTCGAAGGTTGGATCTTAGGAAGAGCTCTGAAAGAGTGGTTGAATATTGGAACAGGATGCCCAGGGAGGTGACAGAGTCACTGTCCCTGGAGGCATTCAAGAACCTTGGACTTGTGACACTTAGGGACGTGGTTTAGTAGGCAATGTTGGTGCTATAGGTGATGGTTGGACTGGATGATCTTAAAGGTTTTGTGCAACCTTTATGGTTCTATGATTCTGTAAATGAGATGTGTCCTTTGCATTTCCAGGCATGAGCATTTCCAGCCTTGGCACCCTTGGAGCTGTTGTGGTTTTGAGAGAATTGAGAGCAATGCAATGATCTCCTCTTCTGTACCAGGACAGGCTGCTTTTCTGATAAGGACACAGGGCTTCCTTGTCTTAAAATGAGCAACCAAAGGGTTTAAATTCATAGATGCTTGGTGATGGGGAAGTCATAGCTAACTAGCAGCTCTGCTCTTGAGAAAGAGCACCCAACACCCTTTACCCTATTTTTTTCCAAATATAGTGTGCTTCCATGATTTCACCTTCTCCTGACCTACACCAAACCAACCAAGTCCTTTTTTGTGCACTATGGATTCACCCAAGGGTAGAAAGAGCAGCAATGGTCCTCAGCCGTGGTGCCTCTGAGCCCAGAGCGGGACCACTATGAGCTGATCATCCACATCACTGACAGCCAGGACAGATGCATCACAAGCTGTTGTCTGCTTCCTTGATGGTATGAAATAGGATAACCCCCGTTATCCTGTTGTTAAACAGCACCGCTCCTCTTCCATCCCTCACAGCGCTCAGGGATGCTGAAAAGAGCAGGTGCTGTTGGCAGCTGTCAGATTGCCTCCCTCTAGTGCTTATTCCAACCTCCTGCAACACTGGCAGTGAATCAGTCCTCTCCTGGGGGTTTGATTGCTGCCCAGTTTGCATCCAGATGAATCTCAAGTTGTTTATAAGGTGTGTGCAGTGTTGGCTGAGTTAGGTGGGATTAAAGGGAGATTGTGGAATCATAGAACCAGAGAATCGTTTGAGCTGGAAGGGACTCTTAAAGGCCATCTAATCCAACTTGCTTGCAACAAACAGGGATTCCTGCAGCTTTATCAGGTGCTCAGAGGCCTGTTCAGCCTGACCTGGAAAGTCCCCACGGATGGGGCATCTGTCCTTGTATGCTTCTGAAGCAGCAATTCCTCCGCATGAGGAACAAGCAATGCAAGTCCTGATGTGCAAAGGTTGGGGAACGTGTTGCTTTGGATGTAAATAACCTGAAAAACTAAGGGGCATAGAGAAAGGAGATCTGCTTTGTCTTTCACTCCTTTAAATTAGATAGAATAGCAAAGCAGAAGAGTTTCTTTCAACTCTTTCTCTGCCCCATCCACTTTCAGCCTCCAACTGGACGTGACCTCCCATACTGGATTGATCAGGGGAAAAAAAAAAAAAAGGAAACAACCCAAAAAAGCCGCAGTGTTTCACTTTTCACAGAGCTTTTGGATTACCAAAACTTCACCATCTGCTGGAGAGCAGCGGACCTTCTGGATGAGGACACTTGGCGTCCATGGAGGTGCTCAAGGCCAGGCTGGGTTAGACCCTAGGAACTAGATGGGCTTTAGGGTCCCATTCAACCCAAGCCATGCTATGATTCTGTGATACTCTCAGCACCAAATGCCTTTCCATCAGAAGGTCTCCAGAGCAAAGTGAGAGGGAGAAGCTTGATAAAGAGACAGCTTTTTCAGAGCTGAAGGGCTTGCAGAGAAAGCAAAGGGTAGACTTACAGGAGGAGATGGGTCACTAGGGCTGTAATGATGTGAAAACATACCATTATCACCGTGGATAATTATAGCAGAGTTGTGCTGGTGCTGGAACAAAATAACCATCCTCCAGGGAGAGGATCTGGCATCGCTTCAGCAGTGACATAACCATATCCTGGGGAGGGCACAAGGCAGGACAAGGTCCTCCTGCCACCAGTGTGATGAGCCAGGCCAGCACAAAGCTGCAGGTGGGATTTAAAGGGAACCTGAGGAGCAGAGAAAGAGATTTTCCTCTGCTGGGAAGCCTTGCTTTGTATTTCTCTGCCTCCTCGCTCACCAATGTGCCTGTTTTCTCCTGTCTCACAGGAAATCTGCGCCGATCCCCATCTCTTTGTGGACGGGATCAGCTCCCATGATTTACACCAGGGCCAGGTTGGGAACTGCTGGTTTGTGGCTGCCTGCTCCTCCCTGGCATCCCGCGAGGCCCTGTGGCAGAAGGTAAGTTGTGCCCCACGCCAGAGGAAAGCTTCTCTTCAACACCTTGACCTCGTGCTTTGTTTGCTTGGCTCAGACACTGGATCTTCAGGAATGCCTCAGTCCTGAAAAGCTGGAAAACCTCTCTTAAGAAAAATGTTCTTTGAGAGGAATTGTTGTGTTACAGCCACGTCACATCTGAGCCAAACTCTTGGTCAGTTTCTCCATAACCACGTGAATCAAGCCCTGCTCAGTCCTTCCACATCCCAAGTCTGACCCTCCCCACTCCAGAATAACCATATACATACATATATATATATATATATGTATATATATATATATATTCAGGATGCTCAACTGCAGTGCTGAAAGTCCCTGTTTCCCATGGTATTACTTCTCTGGCTGCCCAGCATGTTCTCACCTTGGCCATAAGACACCTTGCACGGGGACAGTAGGGTGATCTAAGGATATGAATGTGCCTCCCAAGCCACTGTTCCTCAAACACACATCCCTAGCATGTCTCATGGATGGTTTGCTCCACACAGTGGGATTCCTATGAGATTGGGGCCCAAGGGCATAATGGTTGCATTGTCACGGACCAGGAGGGCACTGAGGAGCTGCGGAATAGGAGGCAGAGCCTGAGCAGTGTGAAGGGACAGGAGGTGCCAAGTGCCACATCCTTTGCCAGCATGTGGCCATTTTTATCATGTCCTCCTTGAGAGAAGAATTCAAGCCTATGAAAGCCAGTGCAACTGTGGTCTTCAGTCTGGTACAGGTATGTCATCCTAGGACAAGGGACCAGCAAGTTGCAAGCACCTTTATCTCAATTTTAATGTGAAAAGGCAGCCACCAAAGCCCCATAATGTTGGTAGTGTCTCCCACTTCACCCAGTCCCTTACTGCAGCAGACCAGTATTCCCTCCTTGCTCTGTGTGCTGAGGTCCCTCCAGTCTCTGCTATTGTGATCATAAACACTGAGCTCCAGCATGGGAATTTGTCTTTCGTTTTCTGTTGAAATCAAGTCTTTCCAGCACATGTGAACAAGGCAGGTTTTGTTGGCTTCTGGATAAGCAGTAAGATTTCCTACTTCTGTACTTCTGTAGCTTGTGGCTGTTGTTACGGGTGTGGTTTAAGGCTTAAGGTGTGGTTTAAGTGTGTTGTTTAGGCTGTTCCTCTGCACTGTCATCTCCCCAAGGTAAGCTCTCCTCCCTCCTCACCATTCACCTCCAGCCCTGCCCTGGGAGATGTCAACCAAACAGAAGCCAGGTCTCTCTGGACACCTCATTATTTCGGTTTACCAATGGCATTACTTTTCCTCCCTTGGTATTTTTGCCATTGGTGCTCATGACTTCTCATTTTCCATACTCTTAAGTCTCAGAGCTGTTCTTTATCTGCATCATTGCATCCTTCTTTCTTTCAGAATGGTTTGTTTTACAGCAAAAGCTGAAGTTACAGCCCTCTCCCCATACCCAGAGATGTTTATTGGTGGCTCATTGGCCTTACAGCATCTGCACACACAGGACTCTGCAGTGCTGTTGTCTACTCCCGACCCATCAATACACCAGTAAAAGCAACAGTTGATAGGACAGGCAAGACAGCAAAACGCTAAGCTGCTGAACTGTCATTAGACAGCAGAATGTCTCTGATTCAAAGTCTGGGAAGAGTTAAAAGATGCTGACGCAGGTGTTAATATCATTGAAATATCAGCACAGGGATCTTGGTCCAGCTCTCCTGTTGCTGGTGAGTACAGGGCAGTTCCCGGTGCAATGACCCACCTTGGGCTCCTGGTGTCTTCCAATGGTCTTTTTTGGAGACTTCTTATGGAAGTCCAAATTAAAACCTTCAGGGATCATACTTCACTGGCTGTGAGCCGTGTGGCATAGCCCAACTGATAGCAGTGTCTTTTGTAAATATATTTCAGAGAAACTCTTTCCTGGATTTTATTTAACACAGCTGGAGCTACCAAAGCGCTCTGCAAAAACGTGACTTGACAGAAGCCAACATGAGTCACAGATAGGATGGAGAGAACCAAAGAACCTAACCACAGAATCACAGAATCCCCGTAACACCATATAACCTAACTCCGTACAGTGTGCCATGTAAAAGTTGATGCTGAAATCCATGAACTCTCTTGAGAGTCCGAACCAGTGGCTCTATCCTAAAGATGCCACAGCATGCTTGCAGGAGTCTGGCCTTTTCCATGGAATGCCTGAAATCATGATGATGGTTTCACCATCTTTTCATGGTGCTTTGCAGAGGGGTGCGTGGTTTAGCATGGCAGCTCTGTTTGGGATCCACAGCCTCTTGGAGACACCCTGCAAAAAGGAATGCATTCATACATATCCTCTTTTGTTCCATCCACTGCCTGGAGAGCCCACCAACACAGCACAGATGCTCTGGATATAACCATACTCAGAAGCTTTTAGGAAATGGGCAGCCCCAGGTTAGGCATAGCAGTCTTGTTGGTGCTCACTTGGACTCAGAGCATCTCTACAGCACCTGGAAGAGCTTGCTTGCATCTTGGATATGCTCCTTCACCTGGCCCAAAGAGACAAACAAAGGCCCAGACTGTGTCCATGTCCCCATTTTCCAGAAACATTGAGTAAAAGGGAAGTCCATGCATGAGCACCTTCTTCAACATCAACCCAGTTCATTCGCGGGCAGCAGACTTATGCTGAGCAGTTGGTGCCCGCTAAGGCTTCCTGCCAGCAGTGCCATCCAGCAGAAGACATACATAGGGTCCTGACTGTGAGTCAAACATGAACCCTTGTAGAGATGAACAGCCACACATGGTGCCAAATTGCCATGAGTGCAGCAAGCAGGGCAAGATAAATTATTCTTCTCCTCCAGTTGGCACTTGTGACTCCTCATCTGGGATTTGTCCAGGTTTAGGGTCTATGGACACTAGAGAGATGGTTTTGTATGGTCAGGAGGAGATGAAGGAGGAGCTTTTTGCTGTTTGCAACTACCAAACAGGAGGGTACAGAGAAGACAGAGCCAGATTTGAGCACAACCACAGGACAAAATTCAACACCAGCATGAGAAATGAGATAAAAAGGGGAAAAAAAATAAGTATCTTTAGCATGAGCATGTTCTGATACTAGGGTCCAGAGAGCTTCATGCACAGAGGTGCTCAGAGTTGGGGTAGACAAACCTCCAGGCAACCTGGTTTAACCATAAAGTCCCACTTTGAGCAGAGGGTTGGAGCAGACTCCTCCACAGGCTGCTTCCAACATGAATGATCCCACAAACTGATATTCTGAGAATACACTGGCACTGACACCTGCAGGATGGTTGCCCTGGCTGTACACCTTCATTTAGGGATAACGAGCTGCACTTTGGCTTGCTGGAGCCGTTGTCAGGGAGGTTGCCAGGGAGGCTGACATCAGATATCCCTTCCCTATAGATTATCATGCACAGCAGCACCATCAGTTCCTAATCTGCAAACGAGATGGGAGGGCACCCAGAGGAAGCCCTGGAGGGTGTTTTGCGTCACTGGCCTGGGTTGCCTAGCACCGCTGGGACCACGGAGAAGGGGCACCAGAATTTTTACCCCTGCGTGTCCTATCTGGGAGCCAAACGTTGCTGAGGACATAGCAGAGGAGCAGCAGAGGAGATGGCAGCCGAGGCAGGGGAGCTCAAGCTGCCCTTCATCCACGATGACCAGCTCACCCGGTGCATGCGTCTGAGAGCCCAGAGCTTGCAGCAGAAAAACGCCAGGCCCCAGGATGGTGAGAAACTGCTGCATCCCAACGAGCACATCTACAGGGTGGATTTCATCCAGCAGCACAACCTGCGCTTCCTCCGCTGGGACATCCAACTGGAGAGATCCGGGAAGGTGATGGTAACCGGCACCTCCCAGCACTGGACTCCTGACCTCACCCCCCTGATGAACCGGCAGCTGCTGGAACCGGTGGGCATCTTCTGGAAGAAACCAGGGGCCAAGGAGGTAGAGTGCAATGAGGCAGATGCCCAGGAATTTGGGGAGCGGCTCGTGGAGTTAGCCAAGATCCGCAAGGTGATGTATTTCCTCCTTGCTTTCACCGACGGCCTTGATCCTTCTCAGCTGAAGGGTTCCATCATTTTTAAAGCCTGATTCCCTCCAGCTCTGTCCTTCTTGCTCAGCTATGCTTTGTCTTCGTTTTTCTTTCTTTTGTTCAGTTCTTGGTTGTTTCTATGTGGTTCTTCATTGAAGGATGGCATAACAAAATGGTGGAGAACATCTCGGCACTTCTGGAGTTCCTCACCCCTGAAAAACATTCCCTAACATTCTTTCCTCAATCTGAATGAAAGGGAAGAGGGAGGACGAGCCATGGATGCTTGCTGCCTTATTTGCCTAGAGTATAATTCTGCTTGCTTGTGAGTTCAGGGATTTACCAAGCCTGGCTGGCACAGTCTTGCTGGCTTGGAAATGTTTGGCTGCTCTTACCCTTCCAACCATGGCACCTGGATACAAAATGCCTGATGGAAAAACAAATTGCCATGCTGCAAAAAATCTCCATGCTCCTGGGGAGTGCTGCCTTCCATCTCAGCCATCCATAAGGGGGGGGTTGTTTGAGATGGATCCTTGCAAGGATGCCGAGTGCTTGCAACTTACAGTGACTCCTATGTGACTGTGACTGTGACTTGCTCCTTGTCTCTGAAGACCAGACCTATGGAAGCTCACCTTACCATGAAGTTGAAGGACCTTCAGATCCATTGTATTCAGCAGATTACAAACCCACTGGATAAAAAATAGAACGGTGGACCTTCCTTTTCCTGACAGCTTTCACTGTTTAATACTGGGGGTCATTGTGGGGAGGAGTGCTCAAGCATGTTGCCTTCCTCTTGCTGCCTGTATTTTTGATACTGAGATGGGTTGGAGCAGGCATGCATGTATGTGCAGAGCCAGCATCTCAGAGCAGGCTGTAGGTCTGAGCCAGCTGCTAGTCCCTTGCAGCAAAACCAATCTGCGCATGATTATGGCCTTAAAACACCTTCACGGCCAAGTTGGATGGGGCACTGAACAACCTGGAAGGTGTCCCTTTCCATGGCAGAGTGGTTGGATCTCTAAGGTCCTTTCCAACCCAAACCATTCTTTGATTCTGTGATCTATAGAGAGCACTTTGCAGACCACATCCAGGATGTTTCGTTCCTGTCTCATCCACTGACTGTGGATAAACTGCTGACTTTGGACATCCCCTACCTAAAGGTACTTTAGTGATGCTTCTTGAGAGTCAAGGTGGAAGTGTCCTTTGAAAAAGTAAAGTATCCTTATGATTGGTTCGCACCCAAATGGGGCTGAGCATTAAGGCATGGATTGAGGTTTTCCTGAGGTGTGTAAGGAGAGGGCAGTGGTGGGAAAGCCAGGATGAGGTGACACAATACCCATGGCCTACTGATTGTGTAGACCATCCCCAATAGAGTCCAGTGTCTTCTCCAGATCCTGTGGAGATGCTGGACACCATGCCCTCTCTAGCCCGATGACTGTGTATAAAATGATATGCACAAGTTGTATTAGAGAGAGAGGAAAAGTCGAACAGGAGGTGGATAGAAGTTGAGAGCTTTGAGTCTCGCCTGCAGCCAAAGTTTAGCAACCACATATGGCCATGCCATGGACACTGCTAGAGAAGTTGATGTCATTGCTTATATCCCAAGATATGCTGTATTCAATGAAGAGAAATAAAAGGGGACCCATCCCTGCTTGGCTATAGTATGGACCTATGGTGGATCAAACCCAGTTCTAGGGTGCCAAAATGGTCTCTTTTTTCAATAGGAGAACCCTCTTTATACATCCCAGAACAAAGTCCCTGAGTGCAAACCAGATTGGACCCCATAACAGAAGTCACTGCCAACTTCCAAAAGGGTTGTTGCTTGCCAGCTCTCATGATATGTAATTGCTACAATGCTGTTTGCTCAGTTAGAGTTCCTGCAGCAGGTACCTTGCTTGGTATTGATGTGCCACAGTAAATAAAAGCCTTATCAGCTGGTTTCCCCTTAAAGATCAAGGCTATGCATATTTTCTTGATTCCCTATCTGGTAGCCGCCCCAGTCCTGCATGTGGTAAGGCAGAACCCACCAGTTTTCAATTCATTGCTGGTATTTTTGATAACCTTTTCTCTGCAAAAAAAAAAAAAAAAGAAAAAGAAAAAAAACACCTAAAAAGAACATTTACCTTCTTCTCTCTCAGTGTGAAAGGCTAAATGGAGCATTTAGTATTTGGTTTGGTTTGGAGGGGTGTGAAGCTGGGCATAGGAGAAATTGATGGAGGAACTGATGCTCAGGTGGATCTCACCTTTCCATCAGAGCTGGGAGTGGGACGTGAATGGGGCACTCTGATTCCTCTCTCCCACAGGGCAGATGATCCAATTTATGCCAACCACTGAAAATCTCCCTACAAAGTTTTCATGCCCTGTGAAGGCTTTCAGATACACATCTCCATCCCATCTCCTGGGGAAGTTCAGTCCTGGTTCATTCAGTGGATTGGAACAGCAGGTTTCCCTCCTCCCCATCCTCAGCTAACAAGTTCTCAGTAGAATAGCTCCTGCTTGGAGGAATCAGCACCCACCCATCCCTCCTTCAAGTCAGGGATGTTTCTCCAGAGTCATAGGTGCATTTTCTGTTAATTAGCCACTCTGGAGTAAGAAAAACTCTGCATCAGCTTAGGGAAATGTCATTTGCACTGCCTCAATGTAACCAAGCTGAGTCCAGGACTGAGCAGGATCCCAGGATGAGTGGTTAAGGGCATGCTCTCCAGTAACCACTGAGGAGAGGTGAGATATCTGAGGAGGGCTCCTGGGGGTGGGTTGGAGCTGCGGATCTCATTTTTATGACTATCTCCTGCTTAATCCTTTAGGGAATATGTAGTGTAAGGCCACAGGTGGAGTTGTACTGTGTGCCTTGAAGTGTGGCTGTCCTGAGACCAGTATCCCAATAGGCACCTGGAGCTGCCACCTCTCTCCTGTTGTGCCAATGGGTGTAGGAGATGGCCCCTCTCTGGCCCAGGGACACTACTGTCCCACTGTCCTTCTTATACCATTCTCATGCACACCAGATCTGGATGCCCTCAGAAATTCACCATATTATAAAATCATGGAACCATTAAAGTTGGAAAAGACCTCTGAGGTCATCTAGTCCAACTGTCCACTTACCACCAATATTACCCACTAAACCATGTTCCTGAGTACCACATCTACATGGTTCTTGAACACCTCCAGGGATAGTGACTCAACCACCTCCATGGGCAGCCTGTGCTAATGCTTGGCCATTCATTTGGAGATGTTTTACCTAACGTCCAACCTGAATCTCCCCTCTGGCACAGCTTGAGGCCATTACTGCTCGTCCTGTCGCTGTTACCTAGGAGTGGGGGGCAGACACCCACCTCACTGCAAACTCCTTACAGGCAGCTGTAGAAGGCAGTAAGGTCACCCCTGAGCCTCCTCTTCTCCAGACTGAACAATCCCAGCTCCCTCAGCTGCTCCCCATAAGTCCCATGAGGTGTTCCAGACACTTCACAGCTCTGTTGCCCTTCTCTGGACATACTCCAGGGCCTCGATGTCTTTCTTGTAGTGGGGGGCCCAGAACTGAACACAGCACTTGAGATAGAGCCGTGCCAGAGCTGAGTACAGGGGGTCAATCAGCTCCTGCTCCTGCTGGCTGCACTATTGCTGATAAAACCCAGCATGCTGTTGGCCTTCTTGGCCATCTGGGCACACTACTGGCTCATCGTCAGCCAAGAATGGAGAGTTCATGGAGAGTTCTATGGGAAGAGGAGCCTCATGCTTGAACTCACACCTCACTGTTTGCCAGGTTGAGCAGAGGCTGGGCTCTGGAGATCATAGAATCATAGGATATCCTGAGCTGGAAGGGGCCCACAAGGATCGTTAAGTCCAACCCCTGGCTCCACACAGCACCACCCAAAGTCCAGACTATGTCTGAAGGCAATGTCCAAACGCTTCCTGAGCTCCATCAGCTCAAATGTGTGCCCACTGCCCTTTGGGAGCTTATCCATGCCCACCGCCCTCTGGGGAAGAACCTTTTCTGAGAAGAGATCAGACTCCTCACCCCTTGGGTCACTGTTGGAACACAATCAGCCCCTGTTCATAGATTCTGCTCTATGTGTGAAAGCCAGCCACAGATCCTGGTGCCTTCAACAGCCAAGGATAATTTTGGTGCCGTACCCAGATGAATGGACAGTGGAGAATGGTGGGGGACCAGTACCTCCTGCCACCATTAGTGGTAGTGCTAGATTTCAAAACCAGCCAGCTGGAAGCTGAGTAGCTGTCTCTAATCAATACCTTAGTCATTTCTAAGCTCACATTAATAGTGAGTTGATTAGCACAATGGTCCTCTGTGACAATTCATTAGCATGAGTGCCAGTCAGGAGAGAATCGATGGGGACTGACGGTCTGACCTTCCCTGGCAGTGACCCAGAGGGAGTCTGGGACATCTTTCATTAGCACTCCTGGAAAACACCAAACCCTCCCAAAGTGGCTTTTCTCATGGCTCTGTCTGTTCTGCTTCTATTGATCCAGACAACTCAAAGAGTGCCAGTGAGCTTACAGGGCTGATGGCATTATTAATATTTCAACTGTCTTTAATTCCAAGGAACAATAAAAACCTGGATCAGGGGGAGCGTTACAGCTTTGTGGTGGCACAAAGTGCCAGCAGCAGGAAAAGGGCCAAGGTCTCATATGGGGGGTCTCACCATGACCTGGGGCTTCCTGAAGAGCCTCTTTCCATGCAATATAGCTGTGTCTTGTCCTGTCCCATCCCAATACTTACTTTTTGTGTCTTCAGGACAGGCAATGAATCATTAATGAATCATTGCGGGTTTCATTAATGAATCATTGGGGTTGGACTCGATGATCTCTGGAGGTCCCTTCCAACCCCTACGATTCTGTGATTCTGTGATTAAGTTTGGAAAAGACCTCCAAGGTCCCCAAGTCCAGCCACCAACCCATCCCACCATGCCCACTGACCACGTCCCTCAGTGCCACATCCCCACAGTTCTTGAACCCTTCCAGGGATGGTGACTCCACCACTTCCCTGGGCAGCCTGTGCCAATGCATTACCACTCTTTCAGAGAAGAAATTTCTCCTAATATCCGACCCAAACCTGGTGCAACTTAGAGCACTTACCTCTTGTCCTATCAGGTGTATCATGCTGTGCTAATAATTTTTCCCATGGGCACACTGGAGCATCTCCTCTCTTAGGTCACAACGCTTAGGAAGCAGTTAAATATCTGATGGTGCCCACAAGCATGAAGGATTTGAGCTGTTTTTACTGTCTTATTTACCCATCCCTTTTTGTCTTGCCCTGCTGAGAGTGCTAATGGCTGTGACTCCAAACCTGCACTGCCTCAGCTTCCAAATTTCTCTAAAGCTTCTTTTACTTCAGACTCTTTTTTTCTTTCTTTCCTTCCTGTACTTGCTGGATGACTGTGGCAGGTCTTGGAAGGGATGAAAGTGGACCCTGTGGGGATGGGGATCTCACTTTTTTCTAATTTTGCAGAGCGGATATACCCAGAGTGATGGTCCCTGTTCATTACCACTCAGTAGACAAATACAACATTCACTCAGTAGACAAATAGACTGATAAGTATTTAGTAGACAAATAGACAAGTAGACTGAAGACTGGAGGATAGCCAGTGTCACTCTGCTCTTCAGAAAGGGCAAGAAGGAAGATCCAGGTAATTACAGGCCAGTCAGACTCACCTCTGTCCCTGGAAAGGTGATGGAACAGGTTGTGCTGGATGCCATCTCCAGACAATTGGAAGAAAAGGAGGTTATCAGGAGTAGTCAGCATGGCTTCACCAGGGGGAGGTCATGCTTGACCAACCTGGTAGCCTTCTCTGATGTTGTAACTGGCTGGGTGGATGGGGGGAGAGCAGTGGATGTAGTCTACCTTGATTTCAGCAAGGCATTTGATACTGTCTCCAACAACATCCTTTTAACAAAGCTGAGGAAGTGTGGGATAGATGAGTGGACAGTGAGGTGGGTTGAGAACTGGCTGACTGGCAGAGCGCAGAGGGTCGTCGCTGGTGGTGCAGAGTCTGGTTGGAGACCTGTAACTAGTGGTGTTCCTCAGGGGTCGGTGCTGGGTCCGATTTTGTTCAACATCTTCATCAATGACCTTGACGAGGGGATAGTGGCCACCCTCAGCAAGTTTGCTGATGATACAAAGTTGGGAGGATTGGCTGACACACCTGAAGGCTGTGCTGCCATTCAGCGAGACCTGGACAGGCTGGAGAGCTGGGCAGTAAGAAACCAGATGAGGTTTAACAAAAGCAAGCGTAGAGTCTTGCACCTAGGGAGGAATAATTGCATGTACCAGTACAGGCTGGGGGATGACCTGCTGGAGAGGAGCTCTGCAGAGAGGGACCTGGGTGTTCTGCTGGACGACAGGTTGGCCATGAGCCAGCAGTGTGCCCTCGTGGCCAAAAAGGCCAATGGCATTCTGGGGTGTATTAAAAATAGCGTGGCCAGCAGGTCGAGGGAGGTGATCCTCCCCCTCTACTCTGCCCTGGTAAGGCCTCATCTGGAGTACTGTGTCCAGTTCTGGGCTCCCCAGTACAAAAAAGACAAGGATCTCTTGGAAAGAGTCCAGCGGAGGGCCACAAAGATGGTGAAGGGCCTGGAGCATCTCCTCTGTGAAGAAAGGCTAAGTGAACTGGGTCTGTTTAGCCTTGAGAAAAGAAGACTGAGAGGGGACCTGATCCAGGTCTATGAATATCTAAGGTGTGGGGGGCAAAGTGGTGAGGCCAGACTCTTTTCAGCAGTGTGTGGAGGCAGGACAAGGGGAAACAGCCAGAAACTGGAGCATAGGAAGTTCCACATGAACGTGCGCAAGAACTTCTTTGCGGTGAGGGTGGCGGAGCACTGGAACAGGCTGCCCAGGGGGGTTGTGGAGTCTCCTTCTCTGGAGATATTCCCTGGTGTAGGGAATGTGCTTTGGCAAGGGGGTTGGATTCGATGATCTCTGGAGGTCCCTTCCAACCCCTACGATTCTGTGATTCTGTGAAATACAGCATTCACTTTCAGACCAGTCCAATCACACAAGGACCAAGCAAAAGGGATCCCAGTGGTACCCTTCTGACTTAAAAATTCACAAAAAATCGGTCATAAGGATAGCCATCCATGAGAATGTGTTTGTCAATGTTCAAGAAGCATTTTGATAATGCCCTCGTAACATATGGTTATAACTTTTGGTTAGACCTGATGTGCTCAGGTTATTGGACCTGATGAACTCTATAGATCCCTTCTAAGTGGTCTGTTTAATTCTATTCTAAAACTTTGATCCTAAGAACAGACATCCCTGGTCAGATCAAGGACCATTCTGTTCCAATAGTCTCTCTACAACAGTAGATGACAGCAGATTTCCTGGGTAGAATTATGAGAATGAGGTCAAGGAAGGCACAATAGAAACAGAGCTGTGAAAGATCTTTAGAGACATCCTCCAATGGAGGATGAAGTGTGAGCTATTTCAGTGGATGCAAATCTAGTCTACCTTGGAAGAGGCAGGCCCAGAATATGTTGTGAATGGGCTATAATGAGCAAATCCACTTCCCTCAGGTTCTTCCTCATCATTGATATCGTCTGCATGAGTTCTGATGTAAGAGTTAACCCTAGCAAAAAAGGGCATAACCTGAGTGCATGTCTCCTTTCTGTCTCCCCCTTGTGTTGAACTCAGGTCATCCCAGACTGGAAGGAGCAGGAGTGGAATGCCGAGAAGCCTGAGAGCTATGCAGGGATCTTCCACTTCCAATTCTGGCGTTTCGGCCAGTGGCTGGATGTGGTAATAGATGACCGCCTGCCCACACTCCACAACCAGCTCATCTACTGCCACTCCAACTCCAAGAATGAGTTCTGGTGTGCCTTGGTGGAGAAGGCTTATGCCAAGTAGGTACTTGGGCAGATGCAGAGCAAATGAGGACCTGCACGCTCCAATTTCATCTCTGTTCATTCATCAGTTGGCTTATACCAGTGGGAAATAATTGTAGTAACAAAATGCTGCAGGCTCCTCAGGTGTCTGATGCCATGTAGGAGTTGGTGATGGTTATTTCTGAATTTGGCTTAAAGAACTATCAAAGGTAGCACTGCAACGGGGAGGCAATATGAATCTGCTCCTATATGAGCTGAGGTCTTTTCTTCTTGAGGATGCAACAGTTCTATAGGTCAGAAGCAGACCTAAGGTTATTGGGGCATATTTGTGGTCAGGGTCCCAACACCAAACATCATCCTTTTTCTCTTCTGTGTACTCAAGAACTGGAACTTCCAGCTGGAGGTTGCTTTAGCCTCAGATATTTTGGTCAAAACAACGGATTTTGGGACACAGGAATGGGAAGAAAAAGCCTTCACTTGTCTCAATTTGCCCTCAAAACAACATATCCTTCAGCTCCACTTTGATTTAAATACCTATCTCAGGGATTTCAGGAGTACTGCAAACAGCACAGATCTGATTTTTTCGCCTTCTTTTTGCTGTCCAGTCCCACTGAAATACTGCCTACAAATGTCTGTTCTCCGTGCCATCTCAAGAAGTGTCTGAGAGCTCTTAAAATGTCAGTGCTGTTGTGCCATCCCTGTCACTCTTTTTTAGGTTGTCAGGATGTTACGAAGCCCTGGATGGAGGCAACACAGCTGATGCTCTGGTAGACTTTACCGGTGGGGTCTCTGAACCTATTGACCTGACTGAAGGGGACTACACCACTGATGAAGCCAAACGAAATCTCCTCTTCGAGCGTGTGTTGAAAGTGCACAACCGTGGAGGCCTCATCAGCTGCTCCATCAAAGTAAGCAACGTTGCCTGCATGATTGTGGTTTTATGCGAATAAGCATTTTAGGATGCTGTTTATCCAAGCCTGTTGGAGGCATCTAAATTAAATCAAGCAAATTGTGGCCAAGGGTTCGTACATTTTCGTATAGATGTCAAAGGAACTTGCACAGGGATGTGGTTTAGTGGGCATGGTGGTGGTGGGTTGATGGTTTGACTAGATGGTCTTAAAAGCCTTTTCCAACCTTAACGATTCTGTGATTCTATGAACCCAAGCCTGGATCCAACCCTCTTTATTACTCATTGCTATGTCCAAGAGCTCAGATTCATCCTACTGGCTTTTCAATACTATCAGAGCATTCACTTCCAGGAAAAAAAACAAAAAACATTTTCATGTATGTGAACATGTTTTCATGTCTGTGAACATGTTTTCATGTATGTGAATATCTTCATGAACACTGGGTTTCAAATCTTCCTCTATAACTAATAAGATAAGCGTTATTGCTTAAGGAAGCTTATGGGATGTCATGGGAGCTCAGAGACTTCATGCGGCCGTTGAAGACTAGAATGATCTAGTACCGAATACAATGTCACATATTCCTGATGAGGCAGCTTTCTCTGTCCCTGAGCACTGGTGCACTCCTCCTTGTGTCCTCCTGCCCAGGCTATGTCAGCAGCAGACATGGAGGCCCGCCTGGCCTGTGGGCTGGTGAAGGGCCATGCGTACGCCGTGACTGATGTGCGGAAGGTCCGCCTGGGCCATGGCCTGCTGTCTTTCTTCAAGTCAGAGAAGCTGGACATGATCCGCATGCGCAACCCATGGGGTGAACGAGAGTGGAACGGCCCTTGGAGTGATACGTGAGTGGGATAAGCAGCAGTAGCACTTTTTTGAGGGGGAAAATGTAGGCCTAGAGCAAGCGCTGAGGTTATATCTGCACCCATATGGTAACATATAAGCAGTTGTGGAACGTTGCTTCAACCAGTGTCCTAAACCTACTGTTTCATTTGGGTAGATGTATTTTTTGTCCTGGGGTCCCTGAAGGACACAGCAGGAGAATGTCTGAGCTTGCAGTCATCATTGAGGTTCTGGTGGATGTTGTGGTGAAATCATCAGCATTTCACTCTTGTGAAGGAGGTTGTAGCTCACCTCTCTACTCTCAGTCTTGTTTTAGCCAAAGTAACACTCAAAAGAGTCTGTCTGTACCACTGCCATGATGTCTGCAGATGAGATGGGATAAGATGGGATGGGATAAGATGGGATGGGAAGGAATGGGATGGAATGGGATCGATGGGATGGGATAGGATGGGATGGAAATCCAAGGCCTGGTGTCCCCTTGCCCTCACAGTGATGATTCTGCACTCTTCCCACAGCTCTGAAGAGTGGCAGAAAGTGAGCAAAAGTGAAAGAGAGAAGATGGGGATGACAGTAGAAGATGATGGTGAATTCTGGTGAGTCCATCCTGAGGCTGCCACCGTGGACAGTGTTCACAGTCCTTCTGTCCCTTGAAGCATCTCAGTAATTACCATTCAACTGGCTAACCAGAGCAAATGGCCTTTCAAGCTATAGGATTTTCAGTGGCATCTCCCTCTTTTGCCCATGGGTATTAGCTTTGGCTGGTCATGACCCTAGGACTGCAAGCTGTTCAGTATCACACTGGCTCCAGACCATTTTACTAGGGCACTAGAAACCTGTTAGAAGTGTGTTGAATGTAACCAACTCACCAGGTACACATATCAATACCACACATACCCATACATGCAGGAGGAGCAATTGCTTTGCTTCTGTCACTCCAAAATATACAACTGTTTTATTTGAACAAATGAACTATTTGCTGTGTGTGTGTGGAGAAAGGTGTCTCCACCTCTTTTGTTGGTATCAGAGGCTACCCACAGTCTCTTACAGGTGACTGACTATCTCTCTGCGCTATGCTGTTCAGGGAAACAAAGCAGCATAACCCAGCTCTGTCCTTTCTGACTTAGGATGACCTTTGAAGACTTCTGTAGATATTTCACAGACATCATCAAGTGCCGTCTCATCAACACATCCTACCTCAGCATCCATAAGACCTGGGAGGAGGCAGTGCTACACGGGGCATGGACCAGAAGTGATGATCCCTTGAAGAACCGCAGTGGAGGCTGCATCAACCACAAGGATACCTTTTTGCAGAATCCCCAAGTGAGTCATGTAGCAGAGGACGTTCAGAAGCCTTCAGACTTGTTTCCAAGGATTCAAATCTCCTACAAGGACTTAAAAGGGCAAAACAGACATCAGAGCTCTGTGCTCATACTTTTAAGGTGCTTATGACCTTTATTGGACTGAGACCCCTGGGCAGAGCATGACCAGCATCCAGACCAACTCTCTTAACCTTACCCTTCCTAATAGGGAAACTGCATCCAAGTGTCTGGTGTGGAGCACCTTGGCAGAAGCAAACATCCAAACATCAAATTGTGCCACTGGGAAGTGGTAATAGCTGGTGCCAGTCAAGGCCAGGAAACATTTCCAACTATTTGGATGCCCGAGTGATCAAATTATATTTTGTTTCCTCAAACCTTGGCACTGTTAAATGTACTAGGATAGATGTAGACTATAGGGCCATTTCCTTCTAGCTTTTCTGGGCTTTCAGAAAAGGCCCTGCTATATGGTTTTCCTCTTGAAACAAGGTCCTCTGTCTTGTTCTGAACTAAGATTCTCAGTAACACGAGACAAGTTCTTTTAAGTCCTTCATCTAATAAGCAGATGAAGGATGGTCCATTCCATTGTAGGAGCCATTATCAAGGATGTGGGAGAACTGTTTTGTGCTCCCTGCTCTGTATTAGCCTCGCTGTTAGGTCTTTGTGAATAAGTCATCTATAGGAGGACTTGTGGCAGACTGCAAGGGGTGAAATGCTCTGGTACAAGCATCTAGATTCTGCAGAACAGTTCAAAGATGGGTTTACCCCCGTTCATCCCCAGTGCTTCTGTCTTCCTCACCTTTCTATGTTTGCTTCCAGTATGTATTTGATGTGAAGAAGGCAGAAGATGAAGTGCTGATCTCCATCCAGCAGAAGCCAAAAAGGACCAGTCGCAAAGAGGGCAAAGGAGAGAACTTAGCCATAGGCTTTGATATCCATAAGGTAAACTGTGGGTCCTGCATACTAGTCTGCATGCCCTCAGTAAATTCCTTAGTGGTGCACAATCCTAGCATTGCATGACCGTTGGCGTGATGTGTTTAGTCATTACTATGTGTGCCCCATGGGTGCCATCCTGTAGCAATGGTGAGAGATTTCAGAAATGAATAGGGACAGCACAGACAAGCTTTCCTTGCTGAAAGCAGTGGTTTGTCTGTCACCTCGGAATGCTGAATTTCTCTAGACTGATCAAGTGTTTGATGGTGGTCACCCAGTGTCAAGCTGGAATGCAACACAGAATGAGTTTATGAGCCAAGAGAGTTTTGAGAGGTGCCTCAGATTTTATTTGGGACCACTTTGCTGGTTCTCTTCATTCCAGCTGTCCCATCACTGTGGAATCAACTCTCGCTGGCTGTCCCCTAATCTGGTAACTGATACATTTCCTCAGTGCTGTCCTGCTGACTGTCCCTCTGTGCTCTCTCCCCAGGTGGAGCTGAACAGGAACTACCGGATGCACACCCTGCAGCAGAAGGTGGCCAGCTCCATTTACATCAACTCCCGCAGCGTCTTCCTGAGGACGGACCTGAAGGAAGGCCGCTATGTCATCATCCCCACCACTTTTGACCCTGGTCATGTAGGCGAGTTTCTTCTCAGGATTTTCACAGATGTGCCTTCAGATTGCCGGTAAGGAACAAGAGCAGTGATGGAGAGGAACTGCCTTTTTGAAGAGTGCTTTTTGCTTTTTTTTTCATGGTAGCCCTGACTGGAATTGGCCGTAGCCTTGTCCAGAGCTGGTGTTTGGCTTCCTTTCAAAGGTGGCCAAGAGGCAAAGACATGTAGAGAAGTTCCCACTCTGCTTCTAAGCATGACACGGGAGAGCATCTCAACCCTAGTGTGAGAAAGAGATCAGAGTGGGGAGCAGAGTCTGCCCGTGGATGGTACACAGGCTTCCCATCCTGCTAGAAAAAACTCATTGGCCTGCCCATTGGGTAAGGCTGGGCGCATCCCAAATATTACACATTTCTCCCCAATAGAGAGCTGACGCTGGATGAGCCACCACACACCTGCTGGAGTGGGATGTGCGGGTACCCTCAAGTAGTGTCCCAGATCCATGTCCTCGCCGCAGCTGGCCTCAAGAATCAGGATTCCCAAGGAGGTAATGGCCTTTCTCTGCCCATGGCACAGTCCCAGAGGGACTGGGAGTTGGTTGTTTCAGTGGAAGAAGAGAGAGGTGGTTTCATGAAGCGAGGGCTTGCTGGGAGTTCTTACGTCCTCTGATAGTTTTCAATGGAAGCACCTGGTTCAAGCACCAGAGGAGGAGAAAGTCCATGGAAAATCTTGCTGTGCACATGAGCCGCTGTTAAATTTAAGCTATCGGCAAGGATTCTTGGGAGATCCTCCCAGAACCTCCCCAGAGCTCTTGGCAGAGGTCCTGCACTGTTCCAGGCTTTTCTCCTAAGTATGAGCAGCTGTAAAATTTAGGAATCATATTCAAAGTCCTTTTAGTAGGAAGGACAGATAAGCAATGGTCGATGTTTTGGGCTAGTCTTCATGTTATTTATCACCTACCACAAAGTGAGTCTTCCTATCATGTCTGGTGCTCAGGGTGAGAGTTTTGCCCTGAGTAGGTTGTTTTTTTCCTCAGGTTACTTAAAATACTCACGATGCCTGTGGCAATGCAGCAGTGTAGCCAAAAGTTTCTGAACTGTTCACAAAAACATGACCTTTTCTTCCATGGGTGTATGTGGATTCTGGAGCCATAAAATATTTTTTTTCAGCAAGATCTCCCTGGGAATGGCTTTTCCCAGCTGTGTTCCAGCTGTTCAGCTCCCACTACCACCAGCCTGCTTATTCAGTGGTTTCCAGTGCAATGGGTATCTCTTGCATCTCCCAGCCTAGTTCCTCCACACCACTTCAGAAACAGTGATTTACAAACTGGAATTTGGCTCCTGCTATGGAATATGAAGATTTTATGAGACATCCCAAAAGAAGAGACTGGTTTGGAAAAACAGCTGTGAAATGATGCAGCTGTGTTTTGCTGGGGGAGCTGGATCCTTGCACACAACAAGCTGGTGAGGAGGTGGTCTGGCAAACAAAAAAGTGGTCTTAAATCCTGGCCCTCAGGAGGGAGTGGTTCATTTCTCCTTATTCCCGTGTTCCCCTTGGACAAAAAAAACACACTTGGTCTGTGTTTATGTGATAGCCACTGAAGTCCATGGCTGGAAAATGAATCTGACAGCTAAATTTCCAGATCAGTATCTCATTCTCTACTGAAATTCCCAGAACCTGCACTTGTTTCATAATGGAAAAGTGATGTCTAATGAGGGACTTTTTGTCCTAGAAGCTCAGGTACCATCCAGCTATGAGCTGATAGTCTTCGGACTTGGTAATTGCCCCCTCCATCTTTTTGGCCTGCTCATTCCCGTGATTATCTTCTTCTAGCTGGGATAGTACTATAACCTTCCTTTCCTACTGACCTTCTGGCTTCCCACTCACCAGCTTTGCCTGCTTCAATCTCTGGATCCCATTCATTTCACCTCTTTGCCCCTCAGTGCCCCATCTTTCTCTTCCCTATGTCTCTTACTACTACAGATGATCCTTTTCTTTGGTGACATTTTGATCTTTTCCCTGAAATCAATACTTTAATTACCATCTTCACCTTTTAAAAGTATTTCTAGATACATTTCCATTCTGAGGTTCCCTGTTCTGCCACTAGTTCCTGACTAAACATTCCCAGTTCCCAGACCCTTTATGGATCTCCTAGCTTAGCATAACTTGGCACTTACTTAATTTTGGCTCAGGCTGTATGTTGTCTCTCATCACTTTGATAGCCCAGCATTTTTCTTAACCCAGTGTTAGCCCTTATACTTAAAATCTCTGCAGCATTTGAGTCTCACTCAGTCTAGGAGAAATATAAGATGTGCCAAAGATTTATGAATAGAGGTGAAAAGCATATTCTCGTGCTGAGCTAGTTGGTTCTGACCTTAAAGTAAAACCAAGCCTAGTTCTAGAGTATATGAGTGCAGTGGGAGCAAATGTGTTTTTGCAGGCTCCTTCTGTTCTTCTTCGTGTTTCCTTCCACGAAACAAGCCCTGTGAGCCCAGCTCTCTTCTCCATGGCTTTATTTTCACCTACTTTCAGTAAATCTTGTAAGGGAGTGGTGAGCAAATCACTGCTTCCATACCCAAAGGCAAGGAGAATTTAGAGTGATGAAGGAGGGCTTAAGTAGAATATGAGGTCAAGGAAGAGGTGGCCATTTCATAGCAGTCCATCACCAGCTCCTTTCTGGATACCATGTCACCTAACAGGGTAAGCCTCAGCCCATCAGCAAAGCTTCATGGACATCATCTGGGGTGTGATGCACTTCTTGGCAGATATCCATCTCTTCTGGTGGGGTTTGGAGGAAAACTGCTGCATGCAGCCCCTGGGAAAGGGCTCTGAGGAGATACAAAATAAGGATCGTGTACTTTTTATCTCCCCAGGAGCTGACCCATATGTGATAATAAAGTGTGAAGGGCAAAAGGTTCGTTCTGCAGTGAAGAAAGACACAGTGTCACCAGAGTTTGACGTGAAAGGCCTCTTCTACCGCAAGAAGCCAGGAAAACCCATCATTGTTCAGGTATCAGTGATCTGGGGGCTTGAGCTGAGGCTGCACCAGGCAAAGCAAAGTGGGAGAGATTGGTTGGATCCCTTAAGGATCTACCCTTCTTTTGTTTCTTCAGATCTGGAACCATAACTTGATAAGCGACGAGTTCTTGGGTCAAGTGGCACTCAAGGGAGATCCCAGCGACCAGCAGTCCGTGCACACACTGCACCTCCAGGACAGAGGGAACAGAAGATCAAATGATCTGCCTGGAACCATTGCTGTGAGGATGCTCAGCAGTAACATCCTCACCAATGTCTGAGTACTCAAGGACTCTCCTCTAGTGCCACATATGTATATATATGCATATATACATACACACACACATATATATATATACACACAGCCTATCTACCACCTGCAAGTGTAGGAGAACTATGCATGCATTCCACTCAAAGGAGCCAATCTTGTGTTTTCCGTGTTAAAAAATGGTGCCTTGTTGGGGAACCACAACGATCCTTCTACTGGCATCCTCTGCAGCCCCATCACCGCCGTGCACCCCATGGGATCGCTGCTGGTAGGCTGTGTGTTTTGACAGCCAAAGCACGATGCCCAGGTGCTGTTTGTTTACACGGGGCTGGCACACGTGTCACCATGTACACGTGTGGCCACCATGGTCCCACCCGCTGCTTCAATGCGTCTTCAATGTGTCTGCTTGGTTTTAGAGTAGTGCGTGAGGAGTCTTCTGCCCATGAACTGCCATTTAATCGCTTATCCAAGGAGGCACGTCAGCAAAGCAGAAGCGGGAAAAGAAATTGGGGCTCTTGGGGTGTTTTATTGATATGCACACAGCGACTGGATGGGAAATGCATTAGGGCAGTCACACAATCCCAAATCCACAGGGTCAGCAAGACTAGTGGCTCCATCACTGCAGGGACCTGCCATCTCATTCCAAGTCCAATGTTCAGCCCCACACTGTCCTGAATCACAGAATCACAGAATGGCTGAGGTTGGAAGGGACCTCTGGGTCCATCTATTCCAACCCTGTCCCGGCAGAGACACCCAGAGCAGGGTGCCAACCAACCACATCTGGGTGGTTTCTGGAGGTCTCCAAGGAGGAAATCTCACAACCTCTTTGAGCAACTTGTGTGAGGGCTCCATCACCCGCGTGGCACAGAAGTGCTTCCTGGTGTTCAACTGCATATTCTGAATGATGCAAAGATGCCAACAGCTGTGGTTGGATAGCTGTTCTGCAGGGCCATGTTTTTGAGTTGGTCTGGTCTCGATTCCTGCCTGTGCCTCTCAAACTGCCATCGTGCCTGCTGTCTGCATTGCTTTTTTGCAGTCCCCGTCCCTAGAGCCTGAATTTCACGTTTTGCTGAGATGTAACTCCATACATGGGTTATCTGCTGGGTATATTTGCTGGGAATATTCAATGCTGGGGTAAGAGAAGAACAGTTCCTCTGAAGGCCAGAGCATCAGATCTCATGCAGGAGGAGCATCAGTTCCCATGGATGAGAAGCTTTGCTCAATGGACATCACCTTTATTGCTGCATACAGATTTCTAACGCATCATTTTCAGTGCCTCACTTTCCCAAATTCCTTTTAAAAGCTGTGGGATTTTAGCTCATGCTAAAGGAGGGGAGCACTGCTCCTAGTGCAGCTTGAAAATGCTGGAAACGATTCATTCTAACATTCGTCTGCCACCTTCAATTTCCAGTTTACTGATGAGTTGCACGGAGCTAAAGCCAGTCCCACAAGCACAGCCCAAACACGTCGTGGTACAAAGGTACAAAGCACAGTCCTGCAGTGTGTAAGACCATGCTTGTTTGCTGTAATCCTGAGTTTCTCTTTCTTATTCCACTGGGTGGCAGAATCTGGCTTCATATAAACCATTCCAGCAGATCCTTTACAGTCACCTCCTTGGCTAAGGGAATGGAGCACACATGATGCAATGCTTCCTGTGAAGGACTTTGTTTTTTAATTCAGACGAGGCAATCGTGATAAATTCAGACCTGAGCAGAGTCCTGTCTTCAAGAAGTGAGCAAGTTTGCTATAGAAAGTAGGATTTTGGTCCGTCCTGCTAACTGGCCATGTTTGTGCTGTAGAGCTGTGGGTTGGTTTTCTTTTCTTTTTAAAGTCTCTAAATATTTGCAAAGTCTGTAACATGGTATTTTGTTTCTCAGTTGTCAAGTCAGCTGCAAGATCAAATCCTGGTACGTCCAGAAGCATATATGAATCACAGAATCATAGAAACACCAAGGTTGGAAAAGACCTCCAACATCACCCAGTCCAACTGTCCACCTACCACCAGTATTTCCCCACTAAACCATTTCCCTAAGGACAACTTCACCCATTTTTGCAGGCTGTTCTTCCCTCCTCATCTTCAGTTGTTAAGCCATTGTGGTTCAGCACTGGACTTTTGACCAAACTGCTCATTTTCTTAGGTCTTGTTTCCCAGGGCTTAGCAGCAGTCAGTGGCCCACAAGATGCTCTTTCTGGGTCCCACTTATTCCTGTTGTGTAGAACACCTTCCAAATCCTGTTGCCATCACTGGGACCTGAATGAGAGTGGCACTTTGCAGAATGAGTTCAGATGCTCCTGCTTTGATAAAGGGATGTTTTGAGCCCAAAGTTGAAGCAAACTCTTGATTTTGCTCAGCGCTATTCAGAGTTACTTTGATTAAATCCTGGTTTGGGGCATAGGACTCATCAATGAAAATAAGTGGGAGAAGGTGTGTGGGGCCAAAAGTTGTGATTTAGGTCTTAGGAGTGATAGGTGAAAGGGATGCCTAGAAATGCTTTGGGGGGAGAAGAGCCATTCAGCACCGCAGGAGCCCCACAGGCATTTTGCACCATCAGCAGCAGATGGAGGTAGCTGGTGTGCTTGCATGAGTCGTGTTTTCTCAGGAAATCAGGCTGCCCATCGCTTCAACAGACCACAGCCATTTGGCCCAGGTGCCCTGACCCATGCCAAACTGTGCTGTGATCCCCAAGGAGAAGCACTGAAGCTTGCTGGGGAGCATCAATGCCCTGATACCCGTGGCCAGCCTCCCTCCTTCCTACAGAGAATCAAGCCATAATGAAAGGCAGCTTTCACTACCTTCTTGAAAATAACAATGGTCATACCATATCAGGACCAAAATGTCTTAATACTGATAATAATTCCGTTCTTTTTGTTTCTTTGTCTTGTTGAAAACTTAGAGCAGAAGCTTTCTTTCCCCCTTCATTTCCAAGGGATGAAGAAAAATTACCTTTTTTTAACTTTTTTTTCTTTTTTTTTGGTCTTGTTTGTAGAGTGGGTTGAGGAAGGTGGTTATTGAAATGCCGCGGTTCGTGTCAATGCCTTTTCTCTTTGAATGGAGTAAATGGATGTATTCCAGTGGTTGGGTTTTTTTTTTACCTGAGGGAAGGGCAAACCTGATGAGCACTTTCCATTCCCCCCCACACCATAGATCATAGAATCGAGGAATCGTGAAGGTTGGAAAAGACCTTTAAGGCCATCGAGTCCAACCGTCAACGCATCCCCACCATGCCCACTAAACTAAATGGTGTGGGATGTCTGATTTATTTTCCGTTTCTTTTGTTAATCATCGCGTCGGTTGCAAGTAGCCTGTCACTACACTCCATGAAATCCCCCTTTTTTTTAATGTGATCGTGTTAAACCTGGCTATGAGTAGTCTTCGTCCCCGAAGGCACCGATGTGTCACGCTGCACAAGATCGGGCAAGCGGTCCGAACTGAAGGCCAACGTTGTACAGCTGTAAACCTCCTATAAATAAATTGTGTATATTTTATTCAGAATCCCTGCCTCCGAACTGCTGTGTTCTTCCAGAAGGCTTTTGATGAATACCAGGTGGCTCTGCAGAACCTTATTTATTCATTGGCTTGGTTCACTGAACTCCATTCAAATTATTTATTCAGTGAACTTTGAGACAGAGGCAAAGCAAAATGTTTGCAGAATCATAGAATGGCCTGGGTTGACAAGGACCACAATGATCATCTGGTTCCAACCCCCCTGCTATGTGCAGGTTCACCAACCACCAGACCAGGCTGCCTAGAGCCACATCCAGCCTGTCCTTGAATGCCTCCAGCGATTGAATGGGGCATCCACAACATCCTTGGGCAAATGTGTGAGGGTTTTGTGCAGAGTTACACTTGTGTTCAGTGGGCAAAGCCATGAAGGAGAGTAACCGCTTCCAACTGCTAACCTTTTACATCCTTTATCTCAAAAAGTCATCACATCATTGCAAGGATCTTGGTGTTGGTTTCTTATTTCTTTTTGAGTCTCTCTTGACTTAAAAAAATCTCTGCAGTCTGGGGAAAAAATAAAAATAATAACAACAAGAGTAATAAAAATTGTAAGATCATGGGCAAAGCAGCAGGAGGATATGATTTTGGGTGACTTTCCCTCAACAAAGAGCCTTGCAGGTCGCACATTATAGAATCATAGAACCATTTGAGTTGGAAGGGACCTTTAAAGGCCATCCAGTTCAACTCCCCTTGCAGTGAAACAGGGACACCTACAGCTCCATCAGGTGCTCAGAGCCTAACCTTGAGCGTCTCCAGGGGTGGGGGGCAAAAAACAAAAAAACAAAAAGCCTATGCAAGGTTGGATGAGCCAAAAATCATCCTGTGTGCTTCCACACCAACACTGGCATTGAGGTTTTGCTGGCACAGTAAGGCTGGAGAGCCAAGACTGCTTTGCGACTGTGCTGATGGCACTCAAGTGGTGTACACCAACATGTGTTGGCAACATGGGCTGGGATGTTGGAATTGGTGTGAGGCCAAGAGCAAATCAGTATGGCAACACTGGGACAGTGTGTATGGTTGGAGAGCAGCAACAGGGAGTAGAGTGGGCCCAGGTTCCCCAGGGGTCCTGCAGCACCTCCTCATCCCTCCAGCACTGTCATCTCCTGGGGATTTCAGCCCAGAAATTAATAAAAGGGGCACTTCGGGGCCTCCTTTTGACCTGCAGGAGCACCTTTAAGATGAAATGAACCACCATAGCCACAAGATGGGGCTGGAATGCTAATTTTCCTTGGAGTTGGGTTTTCCCCCCCCCATAGCCTCTAGCTTCCCATTTCAGCACTCATGTAGAGTCCCCCCAGCATGGATCTGAGCCTCTTGCCACTTGAGCAGTCTGAGAATTACCAGTGTGAATGGCTGCAGAGGTAACAGGGCTCTCAGCAAGGGGTTCAATGTCTGAGTTTCTATGGGCTTAGAAAGGGATGCGGTGGCCACAACATGACTTACTTCTCCTGTGTTTTGAGCAGAATTCCTTGGTGCACCTTTGGAGGACAAGGCTCTCTCATAGTGCTCTATTCCATGTCATCACCAAAAATTCAGCCATCCCCAGGAGAACACTGTTTCAGACACCATCTCATATATTTTTGGGCGTATTTCTATGGAAGGAAGAAGGACCTCAAAGGGCATTGCTACCGTTTGCAATTCATTTCCAAGCTTGTAGAGTCCTACCTTTGCTAAAGCCCACACAAACCAAACACATGCTCCGGGTCTGCTCAGCTTCTCTGCAAAGAGAAACTTAGAAACACTTTGTGTGCTAGTGCTGCAAAACCAAGGTGTAGTTTGCAACAATTACAAGATAAAATGCAGTACTTCATACTCAGAAGCTCTGGGGATGTTTCACAGCACAATTAAAAGCAGGAAGGGGAAAAGACATCAGCCCTGATTTGGGCAGGGAGTCAGCAGGTCAGAGTTAAACTCCTAGGCACAACCTCAGCTCTGAGTTTCCTGGCCTTCAAGCATTTCTCTCTGCTGACTTCCCCATTTTCCACATTTACAAGCTCCAGTTTGTGCGTTCAGATACAACTTTCAACATCTAAAAGAGGGCTGTAAGAAAGAAGGGGATAGAATCTTCAGCGGGGTCTGTAGTGATAGGACAAAGGGAAATGGTTTCAAACTCAAAGAGGGGAGATTTAGACTTGATATAAGGAAGAAGTTTTTTATGATCAAGGTGGTGATGCACTGGGGCAGGTTGTCCAGAGAGGTGGTGGATGTCCCGTCCCTGGAGGCACCCAAGATCAGGCTGGACGGGGCTCTGAGCACCTGATGGAGCTGTGGGTGTCCCTGTTTCACTGCAGGGGAGTTGGACTAGCTGACCTTCCAACTCAAATGAATCTGTGGTACCATGATTCTGTGATCCCATCAGCATCCCAGGGGACCTGGATGAGGTCCCCTCGTTTTGCACAGCTGTGTGCCCTCAGTATAGTGCTGAGAGATGTCCCCTGGCACCCCTTTGCCCTAGAAGCAGTCAGGACTCTGAACAACGAGGACTTTGCTATTGCAGAGTTCGAGGCTCCACGGGTTCCACCATTTGGGGCAGCCCCAGGGATGCAGGAGGTGCTCTGTTGGGGAGCGGGGATGCACGGGAATGCAGTCCTCGCCGTGTCCCCGGGTTGGAGGTAGCTTGTACAGGCACAGACACACACACCCACGTACACACACACCAGGGGCTGGCTGTAACCCGGCTCCTCCCCCGCTAAGAGGCTCAGCAGCGGGCAGGGCAGCCGCTGCCCTCTCTCCATACAGGAGGCAGCGCGGATCTGCTCTGGTCACAGAATCCCTTTCCCGGCCCTAACCCTACCCCCGACCCCCACCATGTCCCGTTAAGGTAAGAAGAAGGGGAGCGACAGGTTTGCAGCCGGGAAAAAGCCGGCTGGAGGCTGGGGATGCGAGGGGAGGCGAAGGGGGAGGGGGGAGTTGCAGTGGGGTGGGGATGGAGAGGGGTCCCCTTCCAGCGACCCCGCCCCAAAGCCCGGATCGAACCTGGAAAAGGGGTGAGAGGGGTGGGTGTGGGGTTTCCCCACCTGCCAGGAATGGCCGGCAGCTCGGCTCCTGCAGCACGGATTAGTGCCTCGCTCATTTCTTGGCGCTGATTAATTTAGTTCGGGTCACCCAGCTCTGAGCTGGGTGAGGTGGGGGCTGTTCCCCTCCCGTGCTGGGATCTGAAGGATCCCCCTCCTTCCTCCCACGTCCCCTTCATATTCTGGGATACGTTTGGGTGTGCTTAGAGATGGGGAGGGGTCGTTGGGGGTGTGGTGCTGCTGTACTGTCAGCAGCACAATGATCTCAGGTGTCCCAAAACCCCACTGGTCCTGGGGACACCTCACCCTCTCTTTGCTCTGCTCCAGCTCCAAAGCTTTGTATTTTGCTGCCCGGTTTGGGAATGGGATGTCACAAACAGGGGCCGTGCTGCACCAGCTGGGTCTGGTAACAAAGTGAGATCCCTAAGCTTTCCTTGATGCAGCCACAATACCCTAAAAAGGTGCAGCCAGCATCTCTTGGCATCTCTAGGAAAACTGGGGTGTACGGTGGATGCATCCTGCAGGCAACATGGAGGGAGAGTTTAAAAAGGCAACAGACCTGTGGATCTAAGATTTCTTGGTTGCTCATGGCTCGTGTATGGCTGCACAGGGCCTGCAGGTGGTCTCACAGCCCCAGGTCGTTGCATTACTGGGAGTGTGCTTCTCTCCATAGTCTCTCCATAGTTGGTCCGAGGACCAACCCCATGGGGTTAATCTGTGCCTTGCTTTGAGGTCTTGAGGATGTAGCTCTCCCCTCCTTCTCCACTGTGGGATGCTTCGGCTCTTGTCTCTGTCCCCATGAATGGGGGGGATCCCACTGTACCAGTTGTGGTGATGTGAATGTATGGGAAGAAGCTTTTGCTAAAGCTTCAGCCAAAATCTGCCTTTGTGTGAGACCTTGTGCAAGATCCCCACTGTCCTGCATCTCCAGAGGACAGCAGAACAAGGACAAAAGAGAGCAAAAACAGTACAGCTCTTCCCTCCCATGGGCTGATGCTCAAGTTGTTGTCACCTGTTGCACTTGAGCTTGCATATTTCAAAACACAGCTGCCTAAATAGTGCTTAACATCGAAGCCATGGTCGTACTGTGCTGTGCTCTTTCCTTCCTACTTGACCTTTTTGTTGAAAGCTTTGTGCTTCTGTAAAGCCAACAGGTAAAGCCAGAGTCTGTTCTTGAGCTTTGGGGGACACAACCAGAGTAATTTCATGGAGTTCCGTCATCCCCTCGCAGACCCAACGTTAATGAGATCTGAATCAGGCCAAGGGATGAGACCCTTTCTATGGCAACATTATTTCTAGCTCATTTTCCCCCCTCCGAGCAGCCTATCCATCTTGCCCTCTACTAAGTTTCCACAGACCAGGGGCTGCTGCACAGTGTTTCCCTCTTACGCTTGCTAACTTGTGACTTCGCAATCCTTTGGGTTGCCATGGGAAGGATTATGCTGTGATTAATGAAGGTATTGTCAGCCCTTAGGGTTGTTTTTTTGTTTTGGTTTTGGTGGGTTTTTTTTTTCCAAAGCCTTTCCTGGAACAGAAGAATGGCAGAGAGGGGCAGAGAGGGAAGAGGTGGCTGCAGGCACTCAGTCCCAGGCAGGATTTTGTATTTTTTTCACCAAAATCTTGCCATCAGGTAGCAGCTGCTGCCTTTGCTCCTTTCCAGGTCACCTCAGTAGGTTCCTTTTGAGGATGAAAGGAGAAATGTTGACTTTCATAGTTTGCCTGGAGCAGAGCCAGAAGTTTCTTGATCCCGAAGAGCAATGGGTTGAGTGTCACTGTACCAAGGGGCTGGCAGGATGTGCAGATTAATGCTGGGAAACACTCTTCTCTGCTAGCAATGTGTGGGGAGAAACTGGTGTAGGATGAGCTGTGCTTTGGGGCTGTTGGGTCCCCAAGGCAGAAAGCTTCTTCTTCCCAGCAGTGCCCATGCTTGGTGTACCAACCCATCCCCAGGGAGCACTCCAAAACCTTACTGAACCAAACACATGTGAGCCTCTGCTCTGCAAAGCACTGAGATGCCAGGAGAGAACAGAGTGGAGTTATTCCTCTTTCACAGAGCAGCAACGAGCAATGTGCAGATATCCGATGAAAAACGGGCATTTGAATAGACAGAGTGCCAAATATATGGGCAAAAATCACAGTCCAAAAGTGTCTGGGGACACCCCCACTTCTCAGCACTGCTGACTGAATTGCGTCCATCCTGAAGAGATTGGCTTGGGTTGGAGGGGACCTTAAAGCCCATTCAGTTCCAACCTCTGCCATGGGCTGGTTGCCCCCCACCAGCTCAGGCTGCCCAGTGCCCATTCAGCCTGGCCTTGGGCACCTCCAGTGATGGGGCACCCACAGCTCTCTGAGCAGCAGTGCCAGGACCTCACTGCCCTCAGAGTAAAGAATTTATTCCTAACATCTAACCTAGATTTCCCCTCTTTTAGTTTAAACCATTCCCCCTTGTTCTGTCACTATCAGACTATGTAAAAAGCTGGTCCCCTCCTATTTATAAGCTCCCTTCAAGTACTAGCAGACCACAGTGAGGCTTCCCTGGAGTTTTCTCATCTCCAGGCTGAACAAGCCCAGATACTTGAAGGGAGTTGAAACTTATGCTTTAGGTTGAATATAGACTTACTGGCAAAATAGAGTAGGAATCCTCACAGTACTGGAAAGAGGATGGGCACAAGGTGAAGACTGGCAGAGGGTTATTATCAGAAAGAGAAGGTATCTACAGTGTCTGGATGAAGGGAGCTGTTAATGACAAGCTGTAGAAGACTTTTAGAAATGTTATGGTTTAATCTCATGGGGTTTGCAGGTTACAGCTAAGAAACAACTTTCGTTTCAGAGGGCATTGCAAATGCTGAAGTGCAGGGAAAATGTTGGAAATTTGGAAAAATTGCTTCTCAGAAAGAGTGGTGATGCATTGGCACAGGCTGCCCAGGGAGGTGGTGGAGTCACCATACCTAGGGGTGTTCAAGAGCTGTGGAGATGTGGCACTGAGGGACATGGTCAGTGGGCATGGTGGGATGGATTGGGGTTGGACTTGGGGATCTAAGAGGTCTCTTCCAACCTTAATGATTCTATGAAGGCTGCTCTGAGCAGTCCTCAGTCTTGGGAGCAAAACCCACTTTTGGGGATCAGGCTGTTATACGTTGCCCAGCATAACTGTCATTGTTCAGAGAGAACACTTTGCTTCTCCTTGAATTACCTCACTTCTAGCAATCAAAAAAGAGTAATAATAGTAAAGGGCAAATGGTGAGTGAAAGAGCATTGCATTTCACGTCTATCAGTCAGTGGTGTTCCTGCAATTGGAACTGTTTTCTTCCCTCCATTCCAAATATAATGTAGGTCTGCTAGGGAGAACTCAGAGAAGAAAGGGTAGTCAGAGGTCTGGAATAACTTAAACATGAGGAAGGGTTGTTTAGAGAAAGCCTCTTCAGGCTGGGAAAGTGATAGGAGGGAGATACGCATCCCCAGAAGTAATCATGGCATTGAGATTTTACTTCAATTTCTTTATTTCCAAGGGAACATCAGATGAAGCTAGCAGAAACTACATTCAAAGCAAACAAAGGTTCACCCAGTCGAGTTTCTGTGACATTCCTTACCACAAGATGTTATGGAACCTAAAAGTATTCGTGGGTTAAAAAAAGTGACTGGGCAAATGAAAAGTCTCTCAAAAGCTATGGATCTTATAACAAAGTAAAAACTACCCTTGTTTGGCTCTAGAATTTCTTGAGCTGTAAATTATTAGAGTTTGGAGGGGCTCTATAGAGAAGGATCACTAAATCATCACCTTGCTTTTATGCTTTCCATAAAGAAAGAAATACAGAGAAATACAGCAGATCCAGCCCACAGACTGGATCCAGTATGGGATGTTTACACAGATGAGTGCTTCCTGAGCTCATGTGTCCACTCACCAAGACTTGTTTATACCTCAAGTTCCTTCTTGAAACAATTCTTCTAAAACACTTGCCTCCCTGAACATTTTAGCTGTTTCAGATGTGTTGTCAGTCCCATCACTTTAATAGCATTGCCATGTTTCACACTGGTTGAGAAAAATGAAGTCTCTTCCTTTTCCATTGAAAATGGTTGCATGTAGTCAAGTGCAGAAAGAAACTTAGGTAATTTTATGTGGGTTCTGTATTACATTCTATACAGGTCCTTCAAGAAGGAATAGTTCATTGCACTTGAGCTTGATCACCTTTAAAGATAACTTCAAACTTCTTCCTTTTCCTTCCCTTCCCTTCCCTTCCCTTCCCTTCCTTTCCCTTCCCTTCCCTTCCCTTCCCTTCCCTTCCCTTCCCTTCCCTTCCCTTCCCTTCCCTTCCCTTCCCTTCCCCTTCCCTTCCCCTTCCCTTCCCCTTTTTCTCTTCTTCCTGTGATGAGATCCAGGCTCCCCCTGCCTGGCTGAGGCTGTTGGGAGGAGACCACTTTATGCATCAGGACAGAGGAGTACAGACTGTGCATCTAGTAGTTGGTTGGGCTGCAAGCCCAGATTTAGTGCACCAAATCTCTGCCTCCTCATCTGTGTCTTAGGGTGTTTTCCAGCATCAGTGGTGCCTGCCCTTTGTGCTGTCCCTACTATTTCTGTCCTGCTTCCTTTCATCCCTCAGCTTGGTTGGATCAGTGCCATCAAGGCCAGCAGATTTACCCCTTGCTGAAGCAAGCTCCAGAACCCACATGCATTGGGTTTCTCTCTTCTACAGACTGCAGAAGGTTTCAATCTAGAGAAATAAATGGGGAGGTTATTTTATATATGATCCCCATCCAAGAGCCTTTTCAAGCCCACTGAGAAGCTGCACACAAAGTGCTGTTGGAGTGAGTAAGGCCATCCCCATTTGGTCTTGGCTGCCATTCATCCCAGAGGAATAACAGAGCCAGGACAACCCAGACTTTTGTGGTCTGCCTCTGTGCAGCAGCTTGGGAAATAGAGGACAGGAAAAGAGACAAAGCTGGATTTCTGTTATTTTGTTGGTGGTTTTTTGCTGTTTTGTTTTGTTTTGGTACGCAAACATCATATTGCCAGAATTACTGGTCTGGCTGTGCTACTGCATCCTTGAGCTGGAAAAGGATGGACAAAATTCCCGTGGTTTCTGCAGGCTTTCAGGGCTGCTGATCATCCCTGAGCACTTGGGGTGCCTTGGCAAAGCCTGCCCAGGGGGTCAGGATCCGTGGCAGGAGCTATTAGACCTTTTATGTAATTCGGTAAAGCAGAACACAGCAGTCTATAAACAATTAATGAGCAGATCAGCCCAATCTGCTGGGTATTACGGTATACCCTGAGAACACTGCTCTTCCCATGGAAGAAATTGTTCCTCACCAGCACGATAAGGTGCAGGAGGAAGCTCTGCCTATGATGCCACAGTGCTTTGTGGATGCTAGAGCAGGTCCGTGTCCCAAAGGGAGGAGAGTTTCTAAGGGTGTTCCTTCGGGAAGGCACTGAGATGCTGCTGTCCCCACTGGTAAATGTCTCATCTGTACCCAAATGAGAGATAAGAAAGCACCCAGTGATCTTGGCCAAGTCTATGTGAGAGCCACATGAGCTTTGGATGCCCCAACAGGGCATATCATGACCGCTATTCATTCACGTTTGTTGTCTGGTGTGGAATGGGGTGGTGGGTAGCAGAGAGAGAAAGCTGGTTGAGCAACCTTATTGTTTTCAGAAGTTACCCTCTAGATCTCCCTCAGGGCCTTGTTTGGGGATTGGAACTAGATGATCTTCAAAGAATCTTCCAATCCAAGCCATTCCATGATTCTATGATCTTTAACCCAAGCCATTCCATGATTCTGCAGCTGTTTTGTAGCAGACCACTCTTTGGAGTTGCAAACCAGACCCTGTCTTCCCATCAGCAGAGCTCAGCAGTTGGGGAGGATATTAAGAAAAATGTTGGACTAAGACCAGGAAAATGCTTTGGCTTGTCTCCAACAACACCCATTTCTTACATGAAGATACTAGCAAATCACAAACAGTAACAGCTATCGCTTTTCTTGATGGGATATCTCAAAAATGCTGCAAACAAGGGTGTGAGTGGAGCAGCTTGTTAAAACTGGAATAAATTAAGCCGCTGATTAGAGCTGACTGGTTCATCTAGTCTAAGTTCCATAGGAAGCAAGGCTTGTATGGCCACACTGCCTGTCTCTTCAGATGTGTCACGTAATCACGGTAGAATTTGTTGGCCAACTTCACTCCAAATTTGACAGAGCTGTTGCAAAGAGATTGAGTTCCTAGGCGCTTCATGACAATTTGCATGCAGGCGTGGGTGAAAACTTGTGCCCCGCAGTGTGGTGTCAGCTCTTATCGGGCACCAGAGAGACCAAGTGGGGTGAGAAAGTTGTTTTGAGTATCTCATCTGCAGGAAAGGCTGCCTGAGGGCACTGTGCCCTGTTGGTCATCAAGATATCATATGGATTGGAGTTTGTTGGATGCAAATGAGGCTTTGTTAGCTGTGCTGCTGATGGAGGGAGTTCCAGTGTTATTTCTGGCTCTGTTCTTCAGCAGGTGGGGACTTTGCATAGAACAAAGTCAGTTGACTTCTTGGAGCCTCCAGTTCTTTGGCTCATCCAGGCTGTTTGGGCATGCGCTGCCTTTCTGTTTTCGGCCTTTTGTAACATCGAGGGCTTCTGTCCTTTAATCTAACCTGTGCTTTGAAAAAGACCTCCAAGCACAGCTTCACCTCATCCAGGTGATGCCCTGGAGAGCACAGAGCATCCCACGTGCCAAAGCACACCCAGCAATGCCACGTCCCACCAAAACATGAAGAGCAGAAGACAGAGCAACAAACAGCCCCTTTGACTCAAGTTCCCCAGCTGCAAAATTAACACAGCATTTTGAATGTGCATCCGATGAGTCAGGGAGCGTCTGTCCCCTCTCAGCAGGGTTATTACAGGGTTGATGTCTTCAGCTTTGCCTCAAGGTGCCCCAAGGGATGCAGTGGCAATTGCTGTTAGTAAAATGGCTTGCACCAAAGGCACCCAGAAAAAAGCAGAGCAGAGTTTCTACTTGGTTTGTATCAAGTTTCTTTTCAAGCAAAACTCGATAGGTCAGACTTGGTGACCTTAAAGGTCTTTTCCAACCCAGATGATTCTACTATTCTATGAAAATGCCCTCTGAAGTCATCAGGAGTCCCAGCAGCATAATGCAGAGCTGGTACCTTCTCATTTGAACTCAATCCTGCTGATAATCTGCACTTGGAGAGTGGCCCCAGCTTCTCGGAAGGCTCACTTTGAGTTTCTCCAGCCCCACAAGAGACAAGAGGGTGGTGTTGGGGAGGGCAGAGGGAAAATATCACTGAAAAGCCCAATAAGGGGCTCCTGCTGAGAGAAAACTGTGAAGGACTGTAAGATCTCACTCCAGCCTGTACTAATAGAACAGGAGTGAGGGAGGTCACACAGTCGAGGCCAGACCATTAGGGAGCAGCAAGCATAAAGGCTGCTTATTAGGACAATTTAAGGACAGAGAAAAGAAGGGAAGCTGCCTTTATTAAAGACGTTTTGATCTGCAGTCAGGCACAGACTTGGTGTCTACAAGAAGCATAGCCCTGGTTCTGCCCATGGCCTCCCGCGTGACCCCAGGGACAATCACATCCTCCCTTTGTGCCTCAGTTTCCCTCTGTGTGATATGAGGATAGCATCATCCCCTCCTCTGTAAGTTGTCCGACACTCATCAGTACATAACACAGCTCACCGGAGTGATTACTGTACTGGTGGATGCGGTAAGGACTCTCTTTAATGAACTTTTCTATAGCAAGAAAATAAAAAGCAGAGGGTCAGTAATAAAAGTACTGTACTGCAATTAGTCTGACAAACTCCTAACTCTGCCATAGAGGAACAGGCAGCTCGTGGATGTCACCACCCTGGAGGTGTTCAAGAAAAGGGCTGATGTGGCACAGAGGGACATGGTTATTGGGCATGGTGAGGATGGGTTGATGACTAGATGATTTTCCAACCTTAATGATTCTATGATTCTATATACAGCCTTGTCTAAAAGGGAGAACTTTATTGGGCTTAGAAGGAACCCAGGTGCCTAAAACCTGAAACCACCTCAGGAACAAATTTCCGATGTGTCACAGGACAAGTCACCTAACACCCCCTTTTTATTCTGGGGTCCTGGTTCCAATCTGCTATAGATGCACTGCCCTTTACACTGCCCTCTGACTTGGGCATAGTAGATTCTTGAGATAGAAAGCTGAGCAGGGAAAGAACATCACTGACATCACCCAGACCAACCTCCTTCATAATGACATGGCCCAATTATTCCTAGCTAGAGGCTGGGATATGTATATAATTTTTATAAGGTGTATAGAGAGAGGGTATGTCATTCTGTATGGGGGATATATATAATAGAATCACAGAATCATTAAGGTTGGAAAAGATTGCTAAGATCAAGTGCAACCCCAACCCATCCCCACAATTCTCACCAATCACATCCCTCACTGTCTCATGTACACTGTTCTTGAACACCCTCAGGTATGGTGAGTCCACCACCTCCCTGGGCAGCCTGTGCCAATGCTTGACCACTATTTCAGAAAAGAAATTTTTCCTAATATCCAACCTGAACCTCCCATGGCACAACTTCAGGCCATTACCTGTCATTCTAAATCTTTCCTTGGATCGACCTGGTATTGTTCTCAGATTATAGACACAGACTTTGTAACTGCTTGAGCAGTATAACCGAGAGATCAAACTCTCCTATGAGCTAAGAGCTAATGGCTGTGGTTGAGTTGCAGGGCTGGCAGAGCCCGGATGGATCAGAATGTTGCTGCCTCCTGAGTGTGGTACAAACCATGACATGCCACACATGAATCTCCTCCCAAATCCATGTGTTCATTGTAAAACATATCCGTCTGAGGTTAACCACTGCCATGTCTGCGTGTACACCCTGCTGTGTTAGTGGTAGGGGCTGAGCAGCCCTTAAAGGAGCAGATCTGTGGGGGCACCAGTAAGATTCAGGACCAGAAAGGGGACATCCGGTACAGCCCAGCACCATGCAGGAAAGCCCTGTTCCAAGGAGGAGAGCCTTGAGAGCACATTAGTGTCCTGAATCACCCTCAGGTTCAAATGCAGGCTTCATTTTTCATATGTTCTTGTTCTGTGACAGTTCCCATGTGTAGACCCTAGCAGGACTGGAAATTCACCTACAGAGTACATAAAGAAGAGATGAAAACAAATTGCAAACACCCTTAGGACAATCTGCTAGTGCAGCGTTTTGCTGGGACTGACTCATTCTGCTAGGTCTGGATTATGCTGAAATTACACCTTGCCACAGGATACTTTATTTGATTAATTATTGTGGCTGTTGAAAAATACTCCATGGCTGGTAGAGGCTGGTGCACAAAAGAAAATTGCCCTCCTCAGGAGGCTGTGCAGAGCATTCTGCAGCAAGCTGGGATCGGATGCCTCAGTGATGCTTTGTTCTGCTCTGGCTTCTTGAAAGCATGGAGAGGGAGAAAAGGTCAGGTCTTTTGTTCCACTCCTCTACCTGCCGGGCTTTTTGAATGCAGGGCAAATCTATTGAGCTCCCCACTGGAGGCTTAAAAATTTGATGACTGTTTCCTGATTACTCTCATAACTACAGGGGCTAAATATTGATTTTCTGACTTTTCAGAGGAGGGAGTTTTCTGTGGTTTCTTGCTCTAATGTACCTTTGTAGCTCAGGTTGGAAAAAATTATTCTCCATGAGAGCAGTAAAGCATTGGCACAGGCTGCCCAGGGAAGTGATGGAGTTACCGACCCCAGAGGTGTTCGAGAAACATGGAGATGTGGCACCGAGGGGTGTGATTTAATGGGCATGGTGGGGATGGGTTGATAGTTGGACTTTGATGATCTTAGAGGTCTTTTTCAACCTTAATGATTCTATGATGCTCTGATTTTTTTGGCTGGGATTCATTCATATGCAATGTCTGTCTTGGTGGTACTGCTACTGAGACCCTTCAAGTGGAGGTTTGAAGGACGTGTCAATCTCACAGGGGCAACATAGTGGGCTTTTGGTATATTCCTTGCTATTAAGAGAGCACAGGGATGGAATGAAAAAAGGGATGACCAAATGAAAACAGTCACCTCAGGCTTTCTCTGCATTCTACGAAGAGAAATGACATTGGTTTCTCCAACAGATTGAGTGGATCAGCCTTTGAGGGCATCTGTTTTTGTCAGGTGTTGGAGTTGATCTCTGTTGACTTCATGAACTGCAGTATTTCATCACTGGAGCAGCTCAATCCCTTTGGCTTTCACATGAAACTCGAAGCACAAAAAAAAGAAGGTCAAAAACCACAAAATCAACTAAATGACAAAATGACAGTGTTAGCTCAGGAGAGGAGATGTGTGCTGATTTGGTGCAGAAAGCCGCAGCAGAGCTGCGTACTAATGAACACTCCTACGTTTTGCATGGTTTTTTCTACTCCGTGGCCTCCAGACTGGTTTGGATAAGTCTTGGTGACAATAACCCTCAGATCTCTTGTGATCATTGTACATAGAATCATAGAGTTGTTTGTTTTGGAAGGGACATGGCCAGTGGGAGGCAAAGAACTTCTCAGGCATTGTTTTGTACCAGTTGTAGGTAGCAAGTGCATCACAGGATGGGCTCTTGGCTTTGGGGAAACATTCACTTTTGTCTGGAGCTCTGTTTAAAATTGCATCTTGCAGCATGTTTGGATTAGTTTTATTTCCTTTCTGTCAAGAAATGTTTAGATGTTGCTCTAAGAGATACGATTTAGTGGGGAGAAATTGGTGGTAGGTGAACAGTTGGACTGGGTGATCTTGGAGGTCTTTTCCAACTTTGGTGATCTGATGATTCTTTAATACAGTGCTATGAAGATGTGATATTAACACAGTGTTGCCCTCTTGTCCCCCTCAGTACAGCTGAACATACATTCAGAATAAAACTTACAGGGGAATGGTTTTTCTTGTCCTAATCTGAAATGCAAAAGCATTTGGGTGACTCCCTTAGGAGAGATCAGTACTGGATTGCAGAGCCACTAAGGAGGCTCTGAGATCCTGCAGCTGGATTTGAATATCTCTGGCTGTTTTGCTCACTGGTGTTGTGTTTTGCTAAGGAGAACAGCATGGCACAGCCTGGAGCTGTCATCACGGGCTGTGATTAATTCCTGCAGCTTCTGGTGGAGGAAGGCACGGAGGATCACATTCCTTCCCCTTGCTGCCTGTTATATCACTTCACACTCAGAGATCACTACTTTGGCATTTCATGGTGCCCTGATTCTCAGCTCCTGGAAATAAGAGCAGTAAAGTCAGTTGTGTATCACACAGCTCACACTTCTGGACTCTGGTCAGTGAGCTTTTTCAGATGGGTCAGGAGGAACAACCTTATCTGCATCTATAGCTGGGCCATTGCCATCCTGACCAGGTTTATCCTTTGGGCAACCTGATATAGTAAGGGAAATATGTCCCTGCCATGGCAGAGGGGTTACATCAGAAGATCTTTAGTGCTTCCTTCCAACTCAAACAACTGTATCATTCTATAAGCAGTGAGACAAGCTCATGAAATGAATCACAGGATCACAGAATTGTGAACACAGTCATAGGAGTTGGGAGGGGCTGGTGGAGATCCCCCAGTCCAAATCCCTGCTAAAGCAGGTTCTCAGATGTGTGGGCAGAGCAGAGCAGGAGGATCACCTCCCTCAGCATGCTGGTCACACTTTTTTTAATGCACTCTAATATACCATTGGCCTTCTTGGCCACAAGGGCACACTGCTGGCTCATGGCAGCAGTTGTCCACCAGGACACTCATGTCCTTCTCTGCAGAGCTCCTTTCCAGCAGGTCAGCCCCTGAACTGTACTGATGCATGTGGTTATTGCTCCCCAGGTGTAGGACTCAGTACTTTCTCTCTTCAAACCTCATCAGGTTCTTCTCCATCCAACTTTCCAGTCTGTCCAGGTCTTGTTGGTCTGACTGCTCACCTATTCTGAGGAAAGCCATATATTCAGAAGCTTTCAGTTCTGCCAAAGATTCATTGAAAATCCAGCCCTGGTTTGGGGTGCTAAAGTCTTGGGCTGGAAACTCTACCTACTGCCCAGCCACTGACACCTTTCTGTCATTCACGTTGAGTAGATTACCCTCTATTTACTGGTGGTTTCACTTACCAGAGTCATTTCCCTGGGTTTCAGTTGCACTCACAAAATGACAGACTGCAGCATGCATAAGCATTGCACTTTCTTCCTTGAGCTACTTGCAGAAATATAAAAAAAAAGTACCAAAACACAAATCAACCATTCATCTAATGCATTATTCCGCATTCACCCCAGGCTACTTTACTGCCATAGTCTGCCTTGGTGTCTGCAGTCCTTTCTCCCTTTAGTTATTTGTCTAACTGATTAGCAATCTGTTCCATGTAGAGAGGATATTTATACTTTGAATAGCTGGCAATTCCTGAGATTGGAGATCCCAGACTAGATCTCTGTGGCATGACTGGAGCAATGCTTTCTGTAAAAAAAAAAAAAAGACCAACAAGGTCTTCCCCTAGGAAAATCATCCACTCACCAGAAAGAGAAGCTCAATAGGAGCACCCCCAGATCTTATTAGCAGCTAATCCTGTGGCACTCATCACTGTAAGGCCGAGCACTGTAGATGCAGATAGAGAAATTCTGTGCATCCCTGAAACAGCTCTTGCAGTCTGTACTTTAGTCTCATTGTGTTACACTGATGACTGCAGAGGCAATGGAGACTTTCTGAGGACCCAGGTCTTCATGAGGTGTCTTAACCTTTCACAAATCTTTCAGCTCCACCCGAACCTCTCTGTTTTTCCCCATTTTCCATGCAGAGCTGAAAGAGAGGTGAAAGGGAGGTAATTCTTTCCATCAGAATGAGTCTGAATGTAGCTATTTCTCTGCCTCCCAATATCAGCTTTGCTATGTTCACCAAAACCTTGTAGTCACTCAAGTCTGATCTTTCTAGCTCCAGATGTCCCTGTTCATTGTGGGATAGTTGGACTAGAAGACCTTTAAGGGTCCTTTTCAACTCAAATGATTCTATGAAAAGAGTGTGGGAAAGATGTCTGGATTTGATTTTTATTTTATTTTTTGCCTTTCAATGAACTTGGATCAGGGTTTTTCCAGTAGAACACACACTGTGCCAATGAATTCCCAGGCAGACAGTCTGTGTTGTGGATGCACTGCCCACGTGAAAAGGGTGTTGGCATCTGCACCTTATTGGTGCTGTGACCTCCCTTCCTGAGGTGACAGTTTCCTCACATTCCTCGTGTCACCTGCCAACATGACCTCAGGTGATCCATTCATGCGGAGGTGGCAATGAAGATGTAAACAAGGGAAGTTCCTCAGCACGTGGCAGGTGGTTTGCTGGCCAGAGAGTGCTCACTGTGTCCTACAGCCCCATCATGAGGGAGGTTTTACCTTGTACTGTTTGCTCACCTAGGGAGCGCATGTGAGTCTCTCTGAGCATGACATTTGTGCCATGGGAGAGGAAGATGTAACTGGATGGTCATTACCATGAAAGCACATCAATCTGTAGCCCACACAGAGGAGATTCTCATACTTAACCATCATCTCAGTAACTAAAGTAGTCATCTAACAAGACTCAATGTTCTAGACCTTCTTAACTGAGGTGGGGGTTGAACTTATGTTGCCACTTCTCAGTAGGTCCTGGACGGATACCTTCATAATTTTGGGGGCACATCCAAGCAGACTGGAGGAATGACCCTTTGTGCAGAAAAGAAAGCAAGATTGGAGGCTAAAGCCCGGAGAGACGAAGGTGTCTCAGGCAGCACTGGTTGGCAGGAGATCAGCAGTATCTAAGATTTCCCCAAATTAGGCTCAGAAACCATGGCAGGCAGTCTGGAGTTCCTGTTATGAGAGGCTAAGTATTCAGTTCACTGAACAGCAGAGTGAGAATTCATGAAGTAATCTGTGAGTGCCTCCGCAGGGAGCAGAGACCATATGCTGAATCTCTGACATGTCAACAGACACCAGTCATACAATGGAGAGGGCATGGCATGGCATGGCATCGAAGCAAGGATGTGTACTTCTTAGGAAAAGTTTCCCAGGCATGGATGAAGGGAAGATATTTCATTTCAAACAGTAAGGATCTTTGGAGGTAATTACCTCAAGAAGTGGTAGACTGTCTTTGTTGAGGTGTTTGGATCAAAATAGCATAAAAGACACTTGTTAGCCAAGAAGGTGGATGGCTGCTCCATTCAGTTTCATGATCTACAGTCTTCTGACCTCAAAACTTTGATTCTAATAAAGAATGCACAACACAAATTTTTGTAGCCTCTTGAGCATCCAAATTTCAGTAGGACAAGGAGCAGGAGTGGCATATAGTGGCATTACCTCCTTCCTCTCTGCTCAGTGTCATACACATTCAATGCTTAGAGTTCCCAACAACTGATGTCTTTGCTACTTTAATTTCTTTCAAGAGCCATTGATTCTCTTGACAATCAGAATCCTGATTTTCCTAAGGACAAAGGCACTTGTCACTAAGGGCATAAGTCTAACCTTTTTATTCACTGTTTCTCAAATGAAGAGTAGAATACATTGCAAAATCTTTAATTGTTCTCAGATCCCTTGCTGGAGGGCAGGAGGTGAAAGAAGCGGTGTGCAGATAGCATTGTTGTATTAAATCTCTATGCTCTGTTAGGGTGATATAATACATGAGTCAAATGGACTAGAAGTAAGGTAATGAATGAAGAGCCACTTCTCTTTTCACAAAGTAGCGTGGCCAGTCATGAGGTTGGACTCTGGTCCCGAGCAATCAACGAGAGAAGAAATGCCAGTCAAACAGATGATAAAAGCAACCCTCTTCATTGCAGTTGTAACAGAATAGCTCTTGCCAGGCTCCTCCTGAGTTAAGCTCTGTTGGGTTCCCCTTGCTCTTTCATTTGAGATCTCTTCATAACTGACAAGAAAGTCATATGGGAGACCATTGTGGTGGTGACCTTGTATGGAAGAGACATACATGGTTCCATGTCACACATCTTGATGCATACAGAACAAGTTTAAAGGGTCTTTTAATCTCACTTCATTGCCTGCCCTGGAGGGTCACTTCAGATGATGTTCAACTAGCCCAGAAAGCTGCAAAATGAACCATTTGGGAGAAAAAGAAAAAAAATATAGACTTTCCAAAGAGGTGTTCTCATTCCTTTGTTTTATGTGCAGTTGATGTGGTAGAGATGGTGGGTACATTTTGTTTGACCTAGATCATTTCCTACACCAAAAGGAGCTGTACCGCTTCATTTAGGAGCCAAGTGTGGGAATGATGTTCTAGCAAGAGCTGCAGGGTCCAGATGGCCACTTCATTCCATCGAGGCTCCCGTGAATTAGCAGGCAGCTGATCTCCCCTGTGCTCAGACAAGCCCAATCCTTCTTATCAATCCCTATGGGAAGAACAAGGAGGGCAGTCTGCTTTGTGCTCTACCCTTCCCTTTTGGGGTTTTCCCTACTGGTAAAAGCAGGATGCCTGTTGTATTCAAACTCCCGTGCAACAGTATTCTGAGTGCTTAGGGAGCTCTGAACAAGAGCAAGCTTGATGGATTGGTGTGAAGGTTATACCTTCAGAAAATAGAAAAATCAACAGGTTCTGATTACTGAAGACTTGTTGGGTACATAAATACTCTTCCAAACCTGGCACAACACCTGTTCAGCAGGATGCCCAGTGCAGTTTTAATGCCAGGGGAGCCACGGTGTGGTGCTTTGCTTCAGCAGCAGCTGGTTCGATGACTGATGGAGCAGTTCTGAGACTTGATCCTATGGTTTTACCCCAACCTGTGAAACAGATTCCTCCATTCATTGTTTTGCAACGCAGAGATTCAAAGGGGCATGATGACTGAGGCCCTTTGGCTGACCAACATGCAAATAATTAATGACTGGAATATTTATGAGTTCCTCCCTATTAGGTGAGACCTCTCTTGTTTGGATAGGGAAGCAGCTATAAGGTCACTTCCTTGTAGCAAATGGCCCACAACCAAGGAACTCAGACTGCTCACTGCTTGCAGGGTTAGGATGCAATTTTCAAGCCATATGAATGAAAGGGAAGCAGAATAATTTATTGTGTTCAAACTGAGAATTAGGAAAATTGCCTCCCAACCTTTCAGATATTAAAGCAGGTACATGATTTTCTACCAGTCATCTATCTCATAGAGAAAGTAAAATTAATTCCTTAAATATGGTTTGTGGCCATCATTTGAGTAAAATGCCAACTGTGTATTTCCTGATGAACAGTGATTCCTTGGCTGCTCTTCCATCCTCCCCCTCTTCTTCTTCCTTCCAGTTGAGGGAACTGGGCTTGTTTAGTTTGGAAAAGAGAAGGCTCTGGGGAGACCTCATTGTGGCCTTCCAGTATTTAAAGGGAGTGTATAAACAGGAGGGGGAACAGCTGTTTATGAGGGTGGACAGTGATAGGACAAGGGGGACTGGTTTTAAAGTGAGACAGGGGAGGTTTAGGTTTGATATTAGGAGGAATTTTTTCACCCAGAGGGTGGTGACGCACTGGAACAGGTTGCCCAAGGAGGTTGTGGATGCCCCATCCCTGGAGGCATTCAAGGCCAGGCTAGATGTGGCTCTGGGCAGCCTGGTCTGGTGGTTGGTGACCCTACACGCAGCATGAGGGTTGAAACCAGATGATCGTTGTGGTCCTTGTCAACCCAGGCCATTCTATGAATAAATTCCGTCTCTGGGGAAAGGAGACAGGCAGTGCAAAGGGATCCTGTAGTTGGTTTCAACAACTGGATCTTTTCACTAACATGGTGAGGGTACTTAGATGGCAAACTCCTGCTTTTTCCAGTGGGGTAGGTATATGCCTTCAAATATCTACACTGTGAAAATGGAGAGGTGGTGCAAGCAGTGTGGTAAAGAAAAGGAGAATGATAAGGCTGCAGTTTAGTCTTCAGTCCCTAAGGAAGTTATTCCTATGCCATCCTACCTCACTAGCTCAGATGGGAATATTTATGTCCCAACGATGGTGGAAAGCCACAGAAAATCCACTTTGCATGGTCATTACTGAATAGGATGAGTGCAACTGCTATTGGTAGAGAAAGGGCTTTTCTTACAATGAGGATGCGTACTGGGTAGGTTGACACAGGAGATGAACACTCCTTATTTTGTAAGTTCGAGTATGTCCCATATCGTGTCTCTTTGGAATGTCTCACCTGGAGATCACAGAATCACCAAGGTTGGAAAAGGCCTCCAAGATCATCTAGCCACACCATCCACCTACACCAGTATTTCCCCACTAAACCATGTCCCTAAGTACAACACCTAATTGAGGAGAGGTAGAGAGACATTGTTCTTCTCTCCAATCTGCCCCAAGAAATGTTATCCTTACAGTGGGAATGCATAAAAATAAAAATTATGACTGAAGCTTAATACTCTGTTTTGTGTCACCAGTTTGGACCAGTCTGTCAACCATAAGACAAATGTCTTTTGTTCTTCAAGACTGTCGGCTTTCGTATCCATGATGTGTCAGGGGAGCTGTAGCTCTCAGAAAGCGTGACTTTTGGCCTACTTTCTAAGGAATGAGGGTTTTTACTATAGTGGAAAATGTTCCACGTCATAAATTTAACAATTACTGTTTGCCATGTGAGAAGGATGGCTTAAAGATTAAAAGCTGCGGAAATTTAATTGTAAGCAATTTTTGCTCATAGAAGCCAAACGCATTTCATGCTGCGAGCAACACAAGGTGACATCACACCCTAGGTCTTTTCTTTCCCATTTTGAATGATGTTTTGCTGAAAGTCGTTCAGTCCCTCCAGCCTTGTGATCAGTAAGCACAGGGCTGTCCTTCTTCACTTGCATTAACTTGTTCCATGGGATTTGGTGGTACGTGTAATAAATCAGCTTCAGTCTGTTTGCTAGTTAATCTTTGGACAACTTTCTAGGACTCAGTTTACAAAATACTGCTTGCATAAGCAACCTCTATCCCTGTCTCATTCACCACCATGCAGGCATTAATCTGAATGTATTAGAGGATTGTCTCACACTGTCTGGAATTAATATTATGAAAGCACTGGCAGTTTAAGTGCTCCTAGCCCTCTTCCATATATAGGGGCTGGGTCGGACCCACCAGTTTTTAGAGAGTCCTTGAGTTGGGGTCTATGAGTTGGGATGTCAGTCCATTAACCACAAACTGATTTTTCTTTAGGTCCATTCCTGGTGATTGCTGATGTGTTTATTCAGGAACCATGGTCATCCTACGACAGGTGAGTGAAGTATTCCCCTCTTCAGCATTTCTAATTTTACCCCATCACCCCAAGGGCTAAGAAGACTTCTTTGGGGGGAAGGGAAGAATCAGCCTATTTTTATCCTATTCTATTTCTCTAAAAGGACTGTTACAAGATGCAGGGATACTCATTAGCCTTAATCCTTGATTGGCTTAGAGGAAATCATTGCTCTGTGTGTGTAGTCCAGATTAACCTCATGCAGTGTTCTGCTTCTATTTTCTCATCCGGGATGGCCCAGCAGCTGCATGTGAGTCCTGGATATGCAGAAGAATGACCCAACTTTTTGCCAACCATGAAGAATGTTTGCTGCATGAACTGATTTCTGATTTCAAGTATCTGTGCTGCTTTGGCTGTGTAAGAACAGGAGGGGTTTCACACATTTAAAAAGAATTGATGCATTAAGCTGTAGATTCAGAAATGATTTAGGGCTTCAAACTAGTTTTCCCTATGTCTGGGTATAGTTTGAATCGTGGAATTATAGAATCTTTAAGGTTGGAAGGGCTACTAAGATAAGTCCAACCATCAACCAGTCCCCACCAGGCCCACTAAACTATGCCCCCAGTGCCACATTTCCATGGCTCTTGAACACCTCCAGGGACAGTGACTCCACCACCTCCCTGTTCAGCTTCCTATAGGCTTTTTTAGAGCAGATATAGTTATTTTCTGCTCAGACTTCTTAGTTCAGACTTCTTAGTTCATCTGCACAGGGTTTTGAGAGTATATAAGGAATCCCCCAAGTGAACTCCTAAAGGTTATCAACACTGTTTGATAAGAGTATTTTGAGATTAAAAAATTTAATTAAAGACAAGAAAAACACTACACCTCCAAACAACCTGAGATTTTCAAAAAGCTCTTCCATTTACACAAGGAAGCGGTGGAGTCTCTGTCCCTGCGAGTGTTGCAGAGCCACAAGATGTGGCATTGAGGGACATAGTTTAGCAGGCATGATGAGGATGGGTTGGGTTTGGACTAGATGGTTAAAATGGTCTTTTCCAGTCTTAATGATTCCATGATTCTGTGATTCTATTCTCAATATTTTGGTGCTGAGCAGCTTTTTGCTGACAAATATCAGTTTACATAGAACTGGACATTTCTTGCAAATCTCTCTGTAGCATGGTGGGGTGACCAAGGACCTTCATACTGAAATGCAGGAAGGTTACCCAATTGTTTTGAGATCACTTTACATGGTTTACCCCATCTTAAGGCTCAGTCTGAGTCAAAGATTTTAGTTATATACCTGTGCTATTCCTGATCAGTATGACTTTTCAGAGAATTTTCCCTCAGCCTTTTTTTGTTGTTTTTTTTTAAATCTTGAATGCCTACAGTCCTTCCCTCCCAGCCTTTTCCTGTGAAAACCTTCACAAAATCACATGACCAAGGCTGGAGGCATCTCTGGGTCTATCTGCTCTAACCATGTCCCAGCAGAGACACTCAGAGCAGGGTACCTAGCACCAAGTCCAGGGGCTTCTGAAGATCTCCAAGGTTGGCTCTGTGCAGCTGAGGATGGAGGGCAGTGAACAGCACCAAGCAAGGAGAAGGCAACACTCAGGGCTCCTACCCTGCTTTCTGTGCTTTCCATTCAGTAATTCAGAAGAAAAGACAATATTGTTCCCCAGCAGGGGCCCACAGGGAGCCAAACTTATCAGCTTTAGTCACTAGCAAATTACTGATGACAACTTCATTTTGATGCACAAAGTAAGGGAAGGAATAAAAGGAGAGCTTCCCAAATTCCTGCCTTGGCAGACAGACAAATTCATTTGGCTTGGCAGCACAGCAGCAGTTTGTTTCTGCGTGTTCTGCCTTTTATTTAAAGCAGAGATGTTTTGAGAGTTGGATCTGAGACCAGGAGAGCATGGTGTAGAGTGCCTGGAGAGTGGCACATCACCACTTTACAATGAGTGGGGTTTGCCAAGCTCATCACTGTTCTGATGGCAAAGAGAAAAGATCTGTCGCTCGAAATATGGCCATTTGTGCCAACTCCCTCTTCTTGCTTGTGTGGACAACACTAACATCACATGTTTTTATAGCTATGGTGTCTCAGTGCTCTAGATTTCCTGCAGACTAAGAGAAATGTCCTTAAGTTGCACCAGAGGAGATTCAGGATGGATGTTAGAGAAAATTTCTTCTCCAAAAGAGTAGTAATGCATTGGCACAGGCTGCCCAGGGAGGTTGTGGAGTCACCATTCTTGGAAGTGTTCAAGAACCATGGAGATGTGGCACTGAGGGACATGGTCAGTGGGGGTGGGTGGGGATGGGTTAGGGTTGAGCCTGGGGATCTTAGAGGTCTTTTCCAGCTTTAATGATTTTACAATTCTGTGATAAATCAAAAGCATTTATCTGCTGGGGAATAAAGCATGAAAGTATTTACTGTAGGACCAAGTTCAACGTTCTGTGAACTAGACTTGGCATGAGATCATACCTGGATCACTCTGGTCTCCTGACCACATCCAGTGCATGCAAGAAGAACGGCTGCTTTTAGGGAGTTTCTCCCAATGTTAACAGCCTGCCAACCAACTCTGGAGGTCATAGACAGAGAAGCAGAATTAGGAATGAAAAGAAACTACACAGAACTAAGTTAACCATGTAAACATAACCAAATCTCACCCAGAAGTGAAGGTCCTGAGGGATCAAGCGTTGCCTAAGTGCCTCCTGCTATAAAGCTCTTGTTTAGTTTAACATGGAGGTGAAATGCACGTAGATAAAGGTGTCTCTAACTAATCTTGAGCCCTGTAGGAGCAAAAGCTTGGTTGGAAAACCTCAACTCTGCTTGTCTGGCTCAGCAGCGCTCCTTTTGAGGTTGTTTGGGGGGGGCCAAATGCCAAAACCTGCCTCTTTCTCTGCAGCATTTCACCCTGCAAAGTCTGTACCACCTCTGGCATTCTTTGAGCACAACACACAAGACTGAGCATTAAACATGCAAAGCAGAAATGTCAACACCACAAAAGCCTCTGTGAGGATCCCTTTGCATTAATATTGAAGTGCTTGAATATGTTCAGCTTGGACTTACCATCTGATTGTGGAATTAGTTTATGGCGATGATTTAGATAGGGGTTGAAAACCAGCTTGAGAGAAATTGAGTAAAATAACAAATGCTTTCTTTGTATCCTGGTTCTTGAACCTTCCCTATTTCCAGTCTGGTGAGGGTTACCTTTGGAGGGCAGCTAATGGTCCTTTGATAATTTCTAACAATGTACATGTGAGTCCCTGGAGGGAAGACAAAAACCTTGCTTGAATCAAGAAGACAGAACTGGAGATCCCTTTCTAGGAATGAAGAGTGATGCAATGAATCTAGAGCAGCTTGGGGCATGAGGTGACAGCAATGGGAGAGCGACAAAGGAGAGAACCGTGTGACAGCACAGGAAGCATCCCTGTCGATTGCAGGGAAGCTGGACTACCTGATCCTTAATGGTCCCTTCCAATTCAAAATGATTTTGTGCTTCTATGATTCTACAAGCTTGCAATCCAAACCTTGTACCCACACCCAATAGCATTTCAGCTTTAAACCTCCCAAAATAAGTCTGACATGAACAACGCTGTCCTTGACATGTTCACATTTGTATTTTCTGAAGGTATTTGTGCCTACCTGACAGCAACCTTTTCCTATGCCAGCCTAGGCTTTTGGCTAAAATTGCTCTTTCTCCTCCTTGCCATTTCTACAATGTTTATATAGTGAGCACGTTCCCCCTCAGCCTTGATATTGACTGAAATCCTCTAAAACCTTTATTTTAAACTCATAAAACAAACTCCCCATTTCTCTTGTGACAGTAACAGCCCTTTCTGCACCTGCCCCAGTTTAATTTCTTTTTCCTAACACCAGAATTGCACACCGTGCTGCAGATGAAAGAGATTTGTGTAGTTCATTAATGAGCAAGAATAGATTTTGTGATCGACAGCATTCACAGCGACGCTCCAGGAGATGTTTTTCCTTCCTGGGAGTAAGAATAGAAGAGAGAAGAGTTTGAAATCTCTCAGTCCATTCACAAACATCTCCCAGCTGGGGTCTGTGAGCACTGTTTTCACCTGGAGCTGACACACATTGTTCTGGCCCAGGCTGATATCAGATAATAAGCATTCAGCTTTGCATCTCCAAGTGATTCATTGTGCTATATGTTTTGATAGCAAGAAGGGGCAGGGGAGAAAACAAGCCTTATTGTAGGTTTTCTCAGGGCTGATCTGTAATCATGTTATTATAAAAAGCAAAATGTAAGCCCACTGTTTGGATTCTCTTTCTCATAAACACTGAATAATTTAAATCTTCTCCCATTTATGCCTTGTATCTGTCTGATCTATGAGTATGAGGCTTCCCTGGATAGCTGTAATTCAGCAATGAGAAGTCCAGCACAAGCCAACCAAAGGGCACATTTGCATATAGATTGAAACACGAATCATTGGGAGCCATTCATTAGTTGCACTGCTCAAGACATTTGGCATTTTAACAGCTCTCTGCATCAAATCCTTTCCATCAGATTTATGGGACAATTAAAGTGCAGGGGTAGCTGTGTGCAGAAAATGAAGCTGCAGGCGAGGGAGATGTTCTTGTAGTGCTATAGCTGCAGAATATAAATTGCATGATATCAAAGAAAGGTACTGCAAGCAATCTCAGTCCTGGTATGGAGATATCCTGCCTCTGAGAGAGTCTGACTGAAACAGTCCTTAATGCTGGTTGATATCTTAGACAAGCTCCCAGAATCCATCTTTCCCAAAGTCTGATCACTGGAAACGTTATTCTATTTGATCTCAACAGAAGGAAAACATGGAGTGAGAGATGTTACATCTGGGGGTGAGTTTTCTTTTGACTTTGCAAGAGGCAGTAGCAAAATATCCAACCAACGGGACCTCCATTTGAAGGTACAGGATATCATGAAGCACCCAAGAATAAAATTTATCCTGAATCAATCTTGGAACGTTGGGTTTCTCAAGGGAAGGCCTACATCACTGGGTACAACTCTTGGAAGATATCTCGTCTTGCTTGATGGTAGCTTCTGTCTGTCAGAGCCCTTTAAGATGCCATTTAACTTGCTGAGATGTGAGGTCTGGAGCAAGGAAAGAGAAATTCAGTCCCTTCAAGGTGCATTTTTCTTTTAAGCCTTCCAACTCCCTACAGCCTGACTCTGGAGGAGTCATGCTGCTTGTATAAGCTTTCTGTAAAGAAAATTATAGAACCCTAGAATCGTTTGAGTTGGAAGGGACCCTTGAAGGTCATCTAGTCTGACTCCCTTGCAAAGAACAGGGACATCTACAGCTCAGAGCCCTTTCCAGCCTGACCTCAAATGTCTCCAGGGTTGCTAGTAACTAAATGTGCATTGTGGCTGTGGCTGTAGTGCATTGGCTTGTACAGAGAGGTTGGAAATCCTTCGTTTCCCCATTCTGCGTCATATCCCAGTGCTAGAAGTCAGTGTGAGGGTTCATTTCCTCTAGTCCTCAGTCCTACTACCAAGGCTCTGTTTCCTGCTCACAATGAGATGAAGTAACTTCATCCCAGCAGCGTGGACAGAGCAAAGGGAACCTGTCCCCTTCCCATCCCCATCCCTGCATACCCACTTCCCTTCACACCAGATGCGTGGTACAGCTGTTGCCATTTATTATTTCACCATAATCATTTTTTCTTAAACATTTTTAATGTGATGTATTAATTTTTACTTTTTGCTCTTATTTATAACTCAGGTCAGTTCTCAGATGGGACATAGGGAAAACAGGGATCTGAGGAAAGGGCAGAAATTTAGGGCAACAAGGCTGCCACAGAGAATGTTTGTGATATGACAACCCTGATGGATCCTGCTTTCCACATGCTCCAGCTACAAATGGCTGTGCAGCCATGGGTGACTATTCCTGCTCAACCTTCCTCTTCATCAAATTCCTCTTGCACTATTTGAAAGCATATAGCAACAAGGCACTGAGAAACAAACTATCAGTGTTTCATGGGTTTGTGGTCAGAAACACATTGTTGGAATGATGCTGATGTACACTAGGGAAAGATTTGTCCTTCCCAGTGTAAAATTCATTCCTTTTTTCAAGTAGCTGCATCAGCATTCATTCACACACAGCATAGATTTCACAGCATTTTTCATTAGAAAAGACAGTATCTTAAGCCTGGCTTTCCTGCAGTTAGGTTCAAGAAGCTGTGCATGGCTCCCAGGGTCCAGGGAAAGGAAAGTAATAAGAGATCTTTCAATAGCACAAGCTGTAAAGTTGAATTTCTATCTCAGAAGTTGCTCTGGGAGTAGAAGGAATGTCTGTTGAAGTGTCATTGTACAGACAATAAAATAATTTTATTGAGTTTAAAAGTTAACTCAGAAGACAGAATTTCAGTGAGAGCATCAAAATGATGCTTTCCATGTCAGTCCAATATTCTCATGAAAAGCTTTCCTGATACAAGTTTCTCAAGGCATATTAGGTTGTGCTAAACTGCATTCACTAAGAAAGATTTTCAGTAAGAATTCTGGGGAAGTAAATATACTTTTAGTCGTTTTACAAATGTAACCCAAAAGTGGGAGGGCTTTGACGTTTACTCTTATATATACTCTACTGGGGCTTTCAACGCTAGGAAAATGAGATGATTACATGTGGCTCAGGACTTGGAAATTTGCACGCTGACATTTCTGCATTACCTTTTTGCAACTCCTGGGTACATTTACAGATACTGCTCAGCAGTACTGACGGGCTGATGACATCCCCAGGCACAGCCAGAAAGAGGGAGTTAGTTGTACATTGACTGCTGTAATTGCCTTTTCCCTGTTGACCACATCTATGTATATCTGAATTTTGTAGACACTAGAAGGTGATATAAAAAAAATCGGTCTTCCTCTGCTTTCTTTCCCAAATCACCCTTGCTGCTATCTGCATGAGGGAAGTGGTGTTAGCAGAGGAATGCTGCTGCTTGCTTGCACTGGGGAAAAGTCCATTTTAAAAGCTTATCAGGATTTCATCCTCCATTGGCAATTTCATGAAAGGAGAAAATTTCACAAGCTACAGATTTTGAGGACTTCTATTTTTGAACAGAAATTTCCTGAGTTACAGTGTGCTGGAGTTGGGAATATACATATAATGGCCATACTTTTCAGACCAGGTCTGTCATACAGAGTAGTCTGTCTCCAAAACCAACTGCTGATGAACATCAAGGGACAAGTAAGCATGTGGTGTAATTCCCTCCTAGTATTTTCCTGTCCTTCAGCGAATTTCCTAGCCTCCAACCATGACATATCATCTCAGAGATTTCCCAAGCCTGATATGAGTTATTTGCTTAGTAGTCAGTCCCTGGTACATCTCCTTTCCAACTGTTCAGCTTACCCTCAACCCTATAAAAACACTTTACTTCTACAGTTGTCCTATCTACCTCCATAGCTTCATGCTGAACTCAGTTCCTAATGTCTTCCTTTGGTATTCCCTTATTCTTGTGTAGGAAGAATATTTTAAAGAAGTATCTCTACAGGCTTTCCCACATCTTATATTCTACCATAAGAATCCACATGGGCCACTGGTGAAGATAGGATGTTACCCTAGCTGGATGATGGGTGTACCTTTGCCTCGCACATCCATTCACATGTCCTACCCAAACCAATTAATTTACATCCTGAAAGCATCACTCCCTCCATGTTGTTTAAACTTTTGCTAGAATCACTTTAGTAGAACCCAGGAGAAAAAGGTGTTGGCTCATTTCGTCTGATGGAGAAGAAAGAGCTCGTCTTTAAGACTGGGAAAAGTGTCCATTTGGGATAGAACCTTGCCAGTCATTTCCACACCACATCTCCAAAACCTTTTGTGCAGCCAACATGAATGCGATGAAAGCAATTTAAATGCATCTCGTACCACCCAGCCAGCTCTTTTATTGCCAGCAACGTTGCTGGCCAGTTACTCTTAAGGTCACACACTGTATTTTCACGATCTGCAAATCACTTTGTAAAGGGATTTTATTGCCCCTTAACCCCATAAAATTGCTACATTCAGTGCAAGGCAGACAGACAGCCCTTTCCCATCAAGTAGATGCTTGAAGTTAAACAGGCTTTCATCCAGCAAAATGCAATGGAGGCAGTAACCATATTTCCATGATGATTCTCTGTCAGTCTGTTCCTTATGGAAACATAGGCATAATGACTATCTCTGTGCAATAATACTTTGGCAGTCTCAAAATTAAGGCTATATGGCAATTCCAGAGTATCTCAAAACAACTATAAAATTGATTAGCATTTTTCACACAAATTAATTTAAGTTTGTATGATGTAGGGTTTTACATGAGCACCAGTCAGCTGCCTGTTGCTGGTCCAGGACCTCTAGGTAACAAGCAAACCAACAATAGAACAGATATTTTGGTTCCAGCAGTAGCATTTAACACAGTTCTTCTGCAATGCAATGTTTCCATCTTAAACTGGATAAAATGTGAGACAACATTCCTTTGGAGGACATATACACCTGTGCAGACTGTGCAGACAGAACTCTCCTTGTAATAAAATTCCCAGGAGGAAAATAGACAGTCTCTACAATATAAAAATTAGTTGCTGTTCCAAAACCATACAAAGCACATTTCTTTTAAAGTTCATCCTCAGTGATCTTACCAACAACCATGCCTACAATGTCTGTCCATCTAGTGGATGAGGGAAAGGCTGTTGACGTAGTCTACCTAGACTTCAGTAAAGCCTTTTACACTGTCTCCCACAGTATTCTCCTGGAGAAGCTGGCAGCCTGTGGCTGGGACAACTATGCTCTTTGTTGGGTACAAAACTGCCTGGATGGCCAGGTCCAGAGAGTGATGGTGAATGGAACTAAATCCAGTTGGCAACCCATCATGAATAGTGTTCCACAGGGGTCGGTATTTGGGCTGGTCCTGTTTATTGTCTTTATTGATGATCTGGATAAGGGGATTGAGTGCATCCTCAGTAAGTCTGAAGATGATACCATGTCGAGAGGAAGTGTTTATCTGCCTAAGGGTAGGAAGGTGCTACAGAGGGATCTAAACAGACTGAATCAATGGGTGGAAGCCAACAAGAGCAAGTGTCTTGATCAGAACAACTCCATGCAATGCTGCAGGATTAGGGCAGAGTGTCTGGAATGATGTGCATGGGGAAAGGATTTGGGGATGCTGGTTAACAGCAGGCTGAACATGAGCCACCAGTGTGCCCGGGTGGCCAAGAACACCAATGGCATCCTGGCTCGTATCAGAAATAGCATAGCTGGTAGGACTAGGGCGATTGTCCCTGTGTATTTGGCACTGGTGAGGCTGCACTTCAAGTGCTGTGTTGCACCGTGTCCCTGGAGCATGTCCAGAGAAGGGCAGAGAAGCTGTGAAGGGTCTGGAGCAGAAGTCTTACGGGAAGCAGTTAAGGTAACTGGGACTGGAGAAGAGAAGGCTCATGAGAGAACTTACCACTCGTTACAACTCCCTGAAAGGAGGGTCTGGCAAGGTGGGGGTTGGCTTCTTCTTACAGATAACAGTGATAGAATGAGAGGAAATGGCCTTAAGTTGTGTGAGGGGAGGTTTCGGTTGGATATTAGGAAAACTAATGCATTGGTTGCCCAGGGAGGTGGTGGAGTCACTGTCCCTGGGAGTGTTCAAGAACCATGGAGATGTGGCACAGATGGACTGGTGGGCATGTTGGGGGTGGTTTGATGGTTGGATTGATGGTCTTAGACATTTTTTTCAACCTTAATGATCCTGTGATTCTGTGATTCTATGTCTTGATAATTACATGTAGGAAATAAGTAAGTCTAACTTGTTTTGTTTTGAGGCTGTGACTATCAGTTAGTTTCTAATGGCTGGTGATTATTTGATGAAATTTGGATTTTGGATTTGTCTTCTGGGTTTGTGTGTGCAAAAAGGACTGATGTTCAGTGTGGCTTCTGATCACTCTCTGAAATACAAATCTCTTAGAAACATACCCAGCAAGCCATAAACCATCAGTTGCAATCACATCCCAAGCTCTCAGGTTGAAGGCATCTACAGTGCACACCTGTACATGTTCTGGTCCAACAAAGCAACTCTTGGTTGAGTCTGCCAACTGCAGCTGAGACAGTGAGAAATGGTGATCGTCCTATCTCTATTACCCTGAGCCACGCTGGAAACTTCACTTTTTCTCTGTTTGCAGACTCTGTGTTAGAGTTTGCCTACCTGACCTTCCTGGCTGTTTCCTTTATACATCAATTCCTTCATACCCTGACCAACCTGGCTGTGCTCCAGGTTTCCTGCCTTTGGCCAGAATCTTTTTACACCACTGTGATGGTGTGAAATTTGGGCACGCTCTGCCATACCTTATTCTGCTTTATTTAGGTTATTATTTGCACAAATGTTGCATTAAAACTCATGGAAAAATCAACAGAAACCAAATTCTTGATGCATTTGGCAGTTCCGGAGAGTTACAGCAGATGGGGCTGGCATTTTGTTGCTGGCAGCCCATGGAGTATACCTGTGGTTGGTCCACCTCAGCTCTCAGAGGGATTCACTATTAGCAATTGTGAAATTCTCCAGGGATGATGGGCAGAGGGGCCTGAAGAATCCACGAAAGTGGCTACAGTTGCAAATTTGCTCTGCTTTTCCATTTCAAGAGGGATCTGTAGAGTTGCTCTGCAGCCATTGCACAGAGTCAGCCTTGGAGTCTCCAAACCTATGAGGCAAGCAGTGGAATATTGATGTTTGTGTGGGGTTTTGATAAATACTTGAGCAGTTCATTCTGTTATCATTTTTCTGGTGACAAAAATGTCTAGATTCTTCATAATTTCAAGACTTTCTTGAAGTAACTTTTAGGAAAGGAGATTGCCAACGTTGAGGCTGGTACCTAAGGGACAAAAACCAGTATCAAGATAGTTTCCATCACAAGCATTGCTAACATGATTTTTATTTTGCCATAATGCTTCATCCTGCCATTCATTCCTCTCAGGAACAAGGCTTTTTAAATACACTCTTGGAGCAGTCCACATTATCTTTAGCAGTCATATCATCAGCTCCCTCAGGATGCTATTGACTGAGCTGAAAACTAACCTTCCTCCAGACCTCACAGCCTCTTCAGTTACCAAGACAACCCTCAGTGAAAAAGCAATGCAAGTATGTAAAAGGGGCTGTGCTGCCCAGAGCCGATATGGCAATGATAGAAAAGCAACACTGCTCCTTTTTCATTCAGTATTTCCAAAGATGCAACTCTAGCTACTTTAAATGCTAGAGCTTGTCTAGACATATCAATGCTACTTTGGCTAATGTAGGCCCTTAGCACAAACAGGTTTCTTCTAGAAAATATGCATTTACACAAGCACAGATTTTTCCAAATGGGAGAAATATATTTTATGTATTACTTTACAGTATATCTATGTTTTTTGTTTATGTGGCAATAGACGTGCAGGTTAGAATAGTCCATGTCTGTTAAGTACACAAGGACTAATTGCAGACTCAGTGAGGTTGTGAAAAGGCAAGGAGGAGGGAAGGGAGAGCCTGAAGTGAAGAAATGAAAGAGGAAGAATCTTCCTGGAGCATGAAAGATAATCAGCTGCCTCCACCTGCTGAATACTCTGAATTTGACAGGTTGTGTATGAAAAATAAAAGAGATTTTTATCATGGATGGTGGAAAAATCTTGCTTTGTTTCCCCATAAATAGAATCAGGTATAACTGAATGCGCGTCGTTGTTTTTGGCTTCTTTGAACAGCTTTTCTGAGCCAGGATGATTAACACTGCTTCAAATTTACGTTTCTGTGCCCAATCTTTTGTTGTTTTCTCCCCACCACCACTGCTTTCTATTCTTTCCCTGCTCCTTCTCTGGGGCTTACTGCCGAATGAGCCATTCGGAAGCTAACCCAGAAATATGCTTTGCAAAAACCTGTGAAAATGATGCTGCTGGGTTAATTCCCTGAGCCAGCCCACTGCGGGATCAAACCAAAACTAAAGAGAGGGTCAGGACCAGGCAGTCTGGCTGTATTTTCCTGCCATGGGGAATTTCTGGAACATGCAACCCTCCTGAACTGTGCTTAGAGAAGAATGACTTCCCTTAGTCCCACCTCCCTAAAGCTTGCCACGGAGAATGACATCATATAGGAAGGACAGAAAGCTATTAGAGAGCATCCAAAGGAGGCCTACAGAGATGGGGATGGGCCTGGAGGGGAAGAGGTGGGAGGAACAGCTGAGGGCCCTTGGTTTGTTCAGTCTAAAGCAGGGGAGGCTGAGGTGAGGCCTCATGGAGGCCTACAGCTCCTCATGGTGACTTCAGCTCCTCACAGGGAGCAGAGGGGCAGCACTGATCTCTGCTCTCTGGTGACAGGAAGTTCTCAAGGGAACAGCATGGAGCTGTGTCAGAGGAGGGTCAGGGTGTGAGGAAAAGGCCCTCTGTGCCCCAGAGGGCAGTGGGCATGGAACAGGCTGCCCAGGGCAGTGGGCACGGCCCTGAGCTGACAGAGCTCAGGGAGCATTGGGGCAATGCTCTCAGACATCGGGTTTGGGTTTGGGTGGTGCTGTGTGGGGCCAGGGCTTGGATTCAGTGTTCCTTGTGGGTCTCTTCCAATTCAGGACATTCTGCATTCTTAGATTCCATGATTCCATTCCTCCTGTTTTTATTTCCCTCCTTTCTGGCCGGCTAGATTTGTATTCCTACGATTACCCTGCTGTCTTCCTTTGGATGCCTTCCATTTACATTTAGGACAGTGCCCAGCTTTGGGGCTCAAAAGCTCAGTCGTCATTTCCTGTTCCACTTCTGCATCTTATCAGATTTTGCAGCCCCATCCCAGGGCGGTGTCCATCAGCTTTTTGTGTGAGACCTCACCAGCTCTGCATTGGCACAGCCTAATCTTCTTGCGACGTCAACGGATTGAGGATGGATTCTCCACGTCTTCCACGTCAGTGATGCCGCTCTCCATCAAATAGGAGTCACAGATTAAATTCTCTATCTCCGTGTTTGCCTGAGTGCTTAAAACCCACTTCTAAGCCAAGAAGTCCCAAACAGTCAACAACAGGCTTCTTGCCAAAAGCCAGGAATGAGAGCAGGAACCTTGCACCTCCAATCAAATGCATTATTTTTGCCCCTTTGCATAAATAAGATAGGTGAATGCTGGGACCGGTGCCATGTTTTGCAGGTTGTTTTTTCCCCTGCCATCGGTATTGAAATTACAGGCTGAGCGAGCAGTGCATTGATTATTGAATTATTTAACAATCCTTCCTGTGTGTCTGCCTGTGTTTCAGAGAGCCTGTGGATGCAGTGTGTTACCTTGGCTGACAGCTGGTGCCTGATGCGCTATGAGAAAATGGGAAGATAATATTACTTATTTATGAAAGAGCAGCAGCAAAATTATTAGGATGGCTGATTATCAGTATGTGTTTCTCTTGCACCGTAGTTTGTTGTTAAATTCAAGATTTTTTTCTCTCCTTCCCATCCTCCCTTGATGCTGATGGCAGTTTTGCAGCTAAAGATGAGTGCAAAGAATAGAGATGAGCGTTCCCAGTTCTCCCCTGGGTGGCACAGCTGTAGATCCAGGAGTAGCCCCACTGAAGTGAGCAGCATATGGCCAAGTAATCGAGAGCTGAATTGAATCAGACAGGTGATATCTGGAGGTGATGACAGGTGTTTATAGCAGAGCGCGGACTTTGTGCTGCCCAAAGGATTCGGGTACTTAGAAGTCCATATTATCATTATGTGCTATGATGCACCAACACATTTGGACTTCAATCTGCTTTCCACATGACATTGAAATTGGGAGACAGGGGGAGTGTGTATATTTGCATCTGCGTGCACTAAGGAATTTCTTCCTGACAAGCAGTAAGGAAACAAAATGCTCAGCTTGGACCAAGTTCTCCAAACACCTGGCTACGTGACTGTGACCATTAAAAAAGAAAAAAGAAAAAGGGATTTTTTTCCATCAATTCTCAGAGGCACTGCTCACAGACCACATTTGGCACACACTGCATATCGACAGCCATTCTACAGCGTATCATCTTTGCTGTATTAGAAAAAGTACGTTTTCTCAAAGAGATGCAGAGAGAAATCAGAGGAGATCTGCTGACCTGAGTCTGCAGGCAGCCTCAGCCAACCAGTGATTTTCCATGCCTGTCATTAGTTTAAGCAAAGAGCAGCCCTTGGAACCTTTCACTGTCTGGGTAAGGGATAGGAGCCACCATACCTAACATTGTGCAGGCTTCTACCTCCAAACAACCCACTTCACTCACTCCAGTGTCACCTGACCTGGTGTAAATATCTATTTAAATATGTAAATATCTATTATAGGTAGAGGTAACCTTAGAAATGCCTTTTTGTCCCCCTTGATTATAACAGAGATCTGGATATCTTGAGCGTATATACTAGATTAGTGGAGTCCCACCCAATGTGTTTCACTAAATAACTCAGCTTTGCAGTGACAGTTTCAAACAACCAGCTGAAAGACGCTTCCTCAGCCCTAGCAGCATCTGATGTGTTTTCTTTGGGCCTCAAAGCCACATTGGTGCAAATCAAACCCAAGCTATTATGAAATTCACCTGTTGTGAGGGCAGCTCTTGCAGGTGGAATTCTTTTTGTCTCCAGCAGTGAGGCTCACACCACCACCACAGCAGGGCTTAATGAGAGCTCAGGTCTCAGTAGCAGCACAGAGCTATTCGCTGTGTTACACTGATTCCTTAGGATAAGAGTTTTCCCCTCACTGTGTGTTCCCAGCTGTGTCTGCTGCTGCAGAGATGGTAGCAAATCGTTGGATCAGGGTCCAGAATGGCTTTTCGGGCTCATGCTTCTGTCTCTGCAGTGAGGAGCTAATGTTACCCTGGGGAGCTGTAATCTAAACCGGATGGCATTGCTGACAAGCTGCCAGCCAGCTCGAGGTTTGTTTTCCTCCCGTGTCCCTCCCCTTCTCATCCTAAGCATGTTTGTTTGATTCCCATGTAAGGTGTAGCACGTTCTCTTAGATAAATAGTGCTGATAGGAGGATTTTGCTATTGCTCTGCCCCCCAGTGCACACAGAAAGGAGGCTGGTTCCTAAGCTGGGCCATCCCTTCTGTGGGATGGGATTTCCCGTTGCCAGGAGGCAGCATGCTTGGACCATAAAGGCTGTGTTGTGCCAACAACAGATGCCTCTGACTGAGACATGTGGCTTTAACAAGTCCCTGGAAACCTCCAGCTAGCAGGGGAATTATATGAAAAACATACAGTAGAAATGCGTGGAATTTCAAATCTTCAGCAGCCCAAGGGAGAAGTTGAGCACACTCATGTAATGGCACTGCAGAGTCTGGACCCAGCTCTCTGTGCTCCTTTCTCTGCTTTGTTCCAAGGATAACCTCAGGCAAATCCCTTAGTTTACCCCTTGGCAGCGCACACTGATAAGCAGCCTCAGAAATTTGGTACAGGGCACAGCTGAGCAATGGTCACAATGTCTGCACTAATATTGAGTGAGATAAATTTGTTGGCTGTTCTTTCTCAGTTCTGCAGCTCATACCCTGCTCCTCTTACAGCAGCATGGCAGTGAGGAAAGGTGAGCTAATGAGTAAGGAATATTTGTAGGACTCAGCTCAGCTCCAAAGAGCTCGTCCTATGGTTCCTTTATACATATTTATTCAGTCTTTCCTTTCATATGGACGTTGCTGTTGATTATTGGTTTTGACTGAGCATCTATCTTGTACTTTCTTGATAAGCATAAATGAGCACTGTGTGTTCAGGTCATGATGGAGGTGGACATCTCCCATGAGGATGTCATATTTGATCTGTCTCCTCCCTACATTACCATTCCATCTCATGTACAATTTTGTTTACTCTTTTGGCAGACTGTAGACATCCTCAGTCTCTTACCTGGCTTTATATCTGTGAGACTCAACCTATTCATTATATTACACAGCTACTAGACTTAAACACTTTATAGAATCGTTTGAGTTGGAAGGGACCTGTAAGGGACATCTAGTCCAACTCCCCAGCAATGAACAGGGACATCTCCATCAGTTGCTTAGAGCCCAGTCCAGCCTGACTTTGAATGTCTTATTTCCCAGGACTTACATTTACAAAGTTGTTAATTCATCATCTTCTCCTTAGGCTAGGACTGCTTTGCTGATGTCACTACTGCTCTCAGATGACCAGAATTAGCTTGGTAGAAGTTTGGTGTACCCATTACGCACAGATGTTCCCAGTGACTGTGTCCTGTCAGAAGATTTATAAAGCCTTGCTTTCCCTCCTCTAGAGAGCTCTCTATCAAAAATATGTCTTTTGCATCACAGGCAAGTGGCTCCCAAACCCTGTGGAATCCAGGCTTCACCAGAATTTTGTATTAAAATGCTGATAAATGAGAATGGCATAGAAACTTTAGCAGCTGCCTGTCTAGCCATGTATCGTTCTTATCTGTGCAGATCGTGCTGACTTAGGCTCTAAATTTCTGCAGAAGATACTGTGCCCTATCTAAAGAACAGTCTTTCTACACAGAAGGAGGGATTCAAGAAAAGGGTTTGTAGAGAGAGCTGTAGAGTCGGTGCAACATTCTTATCTGCGTGGTCCCCATGTTTAGCACATTTTAGTTCACAGCCCAGGTGTTTCTCTCAGAGGTTGCGCTGCTCCAAACACCATCCACTCAATTATTTAAAATTCAGTTGCTATGGATCTACTCAAGGTGATCAGTTTAAAGAAAATGCAGATGGCCTCTGGTTTTGAGTTCCCGCTGCGCTTTGGTTAATTTGGTATGTAAAGGTATTAGGTTAATTAAATGCCATGTGTTGCATGGAGACTGACTGCATTTGTGGATTAATCGGCACCCGAGTGTGTTCTGTGCTGGATTTCCTCAAACTGGCAGCATTTTTTTTTTTTTTTCACTAAGAAAGTAAAGAACTGAAGAGAAGTCAAGGGGAAATGAAGAGTTTTTCTGTTTATCTTGAGGTCGTTTCTCTGGGACTGGTGATTGCAGTGTCCTTCAGGTCTCCGACTAAGCTTCACCCCTTACTGGAGAGACTGGAAGAATTTAAGTGAAGAGAAGCAAAGTTGTTCACTTTGCTTTGAGGACCCCACAACATCCAGTTGTACAGGGCAAGTGTGGCTGGTGGATGGAAGTTTTTTCTACTAGAAGACCTTTACCAAAAGCCAGATTGTGAATGAGGTCAATGGGTGCCTTGCATGCAGCAGGCATGGCCATGCCAAAGGTCTAAAGCAAACTGGCTACGTCTCTCTGATATTCATGGTGGAATACGTATAGAAAGCAGAGGGTGACAAACACAGCTGCAAGATTTTGGAAATGCTGAAGAGAAAGAAAGTCGTCTTCATGCAGCCATGTGCTGAGGTCATGGAAGATCAGGACAGAGACCAGGGCAAATGGACACTGCTCCGCAATGTCAACCAGGCCCTGAAGCCCACAACTATTCTGGCGGTAAGATGGGGGGGTCCCAGGATACAAGCATGGCTGGGAGCTTTTAAGCTACTTTGAACAATCGATCTCTTTGTCCGATTACATCCTTCAGCTTCTCTCACCTTCCTCCTGAGCCTTTGAGACCCCCCATCCCAGGTGCTGCTGGTCCCATGGTGCAGCCTTGTTGTCCTTGCACCTAGAAGCCCCTCCTAAAGATCCTCTTTGTTAATTGAGCTAATCTCCGCATGCGCCCTGTCATGATGCTCCCTCCTCTTGCCCCACTCTTCAGCTGTTACTGCCCTTAGGTTGCAAGGTCCCAAGGGCAGAGTCCACTACAGAGCCTTTGTAAAGGCTTTAGTACCTCATGGCTACCTTGGGGAGAAATAATTGGAACATGGGATGCGGTTTAGTGGGCAATACTGGTGATACATGGATGCTTGAACAAGATGATCTTTGAGGTCTTTTCCAACCTTAATGGCTCTATGATTCTAAGATTCTGTGTCAACACTGTAAAGTGCTTGGTGGTATTCTCACTCTTTTGTTGCTTGTTTTGGAAAATAAACATCACTCCAGGCATGAGGGAGGTTATGCAACTTACAGGCCAGTCCACTGGAGCTGGTAAAAGCGTGATTCACCCTGATATGCCCTGAAATCCCCAATATATTTGCTGTTATTTGGGCTGATCCAAAAGTGATTGCATTAGTGGAAGAAATGTCAACTGACTTCCATGGGTTTTATATAAAATTAATTGAAGTGGAGGAAGGAAATACATCAGCAGTCTTAATAAGTGATGTTATTTTTTAACCTAACCAGACCTTCCAGAGCTTACCAGCTTAGCCCATCCCATAAGATCTGTGGGGTTTTTTTTTCCATCAGTATTAAGAATGGCATTAAAGTGCATTTAGGAAAAGTGTTTTGAGGGGACAAGCAGCCTGTGCATTAGGCAGGCAAAGCACACAAGTTATCCTAGTGGTAGTACAGGATCAATTTACCTTGGGGATAGCAAGCTGCCTTTTTATCTCAGTTGTGTAACAGAATATATGAAGCAGGCTGCCTTTACAGCTATTTAAAATTAGAGATTTTTTTTTTTTTTAAGGGAAACAAAGCAATGTTACAATTTTTTGTTTTCTTGTTCTAGAGCAATTTTTACCCAGCTGATGAGGTGTCAGCAGTGCTTTCTGCTGAACAGGGACTGAGCTCCCCAGCCCTGCTCTTGCTGACACCTTGATCAGTTTACCTACCCTGTGCATGAATTTGCCCAGCTCTGCAGGTGAGATAATACTGCTGAGCACTCTGAAATGCTTTCAGAGTCTTGGATCAAAGGAGCTAAGAAATACATTATAAATCAGCTTATATTAATATTTATGTGTGTATGACACTGCTTTCATATGTGTGGGGTTTTTTTTTTCCCTTTAACCAAGTTATGGGATGTGAGATAAGGCAGTTAATGAGAAAAAGATCAGATTATATTTGTTACAAGTTGCGTGAAGATATTTATTGAAGTGCTATAGCAGGACCTTCTGAGGAAAAGGAAACACAAAGGGCTGGATCCTCACTGCGTGTAAGCAGCATGATTATTAATATCCAGGTGAAACCAAGCAATCAGCTGCCAAGGGTGGGAACCACCTCAGAATGGCTGTGAATCATTGTGTGTAGCATTTCTCTAGGTATCAATCCCTGGGTGTAACCTGACATTACTGTGACAGATGTGTAGCATCTGTCTGCGTAGTGGCAGGCAATCCTATCTGCAGCAGTGGTATGGAACTAGATGATCGTTGAGGTCTTTTCCAACCCAAGCCAATCTATGATTCTAAGATTTAGGAGAAAGTTTTTCACTCAGAGGGTGGTGATGCACTGGAACAGGTTGCCCAAGGAGGCTGTAGATGCCCCATCCCTGGAGGCATTCAAGGCCAGGCTGGATGTGGCTCTGGGCAGCCTGGTCTAATGGTTGGCAACCCTGCCCATGACAGGAGGGCTGAAACTAGATGATCTTTGACGTCCTTTTCAACCCAGGCAATTCTATGATGAAGCCCCTCTGAGCAAGCGTATGTTGGAACACGTTTCATGTTGCTATACGTTTCCAATTCCCACTGCCTGAAGCAGAGTTGAAGGTTGTTCATCAATCCGTGGGGTCAAACAAAATCTATAAGCACTCTGTCCACAGAGTATAAAATAGATACTGCATTTCCGCCGTGCTTCCTAGGTACAAATGGAGCAGGAATGTGGCATTAGACGGGCATCTTGATCTTACAAATTCACAATGTCAAACCCAGTTGCTTGAAAAAGTACATTTTCTTGGTTGTTGCAAAGGATTACTGATGACAGTTGAGGTGGAAAACTGATGATAAATGAGGTCAGATATTAGGAGAAATTTCTTCTAGGAAAAAAGTGGTAATTCATTGGAATAGGCTGCCTATGGAAATGGTGGAGTCACTGTCCCTGGAGGTGTTCAGGAACTGTGGGGATGTGGCACTAAAAGGACACAGTCAGTGGGCGTGGTGGGGATGGGATGGCGTTGGGTTTAGGAATCTTAGAGGTCCTTTCCAACCTTTATGATTCTTCTATAATTTAACTAGGTAGCTCCCAAATGTAGCACCTCATTCCACTGACATTAGGGGTGGGAAATAATTTTGCCTTGTTTCAAAGAGTCCTGTTTGGGATTTTAGTTTTGGGTTATTTTTAGTTTTGCTTTTTGCGTTGGGGAAAAAAGGAGAATTCATTGAAGCCTTTTTGCATTCAAGTGATTTAATACCCACAATGCTGATAAGCAGATAGTCCCTGCCCAGCAGGACTGACAGAGGTTTATAGGATGACCAGTGACACTGTGGGTGGGTAGGAATGGATGAGGGTTAACTGCATGCTCTGTCTTCCAAAACAAAAACAGGTTCTCAAATGAAGCAAGACATTTCTGGAACACACAAAAGGACACAGCTTTTCATGCTTTCTGTCACTAAACATTTCCTTTGTGATTATGGATCCCAACATTTTTGCAGAGCTTCAGGAAGCAGCCAGACACACTCACAGTAGACAAAAACCACTGAGAAGTATTAATGCAAAGAGCCCACCAATTTCTATAGCTGGAAGACCTCCTGGGGAAGTGTCCCTTACCTCCAACCCTACTCACAGAACCCATCTGTGAGGAATGGATGATACGTGGTTTGCAAAGAAAGCCATTTGACTTGTACCAATGCCTTGGGTAAAAAACTTCAGGATCTTTTCTCCCAAGAGATTCTGAGCCTTCTGCAGCACCAGGTGTAACAGTCTTCTCTTTGTTTGCAGGGGGATTATGTGTGGATGGACCTCAAAACCGGTCGGGAATTCGACGTCCCCATTGGAGCGGTGGTTAAACTGTGCGACTCTGGACAAATCCAAGTTGTGGATGATGAAGGCAATGTAAGTATAAAGGGTTGTAGTTGCTATTCAGCTCTGTGACTGTTGTGGGCACAGGCCCCAGGTAGGATTAAATGCATGAACTTAAGTTTGGCTTTCAAATACAACCTGACTTGAATCTGATTAAAGGTGATGGGATTTTCTCCATTAATATCAGTGGATGTTGGAACTGGGCCACAGCTTCAGAAGCAGTCCCCACCTCTGAACCAAACTCCTGCCAAATAGAGACAGCCCAACACTCCAATTCAAACATAGTTAATAGATCTAAATTTGCTCATTCCGAGTGTTTCCAGAAATATGAGGAAAAGGGCTTATAACAGGAGATTCGTGATGACTTTGTCACAGGCTTTTCATGTGTCCTTGGAAATAACTGTAAAAGGAAGATAACATTGTGTCACTGCTTTTGTGGCTGTACTGGGAGTGAAATAGCGAGAAGCTTCTTGAGTACAATGATGACACAGTCTCTTTTAAGGGAACATCCGTATTACAAGCAGAGACTGACCTGAGGATGTTTCTTGTCCTTTATTACTTTTGATCAACTTTGGTTCAGCTGGATCCTTGTGTCCGGTTTGTAGTGACTTTTGAATTCCTTTAGAATTCATCAGCCTAAATAAAACTCCATCAATAGAAGAAGTGTAATTTACCACTTCGTGCATCTCTCTCTGCTTTTTTAAATCATCTTTTCTATTCTTAACAATGTTTTGCAGCAAAGGGCTAACCAGTGATGTAGAAATGTAGTTGTTTGAAAGGAAGAACAAATTGTTATTTGTTAAAAACTCCCTTGACACGCTGGATGCCCCAGATTATGCTCCTGCCAACATGGCTGATGTCTCAGTCTCTTGCCACTCTAGTAAACCAAAAGATGTTTTCCTTCTTCTGCTATGAATCTCTCAAATGACTCCCTGACATGCCCCAGTGATAGAAGCTATGGTCTGTGTGCTATTGCTCTCCGATGTATGCTCTTTCACCTGGTCCTTCAGCCTAGGGTGGACTGTTTATGCCCCTCATCCCAGCGGCTTCTCATTTGACTTATTTTCCCCTGCCCTCGTTCTCTTCCTAGGAGCACTGGATTTCCCCACAGAATGCCAGCCACATCAAACCCATGCACCCCACCTCCATCCACGGAGTGGAGGACATGATCCGGCTGGGGGACCTTAATGAGGCAGGAATCCTTAGGAACCTGCTGATCCGCTATCGGGAGCATCTCATCTACGTGAGTGTCAACCCCATCTCCATCTACTACTCTGCACTGTACTTCCAGCTTTCCTTAGCTCTTGGAAACCCACATGGGTTTTTCCCTGATTTAAATAAGCATTGGGTTTCTATGACCCAAATAGTTGAGTGTATCTGCACTGGTATGTTGTTCTTCTGTGAAGAAAGCATTGCAAAGTTTACAGTTGCCCCAGGGGAAGGTGGAGACCCTATTACATGTGATGAACAAAGTCCCGGTCACCTCCCTACGCAGCCCCTGTTGAAGTTTTTGGAACACATGTCAAGTTTATGCACATACAGTAAGCAGTTTAACCCAGGCCACATGCAGGGTACACTAACCATAAAGGAAAAAGACTCTGGCAACTGTAAGCTGGATGTGGCCTTTCTGCATTCCCCCACTGAACTGTTAAGTCATCCAACCCAAGTGGGTGAAAAGAGCTATTGCTGGAGGTACAAGGGCTGGAGAAAGGATGAGAAGATGCACGTGGGAATAACCATGTACTATGAAGTGAGCAGCTCAGAGAAGAGCTCTGAAGTACTTGTCCCATCTGTGTTTATAACGTCTGGGATCCTGACAACTGAACTTTCAGGACAGTAGTACCCCTCCTTAGGTTATCTTGGTCATGTAACAACCAGTGGGCCCACTGCAGTTTTTCCAACCCAAAAAGACATCCAGAAATCAAGGATTTTGTGGGGAGCCAGCAGGAACTGAGCCACTCTTCTGTGACAGCACCTCAAAAACCAAATAGGACAAGAGTTAGCATTCAAGTCTCTGAGTTGGTTTTTGTTCAGTATGCTACATACTGGATAGTCTGGTGCACATTCTGGTGGTGGAAGTGAGGAAAGTGTGTGCCTGCCACTAGTAAATGAACTCAAACAACCTATGTAAATATGATATTGCTGGGTATTTCTCCCATGCTCCAGCTTTCTGCCACTCAGGTGAGTACCTGCTATCCCTCTGAAGGCCTTTTCAAGGCAACGAGGCTCTAGAGATTACTAGGCCAGAAGGAATTGCAATACATTCTGATCTTCTGGACAGCATAAACTAACAGACCATACTCAAAATATTTTGTATCAAGTCTGCTGATTCTGCTTGTTGTCCAGTGCCTTTTGAAAGGATGGTTTTGGATTAGAGCTGGGCAGTGATGGAGAACACATCACCCTGCTACAAAGGCTGTTGAAATGGTTGACCACCTATCCTCACATCCCAACTCTACAGAATTCTTCTTTCACAGGTAAATTTCAGTTCGAGAGGAACAGGACAAAGCTACTAAAAAGGCACTCCTAGGTTCCCAGAATTGGAATAAATATAGAGATTCCCAAATTCTTCTCACGGTAAGGCACCTTGTTTGGTGCCCTACATTGTCAGTTTACAGAAAAACGCATAATGAGAAAATAATTCAGATGTTAGATGATCTGAGTTACTCCCTGGAGCTCTCGTTAGGGGATCTCAGCCATTTATAATGATAAAATAGCAGAAGTTAATAGGGCCAAATCTGTAGCTGAGGTGTTCTCTCTGTGTGCACTGAGTTCCCATGATAGTCACCAAAGATATTATTGCAGCCAACAGATCCGAGACTGCCTTTTGGCTGTCTAGACATAGGTATCTGGTGGGTGAGGTGAATTGCTTTAGAGCTGGCTGGGGCTCAGATATCCTTGAAGACATTATGTTGGAAGGAAAGTTGGGGTTGAATGTCTACAGTCCAAATTCCAGCTCAGCACCTGTCCAGTTTCAAAGTTTGATGTCATACTCATGTGAATAACTGAATTCAGGCAACCTGAATGCCACCCAAGATGTACAGGTAGCCAATAGTTTGAGGTGATTGGCTCATTCAGAGAACAGACTGTTCATATCTGTTCAGCATTACCCCTTTCCTCCTGTTTGTGGACACCCTGTAGTGGTACCAAGGGATACCCCATGTGTCTCTCTGTAAGAAATTTGGGATCATGCTGGATATTTTTTCAGCGGTGTCTGTGTGTATCTCCTGGAGGTCCCTAAGCCATCAGCAAATGTCTGTTGCCTTGCTAAATGAAGAGAAGTCCTTGGATAAGATTTCACATGTACAATATCAGATTGCCCGCAGATAAAAGCTTCTCCTTCATGAAAGCTCTGACTCTGAGCTCCCTCACTAAGCCATTCACAGGCATCCAGGGAGATTATGAACGTGAATGAATGATGTTTGGCAGAGTCGTGCTAACAAGTGCTAATGCAAAGGGCAGCTACTAACCCAGAGGCGAGATTGGGCAGTGATTTGGGTTGAGTAATTCACTAACAATATGATTTCTCCTCGAGTTCTTTGAGTCTGATCATGACAGGGCTAGCTGTACTGCAGGGCTGCTGTGTAAGGGATGGCCACTTGCCCTGATCTAATTGTAATTGATGACTCCACCTGCCTTCACAGCACCAGGTGAGCACTGCCTGGAGCATGTTCATCTGATTTTAGGCTGGATCCAGAGCTTGAGTTTCACACCTCTTTGGTCTTCTGAGACTGAGGAACATTTGGTTGTTATCTTTGCAGACTGTCACACAGGTACTCAGGAGGTACAAGGAGCTCGTTTTCTCACCAAATAATTTTAGCAGGTGGTTCTTTACTAGGTTCCTGTGTTATAACATATTCATAGAATAATAGAATGATCTTCGTAGAACCACAAAATGATTCTATGATAAAATTGATCGGTTGTATTCATAGAATATAATGGAATCCGTACAGAACAACAGAACCCATTCCTTGGGCTAGTCCTGCACCATACAGTAAACCACTTGCATATGCATCAGAGAGGTCCCAAGTTACTGTGCTTTGATTACTCCACATCACTAATGGCTTTGAAGTGGCAGCATGTGATCCTGGGCACCACAGAGCAGTTAGTGCAATATCAGCATCAGAACGACAATGAGAATCCTAGAATCGTTTGAGTTGGAAGGAACCCTTGAATGTCATCTAGTCCAACTCCCCTACAATGAACAGGGAATGACATAGAGCATGTAGCTTGATAGAGATGAATGCAAACCAGCCCTGTCTATGTGGATGTTATTACAGGGTAGGGAACACAACTTTAGATCTTCATCTTTTAGGAGTACATTTGTAATGAGCACAGTAAATGTTGATGGCAGTTTTGCAAAGCCAAGATGTGTAGGGATACTCAGTTCTCTGAAGCGTTGGGTTTTTTTGGTGGTGCATTGGTTGGTTGTTGGTTTTATTTCTGAGGTATAATTTGTATTTGTTTGGTGACTTCGCCTTCACTGTTTGAAAGAATTTCTGAGCCCCCTGAGTGAAGGGTAACTTTTCCAATAGGTCTGCAGTCCCTCATGTTCCATCGTCTCCGTAGCTTTGTGTAAGGTATAATTCTGCTCTAGTAAAATATAATTTTCCTTTTTCTCCTCCCTCACATTTTACTCATAAGACAAACTGCGGCGGGAGGGTAAGTAATGACTCCTGGAGCTGTCATTTGTAATCACTCTTGTGCTCATCCATTGGATCACTTGTTTCTGTTCTGTTGCGTTTTCATTTAATTTGCACTACCATTGCTGCTGCTTCACAAATGCATTGAGAGCATCATCCCATTTGCTGCAGAGCTGGTCCCTCATGGTGAAATTGTGACCTTCCCAGAGCTGGAGAGTCCCCAGTCTGTCAATGCAGTATTGCATGATTAAAGCTTTAAGTGCTTCTCAGTAATTATCTCAGCTTGCAGGAAAAAAAAACTTCTGTAACCAAATGAAAAAACTTCAACAAGGGTGTTTTCTCTCAAGGTTTCGTTTGTACACACTGGGGGAAACCATGCTGAATAGCAAGGTTATTTGGTGGGGAGTCTGAACTTTGAGTAAGGTTAAATCTCTTTATCTAGAGATGAAAGCCATGTCTGCTGTTGCTTTCTTGTTGCCAAAATGCAGCAAAGTTTGGTAGAGCTTTAACCCCGTAAGAATCCAGATGAAATCAGCCACAGTGCTCTGAGCTGTGAGGGAAGGAGGCTCAGAAAGGATTTTGTTTGGGGCTACTTACGATGTAGCTCATGCAAGCAATAATGAATTTGAGTTGTGGTTTCTGATGTAAGTGGTCCACTACAGCAGAGCCTCTTCCTATCAGCAACACTTGCTTTTCCTGATATGGAATGGCTTTGCTCTTACCCAGCAATAGAAACCAAAGAGAGAATATTTCCTTGGAGCTGCCCTTTGGCCCACCATCAGCAAAGCAGACAAAGATTTTCATGAGAAGTGGTAAACTCTGAACATTCATCAACTAGGAATGACCTAGGAAAGCAAGCAATAGTTACGGGTGTTTGTGCTGACAAAGTCTTTTGTAGATCACAAGGGAAGGGTCAACAAGAGTATCCAGGAAGCGCATTCCTGCAACTAATGGTTAACTCCTTTCATAAGCTTGCTGGCTGTGTTTGGGGTAGGTCAGACCAATATGGCTGAAATTCAGAAATCTCTGTAAAGTGTCTTTTTGAGAAGATGCTCAAGGAAGATTAGAAATACCCCTCAAATTAACCTGGTAATAAATTATGAAGAGGAAAACAGTGTTCCAGGTCTCTCACCCAGTGCTGGAAGGAAACTCAAGGGACAGTGGAAACCTTGGTGACATAAAGCCACCCAGAAATTGAGCCCAGTCCTTCTCTGAACGTTAACTTTACCTTCTATGTCACTGTGAAAGGCTGCTCAGGAACTCTGATGCTTCCCTACTTCAGTAGCTTCTTCTAACACCCAGCCTAAGTTATTTCACAGCCAACTTCCACCCTTTGTATTTGTGACAACTTTGTCCCTGAGCTTCAAGAGCTTTTCTCCTTTCCTGACATTTAATCTATTATCACAGGGAAGACCACAACTTTCTCTCTTGGTTCTGTAAATCCAAATCTCACCTGGGCTGAACAGAAACCTGCTCTCTGGTGTTGCCCACGGGGCTACAAAGCGCCAGCCCCTAAGGGCTTTCAGCATCCCTAATGCAGAACACAACTGCCACCTACTGGCTGCCTTTCAAGAAGCTGGAGCTGGCAGGAGGTGTGTAGATAGTGAAGAACAAATTATCACTTATCTCTACTAAAGACCATTCTTTCATGATTTAGGGATAACAAGTTTCGATGAGAGAAACTCAACCTGGGGCCGTGTTATCTTCAAGATATGTGAGCATCCTTGCCTGAGACACAATCAGTTCATTGTTCCAAAGGCTTATTTTTGGTTTTAGGTCATGCAGCTGAAAGGATATATTTTTATGTTGAAATGATGATGAGAGTTGTTGTTGTTGTTTTTCCTGGAATAATATTGGCAGCAGTGGGGACACTTTTGTAGCTGGTCTCATGAGAAATGAAAGGGGAGATTCAGCTTTCACGACGTTAGTTGTCAAAAGTTAGCCTAGAGAAGGCAAATCGATTCATTTTTCATAGAATTGTAGATTCATATGAGATGGAAAGGACTTTTAAAGATCGTAGAATCGTAGAATCACAGAATGGCCTGGGTGGAAAAAGACCACAATGATCATCTGGTTTCAACCCCCTGCTATGTGCAGGGTCGCCAACCACCAGACCAGGCTGCCCAGAGCCACATCCAGCCTGGCCTTGAACTTCTCCAGGGATGGGGCATCCACAACCTATGGATCCTGCTGGCCCTGGTTTGAGGCAATGATCTCCAGGTCCTTCACGTTTTTAGTTTCTCAGAACTTGTGCAGTGTACTGAGTATATATGGAGGCATACTGGCTCTGGGGGTGTTTTTGCAAATGTGAGCTTGACTTGGAACTCTAAATCTTAACTGAGGAGCATCTGAAATATGAATTAAAGCTTGAATCCATCTGGTGCATGAGCAGGGCTGAGTCTGAACTAAATTGTATAGTTTGGGACTTTTGTTCCAGCTTTACGCCAGGCTCCACCCTTCAAGCATCTTTGGCTTGTACATCACCTTCCATCCAGCTTTTGAAAAACATTGATTTTTCTGACCTCCATGCTCCATCCAAACTGCCAGAGCCTCTCAGCTAGGTCTCACTGTCCCATAAACCTTCATGTGCTTCTCCTCCAGACATACACTGGTTCTATACTGGTGGCAGTAAACCCCTACCAGCTTCTACCCATCTATTCACCGGAGCAGATACGCCTGTACACCAACAAAAAGATTGGGGAAATGCCACCACACATCTTTGCGATCGCTGACAACTGCTACTTCAACATGCAGCGCAACAACAAGGATCAGTGTTGTATCATAAGGTGAGTTGGTAAATTTCCAAATGGAACGTATACTGGAAAAGGCAGCTGGTTGATGAGGAATGGATAATCAAACATCATCGGGGATTAGAAACAGCCATTAGATACCCTATCCACATAATGTTACTGTAGAGTTGGTCTCTGCTGTGCATTTCTAAAGTCAAAAATACCAACTTGCAAGTAGCAGCCTGCTTCTTGCCTCAATTACCTTCTGCTCTCCCCTCAGTGAGACACAGGTTGGATGCTAGGAAAAACTTACTCTCTAAAAGAGTGGTTGGACACTGAAACAGCCTGCCCATGGGAGAGGTGGACTCACCATCCCTGGGGGTTTTCAAGAAACAAGTAGATGTGGTACTTAAATACATGGGTTACCAGGCAATGCTGTTGGTAGGTGGGTGGCTGGGCTGGATGAGCTTTAGAGGTCTTTTCCAACACAAACAGTTCTATGATTCTGCATCTATGGAACCTGTGTCTGTCACCAAATGGCAATATTTCAGATTCTGCTTTCTAGTGCATTTGGGCAGTTCAAGACTTGTGATGAATCTGCCCCAGCACCACTGGCTCAAGGTGTGGTGATCCTACCTGGAAAAGCACTGTCTGAAAGTGCTTCCTGATGTTCTTGGTGAGAACTGTACAATGATATTTGCTGGAGAGACCCACACCTAAAAGCAAAAGTTTGGCCACGTGAATTGGAATGTAAATCTGTATCCTGGCTGGAAGCTGTCCCGTATTGTGTTTGGATGTAACCAGTCTTTGTGGTGTTGGAAACTCATCCTTAGTGGTCTCGTCCCACTTGTGCTAACAGCACTGGACTAGAGACATCAGTCCCTCTGGAGACAGAGAGAGGGAAGTTAGCAGAGTGCAGAAGGACTTTCACTGACCTCAAATTCTGTTGTGATTGCAGCGGTGAATCTGGGGCAGGGAAAACAGAAAGCACAAAACTGATTCTTCAGTTCCTGGCAGCAATCAGTGGTCAGCACTCCTGGATTGAGCAGCAGGTCCTGGAGGCAAATCCCATCTTGGAAGGTGAGGCCTCAAATTGTTGAGGCGTTTTTCTGATGGCTAAAAAAAAAAATCAGATTTGATGAATAGGAAATATGTATGTAACCATTTGTCGAGTTAAAAAGTATTTTTGAAGTATCAAAAAGTGAGAATAAATTAAAAAAACAGGCATTTGGAAGCAAAAATGTGTTTGTTAAACTGTATATTCAGATCCTTTCTGTTGGAATTTGTGCTCTGATTTGGGTATTTTCTAGCTGTAGATGTCCTTGTTCATTGCATGGGAGTTGGAATAGATGACCTGTATAGGTTCCTTCAAACTCAAAAAAAACATTATGATTCCATTTTCCAGGAATATTTTTGGCAGTGGTTGTTGAAAAAGAAATAGTTCAGCTGCCTTGAAATATTCTTCAGCTTTTCGATTAATTTGAAAATATCATCGTTTCCATATAAATCAAAACATTTTCCCCATATTTCAAAACAGAAACCTGAATTTTGCCAAATTATCTGTGTAGTCTGGGATTCCAAGAACTGATCATGACAGAGAAGCTGTGGTAGCCCCATCCCTGGAGGTGCTCAAGACCAGTTTGGATGGGGCCCTGGGCAGCCTGAGCTGGGGGTGGCAACCAATCTATGGCAGGCAGGTTGGATCTTGATGGTCTATAAGGTCCCTTCCAACCCAAACCATTCTATGATTCTATGAAATATACAGAATTCTTTAGAAAATGTGCACCACCTCTTCCACTTTTACAGTTGTAACTGTGTGCAGAGTTTGGTACTACAAAAAGAATTAATTCAGTTGATTTTTTTATTTGCTTTACTAAAATGTAATTGGCAAAATCTTATTCTTGGTCTTTGCTAGTTCAGCAGAACGTGAGATTATTTTGCTCAGAGCATCACAGACTAAAAACATGGACTAGCAATACTCAATGGTCCTGCTGGAACAGGCTGCCCAGGGAGCCTGTGGATTCCTCATCCCTGGAGGTGACCAGGTTCGATGGAGCCCTGGGCAACCTGGTCTAGAACCAGATCTTGAGGTTGGTGGCCTTGCCTGTTGCAGGGGGCTTGGAATTTGATGATCCTTGGGGTCCCTTCCAACCCAAGCCATTCTATAATTCTACTATTCTATGAATAGCCCACCATTTCCTTCCAGCGCAGAGAATGGAGGCAGAACACAGAAGAAAAATTAAGAATGAGATAACAAAAAATCAACTTGTTGACTATCCCAGATGCATAAGCAAGCATCTGGTAGGGTAAAGAACAGCCCCACAGTTTTAACTGGATGTCTGAACATGAAGTGGTTGATCTGAACCTCCAGGCATAATGCTACATGGAACTTTTCAGCAGAAAGAGAAGCATTTTCTTCCTCTTTCATTAAAGAATAATGAGATTTTAATCCACCTACTAGTCCCAGTGAGCAGTGTTTTCTTGGTAGGTAACCCCATAGGAATCAATGGAAATGTGAATAACGTGAGCAGTGCAAACAAGCAAGTCATCAGCTGAGCTTTCCTTCTCTGTTCTCCTCTGGAGAATCCTTCAGTCCTGTATGAAGATACAAGATTGCTCAGAGATGCATGCCATGCACATGTGGGATTTGAATATACATTTCACCAGGAAAACAGACATTTTCTATTTCAAATGCATCTCCAGCACCTGGCAGCAATTCCAGAGCATACAAACACCAAGGCATGCTTCCTACGCCTACACAAAGGATAGAACTGCACTTAATCATGCCCGGACCTTTCCCTGCATGCTGTCTGCTTTCAGGGCAGAGTCTCCCTCTGGAGGTTGGCTTGATTCCTGTGTATTTCCTGAAAGGATGGTGTCTTTTCATCTGTTGCCTCTGACATCCCTGTCATTTCCCACACTATCACCTCGCATACTGCGGTATCCCCGTGTGTGGCTTGCTCTACCCTCCTGTATTTCAGCAGCTGCTGACCAGACCCTGCTGTTGTCACCCTTTTTCCTTGATTAGGTCACTGTTTCCATTCCTCCTTCTTGATATTCATCTCCTTTTTCTGTGTGGAATCTCCTGTCTCCCCACATTGAAACTGAACCAGGCAAACGTCAAGAAAAGGCTTTGGGCTGCTTTCTAGCCTCTTTTGTTTATTTTTCCTAGATAGGCTGAGCAGTGGGCTCAGGAGAACCTCATGAGGTTCAATAAAACCAAGTGCAAGCTCAGCACCTGGGTTGTGGCAACCCCGACTGTTCGTATGAGCTGAGGGACAAAAGGATGGAGCACAGCCCTGCTGAGAAGGACTTGGGAGTATTGGTGGATGGCAGATGGACATGAGTCAGAAATGTGCCGGGGAGGTTTAGATTTGATATAAGGAAAAAGTTTAATATGGTAGGAGTGGTGAGGCATCGAAGTATGTTGCCCCAAGGTGTGGTGGATGTCCTGTCCCTGGAGACACCCAAGGTCAGGCTGGATGAGGCTCTGAGCAGCTGGTGGAGCTGTAGGTGTCTCTGTTCATTACAGGAGAGTCAGACTAGATGACCTCTAAGGGTTCCTTCCAACTAAAACAGTTCTGTGATTCTATAATTCTGATGCCAGATCCACAATTGTTCCCATGCTGGGTTCTTTCTGACCCATTGCAATTCTTCCCTGCAGCTTTTGGGAATGCAAAGACGATCCGTAATGACAACTCCAGCCGATTTGGGAAGTACATTGACATTCACTTCAACAAAAGGGGAGCCATTGAGGGGGCCAAGATTGAGCAGTACCTGCTGGAGAAGTCCCGGGTCTGCAGACAGGTAAGGTGATATATCTGCAAAGTGCAAGAGTGGGTCCATTGACATTTGCAGAAATGCTGATGGTTGCTCTTCTTCTGCAGGCCCAGGATGAGAGGAATTACCACGTGTTCTACTGCATGCTGAGAGGAATGACAGTGGAGCAGAAGAAGAAGCTGGGTCTTGGGAAAGCCACAGACTACAACTATCTTGCGATGGTGAGGGTGCAGAGGAGTGAAGGTTTGGAGGGATGGGATGGTACGAGCTTCTTAGCAAGGGAGAGAGAAGTGGAAGCTCTTCCTCCAGGACACTGTTTTGCTGGTTATAACCTTCTTGAGTCTTAGTCGCCAAATAATGAGAATTATTTGTCCCAACATTTCAAGCCCTACAATCTTAGGACAAATCCTTAACCCCCTTGTATTAGGCATGTTACGTCCACTATTTCTGTTGGATGGTTGGGGTGTTTTTCACCCAGGCCACTTGTTTGGTTGTAGATAGGGTGCTAGACACAAACTTCTCTTGGAGAAATGATGGAAACACACAAACAGCAATTTATTCTCACCTCAAGGAGTTTGTTCTCCGGTTGATTCTCTTGAATGCTTAAAGGGAGCCTATGAGAAAGATGGAGAGAGACTTTATCGGAGATTATAGTGATAGGACAAGGTATAATGGGTATGAATTAAGAGTGGAGACGTATATTAGATATAAGGAGGAAATGTTTCATTTGTAGGGTTGTGAGGCCCTAACACAGGATGCCTGGAGGAGCTGTGGGTACCGTATCCCTGGCAGTGCCCAAGGTTGGTTGGGGCTTTGGTCACCTGGTCTATAAAAGATGACCCTGCCCATGGCAGGAGTTGGGACAGGATGGGCTTTAAGGTCTCTTCCAACTCAAACCATTTTATGATTCTATGACACAGGGTGGCTAGGGACAGTAGGGCAGTGCAGTTCACAGGGCTGAGAACCAAATCATAGCCTACACCAAAGGGCAGAACCAAACCAACAGGTTCGTCTCGCTTATTTATTCCTTAGGCAAAACTTCTGCCTAACTAGGGCTGATGGTTTTTTTTTCACTTTTTCAGCAAAGCCCTGTTAGCTTAAAGTTGCACAAACCTGTGCCAAGTTCACTCAGCTTTACCCCATGCAACATCCTTGCCTCCCCAGGGTAACTGCACAACCTGCGATGGCAGAGATGACAGCAAGGAGTACGCCAACATCCGCTCTGCCATGAAGGTCCTTATGTTCACCGACACAGAAAACTGGGAGATCTCCAAGCTGCTGGCTGCCATCCTGCACATGGGGAACCTGAAGTATGAAGGTAAAAGGACAAAATGCAAGGATGTGTTCCAGCGTGCTTTTTCTCCTTATTCTGCACAGTGAGATGTAGACAAGGTAACGGACCATATCCAGGCCACCTGCCATGATACTGTGTTAAGGACTCAGGTGTTTATTGTGATTTGTAAGGATTCTTGATATTATTGTGGTGTGTAAGGACAAGAAAGGAGGAATAAATCCACCTGCCCACTCTGCAGGGCTGTCAGATTCTGTTGCACGCAGTGGAGATGGGCAATCCTGTTCAGCCATCTGCAATAGGACCCCAATGCATGTCATATCCACTTTGCTGTGTCAGAAATGACATGTTAATATGGAAAACAGAAGCCACACTTACATCCTAGTAACTTTGCCATCCCATAAGCTGCTGAATACAAGTCCTTTGCTGCCAGCAGCAGGACTCCAGCAGATGCATTAACTTTTCTCTCCCTACTAAAATGAGGCAATGAGGAGAGACCCTTTCCCTCTCCCATTATCTATTGCAGAGCTGAATCCCTTGCTGACTGCTTTCCCTGTGCCTCTCTTCCCCCAGCTCGGACCTATGACAACCTGGATGCTTGCGAGGTTGTGCAGTCGGCGTCACTGATCACTGCAGCATCATTGCTGGAGGTCAGTGTCTCTATAGTGGTGAGTGGTATTGTCCTCTTTTTGGTTTGTTACTGCATTCCCAGTGTTGTGGGAAGGCTTGGAAAGCCTCATCTGAGCTAGGATGTCTTTGCCCTTCCAGCTCTGGGAGGCTGAAGAGGGCTGTGTAAGCCATACTTTGCCCTGGCAGTGTGGAGGGTGTATCCATCTAAGCTCCGCTTCACATGAGTGGAGAGGAACAGACATTTTAGTGGCACATAGTCCTAAGAAAGACACCCCAGATAGTCCCTAAAATAGCCTGTTTCTCTCATTGATGGAAGATCAAGAAAGATACACTTACCTATCTGAGTGTATCTGGTGAGGTGAGGTGAGGTGATCCTCACCCAACAACCCACAGAGGGAATGGAGTGCTCTTCTGTGCTTACCCAGAATAAATCAAAGCTCACTCAGAGACACCACTCATCACTAAGGCCCCAGAGTGTTACCCACAGCCATCTTCAGGCTGTTTTCATGGTCTTTATGAACTGGATGTTTCTCTTGCGTGATCTCAAGAGTACAAAAAGGTGACAACAAAATGCAAAGCTACATTGGTGCTGGCTGGCTTTGCAGGCTTTCCTTTTTCATCTCTGTCCCCCACACCCCGTTAACATCTCTTGTTGTGTCACAAAGAACACTTTCCATAATAAAACACTATACAAACACTCATTAATTAGTCTTTCTGAAAGTGCTTGTGGCATCATTTGAGATCTGTGAAATGATGCTTACCTCCAGTTATGAGGGTCTGCACAGTTCCTTTCCAGCCATTTATACCCAAGCTATGGTAAGGAACCCTTGAGCTATAAGGTCAGCAGCTGTTTTTGGTGGTGCCTTTGCCAGGTTGAGCCTCAGGATGTGATGAACTGCCTCACCAGCCGAACTATAATCACCAGAGGTGAGACTGTCTCAACCCCTCTCAGCATGGAACAAGCACTGGATGTGAGGGACGCTTTTGTAAAGGTAAATCTCAGGGTATTCCTTCCTGTTCCTGGTGATACAATGAAGTAATCTGTCAGTTTTGAGACCAGAGCATCCGCTGCATGGGAAAAGTGAGCTTTAGGAGCTCAGCTACTCAGAACAGCACTTGCAACACCTGAAGCACCCACACCTGAATTTCAAGATTTTGGCGTGTTTAGATCAGTGAAGCTGTGCTAGTAAATAAAACATGTTGACAGGGACAGAGCTGTTCAGCTGTCACCAAAGAACTTACAGAGAGCATCACCTGAGGCTCTTAGGTGATGGAGGTTAGTAGGTTGTGTATGCATCACTGTATGCAGCCCCATGTAATGTTACATGCATAGATAGCTCACTACAAATTATGCTCTGATCTTTGTTGGCCTCATCCAGGCAAGATACCCTAGGCTTGCCTAATAGTGTAGCATGGCTCTGCTGACCCACAGAAAAGGAAACCAGGGGAAAGATGAGCTGCATTTAGAGTAAGCATATAGAAAGGCATCAAAATTTTAGATTTTGTTTTACGTTTATTTGATCTAGGCTTTCAAGTCCATTGTTCTTGATTTACACAGTGGCACTTGCAGCTTTAAAACATGTCAAGAGTCTAGCATTGTCTTCCTTGGGAACGGTGCAGTTACTGGTTGTGCTTTAGGGATGTCTGTGCCATCAAGGGAGGAGTGATGCCACAGACTATCAGGGTGAACTTCTAACTTGTCTCAGTAAGCTCTTCATTTGGGATATTGCAGGGAATTTATGGGCGACTCTTTGTGTGGATCGTGGAGAAGATCAACGCTGCAATTTACAGACCTCCTTCACAGGAACTCAAAAGTGTTAGAAGATCCATTGGCCTCCTTGACATCTTTGGCTTTGAGAACTTCACTGTGAACAGGTATGGAGCCTGAAGAAGTAGAAACAGGTCTTAACCCTCCTTCGCCAGCCCAAACTTAATGTCTTGCAGTTCTTTCATCTCCCCTGGGATGAACAGGATTTTGTTGGTCCAGGCCTATTTCTGCATGAGAGATTACCAGAATTAATCTTTTTTTTTTTTTTTTTTTTTTTTTTTTTAAGTTGCAGAAGACAAGATACTTCTATTATTTGTTTAATTATTGTCCAAAATGTATCCATAGGAGATGACCTCCAACTAATTCATTTAGACTACCTACATACAACAGTGGTGACGTTGTTTTGGGGGAGAAAAAAACTGTTTAGCTGAACCAATGTGGTAACTTTTAGCCAACAGCAACCTTACTGAGTGATTTACAAGACCTGAAGATATTCCTTCAAGCATCACAGAGTGATGAAGGAAAAAAGACTGTGGTGGATCTAAACTGGCCTTTCCTTCGCTTTCTGTCTACAGTTTTGAGCAGCTGTGCATCAACTTTGCAAATGAGAACTTGCAGCAGTTCTTTGTGCGACACGTTTTCAAACTGGAGCAGGAGGAGTACAACCTGGAGAACATCAACTGGCAGCACATCGAGTTCACCGATAACCAGGATGCCTTGGACATGATTGCCATCAAACCCATGAACATCATCTCTCTCATAGATGAGGAGAGCAAGTTCCCCAAGGTGTGTTTTAGGCTCAGCCTTCCTTCCAGTGACTTTGCTGGTTTCACCCTCTTTATATTTTGATAATGGCACCCCATGAGAGGTCTGATCAGCCCTAAATCAGGCACCAGGGAAAATAAAATGCATTTACTGGTCAGTTATCTATTCATAGCTTTTATTATTCCATGAGCATCACAATCATGCTTAAGGCATATTGACATTTCTGATAGAATAATACACCTGTAGAGCCTCTAGCACAGCTTTTGACTGAAAGTTTAAGAAGAAAAATAATGTTAAATATACTCACTCCTGACTAGTTTGAATACAGCACAGAACACCATATTTTTTTTGTTTGTTTTCTGCATTTGAGATATCCCTTCCAACCCATCTCCTGTCAAAACAAATGTACATTATCCCCTGAGAAAAAAAAAAAATGCACTATTGATTGGAAACTTACTGTCATGGAACAAACTTTGGTTAAATGGATGACCTTTTCCTATGTGCACAGGGTACAGATGGCACGATGTTACACAAGCTGAACTCCCAGCACAAGCTGAACACCAACTACATTCCTCCAAAGAATAACTATGAAACCCAGTTTGGCATTAATCATTTTGCTGGAATTGTTTACTACGAAACAAAAGGTATGGGATGGCCCTTGGGGCATTGCAGGTGTTAGGGAATGCTCAGGGGAAGGTGAGATGTTGATGCAATGAAGGAGAGTTGGATGGCAGTCAGTCCTAGTTGTCAGTGTTCTCCTTTTCTGGCGGCAGTGGTCTATCAGCAGTGCCCATGATCTACAGAGCTTTGAGCTCTTTCATTGCTGTGTCCCCAGGAGAGAATTGCAGTGCTTTTCATCACTGCTGTTTTCAATCTGGTCTCAAGATGTGTCTCTGTCTTCCTGCTCTCTGCCCACACCACCATTTTTGCTTAGTCTTTCCTAATGAAATCCACTCAGGTTCATCCTAAGCCATGGCTCTGTCAGGACATTTAATTGTCCTGGGCTCTGGGATAATGTTGTGAATCTGCACTGAATTTTTCACACATGAGCTCTGCAAGCTGTGTTTCATTGCACAGCACAGCGTGTCCTTAACCCTTTAGCAGTTCCATACAAATGAAGGGCACGTTTTCATTACAGTTTCTTGCTTTTGTGCACCTCTCATTACCTCCAAAGAAAAGCCAGTAGTCCAGCAACCCAGAGGCTGTATACAGGCCGCCTACTGGCCGTGTCACCCTATGTCATTGACCTGTGTGTCATCTCATTGTCTTCCAGGTTTCTTGGAGAAAAACAGAGACACGCTGCATGGAGACATCATTCAGCTGGTGCATTCGTCAAGAAACAAATTCATCAAACAGATTTTCCAAGCAGACGTGGCAATGGTAAGGCATGCAGCAGGTGGGAGAAGATCTTTATTTACAGGGAGAATTTTCTTTGAAAGGGTGGAGGAACTGCAAAGGGTCTTACTGCTCAGGTGTTCCTTGGGGTGTTTCAAACCTATTTGTAAGAGCCAAACACCACGAAGTGTGAATGCAGTACAACCACATTCACACTCCCAGATCACACAGTTCAGTTCTTAAAAGACTGTTTTGTGCTGTGATTGCTCTTCTATTAATTGTGTAGGGATGAGAACAATGAGGTTTTTGATTATAGAAATCTGAGAAAGAGTCAGCCTTTACTGTTGAGTAGTCCAAATCTTCATATAATAAAGTGAGAGATGGAAACCAAACTGCTGCTCTGAAAGGGTTGAAGATCTAGCATCAAAAGGAATGCTGAGTTAAGACTTTCCAAAGTGGCCACATTTTTCAGGTGTTGATGTCCTGTTTCCAAATGTCAGCCAATGCCACTGATAATGCAAGGGACTTAGGGACTTTCAGGTTCACCAAACAGATTTAAGTGCTGAATATGACAGACTCTAGAGGAAAATTAATGTTTAAATTCCAAATAAATTACTTAAAATAGGCTGCAGGTGCTTTTGCGAGGCTTATTCAAAACACAGCCACTCAGCTTTGCTACTTCTGAAGTCAATAATTGATATCACATCGACTTTATTAGGAATGAGGTTTATCAGCCCTGCTCAAACTACCAATTGGCATGACACTGTCCCCAGATGTGGATGCTTCTGCTGAACTAGATGCTAATTCCCTTAGCATCAATGATGCTACCCCCTTTGCTTATTGCTTATTCCTCACTGCTTTTTGTTTTCAGTGCAAACTTTGCAGATCACCTTGGAAATGATTTCTTGCTTGTTTGGGCAGAACAGACATGGCGTTTGCCCTGGGGAACTGATAAGAGGGAGCTTTCAGGTTTATGCAATTGTGCAAACTTAGTCATGGGGACGCCTACCAAACTACCATCTTTAAAAGATGCTCTCAGTATGACAAGCCAAACTGAGATGCCTGCTAGGGTATTGTCTGAGATCTGAGAACTGAGACATTTTAAACCATCAGAGCACGTTGTCATTAAACACTGTCAGAATCTGTCCTGAATGGTGGTCCCTCTGCCGTGATGTTTAATTATCTCTGCTTTTCTTCTTTGAATGAGGGATTTGTAGCCTGATACGGAACTGGGAAGGGAGTAAAAGTTCTGTCATAGGTTCTCTAATCATGCACCATGTTAGCATGAATCCCCTAAACACCATGCAGACAAAAACTGCTTAGATAAGTAGGATGATGTAAGAGATGAGATGACTTCCTCATTGCCTTTCACAAAAATTCAACCATCTTTGCAGCCCCTTTCTTCAAAGACATCTCCTAAAAGAAGGAGTAGGTAAGCACAGGGTATAGGAGTGCATGCAGCAAAGAGCTGGGAGAAGACTCTGCTTGGAGGTCTGCAAGTGTTTCTTGAGCATCGGGGAGAGAACCTTCCTGAGACAGCCAAGCCAGATCAATCAAATCTAATATTTCCACCTATGAAAAGACCAGAAAAGGCCACTCTGGTTAGAGCTAAATGAAATCATTAGGCTTTTGTCCTCAGGAACTTCTCAGTGAGCTCATAGGATTTGGTGAAAAGCAATTTCATATCTAGTTGGTGGCACTGCAACTTTCAAATGTGCTCTTTATGTGCCAGAAATTTGAAAGAGACACTGGTCAAGAAAGTTTCAAAACCAATGAAAAGCGTATGTTTGAATTTGTAGTAATTGATCCCTGAACAAACTAATCTTTGTGCACACCAAGTCCAGTGTGGGGGAAACCAGGTATTACTGGACCACACAGGGCTGAGGTTAGTTCATGGGTGCCCTTTGTGGAGGAGGTCTATCTGCATACGTTGGCTGAATTGAAACATTGCTTTGAGCACTGTCAAGTGAAATGACAGATTGAGTGGGAACTGTACATGTTTCCTCTGAGGAATCAACACGGCCCATAGCCACCATGGTCTGACAGTCCTGCATGCTCCACTTGCAGATAGACAGCAGGAGAGGTGGAAATCAAAGATGGGCTATTGATGAAGGGGAAAAGAAAGAGCAGATTGGGGTGCTTTTCCCTCGGTGAAAAGTTCATTTCTATAGAATACACATGACTAGAATCTGGGGAAGAAGAGAGCAATATCTTTAGAATTCCTGTGAAATTTTGTTTTTTGATGGTGTCTTCCAACTGCTCAGAGGAGAGCAGGGATTTGCAAGGCAGAGGACTGGGGAAGGATGAAACTGAATGGTAACAAGTGAGTTATTTCTAAGAGGCAGGAGCTGGACAGAGGTGGTTCCCTCAGGTTCAGGAATGTGAATGTTAAGAGAAAAGGGAAAACCAAGGATGAGGATATACAAAAATATGAGTGAGCACATTTTGTTGATGGGATGTTTCAACACCTCCAAGACTAACAATGTCGGGCTCCCAGTTTGGTTATTCCTTCTTTTCACTGTTTGCTCTTCTCTGTCTCTGTTCTTTTTGTTGTTTTTTTGTTTGTTTGTTTGTTTGTTTTATCTGTGCTTCACGTAGTTTCTCTGTGGCTATGCATCCAGCACTTTTGGCCAGTCGCCTACACCCACACCAAAGGTAAACTGAATACATGAGTTTCTCTGCTGTATGTTCACCTCTCCTTGGCAAAGATTGTGCTTTTCTCTTGTTGGTCTGTTGCTCTCCCTGTGTTCTCTATAAAGGATCCATTTCAAGTGTTGATGTGACAAAGAGCTGTTTCAGGGCTTGCTGACTATTTACAGAAGTATGAGTCATTTATTTGTAAAATTCAACTCAGGAGAGATTTATCACAGTGGGAGTTTGGTTTGGATAAAATCAGAACCAGCCTGAGACAAAGTTTTGGATTTGGATTTTTGTTTGGTTGGGGGGTTTTTTTGCTGTTCTCTTTTTCCCTTCCCTTCCCATCCCATCCCTTCCCTTTTTTTTTTTTTTCCTGATATTTGAATCATTTTATTTAACTTCAGATTGACCGCCTGTGGGATTTGGTTGTTGTTCATCATGTTGCCAACATTGGCTTCATTGGGATATTACACCTCAATGCAACAGCAAATCTGGCTCTGTTTTGCACGTTTGGGGGCCGGAGGCTGATGGTTCATGCACAAACAGAGACTCTTGGATTGCATTATGGGTTGCTTGGAAATGCTGTCATTCTCAGGGACATTTCATGCCTTGTGAGAGTTCAAATCCAACTCTTCAAAGGTGCAGTTAATACTGAACTTTTCCATGCTCATCCAAATGGGCTCTTGGCACCTGTTTTAGGTCTTTTCTGTTGTACCTCGCCTCCTGACTGGTTCTGATGGCTTCCCAAACCTTTTGTGCTAGATGATTGGCCATAGGGTATTGTGTGCTAATGGTTTTGTGACATCAGCTTTGCGACTCTGCCTACATTTCCATGACAGCCCCCTAATAGCCAAAGGGTTATGTTAGAGATGGACCTGGCTTTCAAAATTCAGATCCTTGCATGGGCTGAATTGTTTCCACATTGCTCCACATTGTTTCAGAATGTTTGTATTTGGAATTCCAATGAGGATGACCTGACCCAAAATGAGCCAAAGCCATTCATTCCAAAGCTGAACTCCTTCCATATCATGATTGAAAAGTGGGTAGCAGCATCTTGTTGAGCCCTACTCAAAGTCTGTGGCAGTCCCACACACCAAAAGAAAAAATAATAATAATAATAATAATCCTGAATTAAGATATGATGAAGTAAAGCACAGGAGAGAATTGTGCAAAATCCATCGGAAATGCCCGTGTCAGTCTTTTTCTCTGAAGACAACAAGAGATACAGGGAAATGGGAGAAATAACATTGATGATTTCTGAGTCTTTTCGTTGTCATTAAAGTTTTTATAACATAGCCTAATGTTTTGTAAGCTTTCTAATACATAATTGATCATATTCAGTAGACACTGAGGCAAGGGAAGAACAACAGTTGCAACAGTAACTTGTAGAAAACGGAGCCTTAGTTCAAAAGAGTAATACTCAGCACTGTTATCTATCCCATGTCAGCTCTGCATCTCAAGGCACCTTCCAGATTGCTCACCCTTTAGGACAGACACTGTCTCTTCACTATATGCCACCTCAAAACCTGCTATGAGGTGGCCCTCAACTTTCAGTGGTCACCTAGAGGCCACCCCAGTGACATTTCCCACAGCAAACAGTGAGCATCAAGTGTCCTCTGACTTGACCAAAAAAAAAAAAAGGCTAAAGTACATGCTATTTGGGCATGGCTCAAGGCTGCAATCGTAGTATCATTAAGGTTGGAAAAGACCTCTAAGATGACTGAGTTCAACTGTAACCCATCCCCACAATGCCTATTTACTATGTTCCTCAGTGCCACATCTCCACAGTTCTTTAACACCTCCAGGGATGGTGACTCCACCACTTCCCTGAGCAGTCTGTTCCAATGCCTCACCACTCTTTCTTTATGAGAAGAATTTCTTCCTAATATCCAACACCTGTGAATCTTGCTTACCCTTCCCCATTACACAAATCTCAACCTCCTTGAGCTGGGCTATCTATGGACACTGATGAAGAGACAGTGTCTGTCCCAAAGATGCTACAGTTAGGAGTTTGAAAGCTAGGGCCTATCTGACCAGGAGAAAAATAGAATGTATTCAGCTCTTTATCCTTCGGTTTGTTGGGACTGTGTCTATTTTGAGCTAAAATAGTTCATCCTCCACAATTAAGCTTATACTTTCAGTGCCTCACATCGTTGGCATGCTGCTCCGCTTATTTATTTTGGCCATTTAGTTGAAATGACAAAGGGGATGTGATTGTCCCCACACTGGTGTTTAGGTGAGGCGGGAGGAACGACGACTTCAGCGTTGTCATCCTGTCCATACAGGAAGACGTTGATGAAAATCTCTTGCCTGAGGTTTCATTGTGTAGCTGAGAGCCCAGTTAGTGCCCCTGGAGCTGGTGCCCACCATGGAAGGGTCTGTGTGAAATGTCAGGGATGCAGGGGACGTCCATCCATTCATGTCCCAGGCCCGTGTGAATGGATGATGCCTTCTTGCTCTCTAATGATTTGGATAAGAATTCAAATTCTGGTCAAATTTTCTCCAGGAAGAGAGTTCTGGTCCATGTCCCTTCTCTCCTGCCACTCCCATCAAAAGGCTCTTGGGATGCAAATGATACCACTGCCTTACACCAGAGCTGGATGCATGCAAAGAAGAACTGCAAGGCATCTGCAAGTCAGGATCTGCTGTCTGGGGGCAAACTGCTCTGTCAATTCCCACATAGGGGACCCTTGTACGAAGTCTTGCACCCTTCCTACCACCACAGCTGACAAATGACCTCTCCCAGCTAAACCCAAATCAGCAAACCTGACAGATGGGCAGCTGCTTCCTACTCCCAGCTGCACTCCTGCATCTATTGCTGTTTCTTGTGACTGTCATTTCACATTGCACAAAGGTGACCCATTGCACAGAATTAGCAAAGTGCTAAGAAAGCAGCCACCAAAGTTATCCAAACTAGGATTCTTGCTAAAACAGCCTATTCCTCATCAAATCTCTGATGGAATGTGAGCATCAGACTCTATGCTGCTCTGCAGGTAGCAGCTGCATCCATTAATTACCTTAGGTTTGTTAATGATTTGTCCTTCAGGGAAGAATTTTGCTGGGAGAGATCACTGGTGGCCCCACAAGCTCTCTTGGCCAAGACCAGCAGGTTTTTCTGGTGTGTGCATGAGCTGGGTTTTCTCTGCTCACGTTGTCTTGTTGGAATTCCATGATAACTTTGTGTTTGTGCTGATTGGGTTTGTCCTGTTATTGTGTCCATCCTGAGCTCTGGAAGTGCCTCATTTTGGGGGGGGGGTTGGAGATGTTGTCTGCTGTAGGATGAAGCACACATAACGATTTTAGTAAAATAAAACTCACCACCTTACGAAACAGAGGGGCAAGGTCAGTGCAGATGGAGGCTTTGTGGATCCACAGAATGACTTGGCCACCTGCAAAGGAGAGGATGTTTGGAGGAAATGTGCATGAAAATCCTGCTAGAATCCTCCCTTTGGGAATTCCCTGGCCATCAGGTCACATCACAGGCCATGTCACAGTGTGTCCTATTTTCAGTTCAGAGGGAGTTGTAATGTGGTGCCTGCTTCTTCCTCCTCCAACCCAACAGCAGCACCTGCTGCCCTATGAATGCTCCCTGAACGCCAGACCACTTGAGACACACAGCCCCACGGTGTCTGATGTTTGATGTGCTATGGTAGTAGCAAAAAGAGAGCAGGTGGCTTCATTTAGTTTGGAGAAATGTTCTTCCCCCAACAGGGAGAAAGGGCTACTAAGAGAAAACTTTCCATTCTTCTATAGAAATACTTGCCCAGAGCACTAGATGAGATTATTAATTTCACCATCAGAGCTAAAACAAGCAAAATACTCAGAAACATCCTAGAAAAACAGTGTATTGCAGGATTGGCATGACTGTACTGTACCATCCTTGAAGGCATTCAAGGCCAGGTTGGATGGAGTGCTGGGCGGCCAGACTTGGTGGTTGGCAACCAGCCCATGGCAAAAGGTTGGAAATGGATGATCTTTAAGGTCCCTTCCAATCTAAGCCATTCTGTGATGTATGGGGATGGGGAAACCCAAGCATCTCCTGGGGTGCATCCCTGGGTAATGCATTGCCCTGGTTTGCAACAGAGAAATTGTTGAAGACCTAGAAGGGGCTGTTTGCTTTCGCAAGCCAATCTTCTTTATAGCTTTGCACAAGACACTTGGGAATGTGAGTCAAACAGGGAGGCTTGAGCAGGAGAAATTGCATTCCAGCACTATTCCTCATTAGGATGAGGCACATGGAGCAAATTTCGGGTTGTCCATCCAGTGCAAAAGAGAAAAACTCAGGTGCCCCATGTCCAAGTCCTCTCCCCACATCTTCCACCCTCCATCTCAGCCCTGAGGCCTCCGCTCCCACCTCCAGCCACAGCAGGAGGCTCGCGGGACTGTGGCTGGAGGGGAAGGGCACTGTTATCCTTTCATTTCCTGAGCCTGCTCTGCTGTGGTTTTGCAGGGAGCAGAGACGAGGAAGCGCTCGCCGACTCTCAGCAGCCAGTTCAAGCGGTCCCTGGAACTGTTGATGAGGACCCTCAGTGTCTGCCAGCCCTTTTTTGTCCGCTGCATCAAGCCCAATGAGTACAAGAAACCCATGGTAAGTCCAGCTTTTCTCTCTCGGTTGCTTTTTTTTTTATTTAAAGGGGAATATCCACAGGAGCTAATGGCTAATGCAGCCCTTTCTGCAAGCAAACAAATCCACAGAATTTGTTGAGGTGAATTTGGGCAGTCTTTTCAATAGAGCAGCACCCCAAAACCTTCTGCAAAGGGAATATGCTTCCCCACCTTCCTTCCCAAGGACAACTTGAGGGAATTCACCCTGTAGCCCTTTATCCTATGGGAAATGCCTTTTATTTCCATAGTGGGTCAGAGCCTCCCTTCTAACCATAGTGCCCTGCATCGTGTCCTCTAGCCGGGTCTGATGTTTCCCACAAGTGATCTCCTTACTGTGCATGTTTTCTACAAAATCTTGAAGGGATCTTTCTTTTTTTTTTTTTCACGCCGCTGGATTCTTTCCAACTGTTTTCTGTTTTGTTTTTTTGTTTTGCAACAGTAGCAGACGTACAATTAAAAATCACAGAGGGGAAAATAAATAAATAAAGGTAAATAGCACAAAGGAAAAATAAAAGTTTTGGTCTGATTTTTGGGTGGTGGTCCTGTGTGGAGCCAGGACTTGGACTTAATGATCCTTATGGGTCCCTTCCAACTTGACCTAATCTGTAATCCTATGGTTCTATGAATTAGAATCTTAGAACCGTAGAATCAGAGAATCCTTAGAGTTGGAGTAGACCTCTGAGGGTCAGCTCTGTAGCTGTGATTCCCAGGGCTGAGGTTGTTAGACCATGACAGAGGTGATTATTAGAACATTAGGTATTTTATCCATATAAACATCCAATAGGCAATCCTCTCATCCTCCGGAGTGCTCTTAAACCAAACAACATAAAGACTTAAGCAAAAAAAAAAAAAGATTAAAAATTACTCAGAACCTTAAAAACAATTGGCAGCCCATTAAAACTTCCACATTCATTGTGTTTACTTCTAAAGCAGTGAATGCTCTGGGGATAAACTTCAATGAAGAGATGAAAGTGTATGGCTGTAAATTCCCCAGTGATGTTGAATGGCCTCAGGTTCAGCACCCTGATGAACTGGGTCTTGGATCTATCTCTGTTAGCCACGCACCACTCTTAATAGTGATTTTTCTTATGGATGAAGAGCTTTACCTAATAGTAATTGCATCTTTTTTTCTTTTAGAGGTTTATCTAGAGAGAGGTTATCTAGACAGAGGTGGAGTTTTCTCTAAAGTTACTTAGAAAACTCAAATGAGTGCCAAAAAAAAGCACAAAGTGTCAAATTTTGGACATCCAAGCAGTGTTTGCCTGTAGCTTACAGTACAGTGAGCGTAAAGAGCACGGGGCATAGAGTTTGGTGGCTCTCTGAGTGGTTTATTGTTCTTTGGGTCAATATTAAAAGGCAGTTAATGGCCTATTAAAGAAATATTTTGGGTTAATACATAACAGTATGTCTAAACTGAGATCACTGAGCTGAGGCCAAAGCAAAGCCTTGCTTCAGAAGATGGGTGGTACTGAGAAATAGCTGAACATTCTGAACTGATGTTAACAAATTATTCCTGGTGCCCCAACTCTGAGCTGCTTTTACATTTGGGTAGCTGGGATTCAGTCAGGCGTTCTGCATCCTTTGTGGCAAATTGTGTTTGACCAGCTCTGACAAGAGCTAGCTAGAATATTGTGTCCAACACATTAACTGTAAGACTTTTGGTGGGACATAAAAAAGAGGTAGAAGCTTGAAAGAATCGAAGAGAAATTAATCTCGCTGTTAAAGTAATGAGTGGACGAGTTAACCCCTCATCAAGGACTGCAGTGATGTGAGAAGTGTGTCTTTGTTATATTTATTTTTGGCACAGTTTAGTAATCCAAAGGAAAAATCTCCCAGATAATAGAGCACAGTGCTGTGCAGGGTCATTGCAAAAGAGGAGTTCATTTTCTGTCCCAGGCTATGAAGGAAAGTGTGCTGATAGTGATAGGAAACAGCATGTTGGGAAGTGAAAGGTCATTGGAAAGTCCTGGCTGTTTGTTACTTTCTGTTATTTTAAAGCTTTTGTTTCCTTTCTAAAATGTACTTTTGAAAAAAAATTAAAAAAAAAAAAAAAAAGAAAAAAAAAAAAAAGAAAAACTTTATTTATTAATTTTTTTTACAAGCCCACAACTGCTTTATGGAGCAGGGAGAAAGGAAGAGAGAAGAACACAATGGGGCTTACTGCCCTCACTTTGTGTGTTGCTCCAGCACCACACCATGTCTACCTTTATTCAACCATGAGTGGTCATTACAAGGGTGACTGTAAGGTGTGCTTCCCCTTTCCCAACGTGTTGTTCACTGTTATGTTGTGTTCTCCAGATCTTCTCTCCATCCTTTTCATAGAATGTAGGGCATGTGCTGCTTTGCAAAGAGGAGTTAAAGAAAAGGTCCATGATAACCAAATCCTATACTTTTGGGTCCACCACACGGAGGGTTTGAGTGGGTGCCTGCCCTCACTGCCTTACACAGCTTCCATCTTATGGCCAGGCCAAGGTGTGCAGTCATAAAATTATTTAGGTTGGAAAAGACCTCTAATCCAACCCCAACCTATTTGCACCATGCCCACTGACCATGTCCCTCAGTGCCACATTTCCATGGTTCTTGAACGCTTCCAGGGACAGTGACTCCACCACCCCAATGGGCAGCCTGTGCCAATGCATTGTCATTCTTTCTAAGAATAATGTCTTCCTAATATCCAATCAAACTACCATGTCCTGTAACCTCCCCAGCTGTTTGACCGGGAGCTGTGTGTCCGTCAGCTGAGGTATTCAGGGATGATGGAGACCATTCGGATCCGCCGAGCTGGCTACCCCATCCGCTACACATTTGTGGAGTTTGTGGACCGATACCGGGTGCTCATGCCTGGGGTGAAGCCAGCATACAAGCAGGTGAGTGACTTCTTCTATTGCCAATAATTGTTCTCTGTTGAGGTGAGATCTCTCTGGAGGTGTTCATAGGAGATGCATCCTCTCCAAAAGCAATCATGCAGCATTTGATCCCCAGATGTGGCAGCAATGCTCTGGGATTTCCAAGTGAAAGAAGAGTGGTCACAGGGACAGAGAGATGAGCACCAAGGGACCTTATTCAGCCATTCCCACTCCCTCCCCTTAAATGTGGTGAAAAGTTAATTAGCAGAAAACTACTGGAGTTCAGACCAGAAAGGGTCAGCACTGAGCAGAAAAGGTGGAGCTGGACCTGATGAACAACATTTCCACTCCCACCAGGGGGACCTGCGTGGGACATGCCAGCGCATTGCTGAAGCAGTGCTTGGAAAGGATGATGACTGGCAGATTGGCAAGACAAAGATATTCCTGAAGGTACTGGGCTCCCCGCATCACCTTGCTATCCGGGATCCTTGTTGATGAAGGGGCCTCCTACCAACCCTTTCCATCACAAGACGTGACCCTTACATCCGGCCTCTGGGCTGGCACAGCAATAAGCAGAAACTGAGCCAAGGCAGGATATTTGGGGCTGGTTTAGGAAGTGTCAGGCATGGGGAAGTCCTGACATACTGCCAGCCCTGATGCATGCATATACTCGTACAGACGCAGAAATAGTCACATTAAACTCACAGACTTTTCCCTCCTTTGCTGAGATGCTTTATTTCAGATCCTGCCTTCACCCAACCCCAGAGCAGCAGGAGAGGTGTCCATGCAGAGCCCTGCAGAAAGAGGGACTGAGAGTACAACAAGTTCAGTTTGGTTTTGGCATGTCCTTGCACAACACAAGACATGCTTACAGCTTACCCCTCTGCATTGGTTCAGCTAACAGCCAACGTTTCAGGTTCCCCAACAGCCCCCTGAATGAGAGCAGCCACTGTCCATTTACACACTGTTCTCCTTACACACCAGCTCCTGCATTATACTTGGGACCTGAGGTTGAGCTGACCAGGAACCAGAATGGAAGCAAAGCCTTCTCTTGAGCAGAAATCTCAGCACTAGATGAGATGATCAGAATGGCATCGGGATGGCTTATATTTAAATAACACCCATGCCTCATCTCCATCCCTTCCCTAGAAGCTGTTTCTACTAGTCACTCTTTCCAGAGCCTGTTATCAAGATCCCGCAGCTGTTAGGGCAGGAAACAGAGAAATCGGGAGGCCCTGCGGGTTGGTGTGAGGTCAAGCAGAGCAGGAAGCGTGTGAACTTGCCTCCACTGCACCCAGTGTGGCAGGGCTCAGCATGCTGCAACCGGGACAGAAAGTGGAGCTCAGTGTGGGAGGAATGAAAAGAAAGCTTAGATTGGTGCATCGGAATGCTTCAGGGCAAGGAAATTCCAAGTAATGAAGCTGTTTTGTCCTTAGGGTATGTAAGAACTGCAGCTTTAGCTGGAGGGAGCGATGTGAACCTGGCAGCCTGAGGTTTGCTCCCAGACCTCTCCAGTACTCCTGGGAGTTGTTCCCATGGCTAGTGGCATTGACAGGGAGCTTGCCATAGAAGGGTAATGTGCTTTCAGACTATAAAGTTGAGCATATTCAGCTTGTTGCTGCTCTGGTTCAACTGGGAATTAAGGCAGTGGATCACTAAGATTTACGTTGGGATTTCTCCAGGAGAAGATAACGGATGCTTGGGAATTAAAATGTCCAAAGAGATTGTTTTGGTCTTCTTCCCTTGTGAAGGGCCTTGCATCACCTTTGCTGCCACATTTCAAGCAATTGGAGATCTTCAGACATGAGTACTGTGTTGTTTCCCCCCTCAGGACCACCACGATATGCTGCTGGAGATTGAGAGGGACAAGGCCATCACTGACAAAGTCATACTCATCCAGAAAGTTGTGCGTGGGTTCAAGGACAGGTAAATGTGAGCCCTTCTGTTGGCTGGGACTTGGGCTAGCAAGCAGTTCCCTGCGGATGCATTGCTCCCTTTGCACCCATCTGACCTGAGCTGTCTGTAGCTGGGAAGAGGGGACTTGGCATGCAGGTGCAGCAGATATTGGAGGAAAAAAGTAGAAGAAATAACAGTAAAATTATTCCTTGCCTCAAACATGGACAGAATAGAATCTTCTGTTCCTGTTTGGTGGTGTCTTCAAGGGAGCAAATATTTGTTAAGTGAGACTCTTCTGAAGGCAACACTAAGCCCCCAGTCTTCAGGAGATCCCCACAAGACTGCAACGGGGCTGTTGAATCCTCCATAACAACTAATGTTGTTCCCATCTTAGAATCGCAGTGTCACAGAATGGTTTGGGTTGATCAGCTTTTTGATGGATCAATTTGCCCAAAGCCCTATCCAACCTGACCTTGAACACTTCCAAGGATGGGTCTTGGATCTTCTCTAAGCAGACTTTACCAGGGCCTCACCATGTTCAGAGTGAAGAATATCTCCCTAATGTCTAATCTAAATCTACCTTGTTTTAATTTGAATTACACTTTGTCCTATTGCTGCACTCCTTGATAATGACTCTCTTCCAAACTTTAAGCCCTCTGAAAGTTCTTCCCACAGCAATCCTATAGAGACCCCTGAGTTCTCGTGATGCTGCTGTCCCCAGGGTGTCTATGCACATGCTCAGACCAGCCTCAGCAGCATGTAGTGAGGAGATGAGGATAGTAGGGTGGTGTTGCTGAAGTTTGAATCAGATTGAATCCATTTGCAGGTGCCTGGGATTGAAGCAGGGAGAGCAGGCAGTGAGATTTCAGAGGAGAATGCAAAGAAGGGAAGGCAGGGACCATTCCCAAAATCTGCTCTGCCCCATCCCATGGATCAGCATATGGAGACCCATCAGAGAGAGACCATACAGACCTTCTTGTAAAGCTGGGGAAGGAGAAATTTTCAGGCAAAAAATGCTGAGTTTGTTCCACCCAGATACGCAATTTCAAGTTTCTAAAGAATGAGGCCCAGGAGATAATAAATCATGGCCAAACTGCAGACACACATGACTGAAATCCCTTTACAGGTCCAATTTCCTGAAAGTGAGAAATTCAGTCCTGATGATTCAGAGATACTGGCGTGGACATAACTGCAGGAAGAACTACGGTGCTGTAAGTATATGGGTGCTTCCTCACAATTCTGCCTTTCTACCTGCTTTAGGTGGGACCTAAATTAGAGTTTTCTGGCTCAATTTGCCCCACCAGGTTTAGGTTGGTGGGATGAATGAAATTGTGCTGTTTTGCCCTCTCATTAAGGACAGATCCTTACCACCTTCAAGCTGTCCCTTTTCCTCATAAATTAGATTTCCATTGTACCAAATAGTCACTTGGGCTTTTAAAAGTCTTCCCCTAGTTCCCAAGTGATTGAAAACTCTGAAAAACAGACTCCATCCCCATATGTGATCACATCTGCAAACAGGGCTTTCTTCTGGCCTCTCCTCAGCCTAATCCATGGTCTTCATCTCTCCTTGTCCTCACTAGTTCTGACCACAGAGTGGGTCATTTCAGAAGTGTGCTGTGGTCTAAAGGTTTCAATATCATCCTGTAGGGCTGCAGTAGGATAGAAATTGCCATTTCCAGACTGATCAAGGTGCTGCCTGCTTCCACAAAGCGAATTCATGGCAAGAGATCTGCAGGAGCAGTGATTAGCAGGGAAGTCATAGAATCACAGAATGGCTTGGGTTGGAACAGACCTCAAAGATCATCTAACTTCAACCCCCCTGCCTTGGGCAGGGTTGCCAACTTCTAGATGAAGTGCTAAAGACCATGAGAGATGTTGAAACTCCATGGGAGCAGGCTCAAGGTTGATATCAGGAGCCAGACATTTTGAAACCTCTCAAAGGCAGAAACCACAGGTCTCAATTGGGAAGAAACTCCCTTCATCCTCCTTGGGCTTTAAGTAATGCAGCAGCCAGAGGGCTTCATTTCTCCACCCTCTTGGAGAACCTCCCTCCCAAAGGCTCGTCTTGGTGAGATCTGATTTCAGTAGCTCTTATTTAAGGAGAAGAAGGAGATTAGCAAGGCAAATCTGCTTAGGGTTAGCTGCGGTGGAGTGGTTTCATCGTGCTCCCTTTTGCAGATGCGTATTGGCTTCCTGAGACTGCAGGCCCTCTACCGATCCCGCAAACTCCACAAGCAGTACCACATGGCCCGCAGGCGCATCATCGAGTTTCAGGCCCGCTGCCGGGGCTACCTGGTCCGTAGGGCTTTCCGTCACCGCCTCTGGGCTGTCCTCACCGTGCAGGCCTACGCGCGAGGCATGATAGCACGGAGGCTATACAAGCGCCTCCGAGGAGAGGTATGTATTGTGGAGAGGATGGCAGTGGGAAATAGGAGAGGGGACAGGGGGGACAAATAGTTTAAAGGGCACCAGAGAATCCTAAAAAGTAGGAAATGTCTCTTGAGAAGGTGTCCTGTGTTTGTTCCCCAGTATCATCGGCGCCTGGAAGCAGAGAAACTTCGGCTGGCGGAAGAGGAACGGCTCCGAAAGGAGATGAGTGCCAAGAAAGCCAAAGAGGAAGCAGAAAAGAAACACCAAGTATGCCAGGATTGCTCTTTCCAGGGCTGTCTCACTATTTCAAGGGCCTGCTTCTGCTCCGCTGAGGGGGAATGCCAAAAATATCTAAGGGATTTCTGCCCTGCTGGAGTTATTTGTATTTAATTCACTAAAGCCCTCTGTGCTCTATCTAGACTTAAGCTGCTCCAGAATTTCTGATCTGCTGCAAAGGAATGTCAGAGATTACGGTTGTTATTTGCTTCCTTTTGGTGTTGTATGAAGGCTGAAGGTGGAATTGCGTAGATAATGTGTATATGTGCAAGTGTGCACATGCACAGATGTATAAAATATAAAAATATCAGTAAGAGTCTCAGTGCAGGGATCAGACCTTCTAAAAAGGCACTATAGAAGGAGAATATATTATTGCTTTGTCCTTCTACAGTTAGGGTGCTGAGATATAAACACGCTACTGTTTAGCTCCAACTCACTTGGCTGGGATAGTGTCCTAAGCATGGGGAACCCCACATTTCTAAAGCTGGTCTCCATAGAATTCAGTGCCAGCTCTCTGGAGTCAGCAGTTCAGTCACTATGTTTTCTCCACCAGGTACGCCTTGCCCAGCTGGCCCGCGAAGACGCAGAGAGAGAAGTAAAGGAAAAGGAGGAAGCACGTCGGAAGAAAGAGCTTTTGGAAAAAATGGAGAGAGCTCGCAACGAGCCAGTGAATGACTCAGAAATGGTGGACAAAATGTTTGGATTCCTAGGGACAACCTCCTCCCTACCCGGCCAGGAAGGGCAGGCACCCAATGGCTTCGAGGTACTACAGATGCACACAGGTTGACTGTGACAGGAAAGGCTTTAGCAACACATGAATTTATTAGGGTAGAATGGGGCAATACTAAAGGAGGTTTTCCTTCAAGAGTTCCTTCCTTCTGCGTGGCCCCACAGGTTTGCTATGCTGTGGCAGGGACAGACATGCTGTTGGTGGTTTCCTATGGGGCTGCCACAAGGAAGGGAGCAGTATTGCTGTTAGATCATTGAGGACCTGTGGCCTTTGTGATTTTTTTCATCACTGCTCAAGTCATTTGGCACTTGGACAGCCATTGCAGAAGTGGGGCCATGCTTAATGCTTTTCCAAGTGCTCTGGAAACATTGCTAAGCAAAGGCAGGTCCTTCTGGACTCAAGATTTGCTTGGGCTCCAGAGTTACATTTCATGATTTTCCCTCCAGTTGGCTTTACTTGATGGAAATCAGGTAGTTGGTAAAGTCAGGCCCAAGGGATGAAGAACAGTTCAGCATCCAAAAACATGCTGACTTCCTGACATCCACTTCCCCACCAGGATCTTGAGCGAGCCCAGAAGGAGTTGGAGGAAGAGGACCTTGATGCTGCATTGCCTCTCCCTGAGGAAGAGGAGGAAGATCTCTCAGAGTACAAATTTGCCAAGTTTGCTGCCACGTATTTCCAGGGCACGACAACACACACCTACATTCGTCGACCTCTCAAGCAGCCTCTCTTGTACCACGAAGATGAAGGAGACCAGTTGGTGAGGCAGGGGAGGAAAACCCTTGAGCAGGGTGGGTTGGAGCAAGCCTGGGGAGCCTTTCACCTGAAGGGCACTAGTTTGCCTTTGGTATACACTGGTGTGTGTTCATGGTTCAGGGGAGAGCGCAGCCCTTATCCAGTGGGCACGCTCTGAAACTAAGGCAACAAACATTAGAGGGACACAGTGGTGAGTTTATCGTTATACCTTGATACTTAAGACAGTTAATGAAGTCTTCTGGGCTTAGGTCACGGAAGATGCAAATTGTTGTGCTAGAACCTTTTGCAAAGCTGATATTTGGCAGCTGCAAATGTTGCTTCTTACCTTGACGTGTGCACTGGTGCAGAGCTAGCAGAGGAGAAAGGCTATAACCAACAGTACAAGGGCAGAATTGTAATGAATGTTACAAAGGCCATGAACATTGCCTTTTCTGATTCTCCTTCTCCTCTACAGAGGATTAGAAGTTCTCAGTCACTGCTTATTTCTTTAGGACAAGAGGTAATTGTCTTAAGTTGCTCCAAGGGAGATTCAGGTTGGATATTAGGAAAAATTTCTTCTCTGAAAGAATGGTCAAACATTGGAACAGACCACCAACAGAGAGGTGGTGGAGTCACTGTCCTGGAGGTGCTCAAGGAAAGGGTAGATGCTGCACTGCTGGATATGGTTTAGTGGGCATTGTGGGGATGGGTTCACAGTTGGACTAGATGATCTTAGAAGTCTTTTCCAGCATTAATGATTCTGTTATTCCATCTGAATGTGACATCCCCTAGCCAAGAAGCAAATCCCTTGTAGGTTGCACAAATGCATTCTTGAGGACAAGAACAGCAATCCTGAATTTGTGGTCCTGGCCACCAGCATGCCCAACTTTTCTCACTCAGATGAGATTCATGCTGTGAGCAAATTAGTTGTGTGTCACACAGGTGTGCAATGAGACTATAGTGGTGGTCCCAATGGATTCAAAGAATCATAAAATATCCCAAGCTGGAAGGGACCCACAAGGACCATCCAGTCCAATGTCCGGCTCCGCTAAGGACGTGGTTTGACTACCACCTCCATTGCCCTACTGCAATCTGATGGAGTTAAACTTTATTTCGACAGGCAGCACTTGCTGTGTGGATCACTATCCTCCGTTTCATGGGAGACCTCCCTGAGCCGAAATATCATACGGCCATGAGCGATGGTGGTGAGAAGATACCAGTGATGACAAAAATCTATGAAACTCTTGGGAAGAAGACTTATAAGAAAGAACTGCAGGCTCTGCAGGGAGAAGGAGAGGTAATTGCTTTCTCACTGGGGTAACTGTCTGTAAGAAAGATGGTGTTTTCATATCAAAATATGTTGGGAAGAAATCAGTTTGTCAATTATGTCTGCAATTGTGCTACAAAGGGAGAATTGTCTGTGTGTCAGATGTCATTTCTATGACTTCTTCACAAAGATAACTGAATGCCCCCAGCGGTACTGTCTCATGGGGCTTTCATCTCTCTCTTCCTCCCCAAATGGCAGAGATACATGGGAGGCATGCAGTGTCTTGTGTCACTGGTCTCTCTTTTGGGGGATTTTGTGTTGATTTGCTCTGGGTCAAAAGAGGAAAAAATTAAAAATGTGCCCTTAATCTTGGAGCAGGAAGTGAAGAGTTACCAGGAGATTAAGCTGCAGAAATCCCTATTGCATCCTCAGGGCATTCTGGGATGTGTTTGGAGGACTTTGTCTTAGGACCCTTCCCAGATAAGACATTGCTCTGGATAAATCACTGCCCACAGCACTGATTATACTCTCATTTTTACAATTGTTTTATACAATATGGTAAGCTGTTACCTGGTATTAGGATTTTCTGCTTTTATAGATGGTGATTTCATTCAGCGCTTTCAGCCCAGCACCTGAGAAGGAGAGCAATCTGATTTGGATTTTGTAAAAATATACACAAAGAATTACCTTCCATTCCTTCTAGCTATCTTTTTTTTTTTTTTTTTTTTTTTGCTTGTTTATTTACAAAAAGGCATATTTTAGCCAAATGAGTTGTTAAGTAGTAGAGAAGAGAAAGAAAATTTAAGTTGTCATTAGCGTCTGCTGTTATACATGTTCTGGAGACTGCACAGCAGTGTAAAGATGTTTGAGCTGACCCTAAGCCTCATAGTTTGTGAATCCAGGTTTATAGTACCAGCTTGACTTTATAATGGACGCAAACCATTAAAGCTGCAGGGCTCAAAGTGTTGATCTGGTATAAAGCCAATCATTTCAAAGATGTTTAGTTTTGGAGAGGTTAACTGAGTTAAAAAGTAAAGCTGTTGTTCATACCATCTTGGTCTCACGGCTGGCAGAAAGCTGGCAGAAAGTCAACAGAAAAATCATACCATATACTTGATGGTATGTAATCAGTGCCACGTGAAATTTTATTTTTCTGGGAAATCTGATAGAGCACAGAGCTAGGTAATAATGATGAAACCAAGATGGGTAACAATAGCTGCCCCTGAATCACTGACAAGATGACTTCCAGCTCACGAGTCTGCTATGCAAATCTCACATCTCAGAGGGTGATCATGCTCATCTCATTTGTGAAGTAGGAACAAGCTTGAACAGGTTACAGTAGAAGTGATGGGGCATAGTTGGACTAGGACTCAGCCACTTTTTCGACATGGCTTGGTCTTTTTGCAGACATCTCCAGTTTGAAGTTTTAATTTGGGGTAGGCTCATTGATGAGACATTGGTTATCTGCAAAATTCAGAGCCCAACCTGGTTTATCATGGGGCAAAAGGAACGTGGATCCAGAATTCTAGTTCCTACCTTCTTCTGAAATGTCTCAGTCTCTGCCCTTTGCAGAAGTCTTGGGGAAGCAGAGAGCTTGCATTTGGCGGGGCTCTCTCTCACCACACTGCACTCTGTGTTTCTTGCTGTGCAGAGTACTCACGTTGATGGGCACAAGAAGAACAGTGTGCGGCACAAACTGGTCTCCTTAACACTCAAGAAGAAATCCAAACTGACAGAGGAGGTGAGAGGAGACGCTTGGCCGCCTGGCAGCACAAGTGCCGTTGGATTGTCTGCAGCCCTCTCTGACTCTCTTCTGCTTTTCCCTAGACAACATAGAACCAGCCCTCCTCTGGGTTTGGCGCTACCTGTCTCTCTGCCTGAAAGATTTAAGGAGTGTTTAAGGGGAAAGGTTGGCTTCCCGTGTCTCCTTGAGTCATTCTGCACCTCGCGCCGGCCTCCCCTCGGCTCCTGTTCTCCATCCACTCAGCACCTTCCCTCCCCTCTTTCACAGCCCTCCGTCCAGCTGTTAATACTTCTCACCACTTGTGATGGTCTGAACGTTACCCCTGCTTTTAGCTTCCTGCCCTCCTCTGTGTAGTAGGTAGCAGAGGAAGGCCATCCAAAAGTGCTCGCCCATCCTCTGCCTCTCTCTTCTCCAGTTCCCCTATGCGTAGCTATCCAAAGCTGAGAGCTTTTGGAAATAGCATCCCGAAATAGTGAGGAGCAATAAGGCTTTTGGGTAGGGAGGTGAGAGCAAGGCAAACACTTGGATTCAGTCTTTTTCATAGTGCCTTGTCCACTTCCAGAACAGGCACCAACTCAGCTGCTTGAGAGCATGAAGATCTCTCTCTGATATAGTCACCCTCCTTCCCTTTAGTGTCAGTGGAAAGAAGTAGGAACCAGTTCAGCTTATCCTAATGTGGCTCTGTCCATCTCTCTCTAGTGGCTCTAAATAGAGGTTGAGTTGACCAGCTGAGGTAGAGAACTGTGGGCAGAGCGGTGGATGAATGCCATCCCAAAAAGCACCATGCTGTGTGCTTTCATCTGCATTGTTAGCATGGAGAGAGGGTCTATTGGTTAGTATTTTAACAGTTTGGGGTTTTTTTAATATGACTAAATTGGAAGGACCAGCCTTCCTTGGCAATAGGTTGGATTATTCCAAGCATCGTTGGTGACCGTTTTTCAGCTGTGGGTCCAGCCCAGTGTTGGGATGCAAGGGTGCCATTGTAGAAAACAAAAGAAAAAACTAAGCAGGTGGAAGCGTGACCAGGTAGAGCCATTTTCATCTTCACCCATACGTAATTAAAGCCAACCAATTCACGACCTCCCATCACTGACAATGCATAGACTGAAAAACTTCTGAGCTGGTGGAGGAGTCCTCCTTGGGGGGGTACACCACATTTGGGTTGGGGTTGGGGGGCCACAGTAAATGGCTGTACTGAAAGAGAGCAATGTGTCTGGTTGGCAGGTGACAAAGAGACTTCATGACGGGGAGTCAACACTCCAAGGTAATAGCATGCTTGAAGACCGGCCCACTTCCAACTTGGAGAAGCTCCATTTCATTATTGGTAATGGCATCCTCAGGCCAGCATTAAGGTTAGAAATCAGGACGAAGGCATAAACATGCCATTCTTTTAATTCCTTCTTCACTGAGCTATTCTTGTCCAAATGATTTTGCTGGTGTGTGCAGCTTTATCATGCCCTCATCCTTCTGGTTGTGTTGCACATTTGGGCTGGGTTGGGTGATGTTCCTTAGTGTTCATTTCTGGCCTGATCAAAAGACCATGTAGAGGGATTCAAAGGCTTCTGAAAGAGCTGCTGGGTGCTGGATTGCTTCATTAGCACTCATGCTTGCTGTTCACTACCCTTTGCTTCCCATTTGACCATTTAGGCCTCTTTCATTTGTGTGAATATTGTTGATGGCACAGAAGTGAAAAACTCGAACTCATTTCTGTTATTAAGTAAAGCATTCAAAAAACAGAAAAAATTAAATTAGAGATGACTATGTGTCTGTGTTTTAGCCCATTTATATGTGTGTATGATGTAATGCAATCCGTTTCATTTTATCCTCTCACTTCACCAGGAAACCCTTAGCCTTATGTTTCTGTACATCTACTCAGATCTAATAGCATACTCATGAGCTTTTCCATGGGGTTTTTCAGTGTAACAGGTTGGTTAACTAGTTTTTGCTGCTTTGCATGTTAATAAGGACGTACCAATATCCCTCATTTTTCATGTGGAGAATTAAAGGCAAAATTGGACATTAATTCCCCAGATGAGATATCCATCAATGCATCAGAATAGGGGTCTATTTATACATGAGATGAACAAACCTAGATCTCTGCTGGAGCAGATAGTTCCCAACATTTCTACAGTTCATGTTCAGGTGCCCCAAAAGTAACAGTCAACAAATGAGGACTCCCAGTAGATGGCCCACTTAGTTTAGGAGGCTCCTTTGGTATCAGGGCGAAACCTTTGTATGACTCCATCTCCGTAAGACTCCATTTTCCAGAAGAGACATTCAGAGACCTGAACCTTGAGACTCCCCTTTATTTCTCTTTTCTGTAAATGTCAGTCAGCAATGGAAAATTTCTGCCAAAGCACACGGAAAACTCAGTTGAGAACTGGAGAAGGAAAGCATTTGATAGACCATGCAGTGACCAGAGTGACCATCATTAGGACTGTTATATGAATGTCCTTGCAATTCCAAAATGAACCTTTAAGTATCACATGCAGACAGGGTGTGGCTCTTTCTCTGTTAACACTGAAAAGCACCACCTTGTTAAATCTAATTTTTATTTTCACTTCTATTGCAGGGATGAAATCTATTGTCAGATTTGCAAGCAGCTGACTCAGAACCCATCCAAAAGCAGCCACGCCAGGGGCTGGATCCTGATGTCCCTCTGCGTGGGGTGTTTTGCTCCTTCTGAGAAGTTTGTAAAGGTAAACTGTAGATGAAATTTATCTCAGACACCATCTGCTGACACATTTTCTTCCCCATCCGTGGGACCAGCTTTTCTCTTGAGTTTGATAGTGGAAGGAATCCTGGTCTTCATCCCTGTCAGGAATGACAATGGCATAAATTTCCTAATGAGAAAGAAAAACATGCAAGATCCAGAGCTCATTGTCTAACAAGGATCAGAGAAATCACTCCTGAGAAATTGACTCTCTCTTTCCACTGAATCTAAAGAGAGGGTAGATCACAAATTCAGATGATGCCTCCTGCACTCCAGATGAAGATGTGATTAGGTAACCTCTGCCCAGAAACTGAATTATCAGAGGTCACGTGTGGAATTTGCACAACCAGAAAGGCCCACATATCTCCTGTTTCTCACATCCAAAGATCTATGCGTTTAGTCAAGCATCCGCTGTCTTTGCCTGTGTTACCTAAGGCATGTCCTCTAGTTTAACAAGGAACAGTATTACGTAGCAAATTATAAATCTAATCTATTCATGGAAAGGATGATCCGTCACTGAAACAGGCAGCACAGGGAAGTGGTGGAGTACCCATTCCTGGAGGTATTGAAGAGATGTGTGCATGTGGCACTAAGAGACATGGGTTAGTAGTGGACTTGGAAGTGTTAGGTGATGGTTGAACTTGATGATCTAGTGGGCCTTTTCTAATCTAAATGATTCTATGATTCTACGTAACGTATCTTTAGGAACATTGTGGTCCAGCAGGACTGAAGTCAGTGGGCTGACATTAAAAATCAGTTTTTTCTTAAGGATTTTCATTTTTTCTTTGGCACACTCCATGTTTTGTTCCTAGATTTGAGCAGCCTTCCTTCCAGATAACTTATACACCTCAAGTCTGACCAGCACCCTCTGCGCTGCTGAAGTTAATCCCATGATTTAGAGTTTGACTGGCTCAGGGCAAAGGGCTCAGTACTTTGTCTTTGCTTTGACACAACATGACAAGGCTTCCTTTGACCCTCCCAGATTTTTGATTGTTGGAGTCTAGAACTGCTCCCAGACCCACTGGAAATAAAGTTGTTACATTAATATCCATGAATATCAGATCAGGTTCAGTACTGAAAGAACTGAAGCCAAGAATAGAAGTCTGTTTTTCATCTTCAGGCACTGTCGGGAAGAAATCTAATAATGCAGATAAATCACTGGCAAAGTGGCAGAGAATTAAATTATACCTGGAAACGTGATCTGAAAAAGTATATCATGGGAGATTGTGTGAATTTAAATTTTTAATAATGAAAGATTATTTTAGGTGAGGGAAGCTTTTCACAGAAGTAATCAATGAGTAACTCTGAAGCCTTGGGACAGACTGCCCAGGGAGGTGGTGGAGTCACTGTCCCTGGAGGTGTCCAAGAAACATAGAGATGAGACACTTAGAGACATGATTTGGTGTGCATGGTGGCTAATGGCTGGAGTAGATGATCATAGAGATCTCTTTCAACCGTACTGACTCTGTGATTCTACCTCTGCCCAAAGTCCTGGTGTGTGCTGAAGTGTGTGTCAATATTCCCCAAAACATTCTGCCTTTGTTCATCCTGGGCAGTAGGTCAGCCGTTTTGCTGAACTGCTGGAGACAAAAGAGATTATTCATACCAACTAATTTCAGATACTTGTCTCCTCTTAATAGTACGTGGAAAGAGAGAGACTCCCCTAGAGGGCAATTCTGAGACCACAAATGAGAATCTTACTCTGAATCTCTCCCCAAACATTTTCTTTCCCCATGGGCAGCTCTGGTGACTGTGGTTCCTTGGGTGTGAATGTGGAGGTCTCTTGCAGCTGCACACACTCTGGTTATATTTCTAAGTTCTAGTCTTGCAGTAACTTGGCCCATGTCTTGGAGCTCCTCTGAAGCATCTGTAGTCATCCACAGGGATGTCGTAGACACCAGTTTAAAACGTTGTGTTTGAAGATAATACTTTCTCCCATTTAAATGTTGGTTCTGCCACCGACAGCATCCTTTCCCATGCAGATTCATTTTTTGTTTTGTGAAAAGTGGAGGGATGATCAAAGTTTGATAGAATTCGGTGAATGCTTGATTTTGAAGTTACATTAACCCAGACGACTTAGTCCAGCCATGTCAGCACCGGACCTCACTATCATAATCATAACCTACCAGTACCATTTTTAAGTAGTTAGTAGTGGCCCAAATTCTGATTTACCATGAATTTAGTGTTTACTGCTTTAACCTTGTAATAGCTACAACTGAATGGAAGATACCTACTCACTGATTATCAGCTAGTTAACAAAAGATTTTTTGTTAACCTCGTGTATTTTTCAATTAGTGCTTGAGCTTATCATTTAACAGTAATTATTCACCATTTAAACAGAAGAAGAAGCAAATAAGTGTAAATATCTCTTATCATTTCTTCTCTATAATCCTTCATCCATCTCTACAAGTCTTCATCCCAGACTGGATGTGGCTCTGAGCAGCCTGATCTATTGGTTGACAACCCTGCACATAGCAGCAGAGTTGAAACTAGATGATCATTGTGGTCGTTTTCAACCCAGGCCATTCTATGATTCTACACAGTGAATGCGATATCAAATTTCTGGTTCATTTTTTCCCAAAACCTACATTTGGGGATCTAACTTTAACAGCAGAGTTATGGGGAAAAAAAAGATGCAGAATTTCAAGACAGCATTGTGCCTCGAAACTATTCCACAACCCTGGAATATGTCAGTTAGGACTGAACGCTTTGAGATGGATTTAGGTGATGAGGCAATCTTAAATATGTTTTCTGTTCCCAAATATGAAGGTCATGCTTCAGATCCTATAAGAAACCTTCATCACCTCTTACACTAAGCATGTTTCAAGACACAGCACTCCAGTCCTTCGTACTTTGATTTACAGAACTCTTAGTCTTAGCTGCAAGTTTAGCCAAGACATTTATGTAATGTTTTTAAGTGTATCTCTCAAATTGCAGAAGTCGTTGGATTTCATTTTCTATGCAATGTATTTTTAACATATGGTAAAGTACTTCAAATTTTGATTTAGGGTCCAATAAAATACAGTTTAAAATCCAACTGAGGAAACATCTGTTTAATGTAATTGTGAAATATGTTTTCTATTATCCGCTAAGTGTTCTGAGTGGTGTTTGCTTACAGTTTCCCATGATCATTATTAGTAGATCTTCTTCATTCACTCCCATCATTTTGTCCTATATTCAGTAGTATAATTGTCTAACCAATGTGTTCCCTGCTGCAAACAGTACTTAAGGAACTTTATCAATGGAGGCCCTCCTGGTTATGCTCCCTATTGTGAAGAGAGGCTGCGGCGGACGTTTGCCAATGGGACAAGGACGCAACCACCAAGCTGGCTGGAACTGCAGGTATGAGCCCCTCCATCCCCTCCCAAGGCTGCTAGGGCTCAGGGTTGGATCCTTTCACTGTCATGGGAGCCACAACTCTGGCAGAGTAGAAAACATCATGCCAAAATGCCTTCTTCTCTCAAGAATTTTCAGGTGTTTACGATATATTACATTCCTCTTACATCCTGGCCTTGCTCCAAGGCATATTGAAGATCGTATCCTTTGCCTACATCAATACTTGTAAATTAAATGTATTTGAGAATGCTCTTAGACATCGATGCCAGATGGCATGGAGCAAACCCCCGTGTATGCTAGGAATTCCTCCAGCTGAAAGTGGCTGCAGGCAAACTGCCTACTGAGAATGTCCTTGGAGCATCACAGCTTCTTCAGGGGCAACTTGGAATAAGCCCAGTTTATGCCATATTTGGTCATTTTCCATGCTGATTTACTAGCACAGATGGTTGTGTTTTAGTGCCTAGGAGCATTCCTGAGCCTGGTTGGATATACTGGATTAAACACTTCAATGATTGAATGTATTATATACAAGAAACAGTTTTTTCAATGTTTCTAATGACTGACCATACATTATCCAGTTGAGAATGCTATGGTAGCATTGAAATATAGCCAGTTAGTGGGATCAGGGATTAAAGAAACAGCTACCGTTGCTGGGGGGAAGAGTACATAGGTAAATAACCTAGAATGTTGAATGCCTTCATAAAGTGTTACTTTAATCCATTAGGCAACCAAGTCCAAGAAACCAATCATGCTGCCAGTCACATTTATGGATGGGACAACAAAAACACTGCTGACAGATTCTGCGACCACTGCTAAAGAGCTCTGTAATTCATTGGCTGACAAAATCAGCCTGAAGGACCGATTTGGCTTTTCACTTTACATCGCACTTTTTGACAAGGTAGGTTATAATTAATGCTTCTGACTAACCCTATAAAAGAAAAGGGAGATTCTTCTTGCTGTCACATATCTTCCAGAGGGAAGGAAGGACCCTGTATTCTGAGCAAATGCCCAGTCAAAAGGTCAGAAAGAAAAAAATATATATGCATGTATGATTTTTACAGTATGAGAAGGCATATACTGGAGTAGTTTTTGCAGAGAGACTATGAAATGTCCCTTCTTGGGCATATTCAAAACAGAAGGCATGGAGCAACCCAATCAAAGATGGACCTGCTCCGAGCAGGAGATTGGACCAGAAAGCTGCAAAATCCCCCCAGCAATCCTCCAGAGGTGCCTCACACATAAACATCTCTACCTAGAGATGTCAGATGAATTTCACCTTTTCCCTCCATATTGCTTAGGTTTCTTCCCTGGGGAGTGGCAATGACCATGTAATGGATGCTGTGTCCCAGTGTGAGCAGTATGCCAAGGAGCAAGGAGCACAGGAGCGCAACGCGCCGTGGCGGCTCTTCTTCAGGAAGGAGATCTTCACTCCTTGGCACAATCCAAGTGAGGACAATGTGGCCACCAATCTCATTTACCAACAGATTGTCCGAGGGGTGAAGTTTGGGGAGTATCGGTGTGACAAGGCAAGTGTCCTCAACAGCTACTGGTCTGATCAACATACATCCTTAACATGGTGAAATGCACTTCACAAAATGGAACAAGAAATCTTCCTCCCCGGGTACCTGTTGGTTATTAGGGTATATACTTAGGAAACAGAGGCTACAAGAATCAGATCCTTTTGGCTGGAGAAGGATCAGACTCTCCCATGGGCTGTGTGAGCACCATTCCCTGTGGACTTTTGGATGAGAGAGTGAATGTCACCTCATCCATCACCCCCAGTTTGGAGGGCTACAGGAACACTGTAACCAGTCCACCAGGTCAGATTCCTGTTTGGTGAATCCTGCTAATCTTTAGGCATGAGACAGACAATTCAGGTTACATACAGCTGTGCTGTGCAATATGAACCCAGTGCTGAAGGGACATTGGAAGCAGAAACGCATGTCTCTAGAGTCTCTGTGAGCTTACAGAATTATTCCAGTGTCACTGAAATTAGCATCTCAAAAGACATGAAAATCTCTGAAAATGTCCATTGCATTTTGTCTTGCTTCTGTTTAAAATTATTCAGGTATCAAACTGAAAATGTTCTTCTTACTTAGCACCTAATTGTTCTCCTTTGAACCAGTAAACACCTGACACTATAGGAAATAAGCATCTTTTCCCATCTTTATTACATTAACATCAGCTCTTTTGTCATGTTTGGATCTCACAGGAAGAAGACCTGGCAGAACTGGCTTCCCAGCAATACTATGTGGACTATGGGTCAGAAATGGTCCTGGAAAGGCTGCTAAATCTAATTCCATCCTACATCCCAGACAGAGAGATTACTGCATCTAAAACAGTGGAGAAATGGGCTCAGCTCATTATAGCTGCACATAAAAAGGTGGGACAATAAATCATCTGGTAATGGCTAAGATATGTTTCAGTAGCTTCATGTGACTTCTAAATACGTCAGACACTAGAGCTCAAATCTTGGCTGCACCTGAAATTAAAACAAAGCCAAAGGACATGCACTAGTCATGTCCAACTCTACCACTGCTTTTGATGCAAGAAGACAACTTGCAGAGATGCACTCTGCCTTTTCTGGTATTTCATTCCTGGCACATGAGACTGTGGAATTACTGATTCTATTATAGTGGCAGTTTGTGACCTCAGTCAATACCAGGACATTATTGTGCCAGATGCTGTGTAACCTCCCTGCCTCGTTGAGCCATCCAGGCACAAGGACTGGTATTTATTTAAAGACAGGATTCCACTTCAGATTACGTTATCTAAATGCAAGCATCTCCATCTGTGTTAAGTCCCACTTCCCATCACTCTCAGTGGAAACCCAGGGGCTCAGTTCTGTTGCCTGAACAGAGATGCTTTGGGTATTCCTGCTCCAGGAATCTTAGGAATTCAGCCTCTCAGCTACATACGGAAGTCTCAGGTTTTGAAAGATATCCTAAATGAAGCTAGATGTCTGTGCTTAAGGGCTATCAAACATCTACTTCCAGCTAAAGAACTGTCAAGCTGAAAGGCAGACATCTATGTTAGGGAAACCCAAAGCCAGTTGAGATGAACACACCCAGCTTTGTCACTCTAGATGCTTGGCCAAACTTCTCAGAGTCTAATTATTCTCTGAAGGGGGAACTAGAATTTTGCCAGGAATTTCTCCAGCTTCTCACTTGTTCCCATAGGACTTTGGCCCCTATCATCATCAAGATCAAAATATTGGTTCCAAGATCTTCAGATGTCGTGGACCGAATGAGTTTCAAGGAGTTGTATTTTTTGCTCTCTTTCTGAGATATAACTTGTTTTGTGCTACATGTTGCTTACGGTTTGTTTTGTCATTAGGGAATTTATACTCAGAAGAGAACAGACCCCAAAAAAGTCAAGGAAGAGGTGGTGGATTTTGCACGTTTCAAGTGGCCTTTGCTGTTTTCTCGGTTTTATGAAGCCTTCAAATTCTCGGGTGAGTCAATAAAACACATGCTGGGATTGGTGGGCTGGTCAAAAGTGAAAGGAAGAAGAATTAGGGACAGACAAGACCTAATGGACCATCAGGTGACCTGTTTTGAATACATTGCTTTTTGGTTGCACCCTCATTAGCAATGGCTTAAGCCATGAGTCTGCTGTTATTTCTATTACTAAAAATAACTGATTTTTCTTATCTCGCCCTTCTCTGAAACATTGACTTCTTCTATGTTGTACCCTTAATGAACTGATTGTATGTCTTGCTTTCAATCTAGGCCCAAGCCTACCTAAAAATGATGTAATTGTGGCTGTCAACTGGACAGGAGTGTACTTTGTGGATGAACAGGAACAGGTTCTCTTGGAGCTCTCTTTTCCAGAGATCACAGCTGTGTCAAGCAGCAGGTAAACTTAGCTGATGTTCTACCCCTAAAATAGTCTTTTTCTTGACTTTGCCTTTTGATACCATTGTATTCCCTGTTTATATCTCCAATAAAACCATATCCCAGAGGGGGAAAGCTGCAAGGGCAAAGTTTCACCTTGGCCACCATTAAGGCAGATGAATACACTTTCACTTCCAACAATGCAGAGGATATCCGGGACCTGGTAGTGACATTCCTTGAGGGACTAAGAAAAAGATCCAAGTACGTGGTCACTCTCCAAGATAACCCAAACCCTGGTAAGTAAAAGGTATTGTCCAGTAGCAAATGCATAGGCATATTAATTACTACAAAAGGCTTGCAAAAAAAAAAAAATCATACAAACTAATGGTTGTTTTTCTTGTAGTGGGAGAAGAGTCTGGGTTCCTCAGCTTCCTCAAAGGAGATCTCATAGTTCTTGACCAAGACACGGGAGAACATGTGATGAATTCAGGGTGGGCGAACGGGTTCAATGAACGAACCAAGCAGAAAGGGGATTTCCCAACAGATTCTGTCTACGTCTTGCCTACTGTCACTATGCCTCCCCTGGAGATCGTGGTAAGCTGTCTTACAGAATAGCAATACTTGATGCAAAACCTGAGGAAGTCAGTCTTTCTGAGCAGCTTAGCTCTCAAGTGAGACTTTCTGACAATAACGTGGACCGGTGTGGCTGAGAGATGATGTTTTTTAAAGTACAAGTGATCTGCTGTAATACTATCCTAGCCTTTCTTCTAGTCTCATCACATTGAAAACCATGAGATTATGGCTTGGCATATCCATGAATCCTTTCACGTCTTTCCAGCTGGCACAATTCCTTTTCAGTGTATTTGGGGTTAGAAGAAACCACCACATGCATTCATAGAACAGTAGGTTCCAAAGCACGTTCTCTTCATTAGAAAATGACCCCCACTATGGAAACATTTGTTATTCTTTGTATTGGTGATAAAGAATGGCACAGAGAAATGGCAGTTTACAGTTCTTACTGTCTATTGGCTGAAATTAGTGGGTTATTTTTACTCATTGCCAGTCTCTTCATTTTGTAACTTCTTCCTATATATTGCATCAAGCATATGAGGTGACAGACAACTTTTCATCCCACAGGCACTGGTCACGATGACCCCTGACCAACGACAAGATGTTATCAGAACCTCCCAGATGGCAGTTTCAGACAGTGAAGAGAGAGTGAAGCCATACACCTTGGAGGAATTTTCCTATGATTATTTTAGGTGATTTTTTTCAACCATCTTCAAAAAATACAGGAGTAGAAATCCATCTCCACATAGCTTGGGAATCAGTAATTTTTTGGCTACTGGAAAAGACTGTAACTATTCTATCCTCTTGTATGACTGTACAACAACAGCTTCCAGTTTAGGTCATGGCATGAGTTATAAGTGTTTCACAGACAGGGTTTTATGAATTAGGTGGAGACCTTTTCATCTCAGCTCCAAAGCATATCACAAAGCTGCATGTAGACTGGCCCCAAAACTACCCTTTCTGCTCAGAGGGGCTGGCAGTCCAAAGAGTCAGACCTTGTCCTCTAGGATGTCTATATCCTGATGGGCTTGTTCTACCAGGCAATATTCTTTCATCATTGCTGCCTATCATCTCCCCACTGTTATCATCTTTCCTCTTGTGTTTAGAAGGATTGTTTTTTTCATTAGAAAAGTTTGTTTGGCTATCAGTGCTTAAGTAGTGTTCAAAACAGATTTTTCTGAGCCCTAGAAACATCAAAATGGCTATAGTTTGAGTAGAACTGGGGCTGTATACTTGCTAAAATGTAAATTTCCATTTGGTTTAAGAGTTCATTAGTGAGGTGTTGTAAACAACCTTCCAGGTGAAACACAGGCTACACACAGTCCCTTTCATCTATGTAACCTCTCCATTATAACTTTTCTTTGCCTTTGCCATCAGGCCTCCCCCTAAGCACACCCTGAGCAGAGTTATGATCACCAAGAGCCGTGGGAAGGACAAGCTGTGGTGTTACACCCGGGAGCCCATCAAACAGCCCTTGCTGAAGAAGATCCTGGGTAGCGAGGAGCTGTCCCAAGAAGCTTGCATGGCCTTCATTGATATCCTTTTACTGCCTGGTGCAGCCCTTGGACAACCAGACAACAGGTCTGACAAAGGATGATCAGGCTCTTCAGGGACACAAGTGAAGCCCATAGAAAGCTTTCTGTCCCCTCTTAAGAGGGCTGTGCCACAGACTTGGAGATGGATCTGATTCTGCCATCTGTATTCAAGCATCCTTGAGATCTGAGGTACAGGGAGCAAGTTATTATAGAATCATAGAATCATTAAGGTTAGAAAAGACCACTGAGATCATCTCGTCCAGCCATCAACCCATCCTCACCATGCCCGCTAAACCACTAAACTGTCGAGTCTTTCTGGTACACACTGCTTAGTGGTTAACTCAACAGTTCTGTTTTGGCTTACTTCAACTTTCTAAGATGCATCTGCTGTAAAGGGGGTAGACCTAACCAGTGTGGATGCAAACCAGTCCTCATGACCTCAGGGACAGGGTTTGATACCTGAATATCGCTTCACTTGGCAGAATAAAGACAGCATGGAGATAGGCAGAGTGCAAATGTAGATCCAAACTGTGGAAATAGCCTCTGTATTTCGATGGGCTTTTCCCTAGGATCCAGACTTTATAGTTTGAACAGTTCTATTGGTATAAGCCTGGTACTAATGCTACTACCATTACTGCTACTATCACAGCCACTTCTGCAGTCAAGTGTAGGAAATCTTCTACCACATCATCAACAGAAGGGGTTCTTCAAACCTCCCGGTTAGCTAATCTTTAACTCCTGCCTCTCACCAGTGCTAAAGTATATGGGTGACTACCCATCCAAAAGGACCCGCTCAGTCAATGAGCTGACAGACCAAATATTTGAAGGTGCCTTGAAAGCCGAGCCTCTGAAGGATGAAATCTACTGCCAGACCCTGAAACAGCTCACTGACAACCACATCAAGTAAGAGTTGTCTGTTTCGCTTGTCCCAGAGACGCTAGCCTGTGTTGGGCAAAGCATGTCTGGAGCATTTTTCCTCCCTTCTAGTGCTTCCATGCCATGAGTTACTTTTTCTGCTCTGTATCTCCCCTAATTTAGGTACAGTGAAGAGAAAGGCTGGGAGCTGCTGTGGTTGTGCACAGGCCTTTTCCCTCCAAGTAACATCCTCTTGCCCCATGTCCAGAGGTTTCTTCAGTCCCGGAAGCATCACCCATTGGCAGCAGACTGCATCCAGAGACTCCAGAAAGCCCTAAGGTACAACACCAAAACACCTCCTAATCCCAGCCATGTCACAGCATCCAAACATGCATGAGAAACAATAAGTAGGAGATAGATATCTTGGTGATTGAGGGACAGTGAAATCTCACAGCCTCTCTCTTCATTCAACCAAGACTAATTAAAAGTATGTCTGGCAGAGGATGTTGCTTATTCCTCCTCCTGTTTTGCAGGAATGGGTCCAGAAAGTACCCTCCCCATCTTGTAGAAGTGGAAGCCATCCAACACAAAACCACCCAAATTTTCCACAAGGTTTACTTTCCTGATGATACTGATGAGGTAAGTGGGATAGAAGGAAATTCTTAATTTTTGTCAGGATGACTGTCCAAATTCTTACTAAAATCTCAGAAGAGATTTACTCTAATGCAGAAATATTCAGCCTTCCCACAAGTGTCTGAACCAGAGCAGTGTCAGGAAAACCCATTCTTACCAGGATAGGACACTGGAGCTTAGGGGTCCAACTTCCTACAGTTCACCTTTTCAAGACATAGGTGCAGAGTTGGCTCTCGCTGGGGATTTTATAATACGATCTCATCAGGAGGGGAACATGATGTGTTCATCTCCGTCCTCTTTCTCAGTGGTTCACAAACTTTGGCCATCAGTTATTTAGAACCTAGACTAGACTATACAGTCCACCAAGCTGTGCCTAGCTAGGCACTCTGCTGGAGCTCTCAGTGACAGAACAGGAGCTGGCAAGCAAGAAAATGCAATTATTCCTCATTCTTCTGATCTGAGATGACACAGAAATCATGATAGCTGCACTCAGTAACCTCTCATTAAGCATCTTACACACAAATAAGGCAGGTAGTGATATTGTTGCTGGAAGCAGATACTCATCTTCTTGATGATACTGCTGTCTCATGTTACTGACTGGTATTCCAGTAAGGCTTGCTCTCTTCCATCATGCCCTTAGGTACACCTAAATCCTTGCATTTCCAAAGGAGTTCATGTGAAAAACAGTTCATATCCATGGAAGGATGTGAACAGTAGCTATGTATGCCCATGTTTGTCTGTTACAGGGATTTTAAGATATCTACTGGGACTTCCCATCACTCTCTCTGAATTTTTTGGGTTTTTTTGTATGGCCAGTAACAAGCATGACACTGTTTTATACATGTACATTTGTGTGAGAGCCAGGAGAAGGAGGTAGAGAGAACTTCTGCACTTGGATGCGGTCCCTTTGACCATGGAAGTCATCCAAGTGAGCTGACAAAGCCTTGTCACTGTGGTACAACATGCATCTTTCTCAGCCTCATAAGATGTAGAACATGGGTCCTGGTGGTTCAGGCTAACAAGGTCATGCATGTGGTGGGTAGAAGTCTAAATTCTTTGAACAGCTGTGAAATGAAGCTCCTTAAGTGGTCAGAGAAAACCAAGTCACTGAAAATTCTAAGACTAAGTGGAAAATGGAGAGATATCATCAGTGAAGAAGCAACTGGGACAGATCAGCCTGGAGGTCTGTCTCTCCTGTAGACAAATAGGTCTGAGATGTTTCAAATGGATCAGAAAAAACCTCTTGCATTACCTTGGAAGCCCTACAGAAGTCAACACAGAGTATAGATGTAGTATCCTGAATCACAGCATTTCACCAATAGTATGTCTGAACTTCTACAAATGTACCTTCCCATGTGCGGAGCCACAGTCCACAAAGTCACTGTTTTCATTGATGGTATGTGCCTAAATCTCTTCATGCATCTAGAGTTCCTCAAAGAGAGCGTAAAACAGAAATTAATCTTGAGGTAGCAATGATGATGTTCTTCCTTTCTTTGTAGGCATTTGAGGTGGAGTCCAGCACAAAAGCAAAGGATTTCTGCCAGAACATTTCCAACAGACTGCTCCTAAAGTCCTCTGAAGGCTTCAGCCTCTTTGTCAAGATCTCTGACAAGGTGAGTGACCCACACTCACCTTGTGGTAGTGTCAAGCACTCAGTGCTTCATTTCCAGAGACTCAGTAGGTGTGCATTGCTGGAGCCAGAGCTATAAAATAGGTTGCTCAGAGATGTGGTGTTGGAAGTCTTGTCCTTGGATACATGTAAGGTCAGGCTGGACCAGGCTCTGAGCAAGCTGGTCTAGCTTGTGCATGTACCTGTTCATTGCAGAAGGGTTGATCTAGATGACCTTTAATGGCCCCTTCCAACTCTGTAGCCCCACAGATAAGATTAATTCCTCTGCAAGCAGTGCAGCATTTCTAAGTCAGATCTAACCAGCTGCAAGTGAGATTTGCAATGTTATAGCCATGGTTACAGCAATCATCCTAAAAGGGAAAGGTCTCCTGTGTTGAGAACAGGTGGCCTTAATACCTGATAACACTGCAGTGTCCTTGCTGATTTAGGGATCCAAATATTACCATTCTATGTGCAGGATCTCAGAGAGGAAAGAGGTAGAAAACCCAAGCTTGTTGTTGAGATGAGTTCATAAAAGATTAAATTAGGTGTTAGGGGGAAATTTTTCACAGAGAGGGCAGTGGAGGCACTGGCACAGGCTGCTCAGAGAGCTGTGGTGCCCCATTCCTTGAGGTCCTCAAGGCCAGGTTGGATGAGGCCCTGAGCAGCCTGAGCTGGTGGGGGGCAACCAGCTCACAGCAGAGGGTTCAAACTAGATGAACTTTGAAGTCCTTCCCAACTCAACTCTATGATTCTGTGACCAAGGACTAAGAAAAATGTGCAAGCGTAGAGCTGCATTGGGGAACTGGAATAAATCTGTGGAGATAGTCATCATGGAGGGAAATTCATTGCTCCAGGGAAACAGGAAGCCACAATAAGGAGTAATGGGGGAAATTGGAGTGGTGGCTTTCTGACATCAACAGTCTGTAGTCCAGTTAGACTTAACTGAGACAAAGCAGTGAGCAACAACCACAGGAGGTGGGGCAGTGAGCAGCCCTACCTATGGCTTCTTGCTGCTTACTTGGTCTTCATAACCGTGTACTGTGCCCACAGGTCATAAGTGTGCCTGAGGGAGATTTCTTCTTTGACTTTGTGAGACACCTGACGGACTGGATAAAGAAAGCAAGACCGGCAAAAGATGGTAACAGTGTCTTTTCTCCATTGTGGGTCACACACAGTCCAACTTGAGCCCTCTAGTCCTTTCAAAGGAGGCTGACTGCCATTTGCCACATCCATTGGGCTGTCGCTGTGGCTGTGCTGACCCTGGGGACATCACCTGGGAGATGAGAAAGGATATGGTCTGTCTGGTGTTCACAGCATTGTTCTGATATCTGCTCCCTGCTTCCTTTGTGCAGGTATAGTGCCTTCCCTCACCTACCAAGTGTTCTTCATGAAAAAACTGTGGACCAACACAACGCCTGGAAAGGATTCAATGGCAGATTCAATCTTCCACTATTATCAGGTACTCTGGAAATCTGAAATAGCAGTGGAGACTTTGGGAGGTTTTAAGAATGGAATTGAAAGACTGTTTATGTGCAGATGAAGGCTTGCATTAAACAGAACAAAATTCTGCTTGAAACAGAGAGCTACAAAGAGCAGCTAGGTTGCACAGCAAGGAGTGGCCTTCATGCATTTTAGGTAACCCCTTCAGCTAGGAATTATGCCAGATATTCTTGAGCAAGTAGCAAGAAGTGGGAGAGTATGTCTTGCTAGCAGCCTCAGCAGGGAGGCCAAATTCAGAAGCACTCTGAAGATTGTCTGCTCTTCCATTCTTGGAGATGAGCCATGATGGCCCCAAAAGCCATTCAAGAAGCTGCAGCTTTTAGGCACTTGCTTCTTCTGAGAAGAAAGAGACACCTGCATGTCACAAAGCTCTCTCGTAAACAAATGCAAACACACGTGTGTTCCCTGTGTTCCTGCCTTGATAAAGCAATTATCCCAATATGACCATATCCCCTAATGCTTTAGTAGTTGCTTATTATATAACAATTTTTCAGACATCTGGTGGATTTCCAGGGACATGGAGGGTGAACAAGACTATAGATACACACATGTTATCTAAAAAAAGGACCTCCCTCTGCTATATAACAGAAGGCTTTTTTAGATCAGAGGTCTTTAGACAACCTCCATTTACCAGCAGAGAACGAAGGTCTGGGGTCACCCTCTCCATCCCTGAATTGCTGTCTCTCCTACACAGGAGTTACCAAAGTATCTACGTGGTTACCACAAGTGTACACGGGAAGAAGTCCTGCAGCTGGCAGCTCTCATCTATCGAGTGAAATTTGAGGATGACAAGTCCTATTTTCCCAGCATCCCTAAGCTCCTGAAGGAATTGGTGCCTCAGGACCTCGTCCGGCAGCTCTCTCCAGACGACTGGAAACGGGTAAAACAGCAGCTTTATTCACATGTCAGTCTAGGCTTGGGGAAGCCCACCATCTTGTGTCACTTGTCTGATGCTCAGCATTAAAGTGGTGTTGCCAGAATGAGTGACCTGTGCTCCTTCTTAAGCCTTAGCAGAGCACGGCTCCCCATCAGCACCAAGAGGAGGAATTGTACATGTTTGTTTGGATGGGCAAGTCTAGAGCATAGAAGAATATAGATGTCTCACTGCCAAGAAATAGTCTTATAAGTTTTTTCTCTTTCCTAGGATTTGAACTCAGCCATGTACCTAACCAACAATTTGTTGGTTTCTTCAGTAGAAAGTTCCTCAGTCCCCTCTGCTTCATAAATTAGAGATCAAAACTTACAGTCCCTACAATAGAGTTACCAGCATGGCTCATCAAAGAAAGGAGGACCTACCTTGGTTCCAGGTTTTGCTCCAGTGACCATCCAGTGGAAGCATTCATTGGTGCAGAGACTGGAATCAACACCTATATAACTTCTCTAGCTATCTTCTTAGTGGCTGTCCCAAAACTTGACAAAAAAAACAAACAAACAAAAAAAAAACACTCTGCAGGCTAGAATTTAGTGCAGAGAGAACTGTTTGTAGGTTTACCATACACTGTGGTTTGTTAATGAATCTCAATGAAAGCCAAATTACTGTGTGAAGCAGTTATGGTTTCTGGTAGGATAGTCCATCTTTGTGGCATGATGCTCCTTCCCTGGAGAAATCCATGGTACTAGACAATGCAAAGCCTCCAGCTCTACTGTCTTCTCTTTTGCAGTCCATTGTGGCATACTACAATAAGCATGCAGGCAAAACAAGAGAAGAAGCCAAGCTTGCCTTCCTAAAGATTATCTTCAAGTGGCCTACATTTGGATCAGCATTCTTTGAAGTGAAGGTACTTGCCCTTCTTGGAGCTTTCCTGGCAGCTTTTGGCCAAGTTCAGAAGTTCCATATCATGGGTGGGTTCCAGGCATCGGGGTTGTCCCAGTATCTGGGCTGAACTGGACTGGGACTACTCCAGTGAGACAGGGAAAGAATATGAGATTCTCCATCAGTAAAGGGCTGATTGTAGCTGCCCTATCTCTTTACAAGAGATACTGAGACACTGTAGAGCACCGTTGTATTTCAGTCATCTTTGGGTCTGTCCTCACACCTGTACAGCTGAAGAGGCAAGAGCCATTTGTTTTGTGAAGGGAAAAGGGAATATGCAGTTTTCCACATGATGTGTCTGCACACACCATGGACCAAATCTGGGAGTACATCCCATGCTGGCACAGGGCTGGAAGAAGTGTATATCAACACTAATTAAACTGAAAGTAAAGATCAGAAAAGGACAGAACAGTGTAGTATTGGCCAAAGGGTTCACAGCAGCAGTCAAGAGGAGGAGCAGAGTCCCAGACAAAGGGACTGGGTAGAAGATAATAAGTCTGGGGGTTTGCCACCCTGCCCCAGCTCTTCCTTTTCTATGGTGGGATAGCTTTGGAAGATGTCAAAGAGGAGCAAGGTACTTCATACTCTCTGTAGCTCACGCAATTATCAGGTACATGGGAGATCTGTAATTATGACAGCCCAGACTATTACCAATACCTTAAAGGTTTCTATGTTTATCTTTAAATCATTAACTGGATAGCAGTTAATGAGCCAGCAGATGCTGGCAGGAGAAGACAGACAGTGAGGAAAAAGGAAATGATTTTGCATGTCGCTTCCCCTGATCAGCTCATCTCATTTCCAACAGCAAACTACAGAGCCAAATTATCCAGAAATCCTTCTAATTGCCATCAATAAACACGGAGTCAGCCTCATCGATCCCAAAACCAAGGTAAGACTGAGGTCTTCAACAGATGTCCTTGAGCCAACAGCCCAAAGGCTGTGTTATTTAGACATACAGGCGTTCTCATTAAGCCTAGTTTGAACAACTGAATAGCCAGAAAAGATCCTGGAGAAGAAAAATTGACAGCAACAACTCTTTGCGCCCTGTAAATGGAGAATGCATGTACTCCTTCCTTAATCTTTTCACAGGCATTAGGACTGGAGCTGGAGTACATGAGCTCCTACTAGGTACTTCCACCAGCCACATGGTTTTCCCAGAACAGCCATCCTCCACAAGCACTGGAGGATCCAGAGTCTTGCATTTCACTGCTGTTCCTATGAGGCCATGGTAGTCTCATTTCAACAGACATCCTTAGTCTGCTTTGAAGGAAAGAAAACAGGGACGTGGAAGGTCCCCATGCCCTTCATAAAAGTTGAGGCTCTTGTATGTTGACTGTCAGCTTTGTGTTCCCACCAGGATATTCTCATCACTCATCCCTTCACCAAGATCTCCAACTGGAGCAGTGGCAACACGTACTTCCATATAACGATTGGCAACCTGGTGAGGGGAAGCAAGCTGCTCTGCGAGACATCCCTGGTAAGGAGGATTAAAGATTATGGCACACACTTAGAGCAAATTCTGACGTTGGCAGGCCAAAATTAAATGCTTCCAGCGAGCTGTGTCTCAGAGATTATCTGAGTTGCAGGTGATCTTGTAAATGAGCCCCCACAGTTGTTTGTTTCTTTTGGATTTCAGCACTGTAAGGTTATTATCTCCATAACAGCTTTTTTTAAATGTGGGTTAGACATCAGGTATTGGGATGTGTCAGGTATGTAAGGTCTCACCTCTGCCTATGCATCCATGCAAGGTTTCACCAGGGCTCTCATTGGGTTCATCATCCAAGTTACAGGCAAGCCTGAGGTGCTTGGGACGTTGCCACCCCATGAGCATGGGATTCTTCCCCATGCCATTAGAGTGAAAAGCATAACAAATTATAATGTAACAGCCTTCCCAGGGAGGTGGTGGAGTCACCATCCCTGGAAGTGTTCAAGAGCCATGGAGACGTGGCTCTGAGGGACGTGGTTAGTGAGCATGGTGGGGATGGATTGGGTTGGACAAGATGGTCTCAGTGGTCTTTTCCAACTTTTATGATTCTGTGGAAGCAGATGTGGGCTCAAGGGGTGTATTTTTACAAAGGTCTTTTGTCAATCTTGTCCCTACTAACAGTCATAATAACAACAACAACAAACTGCTTAGCAAATCTTAAACCCAAAGAATGAAGGATAAAAATTCCTGCCAGGTTTATTGTTATTAACTTTGGACATCCTGTTTATCATTGCCCATTTGAAAATCTACTCCATTTCCAAAGCTCTGAACATCAGTAGCATCCTGAGAGAGTTTCACACTGCAAATTGTTTGGCCTTTCATCCTGGTGTCAGGGTCATGACACCCAAGAATGGTGGAAAAAGGGGAAAAAAAGAGGGGAAAATAGACCCAGACACATGTAAATCTATAATGTGTAGCAAGTGTGTTGATAAGGAATAAGCCAGAGATTAAGTTTTGCTATAAGGACATGTAAGAACTTCACTCTCTTCACCAGGGCTACAAGATGGATGATCTTCTGACCTCATACATCAGCCAGATGCTAACAGCCATGAGCAAGCAGAGGAGTGCAAAGGGTAGCAAGTGAACTGCACGAAGCCACTGGCACGTGGTCATGGGGCTAATTCACCAGCTGAGGGCTGTGGGATACCCATGCAGCTGGGGGAGAACCTTTGCCTCCCAGATGTGGAAGATGAGCCGAACACCATCAGGAAGTTCACTGGACTCTGACCTTGAGGGCTCCAATCCCACCACCCCTTCCAGCGAAGACGATTATCTCTGACCTCCCATCCTCCCTCCCCACCCAGCCTACACCTGAACCTCAAAGAATTCCAGAGGACAACACTGCTCTCAGACAATGACTTGGGCAAAGAGACTCTGGCAGGATGTTTGCCCTGAACCCAATGGCTGGCATCACAAAGGCTCTGGGAAGAGGGTTTGTGTGTTTGTGCGTGTGTGTGTGGCTTGGCTTGGTTTGGTTTGGTTTGTGTTGTGGTTTTTTTTAAGTGATGAGACAACAGTCGGGATGCTAACGCCTTTTGGTGAGCTCGTGGACATTTTAGGTTTGAAGACAAGTAGCAGAGACCCAGTCCATCCTGGAAAGGTGTCCAATGAACACCACAGGGCTTGTTTTTTGACATTAAAAAAGAATGCACTTGCACTGTGTTCTCAAGGACAGAAAGAGAAAGCAGGCTGGGAGGAGCACATTTTAACTAGGAATCAGAATAAACAAACCACTGATTGAACATGTTAGAATATTAAAGTGCTGTCTGTGCAATGCTGGAAATATTTAACGAATGAATTTTGAAGTTTTGTTTCTTCCTCTATTTATTTTTTAAAACATTAAAAAGAAAGAGATCTTGCATTTTGTGCTGATATCTGGACAATGCCTTGGGGCTGAGGGCGACCTGCAGGACAATCCCTCACCCAAGGATTCCCCTGGAAACATGACTGCCAGCAACTAAGGCACATCTGTCCCAATTAAGGGCTTAGCTGGAAGTGAAGCATGGAAGGTGAATTACCTCCTTTTGCCTCATGTTCAGACACATTAACCCTGGGAGGATCTTTTCCACAAGCTTCAATATGGATGCGGGATTTTGGAGTTCCCACTCTTGGAAGAATATGGCCAAGCCCATGTCCAGAAAGGATTCTGACCTTAACAGGGACTTGGACATCAACATTGGAAACAGCTAATGATTAGCTAATGATTTTGTTGTGCTTTTGTGTGTGTCACTGTATAAAATGGCTCTCTACCAGCCCCAGCTGGAGCCTGAACCGCTTACAGGCAGGGCAGGCCCTTGGTCTCAGTGGGCTTTTCTCTGCCTTTGGTTGGCCAAACTCATCTGCTGGGTGCTTGTCTCATCTTCCACCCAGCAGCATGCGGAGTGTGGAGCGGCTGGACCAGAGATGGGACCTGCCAGCAGAGAGGAGGCTAACCTACACTGTGTCTGGGAGAATAGAGGGGAAGGAGCACAGGGTGCCTTTCCAAAATCCAGGCTTCAAAGGATCAGGTGCCTGGGCACATGGTATCAGGAGCTATGAGAAGTGTCCACCAAGATCTGATGCTGTTGTCACTAATGCTGAGTGGCTCCCAGTAGATGTGGGAGAACTGTCTTGGTCCTGTGCACTGGGCTGAGCTCAGCTGCACTCACAGAAGTCGATACTGTGTGGTACCATATGTTGCTGGAACTCAGCTGGGCTCAGTTCCTCAACACCATGGCACTGCTTGTTGAACCACAAGGACAACAGCATGTGGCTGGGATGCAGCAGTGGCACTGGACCTCGGTTTCTCCACCAAAGCAAACACAGTGCTGCGCGGAGACATTCACCCACTGGACAGAGCTGCCACAAGATCTCATTCCTCCACCCCCTCCCTGCCTATGGTACTTTTTTGATGGGATCATGGCAGCACCAGGTAAGCCTGCACTGGGACCCTTGTTGTCTCCCCAGTGAACGTCTCCAATGCTCCTCCTCCCTCCCTAGCTGCCATGATCTGGCTGACCCAGGGATCCCACCCACTCCTAGACAAGCTCCCATCATCCTTACCACCACCACCACCACAAGTTTCTTGAGTTTCCAGCCATCCTTGCCTCTCCCAACAAGCTCAGTACACGTCGTAGAAATGTTTTTCAGTGCTGTCCTGGGGAGCTTTCCCTCACAAAATTCCCTCGTCCCCTCATTCACAGCTCTGTTGGCCTCCCATACACCCTATCATTTTGGGGGTGCTGGGACTCTGTGTGTGTGTGCCTGTGTGTCATATGTATTAGCATCTGCTGGCCTCTTTGTATTCACAACGAGCAATGTAACATGCGAAAACATATGTCCAAGTGAAATACTCTAATTAAAAGGCATAAAGTGACTTGTGGGAGGCTGTTCTGCACTCTGCAGTTGTGTTATCTCCAGGGGTGGAAGAGTGGGATCAGGGCTCTCCCTCATTAGGGAGAGGACTTCTCTTTATGTAGTGGGACTCCTGGTGAGAATGTCCAGTGATGGGGAGCATATCATCAGTGTGCCTTGGCGCTTAAGGACATCATTTAAGGAGCATGGTAGTGATGGGCTGACAATTGGACTTGATCATCTTGGAGGTCTTTTTCAACCATTATGGTTGTATGATTTTATGATAAGTAAGTGAAATCTTCTCTTTATGGGCAAAACCCACTGGAACTTTGAGAGTTTCCATTGTTCATCCTTGAAGACAAGGCCTGGCTCCTCCACAAAGGCAAATTTTGAGCTGAATCTCTGGATATAGGAAGTGCTGGATCAAGAGAACAGGAGGTAATGACCTTAAGTTGCACCAGGAGAGCTTCAAGTTGGATATTAGGAAAAATATCAGAGTGGTAATGCACTGGCACAGGCTGCCCAGGGTGGTAAAGTCACCATCCTTGGAGATGATTATGGAGATGTGGCACTGAGTGACATGTTTAGTGGGCATGGTGAGCGTGGGGTGGGGTTGGACTTGGTGATCTTAAGAGGTCTTTTCCAACCATAATGACTTTATGATTGCATGAAAAGTTTTTGTGCAGAATTCAGACCACCAGCCACATGCTTAATGGTGTTACCAGAACCTGCTGTCTGGGAGACCACTGAGGAGACCACAACAGTCAAGAGACCACAGCCTGTCCCAACCACATCCCTCACCTGGAGGACTCCATGGAGCACACCTTCACCCAGTCCAAACACTTACTTTCAGCTTTCATTTTTCTGCTCATGCATCTGCACATGGGCAGTACCCACAAAAGCTGTGAACCAGCTATGGGTGCAGAGTATGAGGAGGGGATTTAACACCATCATTAGCATCCTCCGCATGCTCTGCAGATCTGGAGCTGCTCTACCAGCAATCCTTCAGCCCTCTTCAGAGGAAGCTACTGCCTTTTTGCATTTCTAGCCTCCAAAATACTTGAAAATTTCAAACTTTGAAAGGTTCAGCACTTCTCAGCAGTGTTAAGTTTGAAACCTAGCACTTCCCTTTCACATTTCACTTGTGATATAGGTTTATTTAGCAAAAACTTTCTGCTGAATGAGGCTTATATATGAGAAGATGACTGTGGTAAAGATTACTATGTTCTTCCCCTTTCCTTGTCTGCTGGAGTAAGAATAAAAGAGGATAGGAGAGCCAAAATGTATTTAAAGTTGCACTTGCAATTTACAAAATAATAACAATTGTTAAAAAGTGTTCTTATTAACTGTTCAAGTAGAAATTTATGGCTTAAACCTGGGAGATGCTCAGCTCTCCTTTGCAGAGCAGTGTATTGTTTTCCTTCCCCGTGTGCCAGAAGCCGCTGGGAGAAATGAGAACTGAAATAAATCCCAGGATGCGGAGCAGGTATAGAGATCTTCCACGAGGGAAAAGAAAACAGTACGTTTGGTGGAACCAGTTCACATGCAACAAAATGAAGAAAAGTGTTGTGATCTTGGTCGTAGTCCTGGTAATTACTTGGCCAAGGCACCAAAACTCCTTTTGCATTCATAGGGAATACTCCTTCACTGAAAGTCAGGGTGAGGAGGCTGTCCCATTTGGACTAATAGAAGGACTAGAGGAAGGAAAAGAAAAACCTAAGTTACAGACCCTGCTGAACCATCCGGCAGCACTTGACCATCATGGTGGGGCTGGTGTGCTCTTGGGCTGGAGAAGACCTGCGAGGAGGAAGGGACTATGGGGACTGGGGAAACAAGGGCAGCCAAGGACAAGGAGGACCAGAGGGTGCTCAGGATGATTACCCTTTGAGATGCCAAATGTCTCAAAGGGAAACAGTGGCTACTACATGGGTAATGCTAGGGAGGTTTAACCATCTCACTGGGGTGCACAGCTCACAGCTGCAACCCCATGTGTGCTCCTCTTCACCCTTGGGATCCCTGCCAGGGATGAGATGATGAGGAAGGCAGAGGGAGAACTCAAGTGTTCATCTCCATCAGGACCATGATGGCAAATGGCTCCTTCTTGTCAGGAGCCCATTGGCCCCTCTTAGCAGGCTGGATTTGCACGGCAGGAAGAGTCATCAAGAGATGCTCCAATCTCCAGATCTCGGTGAGATGGCAGCTCTGCATCCTCCCTGCCCACATCAGGCCACGACAGTTGGCATGTTGCTAAGCTCTGGAAAAGAGGGCACACAGTAAGCTATCGAAATACTGAAATACCAAGACAGTTTGGTCCTAAATGCTTGCAGACAAGGTTGGGTCATTTTGTCTGCTTCTTTGGTTCAGAAACCTGGAGCATGGAAGCATTTCAGAGGTGCCCAGAAATGTGGTGGATGCCCTGCCCCTCGAGACTTTCAAGGTGAGGCTGAATCAGGCTCTGGGCAACCTGATCTAGCTGTGCATGTTCCTGTTCATTGCAGGGGAGTTGGACTACATGACCTTCAAAGGTCCCTTCCAACTCCAAGGATTCCATGATCTCCAAAACATACTGTTAATGCATATTATAGAATATAGCATCAGATATATATTAGATGTTTGCAGATAGTGATAAGATGCATCTTGACCTCCTTTCTCATTGCATAAATCCATCTCTTAAACACCCCAAGCTCCAGCCCTGACCAGGTTGGTGGCCCCAGGGGGCTCAGTCCTGTCTGAGTACCACCACCAACCCATCAGTTATGCTCCACCAATCACCAATCAGATCCCAAGCAGGATCCAACTCCTGCCCCTCCTCACCCACTCACCTGTCCTGAACTTGTTGTATGTGCCACTCTCCAGCATCGGGTCACCTTCGTGGGCACAGCAGGAGAAGCTCCGCTCTCGCCACCTGCAAGGGGCAAAGTGCCTGAGTCAGCTCCCTGTAGCCCTGGGCACCTTATTCTCCTTCGTTAGGGCTGGAACTGCCCAGGTATTTGGGGGTTTGCTCAGGTCTTTAGTGAGAAGGGAGACTGGTGCATGCCTGTGATGCTTAAGTATCCACACTTCACATGAGCAATAGCATTCTGAGGGCAACTTTGTGACTAAGCCCTGCAGTCTTTATTTTGCAGCCACTGGTTCCTAAGCAGACAAAGACATTTAAAATGTGTGAGCTTGATGGACTCGTGAACCTGATAAACCAGATCACATAGGCTCCCCAGGCACAGCTGATGGCCCTGTGCTCCCAGAAGAAATGGGAATGCCCTTCCTACAATGGTAGCCCAGAAGAGGCTTCTTGGATGGATCAGAACCATCTGCAGGGTCCTGGGAAATGCAAAGACGACATGGAGAAGCACATGGAGGCGAGCCTGGAGGAGATGGGGATGGGAAGATCTGGAGATGGTAATAATGTATTGCATGGGTGTGGTCATTGCAAGCCATTTGCTGCAACCTGCAGCCTTGGGAGCAAAGTGAAAGATGCTACAGCAGGACTTGGGTCAGGATTGCAGGAAGCAGAGCAGGGTGAGTGGTTTCTGATCCAACCATGCTGCATCCAGCACCCTGATCCAAGTTTTCCCAATAATCAAACATAGATAAAGTCATGGAGATCACAAAAGGAAAGAAAACACAGTGCTTGGCACACTCAGGTGTTTCCAGCTGGGAGGATGGATTTCCTCATTGACTTTGACATGTGTAGACAGAGAGACATGGGGTGCACAAATATTAACAGTAAGAGCTTTCCACCTCATGCCTAAACTCCTAATATCTAAACTCCCAATCTAAATAGTAAGAATAGAAAAATCAATTCCTTTTCCAATCCATCAGCTTTGAAAACTTATTTCTGTTGCTACTCTAAACCCACCACATCTATATTGAATCCTTCAGGTAGGTGAAGCCTGAGTTGCCAAAAGGAAAGAAAAACAGGAAAGGAAGCAGGAGAGGTTTTTGGAGATTATCAGGGCACTTTTTTTTTTTTTTTTTTTAATAATAATAATTCTTGAAGAAGAGCAGTTTTAACCCTTCAGGACATTGTAAGCATCCCACCATTCCTCTACCAAGGGCAACAGATCAGGTTAGAAGGCAGTGGAGCCAGGAATTGGACACAGTGATCCTTATGGGTCCCTTCCAGCTCAGGATATTCAATGATTCTATGTAGAATAATAACTGTGAAGTAAGTAAGTCAGTTGTTACCAGTGCAGAGCAAAGATGAGCGAGATGAGAAGAACTGAGGCCAGGTCTGTCAGGATCCACATGATGTTGTACTGCTGTGGTGTCTGGAAGAGAACAACAGAGAATATGATGTCCAACACCACAGATACTGAAGCATGCAAAAAGCTGCTCGAGCTCCTTCTTACTGCTTGGCCATGCCAATTCAGCTACCTCATATGCATGTGAATTTAAACATCCTTCAATGTAAATGTTTAAAGCATTTGGAAGCATTTTGAAGTGGTCACCTGCCATTGGATGTAGGTGCCAAGCCATCATCCTTTGTAAAAATGGATCTGTTGGGTGTGCAAGGAGATCGGCTTGCATTGCAGTGAATACAGCAGAGACTCCTTGTTTATCCCTACAACGTTAATGTCAATTGATGGCATCTGGTTTCCCCTGCAAAACTGTCCTTGAGTGAAAACCGCTGAAGGGCTGGGGTGGCTCATGCTTTAAGTCTAGGATTTGTCCTCAGTCTGGACCTCACCCACCCTCAGAAGGGATGAAAATGATTTAGTTTTCTGGATGCGAGATGGGAACATTTCAAAATCTACTTCGAGAGTGTGAAACCAGTTATTCCAAGTGGTAACCTTTATGATGCAAGGACTGTGGTGAGAACATGGCACTCCTCAGCCCTACAGAGGCAGAGTAGAGGATGGACAAGCAACATGAAAAGCTCCTCCCAGCAAGGAAGGGTTGCCTCTATGCTTTTTTCCCTTTGGCTTGTGGCATCTGACCAAGTTTGTAAAGGAATGCAGGAGTTTCTGGTCATTAGGAACTCCTGACTGCAGTATGGTTCTTTAGAATCTCAGAAATTGAAACTGTCGTGCAGTAACCACATGTGCCCTCAAAGCCCCCTTCCTTTGTCTTTACACAAGTCTCACTAGGACTTGCTTTCCTTCATTTCCGACACAGGCATGAAGCCCTACCAACCAGAGTGCTTTTCTAAGGGCCAAGATAAAACAGGCGTTGGGGATGGTGATATCTGCAGTGGCTTACAAGAACCAGACTCATGTTCAGCCTCCTTTATCCATAAATGAATTGGCCCTCAATCTCTAATGGTAACCATGAACATCCTATCCCCATTTTGTACCCCAGGAACAAGGGAGCACTACTGCTTACCATGAGAAAGAGTGGCTGGTTAAGGTTCTTCAGCATGTGGACAGCATTTGTGGTCACAGAGTGTGCCCCGGAGCACCAGGCCAGGGAGAAGAGCCAGGGCTCATTGATCACATAGAAATTGGTGGTGATGTTTGCCTCAGCATATTTCCTTTAAAAGATGAAGAGGCAATTGCCTTCATTAAGAAAAGCGAGGAGGTTAGTACTTCCCTTGGGCTGAATCAAGGAAAAATGGCAAATCTGTATAGGAAAGATTTGCTTTAGGACCTAAATAAGGAGCAAACAGGAAGCCCAACCAGCCAATTTGATAACAATTGACTAATACAGAGTACCTGTTCTGCTGCAGGCAAATGCAATTCATGTCTAAAAGAGTAAAACTTTGTTTATCCCTCTGGCATATTAATCAGTCATAGAACCATAGAATGACTGGGGTTGGAAGGGACATTAAAGCCCATTCAGTTCCAACCCCCTACCATGGACAGGGACACATCCCATAGACTGGGTTGTCCAAAGCCCCATCCAACCTGGTCACCTCAACACTTCCAGGGATGGGGATTTTAAATCCTGCTGTTTCCTAGGATTTAAAATTCTGGGGAAGATATCATTAAGAAAACATGAATATTATTAATATCCAAAGGGTTTGATTTTTGCTTTTAATTATTTTTATTAAAATGTCAGTATTTTCAGAAGTAGGATAGAAAGTCCTATTTACAAAAGGAGAGTTGGACAAGTCAGATATTTAGTGTGGGCTTTTAAGGCTTGTTTTGTTTTGTTTTTTTTCTTTTGTCCTTTTTTTTTTTTTTTTAATGGAATAGAACCATTTTGGAGACTTCTGCAATAAATGTGTAGCCTTTCATTGGACAGATTACACTGCTGGTGTATCACAAGCAGCAGAGCACTGGTAGCTACGTTGACATGAAATTAAGGCTCCAAAACACCATCTGTGAAAGGGTGATGGTTTCTCACCACAGCATCACGCATTCACACAGATGTTTGTGGAGGCCATAGGAGGTTTAATAGTTGTTTGTTCTCCATAGTTCAGTGTTAGAGATGCTGGGGATGGTACGTGTAAAAGGACAAGAAATCAGAAGACACTTGAGTTCTACCCAGAAGGTCCCCAGATCCTTCGAGGTGTTCAAGAAACACGTAGAGGTATTTAAGGGACATGCTTTAGTGGGCAATATTGGTGATAGGGGGACAGCTGGACTAGATAATCTTAGAGGTCTTTTCCAACCTTAATGATACTATGATTCTATGATTTTATGACCCTGGTTGATTAAATATGGACTTGGACTTGGGTAGGGAGGGGACTGGGGTCCAATTATGCCACCTCTTGGCCATAATCAGGGTCAGCAGGGGGAGCGAATTAAAGCCCTTACCCTCCAAAATGCAATAGGGATGGCTGCTTACCCCCAAGGAGCCCTTTCTAAAATGCTATCGATCCCAGAGTTGGTCACTGGAGGGAGACATTGCCACACACACGAGGCAAACGTTCTCTAGTCAGCCTGCTGACTGCGCTTGGGGCTGAAACTGCAACCTACCGAATATCTTCACTGGACATTTCAGTGTAGGCCAGGTTGAGTTTGGCAATATTGTCCATCAACAGATCTTCAACTGGGGCCTTACTGCCCATGGTCTGCTGGAAGCCAGGAGCAACAGACTGAACAAAGGACCTCATGTCATTCTCCAGCCACAGGACCTGCAAACAACAAGAGGAATTGTGAATTCACAGTGAACTAACCAGTAATGGCCATGCCCTTCACTGAAATCTGGTACAGATAAGGTCTGGAGGGGCTTAACCCAGCCTGTCAAATAACGTATTTCTTGCAATGATCAAAGAACATTTATTTGCTGGGTTTAAACTTGCTTCTTGACGAAAGTCATTTTCATCAAGAAGTCGGTCTTCAGTGTTCCTTCTTATCAACTGGAAATCACTGAACATTTCCTATTGCCCAAACAAAAGATACAGTGTTTGAAATGAATGAAAAGGCAGCTTTGGTAAATGGGAAAGGCAACGGAAAGCATTCTCATATCCCTTTCTCCCAGCATGGGAGCGGACACAAATCAACTTAACTCTCTGGAAATCAGTGGACACATAACCTGGTCCACATGGATTCAGCATGTATCCTAAGCAGAGTGTTGCCTGGGGAAGGAGAAAGGCAGTGAAAGCTCCCAGCTGCTTTAATTTGAACCAGCAGCTTCTGTGCAATATATAAAAAGTATGTATGGGTTGCAGAGAGTCGGCTGTCAATTATCACAATGATGAAATAATGCAGTGTTGACCCCAATGTCCCAGTTCAGTGAGCAATAGAATGGGATATGAAGGAGAGTGGCCACCCTACCAGGTGGGGTCTGATCCCCGACTCGTTGAGGATGACTTCCAGGGTTCTGTTGATCCATGAATTCCTGTAAGGATGTTTCTCTGGAGGACGGTAGAGATCAAATATCACAAGTTTATTCTGACTGTCTGCGAGGCGTAAGAAATTACTTAGCTTGTAAATTGACTGATTCATTGCCTGGTTTTGATCTGCCCTTGACAGGGAGCCCATGCATGAAAAAGGTTTGTCCTAGAAACAAGCAGATACAAAAAGGAAATCAATCAGCCAGTCACATCTGGGAGTCTGCTGCATGCAAAAAGGTCATAGCTCTGTGGAGGAAAAAGTTTGTCATCAGCCCTCAACAGGGCAGGATATTCTATTTTACTTAGCCCTACTACCTGATAAACAGGGACGACTATCCTAGGCTGTGATGGCACTGCTCCTGGGGCCTGAATTGTCTAGTTCTCAGCTAGGCCTGCTGTGCTTCTGTGCCCCACCACGTTAGCTACATCACACACAACACCTTGCACAAGTTGTGTTAGGTTGATGGCTTGAGTCAATGATCTTATGTTCCTCTCCAACCTAAATTGCCTACAATTCTATGATGCTAAATAGCTGTTATCTTCTTTCTCCAGCATGTCAACTCTTCTGCTGCCATGATAAAGAGCCACAAAAAAAAAACACCAGCCAAACATAATAGGTCTCCAAAGTTTAAAAGCCAACTGTACAAAACAAGAAGACCCTATAGCATAAGGATCTCTACTGAGTTTGTTCTGGCTCAACCAGAAACTTTCCTCCTAATATTCATCCTAGCAGTAGCCAGCTGGTTTCTCTTCTACAGCCAATTGATGCCAGTCCTTTATGGTGCTTACCTTTAGGAACCATGCTCCAGCATTCAACTCCTTCAGGGCATCCCAGGTAAACAACGCTGCATTTTGAGCAGTGTCATTGGGATAGACCTCCTTGATGTTGGTTGTCCTGCTCAAGGTGCTGTCATGCATGAGAAAAGGAACACCATCGTAGCTGTTGGAGAGCAAGAATTGGGGTCACCTGGGCTGCAGTTCACTTAGAGCACAAGCAGTGCAATGCTAGGCAAGAACAGTATGTGGGCCACCACAAACGTAGCTGTGTGACCTCCCTCAGTACAGAGAGTGAGACAGAAAAGAAGTATGACACTCAAAACACCAGCCAATATTGCTGGCTGACCCTGGGGACTTGATTTCCTCAGGAGCAGAGTAGAGATGGTACGTTTATGCCTGCCAGCCCCTAAAAAAGTGGATACAATATGACATGAAAGGTGCATTTTGTGGATGCCAGAGTGTTCTGGTGTTTTCTAGGACAGATAAAGCCCTCACAGAGGTCTGTAAGCCAGACTAGGGTAGGAACTGCCTTTATATGCTGAGAAGTGTTTAAAATAGAGTATAGAGATGATCATAGAATCATCAAATAATAGAATCATAGAATGGCTTGGGCTGGAAGGGACCTCAAGGATCATCAAGATCCAACCCGCCCCCTACCCCAGCCCCGCCACAGGCAGGGCCACCAACCTCCACATTTAATACCAGACCAGGCTGCCCAGGGCCCCATCCAACCTGGCCTTGAACACCTCCAGGGACAGGGCATCCACAGCCTCTCCAGGCAGCCTGTAATGGTGATGTGGTAATGTGCTGACCATGGCCATGATGGTGATGTGTTGACGGTTGGACTAGATCATCTTAGTGGTCTTTTCCAACCTTAATGATTCTATAGTTCAATTATTTAATCAATAGCTACAACTTACAGACTTGCCCAAGAGTAACCATGCCACACAGTCTCTGTCATCATGTCAGCTGAGGGACCCCACCAGTAAAACCACATTGCCTGGAACTACACAGCTTCAAAGGCTCTTAGAAGAAGCATGTGCTTTGTGAGGTGTAATATTGTCTGCTTACCTAATGGTGACATCTGTTTCAAGACCATCTGCACCATGTTCAATTGTCTTCTGAAATGACATCTCAGTGTTTTCTGGGGCCAGCTGAGGAAAAAAATGGCCCATGAGCAAGATGGTTTTAGATACACTCTGGAGAACTCTTCAAATACATTCTTCCTCCTTGTAACACTTCTGTATTCTATTAAGGGATCACCATTTTCTTGATAGTCTCCTGTTTCCTTGGCTACCAAACCCACCTTTGTCCCCTAGGAGCAGTGCTGTCCATGTTAGCAGAACCACAGAGTGATCCCTTTGGCATGCAATTCCAAACTGAAATACCTCCCCTTCCACCCTCCACTGATTTCTTAAGGGAAAAAAAATAAGAAAAAGGAAAAGGAAAAGGAAAAGGAAAAGGAAAAGAAAAAGGAGAAGAAAAAGAAAAAGAAAAAGGAAGAAGAAGATGATGACAAAGGTAGCAATAAAGGTAGCGATACAGAAGATGAAGAGATGTATAACAACTTCTCCACACCTACCATTGGTGCTCCGCGGTGTCCAATGAGGGCTGGCTTTGGTCCAAGTGTCCCCACCTCTCTGATGCAAGGAGAGTACATCCCCAGAGGTATCAAGAAAAGAAAGAGAAGGATAGCCAGGTATGGACCAACAATTATCACCTGAACGACTGAAAGAATTCGAAGGAGGAAGGCTAGAGTTAATCCATTTGGTAACATACGGGTTCGCCTTGCAGCTTGACTCTTAATACAGCCCTCCATCTAAGTAACTGTTGGGCCTTCTCCCAACCCTTTTAACATCTTCTTTCCCCAGATTTTCACTGTCTCTCCAAACAATGAAATCCAGGAGAACAAACTGCTCAAAGAAGGTCTTGGACTGTCTAGGTTAGGACTGAGGTTTGTGTTGCAATTACATCACACTATGCCTTCAGGCAAGACACAGCCTTAAACTCCTTTTCTTTAGAGGTGGTGCATTGCTGTTTCCCCCAGCTACAAAGAAGTGGTCCTCAACAGAAGGATGCTATTTCTTTTCTTACTCAGGTAAGAACAAGTAACATTTTAAAGTTTCATTCCCTGTGGAAAAAGAAAAATAACTGAGGAGGAACCTTTCTTCTTCAGCTGTTCTCCATTCCCTTAAGGTGAATGCATTCCTAATTCATTCAGCTTGCTGTCAGTGGTTTCTTCCATGTGACCACACAGACTCCTACAGACCCTGGTTGCATGGGCACTGCATCTCAGAAACCTGCTAACTCATCACCTACAGACTTATCTGGTGTCTGTTGACATGTTACTTAAGAGTGACCTTTCTCTCAAAGAAAATGTTCCTCTGGGAAGTGAACAACTATGACCATTACTTATCTGGTTGGGTACCACCATTTTTCTGCACACTCCAGTGGTTCTGTTCTCACCAGCACATTTTGTCTGAGGTCAGTGGGTTTTGTTTTCAAATTAGATATATGAAGAAACAGGGTCAGATAAGAGTGCCCAGTGCCAGAGCCAGGCTCTTCTGCAGATGTTCCTGTCTCCTGGCCCTGCCCTTAATCTTAGAGTTAGACTGGAGCTCTCTCTTGGATAACACCAGATAAGGAAAACAAATTTCCTTACCAATCAATCAGAAAGTCCTTTCCCCTATCTCACTGGCTTCTCCTAAGATTCTCTAGTCTGGATTGACTTTCTGAGACATGAAGCATGAGCACAGCAAGCAAAGGCAAGGAAGCAAATTTCTTCCTTTCTCTTGCAGGTGACTGACCAAATTTCTATGCCTCAAAACATGGAGATTTCTGCTTAGCTCTTTATCTTCAAGGCTGGTAGCTACCTAGATAGAGACCAAAACTCAGCAAGACAGTATGCAAATCATAGAATCGTAGAATCATGGAGGTTGGAAGAGACCACTAAGATCACCAATTCCAATTGTCAGCCCACCACCACCATGCCCACTAAACCGTGTCCCTAAGTGTCACACCTACCCTTTTCTCAGTAATGAATATGGACAGACAGACAGGACAGTGCATTACCTAAGCTCAAGCCCTACAAATTTCCCTGAAATACTCAAAAACTTAAAGTCAACTCCAGCTGGAGCGTGGATATGGGAGGAAAGGGCTCCTTCACATTTGTTGTCCCTCACTGGCATGCATCTTCTGTCATACAGGGAGCAGGAAGCAGAGTTACCATACCTTTCTTATCTGCTCTGATGGCATGCAGAGCCATGGGCCAGGAGAGGAGGACCATGATGGTTATTGCGCCTATGTGGAGATAGGGGGCTGTGATCTGGCAAGGAGAGAAAAGGATTTTATATAAAGGGTCAAGTGCAGATACAGGTGGAAAAAAGCCCCAGCACGACTATACCTTCCCACATGATTCCTCTCCTCTCCCACACCTAGATTGAATCCACCAGCCACCCCAAAATTCAGGGAAGAAAGATGTGCCCCCATCCAGGCTGGTGCCCCAGCATGCTCCTCACTTTACTATGCAGCTCTCCTTTCTTCTATTCAGCTGAAAGGGACAAGGCTGTCCTTGTCCATGAGGCCTCAGCAGACAAGTCACCTTCACCACCATGCCATAATTCATTAACATCTTCCCGAGAGCAGCCATTTTAATCCAGCCTAATTCAACCCAATCCCATCCAGGTAACAGCCATCTCCAATGCAACTAAGTCTTTGAACTAATGACAATAAACCTGAGTTTCCTAAGCCTTTCCTATTGCTCTGTCCATGCCTGATTCTCTAAGATTGAGAGGCTGAAGAAAGTAGAAGTCATTGAGAGATTTTTTTGTGTGTGATGCTGTCTGCTCTGGACACTTCACACTTCCTTTGATGAGAAGCAGGATTCAGTTGTGTAAACAAAGGCATCATCTGAGATGTCCAGGATATCTGAGATAGTAACACAGGGCTAAAGGACATGACATAGGATTTAGAAGAGATGCGTGTTCTTTAGGAAGAGCAGCAGGAGGCCAAATGAAGTGTCTCAAAGGGTATGAGCACCCAAAATAAACAACACCTGTGGGGAACCCCAAGGTTCTTGTGTCCCCTTCTCCTCCTCCCCTGGAGTCTGTGCAGAGGAGAAGCTAACATTCTCTAATTACCTTTGCCAATACCTTAGCCTAGGGTTACCAAATTGTAGAGTTCCACGAGGACTATGAGAACCTGAAATAAGTCTGGGGCTACCAGCTGCTTCCTCTTCCAGTCCCTTTGCATTGCTGTCCTAAGGTTCACAAACAATAAGTGAAGTGGGAGAGAGGTGATACATCCAAGTGATATCTTCAAGGCAGCTCTGTAGCCAAATGCTGTAACTTCCTCCCTCCTGGTACGTGCGGGGACTCAGATGCCACAACACTAAGCTGCAGTGGAGCAGATTTTGCCTCCACCTTCAGATCTGCTGAGAGTTGTGACCATGCACTCTGACCTCCTGCATCCCCACAGGTTGTCCCACCTTGCACAAGCGTTTCCCGCCTACTCCCTAAGAACCTCAATGCTTTATCCTCAGCAGATGAAGCTCTTCTGATTCACTATGACTTCCCAAAGCATGCTACATAAAACAGCTCAAAACCAAACTTCAGGTCTTGGCTTCCTTTCTTCCAGTAGGAAATATTAACTTATTAAGTCATAATAAAGGTTTGTGCAAACCTGAATAGACTGCCAGGAAAACGCATGTGAAAAACATTCTAGAAATTAAGAAATTAAGAAATACTTCTAGAAATTAGTTGTTTTGTTTTGTTTTGTTTTTTTAAACAGTCTCCAAGTCCCCCTTACCTGGAATGACAGGCGGACTGTTTTCCATTGATCTCCCCAGAGTACAGACAATATGAAGATGGCTGTGATAGAGAAACCCAGGACAAGAAAAGTCCCAATCTGGGGAGACAAAGAGGACATAATAATGAATAAGCTTGAATATTTCTGCATAGGATGTACAATTCATTTGCCTGTCAGACTTATTTAAGCAGTACAGACTCAATAAATTTGGGATTCACGAGCTTGAGTACGTCAGTTTGGAAACACCTGATGGGACTAAAACCAAAATGATAGTGCTATAAATTGGATTTTCTCTATGACAAACTGGATTTTCTCTATGACAAACTGGATTTTCTCTGGACATTAGGAAATATTACTACTCGGAAAGGGTAGTCAGGCATTGGAATGCACTGCCCAGGGAGGTGGTGGAGTCACCGACCATGGGAGTGTTCAAGAAACGTTTGGATGTTGCGTTGAGGGGTATGGTTTAGCTGGGAAGTATCATAGATGAGCATTCATTTTTTAACTAAAAGAAGGAGTAGTTCATTCTGTTCTTTGACTACTTGCCCAGATTGATACCAAAGCAGTTATGACAGTATGCTCTTCTTGGCACATCATCTATCTGCTGAGCACTACATGCTAGTTGGACCAGCACCCAAACCACTCTTCGGGGAGATCCTACACATCAACGTCTTAACAATCCATCCCCAATCTCTTCCACTCAAGGATCATCCTAATATCTTCCATAGATTGTTCTGTCTTTCTGGTTCTTCAAAAAGCCCATTTTCAATAGCAAAATGATTATTTCCATTACTAAAATGAAGAAGCATGAAGTATCATCTCATTCAACTATTTATTTCCACTGCAAAATTTGTCATCATGTTACATTCTTCCCTGAACTGCATGGCGAGGGGCTCCTTTTTGAAACATCTCACTCAACTTTCAAGAATTTCTTAGGAAAGCTGACTTTTATCCCTGCCCAGGGAGGTGGTGGAGTCACCATCCCTCCTGGAGGTTTTGAAGAGAAAGGCAGATGTCACATTGAATGACATCGCGGGCGTGGTGGTGATGGGTTGATGGTTGGACTAAATGATCTTAGTGGTCTTTCCAACCTTAACGATTCTGTGATTCTATGATTATGCACAGTTTTGTAGCAACAGATTCCTGAGGGTTTGCTTCAGAACTCCAGGTGACATTTCCAGAACTTCTCAAAGACAAAAAGAATACCTGGGAAAAGACAGATTTCTTCTCTACAGAGAAAGCAGCTACTGCCTGCAGAGGCTTATGCCGTGCTCCTCAGCAAACTCCTTCTTTCTCTTTATGCTACCACATGTGAGCACATCAAATATAGGCATCTTCACCCGAATGAGTCATTGCAGGCTCCTTTTATAGTCAGCAAGGGAAAAAAGGGTGGTTTAGGTGTGATTCATCTCATCTTAATTTAGATACCTGTGACCAGCTGGATGATTTGTGTCTTCAGACAGTTCGTTTTCCTCATCCAAAGGGAGCCTGGGGTGACCAGCTCAGATGGAAACATCATTCTCATGGATATCTAAAGCCTCTTGAAATTAACCTCTTCCCTCCCCTCCATCTCTCCCATAATCTGAGCAATTTTGCATGAAGAAGAGTACACCGCAGGTTTGATGTTTAAAACACAGATGAGGGTTACCAAAAAGCCCTGACTCTACTCACCTTGTGACTCCAGTGCAGGTACAGCTGCTGGCCTTCTGCGAGCAAACACATTGCTAGGACCTGGAAATTCAAGAAGACATAGTTGGCATCCCGGCATAGGATGATAAAGTGTGTTTAGTGAGGCACTTCTGGAATGATTTTTGCTTTGTTCTACTTTGTTCAACTTTGTTGAGGATGTAGCCAGGGCCAGCATCCATGACATGAACCTTGCCTGCTTTCTATGTATCTGTTGTCATTTAGAGGCGTATCATCCATGGGGGGTATAACTCATGGAATAACTAATGTCTCAAAAAATAAAATAAAATAATAATACAGAGCAGAGTGCAAAGGACGCCACATATTGACAGCAATTACAAGAAAAGCAAACAGGCACATCTCAGAACATGGACATCTACCACTGGAGATTCAAAATCTCTACTTCCTATTGGGTTCATTTCTAGTCATCAGCTGTCATCACTGTCACTGATCTCCATCTGAACATTGAGCCACTGACCACCACTCTGAGAACAATCTCACAACCAGTTTCTCATTCATCAGACACTCCACCCATCAAATCCACCTCTTTCCAATTTAGAGAGAAGGATGTTATGGGGGACTGTGTCAGTGGCCTTACTAAATCCAAAGAGATTACATCAGTGGTTCCTCCCTTGTCCACTGATGCAGTTACGCCAACATAAAAAGAAGAAAGGTTGGTCAGGCAGGACCTGCCCTTGGTGAAGCCATGCTGGTTATCCCATATCACCTCCTTCTCTTCCATCTGCCTTAGCACAGCTTCCAGGAAGATCTGCTCCCCAGCACAGAAGCAAAGCTGACAGGTTGGTAGTTCCCTGGATCTGTTCTGAAACCCAACTTCAAAAGAATGTAAGCTCTTTCTGACCCAGCTACAAATACATTTTTTTTTTCCAGGATGATGCTGATTTGAAGTGAGATAAGCACAGCAGAGAATACAGATCAACTTTTAAGTACCTCTTGACACGTTAGACTCCTTTAATTTAATCCTACACCCAGTACATGATGGGTAACCGTGGGAACAGTTCGGAGGGAACTGAATTACTGTTGAAGATCTTAAGCCAGCCCCATTTAAATAAGCCACTTCGGAAAAAAATGAATTAAAAAGACACTTTCAGAATCTTGTCTTTTCTGCAAGCAATGTTGTGAAGGCTTGATCCAAGCCAAAGGTGCATCCACTTATTTCACAGGGCGTGCTCAACCAGACTCTCCCCTGCTACTGCAGTATAACTTTCCTATGAATGATGCAGTAGATCGAGGGATGCCACTGGAGGAAGAGCTCATCTTTATGAATGGAAACAATAGTTTGTTATCAGTTTTCAAGAAGAATAATCACCAATCAGAAGGAACTCCTGCCGTTGCACTACTGGGTACTGTAGGAGAACACAAGGAGAACACATCTTAACAGGTTGGTGAGCAGATGTGATGTGGACAAGATCTGTCCTCTGTGTGCTCTGGCACAGTCAGCTTGAGCTTTCTTTATTCTCTGTGCACCCCTGAAACGTAACATCTCAAGCTTCATCCTCAAAAGCTGCCTCAGGACCCATCCAATGTGTTGTTCCACAGAGAGCAGCTGCCCCTAACAGTGTCTCACATGTTTGCAGCAAGAGTAGAACTTCCTCGGGCAAAAGGACAACCAACACAAGCAGGTATCCCTCCTTCAAACTGTTTCCATGCATATCCTGGGATTGTCTAATAATTGTTCATGGGCATGCTAGCGTTGGTGACAGATATATATCTGATTATTACTAGGAAAGTTAAAGCCCAGGTCCCTCTTGCCAGCCCCATTATCTCTCTCAGTCATACATCCAGTACTTGCAGTCTCCTTGTCTTTAGTAAGAAGTATGGAAATGTCTCCTCCCACCAGGGTCAGCACCCCTGCCTATGGCAGGAGGGTTACAGCTACATCCCTTCCAACCCAAGCCATTTTGTGATTCTATGATCTACCAGTCAACTGGTAATTAAGGTATGCTTCCCTAATGCAAGAGAGTTGGATTCACTGTAATGGGGCTCGCATCTCTGTCTTCCTCTTTCTGACTGGGGCACTGCCCACCAAGTTATGTAGAGAAATGATGGACAGTAGTCTCCTCATCCCACCTCTCTGAACTTCAGTGCCAATGGACAGTTTTGAGTCTTCTTTTTTAGCCCATGAATGCAGAGGCTACAGCATTTCTGAACCACTTTAGTCACAAACGGCTTTCCCAAACCCTTGGAATGAACACAGTTGAACTACAGAAAGAAAAATATTATCCATTGGTGTTCGAAAGATTGAACAACAAAAGATTTTTCTTCTCCACTGAACCAGGATTGTCCCGCAGCTAGACCCCTCAGCTTAACCTTTCAGTTTTAACAGGAATGAGAAAATTGTCTTGGGGAGCAGTAACAATTACATTAATTGAAACTGATCGTCTGAAGAAAATTACACTGATGTATGCAGGCAGAAAGCGTCTTTGCAGTCACTGCTTTATTGTGCAGTGTTTTGTTCAGCAGCTGGTGGGCTGAAGAGTGTTTGCTTCAGTGGTTCCCAGTAAGGATGTGGAAGCAGGCCTGCAGGTTCTAGTTGGATACCAGTTAAGGAAGAAGGTACAGTGCCCGCAGGTAAAAAAACAAACAAGCCAGCTACTGGCTGCTGTAAGATCTCTCTGCTCCAACAAGGACAGCAGTGTGCTCAGTTTTTTGATGTGATGGGCTGACTCAAAGCATCAGTATAAGGAACATAAGGATATAAGGAAAAAGTTCTTTACAATTAGGGTAATGAAGAACTGGCACAGGCTGCCCAGAGAGGCGGTGGATGCCCCATCCCCGGAGATGTTCAAGGTCAGGCTGGACAGGGCTCTGAGCACCTGAGAGAGCTGTGGGTATCCTTGTGCATTGCAGGGGCCCAGGACCAGATGGTTATAAAGGTCCCTTCCAAATCCAAAGATGAATCTCTGATCACAAGGAGACATTGTTTGGGTGAAGACTTCAAGTCCTTCCTGCAACAGGTATGGAGATGATCTCTACCCAGAACTGCTCAGCCAGAACATGGGAGCAGCACCCACAGTGTTAAGAGCATTTAGGTGTAGAAGGGTTTCATTGTATTTATGAGTTTTTGGGGCTGGAGCGTTCATCACAGGCTACACTGGAAGGCTAAATGCTGTGACAGGGAAGATCATATTGTGATGGAGGTGTGTTTCCAGGCTGAGGCATTCTCTGAAAGAAGCCCTGTTAGAACAAGCATTGGCGAGTCAGACCGTTGCCAGAGTCCTCCACATCTCTATCCCTTGTCATAATATCATAGAAACACACAATGGTTTGTGTTGGAAGCAATCCTAAAGCCTACCCAGTTCCAACCACTGATATATGCAGGAACACATCCCATAGATCAGGCTGCCCAAGGCACCATCTAACCTGGCCTTGAGCACCTCTGGGGATGGGGCACCCACAGCTCTCTGGGCAGACCGTGTCTGTGCCTCACCACCCTCTGAGTGAGGAATTTCTTCCTCATACCTAAGCTAAAACTTTGCACATTTTGAGATAGCAGGAGCATGGATGGTCGTTTTAAGCACTATTCATTCTCTTTTCTTCAGGGTCTATTCCTGTTTAGATCACAGCCCTGATGGCATGGGGCCTCGTGTCTCCCAACACCCACTGCTCAACATAGTCAACAATAAAATCTTGTCAAATTACATGATTGACATAATGATGCAAGCAAGCAGGGCGAGTGCCCTTAGAAATACCCAGTGGCTTTGGGTGAGCAACTTCATGTTGAGGAGGAGGAAATGGAGTCTGACTGCGGGGGCTGTCTCAAGAGCAGAGGCACCTCTGAAATGTTTCCCTTCTAGAACTTGCCTGGTGATAGCCCCCAAACTCCAAGCTTCACCCTCTTGAGGAAGGCAGACCCTGTTAGACTCATCAGACAGCACCAAGATTCTGGGAGGATCTATCTACACAATGGGACCAAGACAGAATCAAACCCCATGGGACACCAATTTCTCTCATGTTTACAACTACATTTCTGGCTTTACTTCATCCATTGCCTTCCCTGATAGCTTGCAGTCATCACCTCCATGCTGCCAAGAACATGAAACTACTCTAAAAATGTCTGGGCACTTGCTGATGTTTGGATGCTGACGAAGAACAAACATGAGCTTGGAGCTGATCCAGCCAGGACCAGGGACTGGAACTGGTGATAAAATCCAGTGATTTAGGTCACAGTGGTGAGTCAAAGCCATCAGCCCAGCCTGGGCACGTGACATCCCAAAATGGAAGCAGATGTGAGATCGAGCATGAACTCCAGTTCTCGGAACTGAAGTGACTTCTTCGTATGGAGCTCTGCATGCAGAAGATTGGAACACAGGGGTAGATCTATGCTTATTTTGGGTTCTCTTCGAGAAAAACAACAGGGAAAAAGTTTGAGAAGGTAGCAGTGTTGGGAAATGCTCAGATCTCCATACTGCCCTGCTGTCAAAGCAATCAGCTTCAGCTCCAGCTAAGGAGAGATGGAACAAACTCACCAAAGGTAAATCATTGAAAGAATGCAAAGAACCAACAACTGTCTCAAAGACTGAAAATGCTCTTCCACAGTTGGAAATGAGGAGAAAGTACCAGAAATGCTCTCTGTGTTCCCAGTCCTCCCCAAGTCTCCACTCCCAGTGATGGGTGAACTTTGGTCTGACACATCAAAGCCAGCCTTATATTTACTTTGTAGGCCCACAACTCACTCTTGCAAGGAGATTTACTCACCAAAAGCAGTGTGATGTACATGAACAGGATTGCAGCCACTATCAGGAGAACCAGAGACCAGAGGAACCAGAAGCCTAGGTTCCCATAGTTATACCTAAAAAGGAATAAAATCTCATAACAGCATTTGTATTACATTATCACAGGGGCTGTAGGGAAACAATAGCTGGAGGAGAAGATGTCAGAACACTGGAGGAGCTGCAGAGGCATTTCCCAAGGAGAGAGAGGGAAGCTTTACTTCCTACCCAAAGGCTCAATAAGAGTCAATGACATAATTACACCTTTCCTCCCTCTGATATTAGAGCTATCTGGATGGCATCTAATTTTAGGTGTTAAATTTACGTAACAGTTGCCTACATAGTGCAGAAGGAAAGGATTTGCATAAAGGCTCGCTGACTATTTCTCTGTTTCAAGTCGTTTCACACTGTCAACTGCTTCACAGTTCTCTTTGCTCTGAGATAGCTGGTACAATGCTTCTGTTGCTAGCCACTACATCTCTTTACCCCTGGCAGTCCTGTTCAATTTCATAGAATCACAGGATCATTTGAGTTGGAAGGGACCTCTAAAGGCCATCTAATCCAACTCCCCTGCAATGCACAGGGACACCCACAGCTCCATCAATGCTCAGAGCCCATCCAGCCTGACCTCGGGTGCCTGCAGAGATGGGGCACCACCACCTCTCTGGGCAACCTGTGCCAGTGAATCATTACCATTGTCATAAAAAAAACTTTCTTCCTTATATTCAATCTAAATCTCCTCACTTTTAGTTTGAAACCATTTCCTCTTGTCCTATCAATTTGAATGCTGGACACAGGACTTCACGGAGTCAGATCTTTGGCTCATGACTGAATTGTCTTGCTTGCTTGTGGTGTCCCATTAGAACCCAAGTGGAAAAGAAGGAATACACATTACTTACCAGTCAAAGTTATTGTAGTCATTTTTTGCTTCACCCCACATGTACAGGAAGACCAGAGAAAAGCAGAAAGCTCCAACAAGCAGTGGGAAAAACACACATTCCCGCTAGAAAGGCACAAGAAGGATAGTTGGTCAGAGCCTTGTCTGCTCCAGAACAATCAGAGAAAACAGCAGTTACTTTTAGGCTGTCCTTAAACATGCATCTTGATGCAAGACATCCCTCATTTATACACTCCCTTCAAGTACTGGAAGGCCACAAGGAGATCCCTCCAGACAGAGCCTTCTCCAGGCTGAACAAGCCCAGCTTCCTCAGCCTTTCTTCATAGGAGAGATGCTCCAGCCATCTGAGCATCTTCATGGCCTCCTACAGACCCTCTCCAAGAGAGCTGGGGCTGCTCAGCCTGTGAAGACATGAGGCTCAGGGGGATCTGATCAATTTGTGTAAGTATCTGAATGAAGGGTCTCCAAAGGCACTTCTGTGCTGTGTGATGAAGGAGAGCTGTCACTGGGGCCAGCCCTGCCCCAAATGAACCCAAACTCAGCCATTCCATGATTCTGTAATTTTGACTTGGAGGGGACTTCTTACTTTGTGCCTGGGGAGCAGGAGGATCTCCTCAAAGGAGAGGCAGTGGGCACAGCCCTGAGCTGCCAGAGCTCAGGGGGCGTTGGGACAGCACTCTCTCAGACACTGGGTTTAGATGTTGGGTTAAACCAGTGTCTAAGTTGTAAAGATCATTAGTGCATGTCTGATTTTAAAGCCAAATGTTCTCCATGCTCAGAGGGCTCAGAACACCAAGGGGCTGTTCAAGAAGCATCTGGACAAAGCTCTCAGATATATGACCTGTTTTTTGGGTGATCCCATGTGCAGCCAGGGTTTGGACTCAATGACCCTTATGGGTCCCTTCTAACTTGAGATTTTCTATGATTCTATGATCTACAGCTCCATCAGGTGCTCAGAGCTCCAGCCAGCCTGATCTTGAGTGTCTCCAAGGACCACCACCTCTCTGGACAACCTGTACCAGTGCTTCACCACCCTTATCATAAAAACACTTTTTTCTTACACCCAATCTAAATCTCCTCTCTTTTAGTTTGAAACCATTTCCCCTTGTCTTGTCACAACAGACTCACCTAAAGGGTCTGTCTCCTTTCTTATGGCCCCCATTCATTGGCTCCTCATCTGGTGCCAGGCCATTCCCTGCTGCCACATTTGCTCACTGCATGGCAGCGCAGACAAACTGAGCAACACATCAAGATCTCAAAGCCAAAATCCAGAGCACTGATAGACCTCATTCGGGGCTGGGCTACCTTTGACCTGTGATATCAATTGCTTGTCAGCTCAGGCTGACTTGTCCCAGTATGGAAGTCAACGTCTGTGCTGATTTTGGGCTAATTTACCGTCTTGCAGCAGCATTTTCCAGGCTCAGTCCTTCTGCGCTGGTATCGCTTCCATCGGCAGCTATAGAAACCAGCCAGGCAGGAGATGAAGGGCTGGTGCTCATATCTCTGCAGCAAGCGCCGACGTACCACCTTCAGCTTCCCAAACTTGATCTTCTTGAGGCTGGTGGAACTGGCCTCCATCTGAATAGCCTTATCTCATCTTCTTCCTGAAATGAGATCCCAAGATTTATGGCACGACTGTGGCTGTCCTCTCCTTTCCTTAGAATCGTAGAATCATAGAATGGTTTGGATTGGAAAGGACCTTGAAGATCATCTTGTTCCAAGCCCTGCTGCATTCAGGGTTGCCAACCACATCAGGCCCAAGGCTGCCCTAGGCCCCATCCAACCCAGCTTTCTTATGGGGTGAGCTCTCCATATCAGAATTTTTACCAAGAGGTTGCTGAGACTGCCATGAAAGTATGCTATGGACATCCCACCTAATGTTATATCCTTAATAGAGATGCTTAAAATTAAAGCATGGTTGTTGCAAGGCCCCCCAGCAGTCAGTGGCGAGCAGTAGATGCTGCTGGTTATAACACCAGCACTCTGCATTACCTTCAAGGGAACCTCTGCCTCCTTTTGACTACACAGGGTGCTCTGGGAAAGGAAATCGTTAACTTAAGCACTCCGTGCAGCTTCTCAAATCGTGTCAGATGAGCCTGAGCCTCCACTTAGCCATGGGAAACAGCTCAATAGCACCATGACCTGTTTGCAACCCCCTACCAGTTTAACTAGCTCAAGCAGGAAAGGGACTGAAGCCCTCCCAGTTCACAGCTCTCTTATCCTGGGAAAAAAAAAAACTGCAGCCCTGCACAGACTGATCCCTTATGGAAAAATTATTTCCTGGCTGAAATAGCTTTCCTGGCAGAGTGTTTCACGGCTAGAAAGGATAGCTGTAAATATGCACACCTGGGAGATCTGTTCACCGTCAGGATTTTAAACAAAGATTTTGGTGGTAAATTGTGAGTGATATAGTCACCAGGAGAGAAAATAGCAAAGGGGTTTGTGCCAGAAAGGAGCAATTTGACCAGCAGGACACTATCAAGAACACAAAGAAAGATTTAGTAAAACAGACTTGTGTGTTGACTTAGAAAGAAGCACCATCATCCATCACTTCTTTGGAGTACGAAGATGCCCTGAGGTGCTTTCCTGTTACGCTAAAAAGTGTTTTGTTGCCCCCAGAAAACCTACAATCAGTTTGCAGAAGCCACAGATTACACAGAAAGACAAGATACAATTTAACATTGAAATGCTGCATCCCTGTTAGATTTTTCAGACATCTCAGTCGATCATCAGCTTGGGCACAAAATGAGAAAGGATAGATATTGGATACAAGGAAAAGTTTCTTCTCCAAAAGAGCAGGAATGCATTGGCACAGGCTGCCCTGGGAGGTGTCCCTGGAGGTGTTCAGCAACCCTGGAGATGTGGCACATAGGGACATGGTCAGTGGGAATGGTGGGATAGGTTGGGGTTGGGCTTGGTGATCTTAGAGGTCTTTTCCAACCTTAATGACTCTGTCAGTTTGGACCACTGCTAACTGAAGTGTGCCCAGGTGTGCCATGCTCTGAATGTCTTCCTGAGGCAGAAGCCATTCAGGACAGTCAGGGAGAACCCCATACTCTTTGATATGCTGGGGTCAAGCCGCTCCTAAAAGTTCACTAACATCTTTCTTTGAGGATCCCCAGACCACACTTTTCCCCATGCACAGCACCTGTTCTTCCCCAGCCCTTGATTCAAGCCTTCATCCTTCTCCTTCAGCAACAGGGATGAAGACACTCAAGCAAAACCATCTGTTTTCCTGTCAGAAGACCATGAGATTTGCTATTGCATTCCTGATGCGTGCATGAGGTTCACACATCAGTATTTGCCTATGAGTGGATAGTATTTGACAGGAAAACAAATTGCAGGGACCTTGACACACTGTTCTGCCCATTCGGTTGGCTGGACATTAAATCTTTGTGGTAGTCTATCTTATAAAAAAATGCCACGGGATGGAGGTACCACTAGTTCCCTAGACATGCTAATCCCATCTGAAACCAGTTTTACCTTTCAAAGGTTTTTTCAATGTCTAGCCTCCTGTGTTACAGCTCAGTCTCACTACCTCATGACCTATTCATGCGAGATAGATACAGAGAGCAGTTTAAATTTTTTCCTCTGTTATGTATTTCACAACTGTTTGGATGACTGCTGTCTCTATGGAGTTCTTGGAAAGAGTGAGCACAAAATCCCACATAATGGGAAACATTCAGCGAGGAGCCTTTCACAGAGCTCCAGTCTTTACCACAGACAAACCAACCAAGGTGTCATCTTGGTACCATCTCTAGGAGTTGGACTCGGTCATCCTTACGGGTCCCTTCCAAATTGGGATATTCTGTGATTCTGTGATCTTGACCAGATGCCTCCTTTTAGCATGAGATGGTGTGAGGATGCCAGTTTGGGGATTCCACATTCAGATCTCAGAGCCCTCAGTGCTCAAAGGGCTCATCTTGTCATAGGGCTGCGTCCCCAGATAATGTCCTGGTGGCACCCATCCCTTGCCAGCCTTCAGGAAACAACACTTAGGAAGCTTAAGCTTATGAATCTACACCATGGAATACGAACCTTTGGAGCTGTTTATAAGGAGCATTCTTTTTCTCCAACAAGGACTGGCTAGGAGATGTGGCTGATATCCTCCCATGACCCTCCATCTTGTCTACAGTTTTCCAGTTGTAGTATGGCATTCAGGAGCCATGAGAACATCTCTTTCAAGGTCTGTCTCAATCTGCAATGCCTCAGATCACATCAAACACGAAATCCACAAGCATCTGATCCTAATAAAGATAATATCCAGCTTCTGGACCCAGAAAACAGCTAAAGGGTAAACAACATTGCAACATATGGTAGAGTCCAGAAGTCCTCGATAGGATCTGGAGCAGCTCAGTCACCACTAGCACATAGGAAGAGGCTTCACAGCACTTGCATCGAGATTTGAAGCAGTGCTCCTAAAATTCAGAGACTGTCTGCAACTGTGCTCGTCTTCACCAGACAAAGGTACACGACTAGAGAAGGGTGACTGCAAACCCCGAACCCATTCACTGGGAAAGACAAAAGAGTAAAGAGAAAGCAGGAAAACATACATCAGTAGGAGAGCAAAGTTTGGGGCTTAGTAAGTGAGCTGTGAAAGTAGTAACACATGCTTTCCAGATCCACAAGTCCAGGAGACCTCAGGTCTTTCCCTAGCAAACAGACATTGTTTGCTCACTGATAAGAGTCCCTACATCTGCAGGCAGTGGAGCAGGGCTGCTCTGTTCCCACTGCTTGACAGAGGGTGAGGAAAAGCATGAGAAATTGCCCAGGAGTGGTGGAGGAAGGAGGTGGATGAAAAAAATGGGAAACATTCTGCACGATCCGAATGCAGAAGGTACTGCAAGAAGAGCTTGCTTGGGAGGCAGGAGTATGAGCAAGCAGGGGGTCTTTGTCTTTATTTTATCCATATCTTTTCCTTTCCTCTCCTTTTTCCTCTTCTCTCTCTTTCCTTTCCCTTTTCCTTTCCCTTCACTTTCCCCTTTCCCCTTTCCTTTCCCTCCCCTCCCCTCCCCTCCCCTCTCCTCTCCTCTCCCTTTCCTGTCTTTCCTTGCCTTTTTTTTTTTTTTTTTTTTTTTTTTTTTTTTTTTTTTGTCTTTCCTTGCTTTTTCTTGATCTTACTGCCATTTAAAAGACATTTGGAGAGAAAATGAACCTCATGCCAAGTCAGGGAGGTGCCCCAAGCCTGAACTGAGTCTTCCCAAAACCCACAATCCTCTGCACGAAGGTGCAGATGACAGCAAAGACCCCCCAGTGCCATCCCACCACTCTCCAGGGGCATCACATCCTGCCCTTCCACCTGGGAGTCTCCAACAACATCACACCAACAGACTGGAAGGAGAAAAACAAGCCTGCAGGCATGCTGCTGGTTGGTCACCATCACCATGAGCTGTACACAGAAGAGCTCAGCAAAGAGCATCACTGAATCTCCATTTCTACCCTAAGGATCTGGATCACAGCCCTAGATTCCTTCTTCTTTTACTGCCATCAGCTTCCAGTTTCTTTTCAGAGAATTTAGGAGGTTTTACGTTGGAGAAGAAGAAATTTTGTATAAAACATGACTAGTCATAATCTCCCTGTGATATGGGATATTCTCTATATCCTTTCCTTTCCCTGGTAGGTGGTAATTACAATTTATCACTAAGACTTTCAACAGTTTCTGCATAAGCCCTAATTATACCTTCCATCTGTGTGGGATCCTAGTATGTGCAGCTCAAGACGAATTTCTCATGGACTGAATAGCAGCTGGATTGAAGCAGAAGATCACAGTCCTTAGTGCAAAGAAACTGTAGAATCATAGAATCATTAAGGTTGGAAAGACCCACTAAGATCACCTAATCCAACCCATCAGCACAGTACCTCTAATACCTCTGACATGGGTCACTCGGTGTGACATCCACTCTTATTGAACACCTCCAGGGACACTGACTTCACCACCGCCTTGGGCAGCCCATTCCAATGCCTCACCACACTTTCTGAGAAGAAATGATCCCTAATATCCAACCTGAGCTTCCCCTGGTGCAACTTAAAAGCCATTACCTGCCATCCTATTGAAAGGATTGGGCTTACCATGGGTGTTAACATCTGAATCAGAAGTAGTAGGAGCTAATGAGGAATAATTGTTCCTCTGGCCTGCAGAACAATATCTTTTTCATTTCTTCATTATTTAATGTGTTGTTGTACACTTCCAATGCACAATGGCTGTGGTTTTCAAAGCTATGTGGAGGTTTCCACCAAGGTTAATGCCCTGTAGTTCGTAATATGTCACCACAAATTAAATAGACACAAACAATCAAACCTGCTTCCACCAAATTAACCTGCAAATACAGACGAACCCTTGCATCTCTTGGGGTTGCAGGGGATTTTTTGGACTCTATTCTGAAGGGACTATTATAGGAAATAAAAGTCCAAAGCTGAACCATGTTTTTGCACAAAGCACTTTTTCCTCTACTTCTGCATTCCCCCAAAATTGTTCAGTCTCCACATTCCTGCAGGGAACCCCTCTCAACATGTTCTTGTGCTTGGAGCACGTGTGTCCCCAGTGTTCACTCCCTGGGGATGACACATTGTCCACAGTCAGTTGCAGAAACCTCATTTAATCGTAATCACCACCATCAGAAATTACAGCTGTTTTGTTTCATCTTCAAAGCACTTTATGGGCTGTGTTAACAAATGCATGCCCAGGAAATCACTGGCCAAACCTCAGAGCATTTGTAATGGATTTTGTACAAATGCTTTCAGTTTTATATGGAAACAGGCAAGGGGAAATCATCATGTTTGCAAAAGGGTCTCATGGTGTTACAATAGATTTTCCCTTGCCTGCTAGGAGCAAAACAAGGATAAAGCCAGGGAACAGTAGCTTAAAAAAATAGAAGAGGAAGAAGAAGGAGGAAGAATGTAGAATAAAGAAGAAAGAAAGGGAAAGAAAGGGAAAGAAAGGGAAAGAAAGGGAAAGAAAGGGAAAGAAAGGGAAAGAAAGGGAAAGAAAGGGAAAGAAAGGGAAAGAAAGGGAAAGAAAGAGAAAAAAAGAAGGGGTTAAGACTTTTCACAAATGCCATGTCTTGGGCTGGACCCACGTGCATTCCTGTCCCTTATTACATGGAAACTTCCTGAAAGTGTGACTTTGGTTCAGCAAAGGTTGACACACTGCCTGAGTCTCTTCTTTTGCAAGGGATGAAGACATGAGACTGGCACGTACAGGGATGGTTTCAGCTTGGGAAAGTTTCTTTTGAGGGAGAATAGAAGGTAAATCCCACCCTAGGGTCTGGGTTTTAATTATTTTTGAGTGATATCTTCCTTATAAAGAGGTCCACCTCACCTTCCGGAGAGATCCACCCAGTTCACTCTGCTGCTCATCTGGAAAAGGGCTTTCCAGGACTGCCTACCAACCCTCCTTCTAGGAGGTTCCACCTCCCCAACTGCCCTCCAGGGAGTCCCAACTGTCCTTCCAGAAACTTCCACAGCACTTCTCAAGGGAGGGTGGCCATCAAGAGCCATCAGCCCATCTTGGTGACCTCCAGCCCACATCAGCCTCAGTCCCCACAGCCTGCAGGACAAAGGCACAACCTCTCCATCACCATGGGTTCAGGTAGGGATGAGCAGGAAAGGCACCAACCCCTGCCATGGGACTCACTGCTCCTAGGAAGGGATGCTCCGACATCGAGAGGACAAAACCTGCGTCCATCTCAAGGTATTCTCCAAGCCCAAAGCAATAGTAATTACTGTCAATTTTATTGAGGAAAGTCAGGCTGAAGACAACAAAGAAGTCTTCAAATCTTACAGCAACCACTGACCTGAGCATAGGAGATTTTTATACCTTAACATTTTTTTTTTTTTCCCCCATAGTTTCCCATGCACAAAAATGCGGGTAGGACCCAGTTTAGCCATGGAAGGGCCTGAAAAGCTATGAGACACATCAGAGCTCTCAAAATAAATAAATAAATAAAAATAAAACACTGGTATTCCCCTGAATATGAAATGGCTACGGGGATAATGTGCTTTTCACAACCTGCTTTCCCAGGGTGTTCACACAACTCCCAGTACAACAAAGTTCTGACCCAGGGGCAGGTCCCACTCATGTAACACATGCAGTACTATTGCAGAAAAGCCCAATATGAAAACACAACACAGGAAAAACGTGCAGCAGGTGATTTTTTCCACATGGAAAGAGTAATTACTTTAATAGTAACGGTAATTACTTTATGAATGTTTTCTTGCACCCAAGCAGATGTCATATTATATAGATCCTAGAGAAGGGTAGATAAGTTATATGGTAGAGAGAACAAAGTGGGTTTATGAAAGCACAGGGTACTACAGGGGGTAGTATCACAGGGCAGACCCATCCTGTAAACCAGGGCTGTGTGGTAAAGGATTCCACTTGCAAAAACCACTGGGATCAGGTTCTCAAAAATTCCTTCTAGGCTTTTTGAATACCCAGCCACAGAAAGCTGAAGGGTTGAGAAATTCCCATCCAAGCAGCCGAAGAGTCGCATGCAATGCTGGGGTGTGAGTAGATGAGCAAGGACAGAAAGAATTTGGTTGCTCCAAGTGAGGAAAGAAATGTGTGACGTTAAAGCTTCTATTAATGCTGATTCATTAATGGGATTATCCTGAAGTGCCCTATAGATGTGATAAACCATCAGATTTGGGGTCAGGACCCTAAGGAGGTTGTTATCTGCTAGACCACAGCTTGGGGTGGGAGTTGAACCTCCCTACATAAGATTCAACCTCACTAGGTACATAGAGAACTTATCACGCAGAGTAATGAAGAGTCTGCTCTACAGCACATACGTTTCCTTGGTGGGGTGGGAGACCATCACTACTTGGTCTTTCCTGTAAGCAGCCCAGCTCAACTACCAGGCCAACAGCAATAGCACGGTATCATTAAATTAAGCATAAAATGCATTACAAATCATAAGCTGTTTAGACAGAGGGTTTACAAAGACCTTGCACAATTAACAGGTTGGTGGGAGCCCCAAAATACCCCAAAACACAGATCTACCACACAGAGTTCAGTGGGACACAAGAGTTGCTTTGGCCCTGTTGGTGGGCCATCAGCAGTTCCTTTCCTCTGATTTTGACCCCGAGCACCTTCATATAACTGATTTACAACCTATAAGTTTGGGTTACCATAGAATCACAGAATGGTTTGAGTTAGAAGGGTACTCAAAGCCCACCCAGTCCCCAGCCCCCCCATAGGCAGTGACACCTCCCATCAGACCAGGTTGTCCAAAGCCTCTTCCAACTCGCCTTGAGCATCCTGCCAAGGATGGGGTACCCACAGTTTCTCATGGCCATGCGTTGCTGGTAGTGGTGGCTTTGCCTCATGTCCTGCCCATGCAGGATACATCTCTGTCCCACGGAGAACATGGAGCTCAGCCCTGGGCTTTGCCCCAGGTGGCCCACAGCCTTCTAAGAAGTCTCTCTGCCACCACTGAAAAGCAACTGTGGGATGGCAAAAAGTGCTCCCATAGCTCAAACCCAGCCGAGTGCTTGGGGAAAGGAGGAGGAACGAATCCCTTGAAAGAATTTTTTTTTTTTTTTAAAGGAGCTCAGAAAGGGGGGAAAAATATTTCTTTGAAGATCAATCCCACTTTGTGCAGTTCAGCATGTCCTGGCTCAGCTCCCTCCCTGCTCCTGTGAATTCCTGAGCTGCTCTTTGTGCTGTGCTGCTCAGGGATGACGATTAGATAGATTGGGACACAGCATGAGGGACCCTCTGCTTCCCCCCAGCTCCGGCCCCACTGAGGGCAGCACGTTGCCGCCAGCACCATCTCCAAGGGAAGACTTTGTCTGCCGGCCAAAAGGGAGGAAGAAAAGAGGTCTGCAGATCACATACCTCTGTCGGCAGCTCTGCAGAGTGCTATTCAGACTGGACAAAGGACGGGGGCCCTGAACGGTCATTTCTCCAAAGCCCCCAGTACCAGCCCTCCCCAGGCTGCTGGAGTTAATAGGCTTGGAGCAAAACACCCCTGCAAGGAAGGGATGCTTTCCATGTCGACAGCCAGAGCTTTCTCTTTTACAGCATCACTATGCATCAGAGCTGGCCCATTCTTATGCCGTAAAACTGCAGTTCTGCTGCTTCCAGAGCAAAACTCTTTGCAGCTCATTAAATGCTACTGCACCTTTGTATCTCAGTAAAGTTTTGAACGAACTTTGGAGTGAAAAGATGGTCTGGCACTCAAGATCCATGTTCCAGTTCCCTATCAAGTTGCCCAGAGAGGCGATGGGTGCTCCACCCCTTGAGACACTCAAGGTCAGGTTGGATGGGCTCTGAGCACCTGATGGAGCTGTGGGTGTCCCTGTTCATCAAGTGCTATAGTATGAATCCAGCCCAAGATGAAGGCACCTTCATCACTCAAACTCAACAAGCCCATCCCAACACACGTTAAAGTACTGTCTGCACCCTGGGCTTCATGAGTTGACTTGATATAGTGTGGCACTTGGGCACCAAAGGGCACTACCACATAGAAGACCACCCCATAGAAAAGCTCAGAGCAGTCAGACATCAGCTGATGAGATAAGGAAAATGTTTCCCAGGATCTGGGAGAGCCAGGCACTACCAGGCACATGATGGACTTCGCCCTGTTGTAGTGCCTCATATTCACAGAATGGCCAAAAAAACCACATCCCTCCAAACAACATTCACAATAACCCAAGAGGAGGGTGGGACAGGTGCAGCCTGATAGGCGCAGCCTGATAGCAGCAGAGGGAAGGAAGAGGTCACAGGGATGAAACACTGAGGTGGGGTTCAATAATTTGGGGGAAGGAGAAGCAAAATGGTTTAGTGTCATTCAGCAGCATTACTTGCACAAACTGGGTTTTGCCCAACTAGAAAGTGTTAAAAACTTTGCAGAGAAACAGAGCACTCAGGAGAGAGCCGTGGTGACCCCACAGAACCTTTCTGACCGCCTTAAGGCATGAATCAATTAAAGCAATCACGGAGCAAAGGTTAATCAGTAGCAAGTACATCTTAAGAAATAGGCAGTCATTTAAAAAGCAATTGCTCTTGCCAATTCTGCCAACTCCATCCCACTCCCCCCTCTCCTTTTCTAAAGTGTCTTTTATTTCTCAAACTGTGGAGGCTTTCCAAAACAAGTCCAGGATTAGGAGCAGGAAGGGACCAGCCAGAATCATGCTACAATCCTGACTCAAAACATCTCTATGCAAGCAATGAGACTCCACTGATGAGAAGTTGAAGGACAAGGTTCCTCATCTCTCTTCCTACAGCTTCATATGTACTACCTAGACCACAACCACCCAAGCACCAGAAAGGATGTGAGCTGGGATGGAGAATCCATCCAGACCCACAGAGCAGGTCCTTGTCATGCTTAACACAGCATCTTTCCCGTGGACACCACGAAGGCCTGCAGGGCAATTAGGGACAAAAGAGAAGGACTGGTATGAGGCCAGGATCTGGGTAGGAGAAGGTCATAGAATCATGAAGGTTGGAAACGCCAGTAAGATCATCCAGTCCAACCATCAGCTCCTGTCTGTGACTGCTCTAGATCACATCACTCAATGTGACATCCCCCCTTTTCTTGAAACCTCCAGGAATGATGACTGTTCAGCCCTCTAAGGACTCTCCTTCCCTCTTTTTCCCAGAGGGTACAAAGAAAGGATGAAATGCCACAGATGCCAATGTCCTGCTGGTGAGGAGTTGCGGGGAACAAGGACCAAGATCACCCTCCCTACACAAAGGATCTCACCAAACAACAAACCCTCAACCACCAAAAAGCCAGCACATGAAGGATGAGGTGAGGATGAGGTGCTGAAGGGATGAGCACCTGCAGGCAGCCTCCTCTGCTCCCTTGTGTGAGGTGTCCAAAGCCAGAGCAGCAGCTGCAACGTGAAGCCAAGCCCAAGCTCAGGCTGGTGCAAAAGCATAGAATCATAGAACCGTAGAAGAGTTTGAGTTGGAAGGGACCTCAAAGATCATCTAGTTGCAACCCCCTGCCATGGACAGGGTTGCCAAGCACTAAATCAGGCCGCCCAGGGCCCCATCCAGCCTGGCCTTGAACACCTCCAAGGATGGGGCATCCCCAAAATGGTCCAGGGTACATCCAAAGTACCATCTCCATGCTATTCTGTCCAGTGGCCATGGGGTGGGATTTGCTTCGCTTCTCAGCTGCCATGCTGCCTCCTGAACCCATTCCCACTCAGCAACAAGTGGTAGCAAAACTTACTGCCAACGGGCTACAAACTTGGAGAAACCATGTTTTCTGTTTCAGTTCTGTTTTTTATCACACTAAGCACCCACTTGCACGTGAGTAGTCCTGAAACAAGCTGTCACTAAGTCTAAGAGCTGCATTTTCATCACCCCAATGGCACATAAAGCCCAAAAGACCCCATCCAGTCACCTCCCCAGTCTGATGCCATGCCATAAGAAAGTCACAGGGCTGCTCGTGGAGCCCAGCTTGTTGTTTCTCATCAAAGTTTTCAAAGTGCCCTAGAAATTTCACACACCTTTCAAACATTTCAATAGAAAAGTTGGAAAGGAAGAGGCAGCTTTGGCTCCTTTTACATTCAGAGGGGCTTTTTTAATTAAAATGCAGCTGGTCCCGCAGCACTTTCTGCATTTTCTTTAGTGAAATGGAGCTAAACACTTCGAGCAGCTGTAGGAAATTACTTCCATTCTCTCTTGCCCTCCCACCTGGAGTCTTGTGCCGGAGGATGAATGCAAAGAGACCCCATTGGGAGAGCAGGAATCCCAAAGTAAGGAAAAGGAATCAAGAGATGTACACTGTAGGCTGGACCTCCAGCCAACCAAAACCCGCATTATCCAATCCAAACCTGCATTATCCAATACAAACCCACATTATCCAACCCAAACTTGGCTCAGTTCTGGTCTCCAGGTTTACAACAGTTCACCAAGACACTCTCCTTTCAGATGTACACCTGCACCACTAACCCTATGTCAGGGCTCCCAGCCTGGGCAAGGGACACCATGGCCCACCCAAGGGACACAAGGGCTGCGTCGGACCCGAGTGCCTCTGCCAGCTCTCAGCCTTCCTGAATGGGTCGTGATTATTTGCAGCTGTTCCCAGATGTTCCCCTTCCACGGGTTATTTGTTCCCGGGACGACCTCCCCGTTCACACGCCATGGGAAGAAAGAGAGAGGCTCCTTTCTCCCGATTCCTATGGAAACAGCCCTTTATCCGAGAGGCATTAGGAATGCTTGCCCGCCGCTTCCCTCCCTCCATCCCCACGGCCACCCACTGCTCACACCTCATCCCAGCTCCTTTCCTCCTCTCCACAGCTCACAGCAAACTCATCTGAGAGAGGAGCCAGGCTGCTCAATGCCTTTTCCTCCCCAGAAAGCCACCAAAAACCCCCAAAATTGCAATAATCCCCTTTGTTTCCCCTTTGTTATTGATTCTCCCCACTCCCCAGCTTTTCAGGCTTTGTTTTCTCTACCCATGAAGAAAACGGTTCGGTCGCACCACTGTCGGATACCAAACACCACTCCCAAAACTCTGAAGAATCAAAGAAAAGTCACTGAAATCTCCCTGCTGCGGTGCTAACTTTTAGGGCAGGCAGGGATGAGTTGGAGGGATGCACTTCACCAAAGATAATCTTTAGAATGAGGATGCTGGAAGGAGCTCACCTCAGCAGGGTGCACGTGGAGGGGTATTCCTGCTCTCTGCCACGCTTGGGTGACGGTGTCCTTTGCTTGTGACACTCCGGGTCCCGAATGGTGGCACGGCTCTGTGACACCCAGCATTAGAGAGGCTGCGGAGCCGTCCCTCCCACGGTAGGAGGGGCCACGTGAGGCTTAATAAATTCAGTCCTCAAGGCTGAGAGAATTCAAATCCCATCACGGGATGTGGGCAGCCGCTCACAGCACGGCTCTGGGAGAAATTAGGTGAGCCCAGGTTAGGTTCATCCCATGCAGAATGTGAGAGCCTGGTGCCAAAATGCTGCTCCGGCAGAACGGGGTGTCTGCAGGATGGGGTTTGAGGAAATATCCCAAATATTTGGGCAAGATGCATCATCGCTGATCCTCAGCATCCTCTGGGAGAGCATTTCCTGCATCTGTAAGCCTCTGGCAGAAATCTGCTGCGCACCATTTCTGAACAGTTCCAGGCACAAACAGTGCTTTTTTATTTATTTATTTATTTATTTATTTTTCCCCGGTGTTTTGGGGCTTTAATAACGTAATCCTATTAGAGACATAACTTCCTTCGGAGGGGGGTGAGGGGCAGATCAGCATAACAAAAGCATTTTGTGCGGCTGAATTTTGTAACTTCCAACTTGCCGTCGCCACAGGGGAGGCAGCTGTGAAGTTTCTCAGCCTGCACGGCTCACCTTACATGGCTCCTCCTTCTCCTGCACAGCTCTGTCACAGTATCATAGAATCGTTAAGGTTGGAAAAGATCGCTAAGATCAAGTCCAGCCCCAACCCATCGCCACCATGCCCACCGACCGTGTCCCTAAACCATGTCCCTCTTTGATGCACAAGAGGCCAAAAAAATATCCCCCCAGCCCCAGAGGAATGCCAGAAACACCACCAATGTAGACTTGTCATCCATCATCTCTTACCTTGGGGTTTTTCTTGTTGGATGAAAAGACGGATCCAAAGGTCCCTCAACAGCAGACTCAGGAAAGTGCCTTCACAGAGCGGGGAAGGAGAGGGCAGAAGTGACAACCCGGTGTCTTTTAGCCAGTTCATGTTGTCACAGAGATGAACTCTCAGTTAGAAGATGGGTCACAGAGATAAATAGCCTGACTCGCTCTGAAACCTGACGATGGGTTTCAGAGCGGGCAGAGGGCACTGAACACCTCCACTGTAAAAGCAGGACTGATAATCACTAGATAGCACTGGATCCCACAGTACCATCGTTTTCCTTCAGAGTTAGAATATCAAAGAAGTGAAGGAACCACAAGGTACGCAGTGAATGCAGAAGCAGATGGTTTTAGTGCAGACTGTCTTAGAGCTGAAACTCAGCTGGAGTTGATCAAGGAATCATAGACTCATTAAGGCTGGAAAAGACCTCTAAGATCACCAAGTCCAACCCCAATCCATCCCACCATGCCCACTGCCCACGTCCCTCAGTGCCACATCCCCACTGTTGTTGAAAACATCCAGGGATGGTGACTCCGCCACTCCCTGGGCAGTCTGTTCCAATCCATTACCACCCTTTACTTTAATTGTTAAATTAGAATTTTTTTTTGTAATATCCAAGCTGAACCTCCCCTGGTGCAACTGGAGGCCATTCCCTCTCATCCTGTCAAATAACCTTGTTTCCTCCCCAAAAACTACAGCATGGTTTTGCATCCTGCCTTTCCTTCTGGGGGCGGGCTCAAAGCCCTCTGTGCTGCAGAGATACCAAACCTTGTGCTTTGGTATCTCCAGCTCAGAGTCCAGCACCTTATCTCAAGCAGAAAACCCTTGCCCCACACCCCCGCCTGTCACAGCCCTGCCAGCAGCTGTCACTGAGGCACAGCTGAGTGGCTATTGTGTTTCACGTGATGGACCTCATCCGAACCGGCACTGAAACGGGATCTGCCACCAACAAGCCCAGCCCCGAGGTTTATGAGCCCATAAAGGAAGGATCTGGTGTTGCAGAAACCCCACTCAGGGATAGCAGCCTTGAACTCAGTTGTGCATCTGAAGATAAAACCATGGAGAATGGCACACACAGGGAGTGCTGGAGCAGGGATGTCTCCTCCCCCAGGTGCCAGCCAGGACGCAGAGTCGGGGGCTGCATATGGGTGAGAAATACGTAGATTCATGTCCTGCTACCTCCGACTTAGGGTGTGCGTCTTCTTGCATTGCATGGTGCTCAGCTCTGGCAGCATGGCAGGTTTGGTCTCACTGCACTGTTCCCCATCATGTTGCACAAGGAGCAGGTGACCCAAGCAGGGAGCAAGATCCTGCAAGGTGAACCATAGAAACCGTGGCATTTATGGCATTGGTGTTCATAGGAGCAGCACAGGAAGAGGGGACTTCGGCCCTTGCATCATGCAGCCCAGACCATGCCAGTCCCCTGGCAGCACAGCTACAGACTGTGGTGCGGCCAGGAGAGATCTTACACTGTACCCCAAAGCTTCCATCCCACTGCAGCAAACTCTGCTTCTTGCAGTTGCAGCGGCTCCATCTTCCATTCTCTCCCATTGATCTGGTGCTGCGTGCAGCGTGGACCAGCTGATGCGGCATTATCTAAAGAGAGTAAGTGCCTGTCCTCTCATTTCTTTTTCCATATTTCATGGCTATCCTTTATTCTATTGGATCATGTTGCTCTTTCCCAGCAGAAATGAGGGTTGTGATGAAAGACATGCAAGCTGAGTTAACCCAAGGAGGGCTTGGAGAAGCAGATGCAAGAAGCAGTGAGGAAAAGCTTGGAGAAATGCCAAATGTTTCTACACCTGAGCAAAGCAGTGTGGGAAATGGTGGGGGTAACTCTCTTCTGTGTCAGTACAGCCCCCTGGAGCAGCCTTTGAGCATTTCAACTCTGCACTGGAGAGAAACCAGTGGATGATCACCTGCCCAGTGCCCTTTATGGCATAATCCCAGCGCAATCAAGTCCTGGATACTACTGCAGGACTTGGGCATTGACAGCAAGTAGGGTCAATAGCCCCAAAGCTGTGCAGGTAATGGTTTTGGGGCACAAGACGTAGGGTAAGATATATTTCATGGTTATTAAGAGAGAATGTTGAGCAGTGTCCCTGTACTGCAAAGGGGCTCCCAGGGAACAAGCTCTGCTACAGACCTATCATTTGGGTCCTGTCCAAGCTGTTTCCAGATCCATTGGGAACCAAAGAATCCTGTCCTCAATGTATCACAGGACGGTATGGGGGAGAGAGGTCTCCCCTGGCAGCAAAACCCACCTTAGCACCAATCCAGTGTTCATGTGATGGTTCCTTTCCGGGCAGGTTTGCACTCCGTCCAAGCATCAGGACACCAAGGCTGGAGTTATAGGATCATTAAGGTTGGAAACAACCTCTAAGATCATCAAATCCAACCCCAACCCATCCCACCATGCCCTTTGCCCATGTCCCTCAGTGCCACACCTCCACAGTTCTTAAACACCTCCATGGATGGTGACTCCACCACCTCCCGGGGCAGCCTGTGCCAATGCGTTGCCACTCTTTCTGAGAATAAACTTTTTTGCACCAGGCCAATCCTGGTGCAACTAAAGGCCATCACCTCTCATCCTATCACTGTTAGCCGATAGAAGAGGCTGACCCCATCTCACCACAACCTCCTTTCAGGAGGTGGCCTTCAGCCTCCAGGAGATGAGTAGGGTAGGGCAGTTCCATTGGAAGGGACCTTCAAAGACCATCTTGCCCAACCGCCTGACCACTTCAGAGATAACCAAAAGTCATCCAACTTTTGAGATGTACTCACACCTGGCATCCAGATCACTGATGAAAATGTTAAAAAGTTGGGAATGGAGGACACAGGGTGACGATGGGGGGAACTCCAGGACAAGGGGAAATCGTTTCAAGGTAAAAGAGGGGAGGTTTTGACTGGATGTAAGGAAGAAGTATTTTACAGTAAAGATGGTGAGGCTGCACAGGCTGCACAGAGAGGTGGTGGTGCCCCATCCCTGGAGACACCCAAGGTCAGGCTGGATGGGTTCTAAGCACCTGATGGAGCTGTGGGTGTCCCTGTTCAGTGCAGGGGAGTTGGACTTCATGGCCTTAAGAGTCTCTTCCAACTCAAATAATTCTGTCATTCTATGATTCTAGGACAACCCTTTTACACCTGCTGCTATGTATGTGCCGGCTGCCTTCAGCATGCAGCCTGCAAACTTCGAGCTTTGCAGTAGAAATTGGGAAACACAGAGAGAAAGGCATCCCCAGTGCAGCTGCCAGGAGGGGGCATTACAGCCGCAGGAATGGAAAAGGAGCAGCCGGAGAAGCCTGCAAGCTCGCTGAGTTCAACCTCTAAATTCTCCCCAGACAGGAGCCTGACGACCAAAACCTGGAACTGCTCTCGGTGCTAAAAATCAGGGATGCAGAAAAAACATCTTCTGCATGGGGGTATAATGAACCCATTGTACCTACCAGCATCAATTCTCCTAGTACTCATTTCCCCCTCTTTGCTCCCAAATAAACGAGGATCTGCAGAACAACCATTCCCATCAGGATTTAGATGCCAGCTTGCTGTCTGGCTCAGAGCTAAAGCTGTGTGTTCCCCGGAGCTTTTCCTCTTGCTTCCACCCTTTCCCTTTTCACACTAATCCTGCTCTAACACAAGGCATCGCTTCTCCTTAAGCCTTAGCAATAGACAGGGTACGCTGGAGCCACACAGGAACTAAAAGGCCAAAACACTGCATTTAGGTATGAAAAAGTTGAGAAGTCTGGGGTAGGTGCTGCCTCCAAAGAAACAGCCATAACTGCACATTGAATTGCCATTGTGGAGTACACGGGATCCCAATCTGGCAGCACAGTCATGCAGAGCCACCAAACACGAAGCCAGTCACCACTTTTTTGGGGGGACACATACCAGGACCAAGAGTCCACCAGTGGTTGTAGTTTTACAGTGAGAGGAAGAAGAAGAGGAGGGGTTTGCAGCACCCAGCTGCTCTGGCTCTAACGGGATGAGGACATCAATCAATGATGTGGGATGCTACCACGTCTCAGCAGAGAATCCCAGCCACTTGGGCTGCTATGCTCCTCCTCAAGAGGCAGGAACCTTCATTTTCATCCAAAATTGCTCTTGCAAAGCAGCTGAAGAATCAGTTCCAGACACAAAGGAGGAATTTAAGAAGTAACCTGCAGTTGCCTTATTCTAGTTGGCTAGCTGCAACTGCAAGAAGCAGAGTTTGCTGCAGTGGGATGGAAGCTTTGGGGTACAGTGTAAGATCTCTCCTGGCCACACCACAGTCTGTAGCTGTGCTGCCAGGGGACTGGCATGGTCTGGGCTGCATGATGCAAGGGCTGAAGTCCCCTCTTCCTGTGCTGCTCCTATGAACACCAATGCCATAAATGCCACGGTTTCTATGGTTCACCTTACAGGATCTTGCTCCCAGCTTGGGTCACCTGCTCCTTGTGCAACATGATGGGGAACAGTGCAGTGAGACTAAATCTGCCATGCTGCCAGAGCTCCATTTAAGGCATTCCCCATCCTTCCAGCTCCCTCTCTGACACCAGGCTTGGCACCCCAACTTGGCAGAGCGTGGCAGATCCCCACTCCTGGCCACCATCACGTTCCCAGGAGAATGACTTCCCACCAGGTTTGCTTTGTTGGGCTTCAGACACCCAGATCTGCCCAACATCCACAAGCAAACAACCAATTGCAGAAGGGTGTTGGTGGTGGCAACACATCCTGCCCAACCCATGGTCAATCCAAGCTGCAATGAAGTACTTGTGCAAACAAACATGTAGGTGAACTCTTTTCACCAGCCTCACCCTGTTGATCCCACAAGAAAGAAGCAGTGCTGGGGAAAGCAGTTGTACGTATCTCTCCTGAATCCTCACCAACTTCCTCCTCTGTACCAGGAGCCATGGACACCAAGCTCTACCTGGGGAGAAAACAAGCAACTGGGAAGCAACAATACCAACATCCTCCTCCTCTTCTCCTCCTCAAGCTGTGGTCTGGATCCTCTTCCAGATATTTCTCAGAGCATTAATTACTTCCCAATGAATTTTGATAAAGCAGCAAAAATCGCATTTACTTCAACAGCTTTCGGTGTAAAGTCACGTTGCTCTACCAAATAAGACCTAATTAAAATAGACCAGAGAAACACAGCTTCTCCTTCAAGCATCCCACTCATTTCTGCACACGTCGCTGAAACAAAGTGAAGCAGAACCAGGTAATTCATTCAGGTTTTATTTAAGGTTTCAATTTTGTTTTCCAAACAGCTGAGCTGACCTTGCACTCCGAACAAACCAGGCACCACCAGAGAGCTACGCCACGACAGAACGAAGGAAGAGGAACAGATTTCCTACCTGATTTTAGAATGGCCACAGCCCCTGTTATTTCCCAGCAGGACAGGACACACGGATCTGCCTACAGGCCAGTGCTGCAGTGGAGCAACAAAGTCTTCGCTGCAAACATGATTCCAAAGCATGGCAGCTGTCAACATGAACCCAAAGCAGTGCTGATGGTGCTGAATTGAAAGATGGGAATGAGTTTCTTGCCACAGACTGGAGCCTGATTTAAATTTGGTTTTGTGTTCTCTTGTGCCTGAAAAATGTGGCCTCTCTCCATTTCGTTGGCACAAGGCCACCTTCTCCATCCAAACATCCCCTTTTTGTTTCCAGCTGAAATCCATTATTCTTACCAACCTCCTGGATTGGTTCCAGCGGGATCCCCCCACTCCTTCCTGAATTCCCCCAGGGATTGTGGAACTGAGCTTTTAACCTCTGCTTCTTCCTTGGACCAACACCACCTTCTCCTGCTCCTTTTCCACTGACATACATAATGTCTGCAAGTTTCCATCCAGTTCCCATATCGCTGCTTTGTCCCCACTGGAACATGTCCCCACACATGATGCTGTGCTCTGTCACTGGCAGCAAAGGATGGGATCAACCCTAGGACATCAATGATCTGTGCACTTGATCCGGTGGGTTTACAGCACCAAAATACATCCACGGGTTCTCTGCTATGGCGACAATGAGAAGCCATTGATAAGTTTTGGCATTTCACACTAGGAAGATGAGCAGAGATTCAGACTTCATCTTTAACGATTTTAATTTCTTAACGACTACTTTTTTTTACAATTTGACAATTTTATAGTAGACTTCTTAAACTTTTCTTTACGGTAACAGTGACAGAGCACTGGAACAGCTTGCCCAGAGAGGTGGTGGAGTCGTCCTCTATGGAGATATTCAAGACCCAGCTGGACGCCTACCTGTGCCACCTATTGCAGCGTACTTGCAAGGGGAGTTGGACTCGATCCCCTGAGGTCCCTTCCAGCCCCTGTGATTCTGTAATGTTTAAATTATTATCAAGAGTACAAATGGAATTGCCAGCTCTTAGCTAAGAAAGATGCTCAAACAAATACCTGCCCCCCAGGACTTCGGTCTGAACCTTTCATTGTCTGCAAAGACTGGCATATTTAAAAGCAAGTACCAACCTACCATTGGGCATTTCAGACCATTTTTGCTAAGCACTTTGCTGCAAATATCACCTACTGATACCAACCTGTGGTATTTTGAGAGACGGATGCATCAGAACAGCAATGGAAATCTCAGCTCTGAAGTGACTTTACGTGCTTCAGGTTGGTGGGCAGTGGTGGTGATGGGTCAGCAGTTGGATGAGATGATCTCAGTGGTCTTTTCCAACCATAATGATTCCATGGTTTTGTAAGCTGTAGTGCATTATACAATTTCTGCACCTAACCTGACAGCCTTGCCTAAGGATCCCTTAAAAAGAAACCAGGTTTTCAGAATGGATAGTCAAACAACTTAATGCCGCATGCTCTAATGTAGAAGAGAATCTAGTATTAATAATCAAATAAATAATAAAGGGCTGACTACAAAGGGCTCAGACCCAGTAGAATCAGTTCACACAGTAGGTTCAAACAAACGAAAAACCACCAGGAAAGCCACCAAAGCAGCTCTCTAGTGAAAAGCTGTTCTCATATCACAGCAGTCAAGATGTCTGCAGAAAAATAAGCCACAGAGGTGACTTTCTAAGTCATTCAAGAGCTATTTAAGAGCTCTTGTTATGTGACAGGAATGTGCTACAAGAGCTGATACACGTGCTGAAACCAGGTGATGGAGTGAAGAAAAGGATGCACCTTAGGATGAAAAATATACCGAATCCTCTCAAGCCTCAGGTAACTACAATTTTTGTCTTTATTTTTTTAAGTATGATATTTCTGTTAACTTGGGACTGGGGCCAGGCACAGCACGGCAAGCTGACTTCTTTCTCATCACAGGTGGGTAAAAAGAAAAAGCCTGGGACAGGCTGTTGTGTCACTGACACTGCCTTACAGCTTCCTAGTACACAGCTCTCGAGCAGCGGTTAGAAACCAGTGAGGACTAATCCAAAAAGCTGAAGTTGAGAGACAGAAGCAAACCACCAATGTAAGGACAGGAATAAAGACGTTCACATCCATTCTTTTCCAGTAGGCAACAGAGAATCCAAGAGAGGAACTCAGATGGAAATAATCCTTTTCACCTCCTTCGTGGAAATGTAGAAGTCCTCCTGCAGAAAAATAAGCTCATGGATATGCTGGCAGGTAGGGCACACCTGTGATATAATTTGCAGCTCCATGGGATGCCAAGGGGGGAGTGGGAAAGGAAGGTGAAGGGAAGTCAGGGACACACAGTGTATTCACTGGGGGCTGGAACCAGCCGATCTCTGAGGTCTCTTCCAACCTATTCTATGATTCGTGGGTCATGTGCTGTCATAAGAAGCCAACTGCTCAGTCTGTAAGACCAGAGCCACATCTGATTTTAGTTAAGTCAGATCTAGCCCATCATACCCACCTCCCCACATATGCCCTTCTGATACTTCACAGACGATAAGAGCAAACTCCTTATCAAAGAGAACAATTCAAGGGCAGCGGCCTCCCCCTTCCCAGTCTCACCTAAGCTGCAAGCAGAGCAGCTCACCCATAGATCAGATTCCCCCAAGGCTGCCAGCTTTGCTGTTTTGCCCAAGGAACTCATCTTGTGAGGGGAAACCTCTCAATCTCACATGAAGATGAGAAATCTATACAAAGGGAAGAAGATTTGGCAACGGACTTTAGACATGGTAACCTCGAATCAAAGAGTGACCACCCTTTGGCACAAAGGATAGGAAGGCACCAAAAAAAGCGAGAGACTTTGCAAACTTTATCTGAAAAACCAGTGCAAGGACTGTCGTATATTGTAGGGTGAGTGGGGAAAAACATACATTCAGAGGACAGCCTGGGGCAGAGAGGAAAGGACTGGCTGAGCAGCAAGAAGCAGGAATGAGTTTCTGTGCAACACAAGCGTTTTGGGGAGGGAATGAAATTTACTCCAGAACCGATTTAAACTCACCCCTTAAATAAGCAAAGCAATATGTACAGCGAGCACACTGAGATCTTTTATCCTTTCCCTCGACATGTAGTTATTCCCCTTCAGAACCACTTGCTACCCCATAGGGCTACAGAAGCTTCCATCCCATTACCTGTCACCTTCAAGCACCCAGTGACAATAATGTGAAAAATAATCCCATCTGACAGAACCGTTGGGTGCCAGTGAATTCTCCAATCCTCCCTCAGCCCCAGGTTAAGAAATTCAACAGTCATTTTATTAAAAATCAGTATACAGTTGAATGTAAGCCCAGTGTTTACAACCAATCTCTCTAGTAGTTCCAGGTTTCCTGTTGTTGTTTTTTACAGATCATTAGCAACCAAAGGAGTCAGCAGCATACTGATACCAGGTTATTCTCTCGTTCCAAGAAAATTAATGTCCCTATGTTTTCAGGAAAACAGCATCCACGATCAGTTTGTTTTCTGTTGGACTTGGTCTAAGAAACAGTTGTCGTCAACATCATCTTGCAGGCAAATCTTATCTTTATAACAGTAATTGGCTCTGTTTGCTTTATCATACAAGGAAGGTCTCCATGGAGCCTCAGAGATCTGACACAATAACCCTAAAAGGAATCTCTATTCATTTCTCTTCTGATTTTTCTAGAATATCACAAATATCTGAAATCTGTTTAACCAGTTCAGCTGAAACAAAAGCGTGTGGGGAGAGGCCTTGATTCACACCATTTGGCCAAAAGATCACCCGTGAATTAAGCTGTCCAGCAGCAGCAGGAAGCATACACAGGCTTTCTCCTCACTCCCTCGAAGCATCCAGCAGCGCTGCAGGAGGGCTGCGTGTTCCTCCCCTCTCAGTTGTTAGAGCTGTTCAAATTTCTGCTGCTGCTTCGTTCCCTCCTCGACTCATCCAAAGCACAGAGCAGCTTCAGCGGTGTAAGGACAGCTTGGCAGAAGCAGGAAGAGTCCAGCCAGTAGAAGATTTCATTTATTAAGATAAACACGGTCTAAGGCTCCACATGATTTTTAAAAAATAAACACAGTAATATGAAAACAAACTGGCTTTGTTGCATGTAGGTCAGGTTCGGATGTTCCCAAGATCTTCTTGGCCATAAAATATATCCTTCCCCTCCTGCTCCCATCCAGACAGATGGAAAAGCAGTTCGCTCTGTATGATCAGCAATGTTCCACATTCAGCAAACAATTCCTCTGCTACCCTTCAGCACAGATCAAAGTTTTAAGAACATCCTTGTGAAGGCGGGGCAGGAGGGAAGGAGAGGAGCAGGTAACTCAGTGGGCATCTAAAAAGGTTTGACACGATGACTATGTTAGCTCCGTCACTTTAATGGTTGTTTTTTGCTGCCTCTTTAGCAGCAATAATTAGAGGAGTGAGGCTAGAAAGAGGCTTTGCGATTTTCAGGAACTGGTGCTAGCAAAAGGGAAAAAGAAAAAGGGTTAAACTTTTCCAAATACGTCCCAGAAATCTGGTAGCTACACAAAAGATTGGCACCTACACCCACATGACAATCAACAACATACTCTAATCCCCTAACAGGTAAAATAGAAGTGTTACCACCACAAACTTCAATTCAGGGCTTGTCTGAACTGATAAAGAGCTCTGCATCCAACCCATCCTAATTTCTCCAGTGTTTGTACACTCTCAGGACCAAGCAAAACTCAACAAAATCTATACTGAAATTCTGCACGGAAAGGAAGTGTACTAAAAGCAACCTGTGGAGTTCGATCACAGGGCTTCCTGAAGCAATCATCTCTCAATTCTTTCTTCCCTGTTATCACAGATAATGGTGAAAATATTGCCTTGGCCTTCTAAACATATTAGAAATGTCCAGAACAGTTGGAATTTAGGAGCAAAGCATTAAATTTGCAATTGGACCAGTCAGTCAGGCTGCCATACACAACGCTCTGTTAAGTAGAACAATATTGATTATCAAACACACAACACAGAGTAGGTGGTGTCACAAAGCGCTGCTTGTAAGACTGCTGCTCCCCTTACTCATGCTCAGATTTAAGTGGAAAGCCTGTAATGTTCCAACCTTGCAGAGAAGTCCAGGCTGAGGACAGACACTGATACAAAACAGCTATCAGATGAGAGTGAAGGCACGTAGGGCAAGTTCAAAACCTCCTCTGAAAACAAAAAGCAGCTCTGTCCCACAGGACTTCTGAGCATCAGAAAGGATCAAAGACCCAAAGCACTGCATTTGAACACGCTTCAGAGACGGAAAAATCAGAGGCCAGAAGATAAAGGCAGACAAGTGCTACAGTCAAAATGTTCTCCCACTCTGAGGAACAGAACGTTACTGCTGTCTGATATTTTGAAACTGGTGAGTCCAGGAGAAAGGGGATCTTTCATCCACTGCCAATCTGCCAGTGATTAATGCTTCATTACAGCCTCAGAAGGCCGCAATACATCCAAACCTGAACCCAGGAGACAAACTAGTCAAAAATCAAAAAAAGGAGAAAGGAACTGTGTCTCAGTTGAGGCCTGAGGGCGATCACAGATCTATTTTACAAAGAACTGAAGCACATTTTCCACCCCCATGGCAGATCTGACAGATGGAAAACATGAACATTCTTCATCTGTGTTAGTGAAAAGCCTGGCAGCTTGGTCTTCCACCTTCACCAGGAGTCCAGGCAAAGACACCAGGTTTTCAGTGAAAAAAACAAGGATTTCTCACAAGTTTTGTTCCACTTCCTCTGCATTAAGGACCAGTACCTAGCAAAATGTGGTTTTGCCAAAGTGCTCCAGTGAATGCAAGACATGCCCGTACCAAAAACCATTGGGATCCCTCCACCAGAAGGCAGACAACCAGAGATTTCAACAGATGGAAGCCCTCCTGTTGTCCAAATCAAAACAAGTATGGCCAGACACAACACATCCAGATGCCAGGGTGAGCTGCACGAAGAAGCCACAGTAATTAAGGGGCTCAGCACTTGGCAGGTCTGGGGTGCTGCAATTGAGGTCAGTTATAGAACACGCTGCATAGCTGCTGCTAGTAGCAAGTACTGCATGAAAAGGGAGTACTCTATTAACATTCTGGTATGGATTTTGGGTGGTTGGTTGATTGGTTTTGTTTTGGCAAGTTACCTCAGCTGTCCCTATGATTGAGATGAAGCAGTACTAAAGACCCCAAATGAGATTCCTCCATATGCCTCTTCTAACTGAAATGCTTCAGTCAGCCCTGTTCCCCAGCAGTTACCTGTAGCAGCTCTTTTGCAGAACCTCTTTTTTCCACATCCATTTCAAGACAGCGGTTTAGGAAGTCTCTGAATATGGGTGAAAGCTTTTCTGGATTCTGCAGTTCTGGAGTCCCATTGGTAGCAATGAGATACAGGGCCTAAAGCAAAACAAGCACCAAAGAAACAGGTTATGAAGGTCAGATTCCATTTCCGGATTACACAGACATCCACTTTTCCCCTCCCACCCACCAGCTCAATGGGAAAAATAACACAAAGCCTTATCAGGGTGACTAATAAATGATTAAGTTTCAGCAAACAGAATAGCTGCTGGCCCTATTTTCATGTGGATGGGATCCAATCCTTTATTGTTTTACCCTCGTAATCTGGGTTTGGATCCTGCTGCCCTCTCGAGGGATTAGGAGGACAAAAAACAACATTCCAGACTGTGTTTATATAGGGAAGTTAACTGGCACGGCTCTACCAGTGCTAGGCCCCTGCAATAGCTATATCCTCATGGAAAGGTACCCCTACATAAACAGGAGATTTTGTTCTGTTGGTACTTTGCCTGAGTGCCCAAGGCCTATGATGTCAGTACTGTAAAGACAGACTTGACCCCTTATAAATGATATTCAGCAGATCCTCAAGCAGCATTTGACATCCTAAAGAAACAAGTAGCTTTGCTACTGCTTGGGAATGAAGTGCATGTGCAAATCCTCTGAGAATCAAGGAACACAACATTCAAAATTAATGCCAGGAACTTCCTGGGTGGATTTTAAAAGGAAATGCCTATCTATATACCCAAAATCACTTCCAGTGCGAGAGATGGAAACATAAGTTAAGCACAACTGCTCGAGATCTTTTCATTCTCTTTAGCTTAGGAAAAAAAACAAACAGAAACCCGGCTTACACGAAGAACAGCTACATTCCTACAAACTGACAGGATTTCCCTTTTCATTAAAGAATGAGAAAGACACCAGGGAAGTTAAAGCCTCTCTCAAGACTTACTAAGGTTGGAGTTTGATTTGGAGCATGCAAAGTGGAACAATCCACCAGAAGAAAAAAAAAAACTGTTTATTGATATGTATCCTTCAATGCAGGGAGAGCTCTCTTCCCCACTCACAGGGCACAAGAATTCAAGAAGCCACATACTTTGGTGCCAGACAGCGCTCCTTCTGTCCCATCAGCCTCTCAAAAGAGCAGGGAATTATGAATGTCTTTGGTTAACTGGCTCCACCAGAAGGTTTGCAAGAGAAGCCCGTGCTTCTACCATCCAGAATCAACTATGGCTTTTAACTCAACGGATCATAATCTTCTCATCACAATACCCAAGGAAATATGCAGCTGAATGGGATGAAACCACACTGGAGGATTCGGTCACCTCCTTTAGAGCCCTGAGTTAGCCAGAATGCTCAGAGCAAAAAACAGAGGATGAAAAGATATCTGCTTACTCTCAGGGGGTTCTCGTTGAGGTAGGGGGGTTCTCCTTCGATCATCTCGATGGCCATTATCCCCAGTGACCAGATGTCCACTTTGGGCCCGTATGCTTTCCGTGTCACCACTTCAGGCGCCATCCAGTACGGGGTCCCCACCATGGTGCTGCGTTTGCTCTGCTCAGGAGTGATCTGGGCACAGAAGCCAAAGTCAGCTGGGAATTGAAGACAGAGGAGAAAAACCAGAAATCAGCAGGTTTCTCCAAAAACACGTACTGATGCCAGCAGTACAAGCTGGTCTGTTGCACTGCCTGTTATACTGCTTCTGCAGCTCTAAAGGAAAGATGGTTTTTGTGGCTAACGTGGTGTTCAGGAGTTAGTTTCTAAATCTGACTAAGTGAGGCCATGAGGATCACAGAGCTGCTGCCTTGTCTACATGAAGGTTGGTGATTGTCTTGAGGGAGATCACGGAGCATGCGTGGGACAACCGAGGGATCAGGCCTAGCCAGCATGGGTTCACGAAGGGCAGGTCCTGCTTGACCAACCCGATCTCTTTCTATGATCTAGTGACCCATCTGGTGGATGAGGGAAAGGCTGTTGATGTGATCTACCTAGACTTCAGCAAAGCCTTTGACACTGTCTCCCACAGTATCCTCCTGCAGAAGCTGGCAGCCCATGGCTTGGACAGGTACACCCTTGGCTGGATAAGGAGCTGGCTGGAGGGCCGGGCCCAGAGAGTGGTGGTGAATGGAGTTAAATCCAACTGGCAACCGGTCATGAGTGGTGTTCCCCAGGAATCAGTGCTGGGGCCTGTCCTCTTCAATATCTTTACTGATGACCTGGATGAGAGCGTTGAGTGCACCCTCAGTAAGTTTGCAGATGACACCAAGTTGGGAGGTAGCGTCGATCTGTCTGGGGGTAGCGAGGCCCTACAGAGGGATCTGGACAGGCTGGAGAGATGGGCTGAAGCCAATGGGATGAGGCTCAACAAGACCATATGCTGGGTCCTGCACTTTGGCCACAACAACCCCAGGCAGCACTACAGGCTCGGGGCAGAGTGGCTGGACTCTGTACTGTGTAGAGGAAATGGACCTGGGAGTACTGATTGATGCTCAGCTGAACATGAGCCAACAGTGTGCCCAGGTGGCCAAGAAGACCAATGGCATCCTGGCCTGCATCAGAAACAGTGTCGCCTGCAGGAACAGGGCAGTGATTGGCTCCCCGTACTCAGCACTGGTGAGGCCGCACCTCGAGTACTGTGTCCAGTTTTGGGCCCCTGATATAAGGATATTGCATAAGGATATAAGGAAAGACGTCAAGGCCCTGGAATGTGTTCAAAGAAAGGCAACAAAGCTGGTGAGGGGTCTGGAGCACAGGCATTATGAGGAGCAGCTGAGGGAGCTGAGATTGTTTAGTCTGGAGGAGGCTCAGGGGAGACCTTATTGCTCCCTATAACTACCTGAAGGGAGGTTGTGGTGAGCTGGGGGTCGGCCTTTTCTCTCGTGTAACTGGTGATAGGACTAGAGGGAATGGCTTCAAGCTGTGCCAGGGGAGATTCGGGCTGGATGTTAGGAAATACTGTTTCTCTGAAAGAGTGGTCAGGCAGTGGAATGGGCTGCCCAGGGAGGTGGTGGAGTCACCGACCCTGGAGGTGTTCAAAGAACGTTTGGACACTGTGTTGAAGGACATGGTTCAGTGAGAACTATTGGTGATGGGTGGATGGTTGGACTGGATGATCTTGCAGGTCTTTTCCAACCTTGGTCATTCTGTGATTCTGTGGTCAGCAAACAGCCGTATACGGATGTTGTGAAACTTGACCGAGCAGCATTTTGCAGTTGTAAAACACCATGTATGTTTTCAAGGTCATTCCTGGGTATGTGAAAACATAAATCAATGCCCAGTCTGATCTTGATACACCCCTCCACCCACACACTGCATTATCTGGTCAGATTTATATTCCTAGAGATATTACTTCCCTGGAAGACACATCATCCCTCAATAAGGATTTGCTTTAAAGGATAAATACTATGTTCAGAATAAGCTTAAGTACCTAAATGTATACTTAATGTTTTTCTTGGAGTAGACAGAAAGATGGGAGCCTTCAAATGAAAATGACTTGGTCCTATGTCTTTTTTGCCTTACCAAAATAAACTAGTTCTGTTCTTGCGTGACCAGCAGAATTAACACAGCAAGACGCAATGCACATGCTGATCTCCTATGGCACCAAAGGTTCAACTATAAGCAGAACCATGAACATTTAACTAATCCCCAACCGAGTTTTTATCAAGGGTAACAACCAGGATAGGTACATATGGCTCATAAACAGAGCAAACCTCCAGCAGAGCCAATACGAAGCCCAGGTCCAGAAGGTTACTGTATCATATCCACAGGGGCTTTCCTAACCGCAGCCAAGTACCTGCATACTGTGCTCAAATGTGTTATTCCATAAGAACAGAGCACTTTGGCCCTGATAAGCTATTCATCGCTGACACTCCAGAGATCTGACTGTACCAAAGTGCAACTTTAGTCTAAGAGGAAATTATGTACAAAAAAAAAACACTGTCTTACTCAGCATATCTGCACTGTGTGAATTTTGAGTCATATCTGCTGTCACTGCCGACAAAAATAGATTTATTTATGCCTGTTGGGTGCTAGCCAACAGAACTGGGAAGGAGAAGGAGGGAGAGCAATTTTGTTAAAGCCATAGGTGGAAAGCAATCATGCACTGGTCCCCAAACTTGTCTCTGCGTGGGTAATCACAAGCACGGCTGCCACCTTAGCACCAGAGGGGCAGAACAGTCTCAAGGTCTCCATTATCAGTGATAACACAAGAAGGAAACAACAGTAAGATTGGGCTGGGTTTGTAAGATTAAATGCTATCTCGTTGCACAGCTTTCAATTTCCCATTCACTCACTCCCATCTCTCAAGTACCCGCAAGTCTTTTCCAGACTGAAGAGATCACACACAAATAAAGGCTTGTGACCCTACACCTTTAAGCTCAGCTTTACAGACTGCTGTAGCATTAAAATACTGTTATTTTAGGAGACAAAAGCAGATGGTCCAAAGTTAAATGATTCAGGTTGGATATTAGGAAATACTTGTCTCAAAGGAGTGGTAATGCACTGGCACAGGCTGACCAGGGAGGTGGTGGAGTTTCTGTCCCTGAAGGTGCTCAAGAAGATGAGATGTGGCACTGAAGGATACAGTTAGTGGGCATGGTGGGGATGGGTCAATAGTGGAACTTGATGATCCTAGAGCTCTTTTCCAACCCTAATGAGTCCATGATTCTAATCCCAAACCTCACTGCATGTCTGGTATCAGTTAAAAAAAGACTTACAGTTGCCAATCTCCATTAAAACAGATGCCACAAAAATACGTACAGCAGCATTTCTACAGACTTTTCATCACTGCAGCATCAAGTAACTCAAAAACCCATCTTCCCACTACGCCTGTCCAGTAGCATACAACAAGCCCGGGCTAATAACTGAAGCCACAACCAGCGCTGCTCCCCACATACTTAATTTGACAGAGCCATCCATTCCCAGTAGGATGTTGTCACTCTTGATGTCTCTGTGAATAACTTGGTTTGAGTGGAGGAATTCCAAAGCCTGAAGACACTGAAAAAAATAAAAATTCATAATTACAAACAAAATACATAATTACAAACATAAATAAAAACAGAGGTATTCTTTCTGAGTATGAACTTATTCACCAGCTATAGTTAGCCAGTTGATGGACACTAACATCATGCATTTTGAGTAGCACGGGCCTAGCTTCTTAAAGAGCCTTTCCTATACCCAGTACGTGTGGGGCTATAAAGAGACATCCCTACTGGGACCAGCAGGTGGACAGGGTGGTTGCAAAGAGAATAAGTGTAACCATGGGAATTCCAACCCCATTTTGCACCACGATCCTCACTCTAGGATGAAACCTAACAGGAGTATGCTGCAACCCTCTAAATGTAATCCACCCTCTGCAAAATTACTGTTGCATTAGAGAAGCTGCAGATGGCTGTTCCTGCAGAGCCAGTGACACATCACAGAAAGCCCATGTCCCCTACTTCTCACTGCTCACTCAGTGTGAGCGCAGCTTTACCTCTCGGCACACAGCTGCAATCTGTCCTTCGTCCATGCAAGTCTCCGTAACGACATCTGTTAGGGAGCCTCCTGCCAAGTACTCCATGACTACCCAGAGCTCTTCTCCTACAAGGTAACTGAAACATCAAAGAAATAGCTTTTAGAAGAAGCAGAACTATAAGCATGCCACCATTTACCTAGTCGGAATGCACTGGGTTTTTAAACTATCACAGAAGTACAGAGGAACCACCTACTTTGCTCAGGCACGGGGGCAATCCTGGATGACACAATGGTTGGTTACCCACAGACAACAGGGGAAGAACACAATATTTTTAAGTATCATGCTTACAAAAGAAAAGATAAAACCTATCTTTTTTTATGGCACCATTCAGTTTGGAATTCTCACAGAAACACAGAAGTGCTTCCTGATGTTTAGATTTTGTCCAAAAAAATTCAGAACTGTTGCCCAGAGAGTTGGCAGATATCCCAACCCTGGAGACATTCAAGATCAGGCTGGATGGGGCTATGAACACCTGATCAGTAGGTGTCCCTGTTCATTGCAGGGAAGTTGGACTAGATGGCCTCTAAACATTCCTCCCAACTCCAATGATTCCACGAGGGCTACTGAGAACATTCTTCTGGGTGAAACAGCAATTCTACAGATTAAAATAAAACAGGAAAAGCCTGAAATGTCAGCTCTCGTCCCAAAACACCTGTAAGAAGATGGGGAGGAAGAAGCTGAGATGAAGGTGAATATTCTCAGCCATTTGGGTTATTATTCTCTTCTGGGAGCGTGCATGCTGACTTCTAGAAGCAGAAGACCTGGGATGAAGGCACCAGCATTAACTCGTGTTTAAAAAAAATAGTAATAATAGTAATCACCAACCACTTCTGCCTTTTGGGGCCCATCTGGAAAAACATCAACACAATTTTTCATAACAGACACATCGGTACGACACATTCTTGAAGGAAGGAATCATTAGCTTGGAAACTATAAAACCCGCTTTCAAGTCTATCTGCCCATTTTTGACGGGAGCAGACGGATGAGTCAAAGAGAGAAGGAAGGCAAAGATTCAAATTAAAAGCTTCTCTGCTGGCACTAGAATTCATCAACAAGCTGTTTGCTTTGCTCAGAAACACTGATCCTGCTGAAAAGTGAACAGCGAGTCTGCTAGGAGCCAAAGGCAAAAGCAGGACACGCTCCAGGGAACAACAGCAAAGGAGAAAAAGGTTATAAAGTCTGACTCGGCACAGAAAGTAGACAGAGATGAGCGAGACATCACAGGAGTGAGCAAAAAGTGCACCCTGGCCCCCAAAGAACGTGCTGCCAGCACCTGAGTTGATGAAAAAAACTCCCAGAAATAAAAACTGCAGTCTAAGCTGTACCTGGATGCTAGAAATATCACAGCTATGGAGAGCTTTTAGTATTAGAGACAAAGATGTGATCTAAGTTTGGTGATGCTGTAGATTGCAGTGAGGCAAAGCCTAAAGCTTCTTTCAGGATCCTGAGCCCAAGGACACAGAGCAAAGCTCGCAGAGCAGACAGGTCTCCAGCTCCCCTACCGAAGTGCTGACACACTGGCAGCTTGCTCCTGGCAGCAGACCCCAGCAAAGGCAAAATCACCTGCACAGCAGTCTGCTGGTGTGGCAGAGGAGCAGAACTGCTTTCAGTAGCATTTCTGTGGGTCAGCTACCTCTTTGTGGGCTCTGAAAGCCATTCCATCCAGACCTCTCCTCCCTGATCCCTTCGCTGTTGTTGATTCTTCTTTTCCTCCTGCCAATCTAGAGACCCTCCAGATTTTATCAGCACCCTCTCCACAAATCAGTGGCTGCCTGGGAAACCAACACTCCCCTTCTGTGCCACTAGCACCCCTTGAAGCCCAAATCCACTTGGCTATAGGGATGGGCAGAGAAGGATCCACTGTTCCTGTGTGACCCTCTCAGGTTGCACAAGCTGGGAGCAAGCTGGTGCCTCTTCACAGCCAAGAGGGATGGAGCAAGCCAAGGAGCCCACTGTGAACCAAAGCTGTGCCACAAGCAGCACATGCCAAGATCCAGGCACCTCAATAATTGATAGCTCTGACACAATGTGCAGGGAGGTAAAATTAACAGCGAATCCTTGCCAGCTGACACTGAGCAGACGTAATTTCAGAAGGCAACATGGTGTCATCTCAGGGCTCTTCTCACTCTCCCACCACAGCAGAGGCATTTTAGCCCCTGAGTTGCCTCCTTCAGACGTGCCTCAAAACGGCTCCACCGGATGTTTCTGAAAACAGCCATAGAATCATGGAATATCTCGAGTTGGAAGGAACCCATAAAGGATCGCTGAGATCAACTCTTGGCTCCACGCAGGACCACCCAGAAATCAGACCGTATGTCTAAGAGCATTCTCCAAATGCTTCCCGAACTCCAGCAGCTTGAGGCCATGCCCACTGCCCTCTGGTGAAGGACCTTTTCCTGACATTCAACCTGAACCTCCCGTGTCACAGTTTCATGCTGTTCCCTTGGGTTCAAGCGGAGCCAGGACAGCTACATACTGCTCTCCCTGTGACAGCAAAAGCATCGCAGCGTCACACACAGTCACCTGCATTCCCTCCCCAAAAGAAGGCCGGCAGCAAAAGCAGGGTGATGGATTCCTGGAGGAAGGATGCAGCCTACAGTTTTCTCTTCACCCCACTTAATAACTTCAATTTCAGGCTGCCTCCTGAAAGGAGGTCGTAGCGAGGTGGTGGTCAGCCTCTTCTCCTCCCAGGTAACAGTGATAGGAGCAGTGGTAATGGCCTTAAGTTGGGCCAGGGGAGGTTCAAGTTGGATATAAGGGAAAAAATCTTGTCAGAAAGAGTGATAATGCACTGGCAAAGGCTGCCCAGATTGTTGGCAGAGTCACTGTCTCTGGAGGCATTCAAGAACCATGAGATGTGGCACTGAAGGACATGGTCAGTGGGCATGGTGGGAACGGGCTGGTGGTTGGACTTGATGATCTTAGAGGTCTTTTCCAACCTTAGTGACTCCCTGATTCTGTTTTGGTAAGGGCAGGAGCTGAGGCAGAGATGAGAGAGACGGTTTATTCTGATGAGCATCTCGCAGCTCCCATTAGGTACTGAGAAGGGCAGACACTGTCAGAAACAGAGCCTCAAAAAAGAAACTGGGTCCCACAGCAGCAATGCATCCTTCCTCATACTTCCTTCTGGGACAGCAGTAAGCAGAAGCCAGCAAGCTTCACTAATCAATCAGGAAACAGACACACGAGGCCAGGCAGGAGGGATGCAGCTCCCCAGCAGCAGGAAGCTGCAGTTGCAAAGCTGAAGTGGCACAACAGGCACAAGAGCTCCCACATGCACCCTCATTGCTGTTCTGTTCATTTGCAGCACTCAGATAAAAGCTAATCCCTCTGCAAAAGATTACTGAGAGAAAGCCAAGGACAAAAGAAGCAGCTCTTGTTGCTGGAAGTTTAAACAAGACAGCAGGATGTGTAGCCACCCTGCAGCTGGGATGTACTGCCTAGATGTAGCATGTGCAGGGACACTGTGATGCACTCTCTAGTGAGAACATGCATCTCAAACAGTTTTCCCAAAACAAAGCCTCTAATCAGCCTGGAGAAATACACACTTTCAGCCCACATCCAATACTTAAACGTTCATTTCCACAGGTCTCGTTTTGCATAGATAATATCCTTCTGCTCTTTTTAGGAGAGGGCATCTGTCCTTTCAACAACACAGCTTTTTACAGTTATGCACATAACATGGGACACAGCACCACCTAAACTGAGTACCACAATGGATGTTGATATTGCAGCATGAGAGCTACTCTTTCATATTTTTGCTAAGACATCACAAGAAGCCTACTGAGAAAACAGCCAGTGGGCTTCTGATGCACATGCAGAGCAATGTATGTCCAAATATTCTCCTTCAGATATTCCAGAAGTGATTTTAGGTCATGTCCCCCCCCCATTCTATCTTCATTAGATGAAGTGCCATTATTCAAGTCTGAAGCTTGCTTAACTGAAGCTTCTGCTTTCCTTGCAATAAGCCAAACCTGTAGTTAACCAAGACTGCTGGTTTCTGAAGAGTGCAGCTATCTGGAAATCCTGCTACAGCCCCAATGGAGAAAGCCGTAACGTAAGACGAATGATTCAAGCTTGACACAATGCATCAGTGTTAAACTGGTGCTGAATTCAATTCACCATGCAACACTTTCGCTCTGTTTAGCTTTCAACACATCCTAGACTTCAGTGCTGGCAGCTCATGACTGTTTCCCGGAATTCAACCAGGGGGAGATGCAAGCATTTCTTGTGCTTTCTTTCAAAGGCAGCTACCCTACCCCTAAAGCCACCAGTTGCTCCTGGTTGCAGCCAACCTCCAAAATGTTGACGATTGCAGCACTGCTGCCACCACCCTTATGCAAAACCTGTGGGTTTTTACCTGTGATACCCTGTGGGGAAGAACCCACAGCCACATTTGTTTGTGGACTTGGTATTTTATTGTCTTGAGCTATATAGTGAACAGAGTTTTCTTGGCTACATTCATTTATGTTAGAAACAGCTTACACAGGGCAGCAGTCACAGCACTGATTAGTTCTGTTCTGTTTCTGTCCTAACCCAGGGAACAAGTGAAAGTAGAGCAGGTCCCTACATATGTAAGCAATTAGGTGCAGCTTCTGCAGTAAGGAGAAGCAGGGATTCAAGAAGATGGTCCGTGTGAATGCAGCATATCCAAGGCTGAGCAGGAGTAACACAGCGTGTGTACAACTCCACAGAATTCAGCTACAAGTAAGGAATAAGCTTGTTCCTTACACCTTTCAAAGGATTTTTATGCACTGTGCCAGCTCTTCTTCTCTCCCTTATCCACATCCACAAGCAAGCAGTTTTGCTAAGTTATGTGTTTCGTGTTATTTACACAAATCACTATGCAGAAAACCTCAGTGGACAGCAACAGGGACAGGATTACCACCTATGGGAAGGAGTTACTGCTAGCAGAATGTTTGTCTTGCCCAGAAAAAGAGGAAAACAAATATAAATAACACAGTTCAATCTATTTCCATTTCTCCTCCAGGCGTGGGGAAGAATTGGCTCACCGTGTTAAACTTGGTAGAGCATGTTGAAAAATGGAGTCCTGACAGCATGCTGCTAATGCCAGTATCTCCAAGAAGCCTGGATTCTCCATTAGCACCAATTCAAGCACTTGTTTGTCCTAGGATTTGGACAGGGATGACTACATCACCCACACTCCAGCCTTGCCAGATGCAAGACTGTCCTTTACCTGCCTTAAGCTGAGACAGGATCTCTTAAGACGGTGACAAGGAAGTGTTTTCCAGAGCTCTTTTGTGAACTCTTCGAACTGTGACATACCTGTCCAAGTAGTTGACAATGTTGGGGTTTTTGTTTTCCCTCATTACGAGGATTTCATTGATAATCAATTCCTTTTTGGGCTGCTGCTGCAAATTCATCTGCTTGATTGCAACCTACGGGGAAGAAAAAGCAAGATAGAGAGCATTATTACAGGAGTTCCCAAGAGTCCTGCCAGTAGTGTTGATTATTTTAGTCTTACATTCACATGAAGGGGGAAGCCACTTATTCATCATCAGTTACTCAGCCATTCAGCAACACTGAGCTCCTTCAGCCAGTTCGCTTCTACTCTTGCTGGGCATATAATGCCAAAAAAGAGCAAGGGAAATTACTGCTTTCATATTGGATTTTTATATCACTGTTGGACAACCAACTCTAGCTACAGTTTCTTAGCAAGACAGCAGAGAGACCCTTACTCTAGTTTAGGCTGATAATTCAAAGACTTTCTTTTTTGAATCAGATGTCTTTGGAAGTTTTGTTTTTGTTGTTGTTGTCTGTAGTTTGTTTTTTTCATTCCTGTGCTAATCCTGTGCTTCTATAAATCTACAGCAGAGTGGGAGTGTAGGGAGGAGGTAAATAGCATAGGCTAAGTCGCTTTCAAGAGATAATTCTCCTATTTGTCACGGCAAGACCTAGGGGAGAAGAATCAACCTTAGATTAAAGGTTGAACATATGGGAATTGGATTCAGCTTTATCCCCATTTATAACAAAGAGAAATATGGGCAGATTCATTAGCTGTGGTCTTTTTGCTCTGTAGCTGTCTACCTGTTTCATTATACCTGCTCCACATGCTATACCCAACTGCATGGGTACAGCATGTACATAGCAGAAAGCAGTTGGGTACAACATGCCTTTAATTCCTACATTCAGCTACCCCACAACTAGTATTTCCATGAGAACAGCTGGCCTTCAAAGACAAGCCTTCCAACCACAGAAAGCCCTCCATGCAGTAAGTCTGTCCAGCACAGCAGGAGGCAGAAACACTCTGATAGGCATTGCAGCCCAATTGTATTTGGTCCAATATTTACGCAAAGGGAGTGATATGTAATTATACCTTTACAAAACTGCTGATTACAGAAAAGCACTATAGGCTAATAGAGGGGAGTCAGTAACTAGAGCTCACAAAAGCAAGGATTAGAAGCAACAAGCCAATATAGATAGATAAAATTAGCATTTTGATAGTATAGCAGGAGATTCTACAGAAAAATGCCAGCACACAAGAAGGCAAGAACAGACAAGGACATCATACTGCTTATCCACAGTATTCGTAAGGCTGCCAGACAGTACTTAAGTAAGGCAGAAACAAAGACCCCGTGCTGCTCTTTGCACAAGGAGAAGAGAATGAAAGATGAAGAAGAGAGGGAAGCATTTGCTGCAGATAAAGAAATTCCAGAGCAGTACTGAGGAAGCCTCTGCATGTCCACGCTCCTGTTCAGAGGTGGACCCAAGGGAATGCTTGCACGATGGGGTGTTTTCCTTATCTATGACTCTATTAGGGCACAAAGTAAACAGCTGCAGTTACACTAAATAGGCATAATCAGTGACAATCATGAGTATTCTTAATTCTGGCAGCTGCCCAAATTGCACAATAAAGAAATTTCCTTACTCACTTCTAACAAGTGCTGCCTTTCACTGAGCCCCTGAGCTCTCAGCATTGGTACCAGCAGTGCTTCACAGAAAGGAATGGGTTAACATGATGTCAAAGCTACAGTGATCCCAAATGAAACTTTAAAAATCCAGGGACCAATCAAGCTACCATAAAGGGAATGATTTAAAAGTCTGTTCTACTGCAAGAGTTCAAATATTCACATGGGAGTCACTGAAGGGATCCAGAAGGAAAACAGAAAACCACCGAAGGATTTCCTCCTCCTACAAAACTTCTCATTGCTTCAAAATAAATGCAACACCCCTTCCTCAGAGGCTGCAATTAAACTCTGTTATTTCTTCAGGAATTGGAAAAGAAGAGTTAGGAAATTCACTGGTGGATAACCCTGACATTGTACAAATGCAAAGCAGACACACAGCGCTGCAGACTTCCATAAAGGTATCTGGAATAATGCATACACTTTCCTCTTTAACAGTCCTCCATCTAGCAATAATCATTTCCACAGGTGCTGCATATCCATCACTACTAATTTATTATGCATGCATGCAATGTGCACAGCACTTTTCAATATTCAGGGAAGAAAAAAATAAAAAGACATTCCTTGTCTCTCAAGCCAAGGGCAAAAAGCACGTGGGCAAAGGGTGGGAATGAATTATTTCTATGCAAGTCAACTGGTGTAAGTTAAGTGTATGAAGCAAAGGAAAAGAAGATATAAAAGAATTTACATGGAGGGAGGAAGACCCCTTAGCAGGGAACTTTCTGATAAGACAAGGGGAAATTATTTCAAACTAAACCAGAGGAGATTTCAATTGGATATAAAAAGAAGTGTTTTTATGATAAGGGTGGTGAGGCTGCACAGACTGCACAGAGAGGTGGTGGTGCCCCATCCACAGAGACACCCAAGGTTAGGCTGGATGGGCTCTGAGCACCTGATGGAGCTGTGGGTGTCCCTGTTCAGTGCAGGGGAGTTGGACCAGATGGCCTTCAAAGGTCCCTTCTAGTTCATATGATTCTTTAACTATGAAATATCAGGGATGAAGAGGGAGACTTCTGCTACGGAGCTGCCCGGTCTCAACATTTGCTTCCAGCCTTTGTGGTCACAGAAAGCTCCTTTACAAATACAAAGTGATTCGGGATTTAAAACCTGGGAAATCATTTTTCCAGTTTACTGCTCAGACTACTTGACCATGCCTCATTAGCAAGGAAACAAATGCCTCATTAAAAACAAAGTGTCATGAACCCCTGAAAGAATGTCTTTATTTTATAGCATCGCCTGTAACTTTCAGTGGATTTTGGATTGTGCCTTGAAGTGGTATTCTGGCAGCACTTACCTCCTGTCCTGTAGCTACATCCATTGCTGTGTAAACTGTACCTGAGGCTCTAAAGAAAAGGGAGAATAATAATAATGAAAAGGAATAATAAAAAGCTTCTTATTCTCTCACAGCAGGACAGAATTTAATATACTCCTCCTACTACTTGTCTCACTCCCATTCTTCATCATGTCTATAATTCCAGTGGTAAACGTAATCTGAAATACTTCTTAGCCAACATCACTACTGGAGAAGTTCCAATGGGGAGCAAAGCTCCCGGTATGGAACAGTCTGGCCATCCAAATCCTTGCTGCTAAACCAGCAATGCAGCACAGCTTGTAGGACCACGAGCTCAACTGGCACGACTGCAGTGCCCTGGCTTGCAGACTGCCCAACGTGATTACAGAACAGACAGGATCAGATAAAGTAAACAAATGTGGCATTTGAAGTGAGAGGAATGGGAGTCTGGGCCTCAGCACAGACACATCTTTCCACGATGTACCTCACTGTAGCTTCTCCCCAGACCTCTTCTTTCCCCTACTCTGCTAAGAGTAGCACAACACCAGCATCGAGGAGAGTTAACTGAGAAAGCAAATCTGTGCTTTCAGCCTTACACGCTGAAAATAAGCAGCTCCATCCCTGCCTACAGCTATCTTTAGCAACCTGATCATCTAATGACATATTTTCTTCTATTAAAACACAATTGCGCAAAAGAACCCAGTCGCTGTGACTCAAAACTTTGGTAGGAAGGGGAAGAGAGCTTTGGGGAAGGAAGAAAAAAAAACCAATCACCAGCTTTCCCAGCAGACTAACTTAGCCTGGATTCAGAGCTTCTTTCTTAACATAAGGAGAGGTACGGGAGAGAAGTGAAGCATATACCAACCCTTGTCCAATCTTCTCAAAACGCGTGTACTTCTTTTTTGGATCACCCACACTCACGATGCTTCCTACAGAAAAAAAAAAAGGAAATTTTAGAAGTACTTTTCCATACAGCTACACCATGACAACTTCTGTCAGAACAAACGTATTTACCACTTTTCCATACCAGCGATAACATAGCCATTATTGATCTAATAGGTTGTAAGACATGGGGAGGAAGCTAGAGAGATCCTCAGAATTGCCCTGGGCATTGCTTGCCTCCTCTATTAGGAGTCCAGCAGCAAGGGGAAGGGCAGGAGGTTTTTAGTAGCAGTTGCCATGCAACTGCAGCCATGCTTTCCTAGGTTTAGAGAGCACCCTGAGGCAAACTCAGCTCATTTTCCCTAATGTGGCTGTTGAGCTGGAAGAAAGTCTATTATTGCATCCCTTGGAGGGTAAAGCATCTGGCTTCGTGTTCTGCAAGGTGGTGAGGGGCTGCTCAGGCGCAAGGTGGATTTGGTATCCATGAGGAACATAACCTCAAGCTTTCTGTAGTGGAGGGAGCTCGCAGAACAAGGGCACAGAGGCACCAAGGCCAAGGATTAAGCTAGAGAAGCTGCCAAAAGGAGCATCACTGGAACCCCAAGCTCCCTGAAGACAGTGATATTCATCACGTCCCCAGTGCTGGAGGGGAATCACACCCTTCAGGGCTGAGGACATCCAGGCCAACAATCCCTAGAGCTCAGCTGGGTACAAGTCTCCCCTGCAACATTTGATTATATCAGTGGTCTTTTCTAACATTAACCATTCAATGATTCTAATAGGATCAAGGGATGCAGAGCTGCCTCTGTGCTGTTTGCAAGTTGCTCAAGCAGCCAACATACGGTGCTGCCTTTGCAGCAGCCTGGGGCTGAACCTAAACAGATGCATATTGGCAAGGAAACTGCTCGTGGTCATCATGCCAAGAAATCCAGTAGCGAGCAGAGTAAGAGCAGGCTATTTTCAGACACCAATGGCCAGCAGCCAAATCCACAGGGTTTAGGGCAGACAGAAGTAGGAGAGGGGAATATGGTTCCTGCCTGGAGAGGAGGGTGGGAAGAGAAATCAGACTGCGTGCACCCTACTGCACAATTACTGCAGCAGTGCTGTCTGCCCTGAGGACAGACATTTCTGGACAAATGTTCATAAACTTTCCCTTAAAGCCTAACACAGGATGCAAGTTCAGACTGTGAGAGGCAAATGTTTGCCCAAGGCAGTCACAGGACAGTGCTGCAGGGCAGAGACAAGAGGCAGCAGTCAGTCTTGCCCTGTTTAACCCTCTCATCTGTAAAAGGGGGGAGTGCCTCCTACCTCCCAAAAAGCCAGGTGAGGATTCAAATTAATGTTTGCACTAATGCTGCACTAACGCTAAGAGGTGAGGATTTACAGAGGCAAACGTATTTGCATTAGAACTGCACCTTTTTCCAGACCCTGCCTACCCTACCTGGTCACAGAATGGCTGAAACCCTTAACGATACAAAGGTCCTGCTAATTAAGCAAGTGAAGTTGCTGTTTTGAAACCAGTCTTGAAAGGGCAAGTTTTCAGATAGCCAACGCTTCCAGCTTACATGCCAATTTAGGCTTAATTTCAGAGGAATGAGGTACCCAAGTGACATTGTGTTGAAGTTATGCCCTCAGATTAAGTTTCTCTTGATTCAGATATTAGCCTTAGCTTCATTAAATAGGGAGAAAAACTCTCAACAGAGGAGTCCAGCCTGACTGTAGGGGTGCTAAGACAATTTACACCATCTGACATGCAAGTCACATATATAATTAACACAGGATTAGTAGTTCAAAGAATTAGAAATGCTCTACCCTAATAAAACCTGGCCCAGGCTGAGGACAGCAATCAGTTGCACAGAACAGCTGTTTCAGCTGTCAAATGCTGCCATAGCACATCCCAGTAATGCCAGGCAGTAGAGAAGCACTTTAAATAACACCCATAAACTAAAGGTAAGGACTGTTAAAGAAACTGGGACACAACAGAAAGACAAGATAACACCCACAAATTTGGGTTATTTACTGTGTATACACACAGTGCCAGGACACTTAAAAATTAGCAAGACATTTAATGTCATGATATCAGGGGAGGTGAACATGAGTTTGCATTAATTCTTCTCTGTCTCTTAGTCACAGCTGTAAGCTCTGCTCACCTTAGGCGCAACATTTCAGTGTAATCACCCACACTCTAAAGCTATGGAATATCAAGATGTGGAGCAGCCTCAGACTTTGTGGTTAAGTAGATGTTACATATTCAGGGCTCATTTTGCAGAGTCTGAGGATCTGCAGCTCCCAGAGCCCTTCAGCTGGCATCACAGGTGCTCAGCTTACATCTACATTCTCCCTCTTCATCTGCCCCAATTTTGGCACGCAGTCGCAAGGCAAAGTTTTCAGTAAGGGATCTCAAAATAGCTGCGCCCAAACATCTCGGCTTTTAAGATATCAACACAAGAGAACATGGAATTTAATTAACTTTTTTTTTTTTTTTTCCCTCCAGGAAGACATACTTAATTTTTCCAAAATCTCTTCATCTGACATTTTTGGCTTTTTCTTTTGTTTCTCCACGTTCCTGATCAGCATGTCAGGTGCCGCTGTGTTGTTTTCCGTGGGAGAAGAAATAGGAGAGGTGGCCACATCTCTGGTAGGAAGAGGAAGGGGGTCTATCACAGAGCGGGTGTATATCTAAATTTTAATGAATAAAAACACGTATTAATACAAAGAAGATGATGACTTAAACACCGTTCATCTTTTCAAGACCTGAGCGTGACTGTGCTGAAGGAGGTATTGGTACTCACAGATTTGGTGTGTTCAGGTCGTGGAGCTATCACAGGGGGTGGAGCTGCATCATCTTCGTCATCTTCATCTTCAGACACTGAGGGCACTGCAGGGGTCTCAGACACAGCTTTCACATTCTGCATGTGGGCACACAAAGAGCAAAAACAAAAACCTAATTGCTTGTTGTAAACGTGTAACAAATGTTTGATTAAGCTCCTAACAGAGAATGTCTTGAGGGAAACAAAGACAATTTTTTTTTTGCCCAGAGAGGCTGTGGATGCCCCATCCCTGGAGGTGTTCAAAGCCAGGTTGGATGGAGCCCTGGGCAACCTGGTCTACTACCAGATCTGAAGGTTGGTGGCCCTGCCTCTGGCAGGGGGGCTGGTACTTGATGATCCTTGGGATCCCTTCCAACCCAAGCCATTCTGTGATTGAAGTTCACAGAGTCCTTTACACTACAGACACTCCATAATAAACTTGGCAAGCCCCTCAACCCACTAGCCCAGTTCTGCTCATGCTCCTGCTTCCAGTTTACCATTAGTTCCCTAAAGTTCTTAAAGTATTAAGATAAAGTTATCTATCTCTGAAATAAGGGGGTAAAAAGGTAACATTTCACAACCAGCATGCTGACATATATTCGATAAAGTACCCTTGGCGTAACACAAAAGCTTTGTCTATTAAAAACAACGAAAAGGCACCAATGTACTGGGAATTTCCTGAATTGCTCCAAAATTAAAGGTTACCCAACATCTTACAGATAACGTTGGGCCACCTCATTAGACTGGTAACTACTGCTTTTTTCAGGATTTATATTAAAATCCAATGCTCTCAGATACTCTAAGCTTCTGAGGACTGACGCACAATGAGGTATAATGATAAAAATGACCAAAAAATGTTTTCCTTTTCTTTTAGTAGAGTCCTAAGTGGTCAAACAGCAACATGCTGCTCCCAGAAGGGAGTAGAACATGCCAACTCCAGATAATGTCATGGCTGTGAGAAAATGAGAGGTGAGAGAACCGTGTGTTCTTATGAATCACCCCAAGCATAAAGTTTTGTTTATCCCATAAAAATACATAAATACATTTTACAGAGCATTTCAGCTCTGTCTCCAAGCAAAGTGAAGAGGAGTGGTGCTGTCCTGGTGAGGACAGAGCAAAGGGTAGAGAGGAGGAGAACCTTTTATTGCCTTCTTGGCTGAGATTAGCTTGGTTAATCAACACTGCTTCAATCCAACCTCTCGGGCTAGTAATTAAACTTTGTTAGATCACAGATGTTTATAGAGACATATAAAACCTGAAAGCAAAGTGGTTATAGTTTTCTAGATTACCCCACCCAAAATAAACAGATGGAGGAATGGATCAATTTATATGAAAACAGCACTATTTCTACTCATTAATTCACTAACTTCTATTGTTTTAATAATAAAGGCCTCTTCTCTCTACTTGGCTTCACCATAGCTTTTTTTTTTCTCCATGTACAAACAACATGTCCTTTTAGGATAACTTGCCTGCTTTTATAAACACATTCACTATATAGAACCATAGAATCGTGAAGGTTGGAAAAGACCACTAAGATCATTAAGCCCAACCATCAACCCATCACCACCATGCCCACTATTTCCCTAAGTGTCTTTAAAATGATTTTCAAACATTAAGCAAACTAAAAACTATAAGCTACACAGATAAAACTATCCAATGCAAGTTTTTAAATCCCCGAACTCAAGAGATGGTGTGAAGGCTTACCAGAGTATTTGACGAATTGTATTCCTCTGCCAACTTATCTGAAAGAAAGCGATACCAATGTAGTTATAAATAAGTCATAAACACAGCAGCACTAGGGAGAGGAGAAAGGGACAAGCTCCTTTTGGAAGGGACAGGAAAAATGGCTCCTCTCTTCTCAGAGGCTTTCAGATACCTTCTGCACTCTACAGCAAGTCTGAAAAAGGCTGTCTCAAGTCTCATGACCACCCTACACCTCATTCATTATCCTAGGATCATGGCTTGCAGGCTTGCAGCACTTCTCAGGAGGATTAGCCCAGAAGCAGAATTAATGATTTCAAATCCAATAAAGCTTAAGAGAACAGGTAGCTGTATTTCAACGTCTGTGCTTTTTATTTTTTTCTGTTCTCCTGGAAGAATCCATAGGTTGGATCTTATTTAGGGTCCTTGCACCTGAAGGCAAAGGAACTCCCTAGACCAAGCTGACACTTGGATAAGGGAGCAGGGAGTACAAAATTTTAGAGGCAAATGTAGAAACCTCAAATCAATGTGTATCATCATCCACCCACGTACACAAGGTGCTTTCAGTGGACTTGAAAAATCATCTGATGCTAAATCACCTGCAGAGGCACTACAGCTAGCCTGAGACCTGCCAGGTCCAGTTCACCGACGTTCCCTTTTACAGATACGCTGGGCATTAACAAAACTAACAGAACAGTATTTTTCAGAGGAAGAAGGGTGCTCAAGTAGACACTGAAAAGACAGATCTACTCATAGATCAAACAAAATAAAACCCCTATATCCAATGAATAACACAACGCTGGACAAAGCAGCCGTATAAATACCTGTGAAACTCATGTACTTCTGGCTGCTGGAGGTCTTCTTGGAGTTGTAAAACTCCAGTACATCCAGCACTGCCTGGGGATTCTTCTTCTGCTCTAACTTGGTGATGTTGGAAGTCTGTAGTAAGCGCGCCCATTGCTCCGGCATTCCCTGTGGGGAGATGTACCACATTAGCCCACAGATGACCTAGTGTGGTTCACACTACACACGCACACAGTTCTGTTGTCATACTGCTTCTGAGGTTACTCTATACTGCAAAGGAAACGGGGAGAAAAAAGGAAAAGGGGGGTTGAAGCTAGACCATCTCTGAAGTCCCTTCCAACCCAACCTAAGCCCATCTATCACTGTATGACAGCCATTATCTGTGTCAGAAGTTAAAATCACAGCATGGTTGAGGTTGCAAGGCATTTCTGGTCCCATACATCTCTAGCAGGGACACCACCCAGAGGAGGATGCCCAGCACCACATCCAAGTGGCTTCTGGAGATCCCCAAGGAGCAGCCCTCAGCCCTTCTCTGGTCCCTTTGTCAGTGCTCAATCATCATGTTCCAGGACCCCATGTCATGTCCTTCTTACAAGGACAGATCAATGCTGCTGAGTTCAGAGAGATCTGTGTGAAACCCATACGCTTTGAAAACCAAAACTTGAAAGGCTGAAAGGATCAGATCCAATGCTGCAGCTCAGGAAGAGTCTCAAACAAGAAAATATTTCTGTACAAACATACACACATTTACACGTAGCCAAGAAAGACTAGAGAAGTAACATACACTGTATAGCATCTAGCACAATGGACGTGCAACAGCATTTATTTGGGCCTTCTTGTAACATTAGTTCTTTGGTAATAGGGGTATGGCATATATTGTAATCAGACCTGGGACAGTGGAAATGTTAACCTAGTGTACAGAGCTCATAATTTCATTACAGGGACACAGTTTCCATCACCAAATAAACACATTCGGAATACAATGTGGCTTGCAACTTTCAGCAGCAAGGACAACTGTGAGCAGATGAAGTGGCAAGGGGCTGGGGTACTTTACTGATCAGGTTGCCCTCCCTTTTCTAAAGAGTTGCTGGATGCACCACTCAGAGGTAGTGACCCACTGGTACATCCAAGTTAACTTGAACAAGTCTGGAAGCTGTCATGCAAAATACAGCTGTAACCACAATTCAGGCTAGGAGAGCAAAGTGTCTTTAAAAGAAATAAGCACGGATAAAACCATTTTGCTTGTGAATAACTGCTGTTATTAAGCCCTATCACACAATCAAATTAAGAGGAACAACATGATGAAATACAACTCTGTCTCCCTACTATTTTGCATGTCAATTAAAAAAAAAAAAATCATAGAAGTATCTATCATTTAGCCTTAGGACAGCACATGCACATTCTGGCACAAACAGGTATGCACAGTTGTGCGTGTCCTAAAGCAAAACCCAGAGCTCCATTTAGAGGACACGGACTATGCTGTAGAACGAATCCAGCTCTAGAAGAGGAAGGGAGGGGAGATATACCAAGTTTTGCTGTCCACATCAGCCAAAAAACAGGACAGGAAAAGTCTGCTGGCAGCCTGGGCTCCTGGGATGTGCCAAGCTTGACAAGCACTCTCTCAGCAGGAATCAGTGGGCTGCCTCTACAGATGTAGATCAAACCTGATGACGGTAATAGCCTTTCCAGCGTTACCATATAAAAGATTAATAGGTCCTGGCTCCTCCCAGCAATATGCCAAACCACACAGTTCTCTTTTCCTACAAATCACTTACTGTGAATTCTCCAGTGACTGCATCAAACCCCACATGAATCGTGTGTTCGAAGTCAGAAGGGAGGGAGATCTCTGGCCGCTCCTTCTCTTTCTTCTTATTGGCTAGAGGAGACAACAACAAAAATATCCATCAGTCCTTCAAGAATTCAGATCTCCCTGACAGCTTCCAATTTACCTAAGCATCCACAGCCCATTTTGTGGTAGATTTCAATCTGAGGCAGAATAGCAAGTTACAAAACTTTGTTAACTCACTACAGGGCAGATACTGTAAAGGGGCAATAAAGATCAGAGTCCAGCATCAAAATAGAGTTTATGAAGACAACCAAATGTACTGTGTGTGTTTCTACTACAAAACCTTACAAGCAAAACCATTTTTATGTTCCTTCCCAGCAAATGAACTAAATGTGGTTTTAATAACAAGCCTTGAGCACACAGCAGCAAGAGAGCAGAATCTGGCAGGTGAGGAGCAGAACTCATGAAGAAACAGGAAAGAAAATAAACCAAAGCAGATGCACTCCACAAATTTTCAAGTTAGGGCTTCAAACAAGTTTATCGCTATGTCTTGGATTAAGTTTATCCATACTCGTGACATATTAAAGACTCCACCTTCCTTTTAATATTTACTATATTCAAGAAATTGACATCAGTTTAAAGAAGAACCACGTTCTACTCAGATTTGCCACTGCTTGTAGTTGTAAATTAAGCAGAGCCAGAAGGTGATTAAAGCTCCTGTGTTTCCCAGCTGCTACCTTCTGGATCTAAAGCCAGAGATAATTTGTTTTGTAGCTGACGTTCCACAGTGCAATTTTGGCAATATGAATTCCAAACCTCAAGCATTTCAGAAGCCTGGGAGGCTTGCCATTATTTAAGACACTGCTTGGAGGTTAGCTGTGTGGAGACCATCTGGGCTTTCATCAAAGGTCCAGTGCCTGTTTTCTCCAGTGTACAAGCACTGTTCTCAGTGTCATTACAGAGTTAGTGTTGCACAGAGTAATTCTGGAGGAAGAAAAGCATCGGTCTGGAACTTGGAGAAGTTTCCAGCCACTCTTTCAAACAAAGGGGATGGGGGAAGCTGAATGACAAGAGAGTTGTGAAGAGGAAGGTCTAACAGTGATAAGACAAGGAGGGATGGCTTTAAACTAAAAGAGGAGAAATTTAGGCTAGATGTTAAGAAATTCTTTACTCAGAGGAAGGTGAGGCCCTGGCACTGCTGCCCAGAAAGCTGTGGCTGCCCCAGCCCTGGAGGTGCCCAAGGCCATGCTGGATGGGGAGCTGGGCAGCCTGAGCATGTTGGGGGGCAACCAGCCCACAGCTGGGGTTGGAACTGGATGATCTTTGAGGTCCTTTCCAACCCAAGCCATTCTATAATTCTGTGAGTCTGTGAATGTGGAGAGAAAGCTGAAATGCTGGAGGAGCCACCACAGAGGTGGAAGCTAGAGACCAGAAGCAGCTGCTTGTTAGCAGATGGCAAGCATCTGCAATATGGAGGCCTGCCAGAGAAGGTCCAAGCAGCTGCATCCACCAGGTATACAGAAAATGCTGCATGCAGTAGGAGCAGATAGAAATCAAGAAAAAAAAAGAGATACGGAGGTAGCCAGCTGAAGCATCATGTTATGCAGTCCACTGCTCCAAGCCAGACTGAGTTGCCAGCTGCAGTCCAGAAGCCTGAAACTTGGGGGAGGAGGAAGAAGGCAAATGTACCAGTACCACTGTGCAGGAGTGCTGCATGGGAAATCATAGAACCACGGAATATCCCAAGTTGGAGGCCATGAGGCCTCCCCTCAGCCTCTTCTCTGGGTGGAAGGGATCTTAAAGCCCACCCAGTTCCAACCCCTGCCATGGGCTGGTTGCCCCCTACCAGCTCAGGTTGCCCAGGGCCTCATCCAGCCTGGCCCTGGGCACCTCCAGGTATGGGGCAAGCACAGCTCTCTGAGCAGTCTGTGCCAATTTCTCTCCACCCTCTGAGTAGGGAATATCCCAATATTTAATCTGAATCTCCCTTCTTTTAGTTTAAAATCATTCCCTCTTCTCGTATCACTATCAGACCATGTTAAAAGTCTGTCACCCTCCTGTTTATAAGCTCCCTTTAAGCACTGGTAGGCTGCAATGAGGTTCCCCTAGAGCCTTCTCCAGACTGAAAAAGGAAGACAGCTTTCTGCATTTATGTTGCTTTCATGCTCCCGCAGCAGTTAATGCTCTCCCCACAACCTCACAGTTGTTTCTTGCAACCACTTCCTACAGATTCTCAACTGTCTGCATTTTCCCTGACTCTCAGTAACTCTTTGAGACAGCTCTACAAACTCTCGCTAAAATCTCTTTGCCTTAGCTGTAACATTACAGCAGGTGAAACCATAAATGTTTCCTTGTACACTTTATTAAATCTGCCCGAATGTCACTTTCAGGGTTTTGTAGTGCCCAGATTGAATTAGAGCCTCATGTGAATGCACGTGAAGGTGGCACACGAATTCAGAAGCATTCCCCCACGATTCCCAGAAGACAATGCGGTCCACAAGCTCTTGTTCCAAGATCTAACAGACCTACAAGCCTAAATGCATTCAAAGATTAATAATCGCTTTCTGTGGTAGAGATGTATGCCATGCTAGGAGGGATATGACTAAAAAGAATTAAAGAGATGGGCTCTCAGTCTCACTGAACGCATACTCCCCATCTACAGTGCTCATGTTATCCATGCAGTGAGCCAAAAAGCCCTGAAGAATCTTAAATAAAACAAAATAAACAGAAGAGAAACGTATACTTGCTTAGGAAGGTCTACCTATGTTAGGAAGGTCTACCTATCATTAAGTGTTTCATCCCCACAAACATCTTACCACCTTCCCATTCAAAGCCTCACACATTTGACAACGAGACAAGAGCTGACCACAGCTTTCCATCATGATGCTCTGACAAGCTGGAGATGCTTTGCTTCCTGGCTGCAGCCCCAGTAAAAAAAGCCTATGGGCCCATCCTGGATGTCTTCTTCACTCGTAAATTTAAGGAAAGCGTTCCCATCTCAGATGCAAGATACCACACATCTGCAGCAGTGAAACCACCGTGGAAAGGGCTTGTAGGCACCATGCATCATTACTTCGTGGGTACCACTCTGGCTCTTTGTGAATCAACAGCAGAGCTCAGCAAACATCAGCAGAACAAAATGTGCCACATTCGCCTGGTTCATACACCCCAAGAAGTGACTGAACCCAAAAAGACTTGAATGGTCACAGCTCCTGCTAATACGATATCATGGGAGCATGCATTTGCAGAGGTTCCATCCAGTATTAAAGTTGAGGGTTAGGCTGGGACAGAGGACATCAGAACTACAAATTACACCTTACAATCACAGACAGAACATGGCACTTCCAAAGCAGCCTGGCAAGGAGACGTAGCTCAAGAGAAGCATAGGCACACATCTGAAGGCACTTCAGATTTTTGCAGGCACAATTCACTGTCTTCTTTGACTTTTAGGATACAAAAGTCATAGAACACCCCAAATTACACTACTGTGAGTGTCCAGCCAAACCAGCAAACAAGACTTGAATTAATTCATGCACAGACCAAGTACGCTGTCGGAGCACCTGGGAATTTTACTAACAGTTAAGCAGTAGGAGGGAATTCAGTTGTCATCTGAGATCAGAAAAATGTTCCTAAGGTGAAAATCAACCAATAAGAAGTGGAGGTGATGGTGTTAAAGCTAGTTTTTGCTTGACAAGAATTGTAGGACAGAAGCAGTCATTCTAGTTTGGGCAGGTGTATTGCAACAGAAGGCTCTGCTGGGCTTGGCTAGACAAAAATCTCTCATGTCTCGAAGCATCTGCCATGCTGGCCAAACTTCAGGATATGCAGGCTTAAAACTTAATATCAGTGGTAGTATCTCATTTATCTGAGCTGTTTACCATATCAGTTCTCCTTTAAGTTCTACAGTATTTAATGTCGTGTTTATTTTCACCTTAAACATTTCAGGTTATTTCTTTGTTTTCTGCAAGTGCTAAGTCTAAAGGTTTTACAAACACTCTTAAGTAAGCTGACACCAAAATCTTACAGTTCTTCAGGATTAATACACATAATGGCAAGTTCTAACCAGCATCCTGCAAACGTTTAATAGAGTTCATGGGTTCCTGGGCTGCAGAATTAAAAAAATCAATGTCTATAAAACAATCCAAGTTCTCCCTGAACCTCTATCTCTGTGATTTAAATTAGCACACCAATTAGACTTTGCTCTGTAACAAAAAATCAAGGAGAAAGCTTCCTTCCTGAAGGCAAGCAAGTTGCAGGTACTTAGACTTGTAGTTATCCAATGTCCAGACACCATTGCAATGCAGACTCTGATGTACTGGAAAGAGAAGTCCGAAAAAATAGGTCAGATATAAAAAGAAATCAGTAGATACTTCAGGATAGAGAATTTTTTCTTATTTCACTTTAAGATTCATGAGAGAGTTTTGAAATTATCTGGATTGTTATGATTTAGAATTTCAATTCACGGCTTCTCTCTTTATTTCCATCTGTTATAGTGCCTGTAACAGGAGAAAATTCCTTCCCTTCGCAAGAAACGTGCAAGAATTTGTGGTGAGAAATTATTTGTAACAGCAAGTAGAAAAAAATCATGACACAAAACCTAGAATAAATGAGAAATTACACCTCTGACTGTAAGCTTGTCACAGCAGACCATGCTGTAACACATGATGGTCCTGGCAGGAAATGGACTGTTACTCATGCTTTACACAAACTACTTGCTGTAACAAGAAACAGGCAAAAAGCTTCCCCTTCCCCACCAAAGGAACTGCCAATTGCAGTTTTAACTGATCAGCTTGTAACTGGGAACAACGTTTATATGATTTTCAAAATCATTAAGGATAAGTCGGGCTAGGAGCAGGCAGAGCTTGTCCCGCCGTTCAGGGATGCTATTCTCATAATTTAAGGGGGAAAAAAGCACAAAAACAGATTAAGAGGGATAGATTAATTGTGGCAGAATTAATCATTAGGAAAAGAAAACAGAACTACAGCCAGCATCACATATAACCCAAAACAACCACGACAGCTGTGCAAGAAATGAACATGAGCCATCTTCCAAACCATCGTTAAGCAACAGTCATCCAAAGCAAAACTGAGACATAAGGTTTATAAGAAAAGTCACAATACTGTACTTTTATCTCCTGGTAAAATAGATCGGTAAAATCGGTCCCTCTTCTTCTTTTCTTCTGGGTTGGGTGGCAAAGGTTTTGAGCCATGGTTTAAAGTCCCGGTGTCTTTGCTTCCTGATCCAATCATAGTGCTGGTATTTCTCATCGGAGGAGCAGGTGGTTTGTCTTCTGTTTCAACTCCATTGTTGGACATCTTCAGATGTAGAGGCCGTTACTAGCAAAGGAGGAAGAAAAGAAGTAAGAAGCTTTGTGGTTTGTTGAGTTAGGGTTTGGTTGGGGTTTTTTGTGTGTAAATTAGAATCACATGCTATCAAATAAACCACACACAGGTATTTTCAGACAAGCATGTAGCCTCACACCAATGCAAAGCATCAGCACAAATTCCACTTAAGATCCAAATCATTTCTGTTAAGATTATATTCAAGAGTTTCAGTTACTAATTATCACAAAAAGCTTGCTGCAGGGTACAGCCAGATCTCAAGTATGCCATGAAGTAGAAGCATAGGGTGAGGGTGGGCAGGAAGAGCAGCAAATCCCAGGTAGCAAAGAGCAGGGATACCTGACAGCAGCCAAGATAATCATACAATCACTGAGGTTGGAAAAGACTCTATGATCATCAAGTCCAACTGCCAACCCATTTCCACTATGTCCACTAACTACATATCCACTGTTCTTGAACTCCTCCAGCAACTCCACCCCCTCCCCGTGCAGCCAATTCCAATGCTTGATCACTTCTTCTGAAATACCTTCTTCCTAATAAGATCTCTCTGATCCATTCTAGCTCTGCCATAATCTGCCTCAACGGGTTTGCATCAACCTCCAGCTCAGGCAGTAACATGATGCACAACGACTGAAGTTTGCAATCCAAGAGATTAGATGCAGCCACTCGGGCTCCATCACTGAAAATGCACTGAAATGCTCCACAGGGAGATGAGCAGAAAGCATCAGTGCTGCATCCATGTCACCTCCATGTCAAGTCCTGCAGTGCTTGCTGGGCCCTGGCCTTCCTGCCGTAGCAACACACTTGAAGCACAAACTCAGACAGCCAGAACACTGATCCTCAACATACACATTAATCTGTAAGTAAATAAACCCTGCTGTGAGGATTTAAAGACGGAAGCTTGTGAACTGGCTAATAGATTATTCTGCAACAACTAGCTCGTTCCACCCAAATGAGATCAGCCTGACTTCAGAAGCAGTCTGGCTGCAGAGAGATCCTTCCGGAGACTGAAATTCACTTGCATTATGCTCTCAACAGAAAGTTGGGAGTTAACCAAAGGACAGAGACCAAAGGAGGAACAATTTTGTTTGGGTAGAAAAGCAGTTCAACAGCTTTCTGAATTTCACAAGCAATAGGGGAAGATGTTTCATTCAGGGAGGATTATGTGGCAGTAGAAAGCAAGAATTGGTTTGCTCTCTGCAAGCAAGATGTCACCTTACAAAGTCTGCTGGCCCAGGGAGTTGCTTTTCCATAGGATGGACTCAGAGGAACTGCACTAAGTGGATTTTAATACTCTGGGTTACACTTCAAACGGATCCCACAACCACACTAAGGTCCTCTTCAAAGACTTTTTCGGTCCAACTAATGATGTTGGAATCAGAGCATGCTTTACTGCAATTTCCCTCAGCTGCATGGAGTCAAGAGAAAGCAAATGCTGACCACTGTAGGCACTCACAAGCAACAAGCTGGACTTTGATGAAAGCAGTGGTTCCCTGGCTATTGCCTGCCAAGCCACAGTTCGTCTGTAGACCCACCTTCATGTATTTGTTCTGTGGTTTCTTCACACATGCGTTTAAGCAGGAGGGCTGGCAGGGGTGCACAGCCCATAAGGCTTTGGACAAGCCTTCATACACTGATTTTTGAGTTTGATTCCATCCCTGCTTTCTCCTAACAAAACTATGCAATGGTATTTTAAACTACAGACTAGCACTTGAGGTATTTATTTTAATGGTGGGACAGTTTGGGCATTTGGGAGGGCTGGCAGAAACCAAGGGGTACACTTGCCTGGGTGTGCAATGACATGTGCCCTGTGTATCTGCTATTGCTCCCACTTCAGACTCGTGCCATTTTCCAGTGTAAAAACTTAGCAGAAGTAAGTAACAGCGGGACTGACAGCAACAAAGTAGAGCAAATGTTTTCCTCTCCATCTAAGCAGAGGGGAAAAGAATTCTAACCTTAAATTCAACTGCCAAGTTTGGCAGTCACTGTTGCTCACATACTTTGTGCAACATGAAGACATTGAAGACTCCTTGACAGGCTTTGCACATTGCAATGTCAGTGGTGTCGACGCTGAACTGGCACTACTAAAGAATTTGAAAAGACAGAAGCAAAAGTGCCATGTAAGATCTGCATTCTTCACTTACTTGACCAGTGGAAAGCAAATTGCTGCAAGGATGCTAGGGATACGTATGCAACAGGTAAAGTGAATGTCAGCAGCTCTACACTCACCAAATGACCCTCTCCATCCTTGCAGCTGCTGCAATACTGATTTACCCCAGAGGGGCTTGCATAAAGCAGCATCCAAGAATTCTACCACCAGCCAAACTTCCAACAGTCTGTCTCCTATGGACAGGTAAGGAGGTGGAAATGAAATTCCTGTAGTGGGAAATGGATGCAAAACCAGAGAAAAGGAAGGGAGAAGGAAGGGAAAAGAACAGCAAGAGGCTCCAGGCTGAAGAAAAAGAAATGAGGAAGATCCTACAGATAATAGGCAGAGGTCGGTGTAGTACTGGGGGAGGTAAAAGAGAACGTAAGTAAAAAAAAAATAAGAAAGACCAAGAAAATCTACGAAAAATCTCTGTATGTCAAGCATCTTCACTCCCAGCTGCATCAGTGTGAAACACCGTGGCAATCTGCTTCCATTTTCTTTAGTATAAGAGAGCTTTTCAAAACCACCCAGTCAGAAAAGACAGAGTACAAGTGAATCACTGTTTTATGGCAGGGCTGGAAGCACCGGCAGTACAAACTCTTGTTTACATTCCACTACTCCCCGAAAGAGAAACTAACTACTGAGAAGTTACATATTTTACAAAGAACAATGCTTGCTTATATGTATTTGATAAGTGCAGCTTTCACAAGGACAAAGCCTACAGCACAGCCTCTCCTTCCTTTTCCATCGCTCAAGTCCCCAAATCCCTCTTGCAATCCAACTCTTATGTGTTACAAGAGACATTTAATCTGCTTGGAGACCGAAGGTGGGAGAAATCCTTCAACCTACCAAATTAAGAGATTGGTTCTGCAGCAGTTAGTCCTTACAATAAGGACTACTATTCTTGAGGGTCCCCGTAAGGCTTTTTCCACAACATATTTACATGAAAAAGTAAGAATCTGCTTCAGTCATCCTACTGAAGTATGGAAGCATGGTCAACCCCCAGAGTCAACACTGTTGTGTTTTAAACTCTTGTGTGCTTCAAAGTTTTTGGATGAAGCTCTGCCCTGACAGGACCACCTCTATCTCCCCATGGCCTCATAGCACCAATGTGGCTACAGAGGCAGCCCTCATCGCGTAGCCTGGTTGACTGCTCAAATTCTTTCCTCCCAAGAATAATCTCCTTGTAAGCGGAATTGAAACAACTTCCCTTGTGTTGAGGCTCTGCTAAATTTCAGAGCAGCAGGCAATTGCTTCAGCGGTTGGCGAAACCTTAGAGCTGAAGTGAGTCACTGCTCCACACGATCCATCCCAGCAGGAATGCAAAGCGTCACCGGACTGAGCTTCCTTCTCTCTCCACATCAGCGTGACTGTGCTGCTCATGCTGAACTCTGAGAGAAATCCATCTTATGTTTCAGCAGCAGGACTAAAAACGAACAGTGGAAGCAGTTACACAGCATGTGAACTTTTCAACTGCCATTGGATGAGGGAGCACACCCGTAGATGCAGACACCATTATTCTCTACAGCTATACATTAAAACAGCAACACTCAAAGCAAACCAGACACCACCAGGAAGGCATGGTCTAGGACTATGATTTCTGCAGCCATTCCAGAGCATCGAAAGACAGAAGCCCAGGCTGTTTCAGCAGACAGCCCTCATGAAAATAGAAGTTTTACACATACTGTGACTTTTAACAGTTTTACACAGTTTTTACACAGCCTGTGACTACCATGAGTCAAGTTATAGAATCACAGAATCATTAAGGTTGCAGAAGACCATTAAGATCATCTGGTCCAACCATGAACCCGTCACCACCATGCCTACTAAACCATGTCCCTCTAAAGGATTGTGGACGAAAAGGATCTGGGGTAGTTAGTTGACCAGCATCTGAACACGAGCCAAGAGCGTGCTGGGTGGTCGAGAAGGTCAATGGCATCCAGGCTTGTATCAGAAGTTATGGTGGCCTCCAGGAGCACTCTGTCCCTATCCATCAGCTTTTGAAGCCCATTAGATTGCCCCAGACTCAACAGAGTCAAACTACAAACTTGACAAACCCTTCTCACACATCCAGAAACACTTCTGCATCTGGGAAGAATGGACAGATCATGTACAAGGAGGCAAGTGACTCAGGAAACTGCTTGGCAGCTCAAGACAGGACATGTGGTGTTAATGGGACAGAAGAAACACCCAAGGTGCCAACAGTGGCAGTCAAAGAGTGTGCATACGTGAGCATATCTGAGCAGGTCTGCTTATCAGCATTACTTAGATATGGCTCAAAATCCTTTACTTTCTGCCTCTTTCCTATAATAACAGTCACAGGCTATCCAGTTTGTCTTGCAGAGTGGGACCTCAACATATGTGGAGCCCTCTGGCACTGCTGTATTTAAGACACATGCATGAAAATGAAAAAAGAGAGCAGAGATCCTTCATTTATGCCTTTTTTTTTTTTTTTGCCTCTGGTAAACAAGCTCATTTCAAACCTACTCCAGCTGTAGGTGTTTCTGTAGCAGGGGGAAAGGACTAGATGACCTTTATGGGTCATTTCCAACTCCAGTGATTCTATGAAGCCTGATGTTCCATGCTGAACTGTCAGTTTCTATTGAGTTGGTTGTGTTTTCTTAGCATTCCTTGAGCAAGGCAGGCAAATAACTGATTGCTAAAACAGAAAGTAATTAAAAGAAAAAAAGAAAAAAAAAAGAAAAATCACGAGAGTTGAAAACCTACACTACAGTAGATACAATAAAGATAACTGTCCAACGCATACTAATGGCTGGAGTCAACACAAAAACTCATAAAACAGCCATTTATAATTCATGCAGTGTGGCGAGACAGTAGCTGTAAGTTACTCACTACAACTTACAGATGAATTAACGATATGAAAAGAGAGGGGGGAAGGAGGATGCTCAGCAAGTGTTTTTCTAGCTCTGCCTGCTACAAGAAGGAAACCTCACATTTTTCCAAAATGCTGCTTTCCTGTTGTTGCCAGGGTGAGGAAAGACCACATGTGAGCACCTTGACCACAGAAAAGGCAGAAGGAGATTTTACTTTCAATTGAGATTTTCCTTATCAGAACCAGCATTTTACCTCTGCACCAGCATCCCTGTATCCTTTCACTTCCAGGCTGGACATTGCTCATGCACATGCAGTTAGAATCTCCTTCCTTGCACTGCCCCAAAAAGCCAGGGCCAGCTCCTGCTTTGTTCAAACACATTGCAAGCAGCAGAGATTCTCTCACTGTGTGTCATCCTTTCATCCAAATCCCAGCAGAAAATTAACTGTGTAGTTTACCAGCTGGGTTTCGACACAGGCTGAAAAGGCATTCATTCATTTTTTCTTTATTACTTCGCATGGGACTAAGCTGCAGTCTCAAGCACAGTCTTGCACTGAAAGAAAAATACCCCATGCATGTTCCACCTGGAATAGAGGCAGGAAACATGTCCATGTCCACCACCAGACAGCAGATGGGATCTAGGACACGCTGTCACAAAGCAGGGCAGTAGCAGCACACGTGTCCTAGGGCAGGACAAGCTGATGGTCACAATTAGGTGAATTAAAACAGGAAACAGTAACCATACCATCTAGCTGGCCCCCCAGCCAGTTATACTGCATCTCTCAGTGCTCTGCAAGCGTACCAAACAAAAACATCAAGGGCCACTGATGCATCAGCCCAGACCCAACCAGTGAATTATTCCCATGTAAGGAGAATAACAGCTTTTTGTGAAGTTCTAATGGACAACGAACTAGAAGACAACCTTGTTTACTCATCTGCTTAAAAAAGTCACCTGTTAAAAGCCCCGCAGTTGCTGCCAGCACCTAAAGACAGAGATGAAATCACTAAATTAAATGAAGGAATAATTAAATCACTAAAAGAAATTTATACATTTAAAGGGGAGTGCATCCACTGCTGCAGCAAGAGAGGGTGAGGATGAGGAGAGGCTGGGGGACAGACTCTCATGGCTGAGGGCCAGCTACTGGTTGCAGCCTTGATGCTCTGCCAGCACCATTTCCACAGTACCAGACATAAAGGATAATTGACCAGTTACACCTCAACAGGAATGGTGGAGGCTTGGAATTTTAAAAGGCAAAAGACAGGAGGGTCTTTTAAAAAGGTACTCTTTAATGCAAACCCATTCATTTGAGCTAAATAAAAGCACTGCTGGTGGGATTCCCCAGCCTGTATTTTGCAGAAGAACCTGATCCACTGTGAGTGCTGCTTCTTGGTAGAACTGCAAAATTTCTTCCTGGGTAGACATAGATGCCAACTCACCATATCACACAGATACGCTTCTAAGGAAGAACAGACTAATTATAACTGCTCGATTCCTAGCAACAGAGCAGAGTTCTCCTTTCACTCAACTTAAGGACGCTCCTTCTCAGTTTAAATAACCAACGTGCAGCTTTCACCAAGCTCCATGGTGTGGGCTCATGCATGGCTGCTGCTACAGTACCCCAGAGACCGGAAGGGTTTTGCTAGCATCAAGGCAGGTCAAGCCCCTCCTATTGGATTAGGCTCAAATCCAACACCAGCTTGAATCGCTGTGCTTCAACTCAGCTTTGGTTTTTTCATGAATAACTGGCAGTGGGAAACATGAACCGTTGCACAAACAATGCCAGCTATGCCCAAATATTTTGAGTACACAATGAATTCACCATACTTGTGCCCATGCCAAGGGGCTTAAGCTACAAGGGACTGCAGAGAGCAATCATAGAATCACAGAATGGCCTGGGTTGAAAAGGTCCACAACGATCATCGGGTTTCAACCCCACTGCCATGAGCAGGGTCACCAACTACCAGACCAGGCTGCCCAGGGCCACATCCAGACTGGCCTTGAATGCATCCAGGGATGGGGCATCCACAACCTAGAGCAGCTGCAGCTGTTCTCATCCCTGCTCATTTTGACCAAGTTCTTACTCCACTCTAACAGTGCTTTTCATAGAACGGCTTCGGTTGGAAAGCCCATCCGGTCCTGCTCTGATCTGGTTGCACCCAACCAGCTCAGTGTGCCCAGGTCCCCATCCAGCCTGGCCTTGGGCACCCACAACTTCCCTGGGTAGCAGTGCCAGAACCTCAGCACCCTCTGAGTAAAGAACTTCCTCCTAAAAAAAACCTCAAGAGAAATAAACTGCATCCATATTTAAAGCAAAAAAAAAATTTAAAAAAAAATCCAAGTTGAGACAGAAGGAACCAAGAGTATCACTTTTTTAAGGAGTTCTCAGCCCACATACCATCCTTATTATTTCCTCACCTCCAGAAATGTGCCTCCCCTCCCCAGCTACATGCCTGAACAAGCAACGTTGTTGGGGCAGATGTCGGTGCAGGCTCCTTTTCCCAGCCTTTTCCTTGGCTCCAATTCAATTCGAGCTCGCAGCACAGCCGAAAGTCAAAGTAGCAACTGGAGTCAGAGCTTGCTAAGCAGGGTGGGGAAAATAAAGGCCTTTTATATTAAAGTATACCAAAAGCCCATATAAGCAGGTTTCCTGGAGGAAATCTGTGTTCCGGAGGAAATGACTAGATGCATCATAAAGAAAATATATTAAAACATGCAGTTAAATGCACCACTGCTGCTTTCCACGTAAGTTACTTGGCTCTGAGTCCAAACTGCATGTTAACAGCACAGCACTGAAAGCAAGCAAATCACAGATCTTTTTTCTCTCTTCAAAAGTTTTCAGTCAGAAGATGAACCCAGAATAAGCACCATTAACTCCTAATGTGGTACCGAACAGTGGAGTTACTTCCCACCTCCAGTGTAGCTCAAAGGGAAATATCCTTTTCTACACCTCTAGCCAAATTGGAAAGGCTGCTTTTAAGCTAAATCATAGAATCATTGAGACTGCTAGGATCCTCGAATCCAATCCCAACCTATCTCCACCATGTCCAGTGACCACGTCCCTCAGTGCCACATCTCCACTGTACTTGAATGCCTCCAGAGACAATGAGTCCACCACCTCCCTGGGCAGCCTGTGCCAATGCATCGTTGCTCTTTCCAAGAAGAAATCATTCCTTATATCCAACTTGAACCTCCTCTTGCACAGCTTGAGGCCATCCCCTCTCATCCTATCTCTGTTACCGACGAGAAGATGCCAATCCCCACCTCACTACAACCTCCTCTCAGGGAGCTGCAGAGAGCTGTGGTGGATGACAGATTCTCTTCTACAAGATTAGCAATCTCGCTGCAAAGGACTGTTCTGATAACTGGAAGCTAAGCAGGCTTGCTCAATGGGATTTGTCTATGTTTGACAGACATTGTCTGTAAATCACAAACACATACAACTCCACTGATCTATGAAAATTTCTAATAAGTACCCACCTGAAGGAGCCGAAAGCAGATTTCAAAAGGTAAATAGCTGTAACGTCTCATTTGGGTTTTGAACACACAGGCGTATTTGCAAAACCACGGCATGTATGCAGACATCTTGTTAAATGGAGAGATTTGACATTTGCTATCCAGCAACGGGGGTTGGGGGGTGAGAAAGAAGTGAGAAAAACTATAACATAGTCAGGTCGGGTCAGAAATATCCCACGAGCACAGAGGGCTCCACAGTCAGCAAAAAGCCACAGTATGCAAACTACAGAAAATATTCACAGACCCAGAAAAGATGAACTTTTCTCAGAAGAGAAAACCCAAACAGAGACCTGCAAAGAGGAATCCAATGTTCTAACACAGCAACACACCCAACCCCCTTCTCACTGGGAAACTGCAGAGCAAGAAAACACCACCACCACTGCTAGCTGGTGAAGCCGTCCAAGAGCCCCAATTAGACTGAGGAAAAAATGCTGCAACAGTTCAGTGCTAATTAGAAATGCAAACATTTATCATCAGAGTGGAGTTCACTGCTCTGTGTAGCCCCATTGTCTTCACTGCAGCTAATGACAGTAGGAAGCCCTGTGCTCAGTGGTATTTATGTAACAGACTGGCAAAGCTGTCACATTCCCTTAATTGCTAGCCAGGATTGTCATACTGGCAGTGGTTTTCAGTTACATGAAATCACAGAAATTGCTTTGGTTTCACATTGCTCCTTTCAAGTTCTGGTTTGCCTTCACAGTTGGAGAAAGAGGAAGAATGAAGACTTTTCCCGGGAGAAGAGCTCTGCATTGAGCAAGTGGGTTTTGCTCACAAACTGATTTTAGAGACGAGAAAAATAAGCTGGAAGACCCATAACTTAAAGGCGCAATTTGGCATCAGTAAAAGACCAGCAATTCAAGAACTGGACATAAATTCGGTTCAAGTTTGCAACGCAGTTCATTTAAAAGAATAGGAAAGTCTAAGGTATTTAGGATTAGGGTTTCCACTTAAGTTCCTAATTTTCCTAATTTAGGAAATAAATTCTTCTCAGAAAGAGTGGTGATGCAGTGGCACAGGCTGCCCAGGGACGTGTTGTATTCACTATCCCTGGAGGTATTCAAGAGCCATGGAGATGTGGCACGTGGGCCACAAGGGACGTGGTCAGGGGGCACAGTGGGGGTGGGCTGGGATCGGACTTGACGGTCTTAGTGGTCTTTCCAACCTTAATGATTCTATGATTCTAAAGCATCAGCTGTATTTATAATGATACACCATTTGCCCAAACTTGCTATTGCAGGCAATTTGTAATCTCGCTACATAGAAAAGTGTAGCAAGTACATTGCACCAAGGTCTCATACTCCTAGACTTCCTTACATTCATCAAATGGACTGCAGAGCATCCACTTGTCCATTAAGAATCATCATCATTTAATTTAATGAGCAGCATTTTGTTTATAGGAAGTACCATTAGGCTTTCTATCACATCATTTCCTCGGATCCCAACGGTACTTACTGTATGTAGGTAGAGAACAGAAAGCTCTATAGACCTGGTGCAAGGATCTGCTGTTTCTACAGCATGGCAGAACACACATTAGCACTCAGTTAAATAAAGCCATGAGCCGATTGAAGTATTTTTACTTCTATGAATAAAAGGAAATATAAGGACATCACTTATTACAGTAGCAGGCCCTTTTTAAAGCACCATATAACCACAAGGAGTAGAACTCAATAAGAAGACCAGAAGGGGGACTGGAACTAAATCATCTTTGATGTCCCTTCAACTCAAACCATTCTGTGATTCTATGATAGCTTCTTTCTGGGGCATTAATCTTCCTATCCTGTCTTCAGGCTGCAGTTACTTAAGCAGCTTTAGAAAGGACACGTGGATCTCCTCTGCTGCTGGAGGTGATGGGCTGATGGTTGGACTAGCTGATCTTACTCTTTTCCAACCTTATTGATTCAACGATTCTATATTCAAACCTCATTCTCTTTCATGTATGACAACATCAGCTGCAAGGCGCAAAAACCACTCCAGGGTTACAAGTTTATGTATAGGGCTGACCAAGCTCCTGAACCCAGTCCTGAAAGCATATTCAGCAAGCAGCTGCCTTCCTTCGATCCTATTCCCAGTGGACAGGTATCCACATCATAAAATTAGTACCAATATGACCTGCGAATTCAGCAGAATTCAGATTCACTGATGGATGGACTACCAGTACCTATGTTTTATTTATCTCAGGACTGCTTGGTCTGGTTAATTCCATTTCCTCCCTGTTCTTAAAATGCTAAAAATCATTTTAGAAGTACAGTCACTACCGTGCTGCCAAGAAGCTCTGTAGCTTCTCTCTCAGCACCTGCAAATCGCCTTGCTGAAGTCCCACTGCTGCTATCTCATAAGGTAATCAGCATGTAAATGAGCATCCCTGTGAGAGCACAGCATGCAGCAGATCCAAATGCAGTTTGACGATCACCAGACTTTTAATTCCAGTAAGGAAGATTCAAGGATGTACACTACCAGCATGCGTTCACAAAGGCTTCTGCCACCTACCCGGAGCCCTAAAGCTACCTCAGAATCAATCAAAATGATTCTTATTTCAGCATCAACCCCAGGTTACCTGCCTAGGTTCCCTATCCCTCCTATTAGAAATTCAGTGCAAGAGGGTGAAAAAAGAGGTAATAGAAATTCTTTAGTTAGCACACTGTAAGCTCACCCACTGCCTGTACACAAGAAATCTCAGTCCCTGAGTAGATCCAAGAGGAATGAATAGCACTGCACTTCCCCAATTAGTTTTGCTCCCTCTACCTCATGGCATTTACATCCTGAGTCCCTCTTTGCTGAGGTTCCCATTCATACCATTCCTGTGCTTACAGTGAGATGCTGCAAAGTGAAATTTGCTGGCTGTGGGAAAGAAGATCCCAGGACTCAACCCAGAAGTGAACATGACCCAACAGCTTAAGTAAATCCTCTCCTTTGCAAGTACAAGGCAGCTGCTTCCAGTCCTTCCTCCGGTGATTTCCTTCAAGCTGAGCTTTCCTCCATACCGGGTTATTTTTGTACTGCTGTATTTACAGGTGCTGATCACAACTTCCCAAGCAATGCATATTTGGCTGCTTTAACTTTTAACAGCAGTCACTTCAGGCTGTTCCTCCTCTCTAACTACTCTACTTCAACCACAATCTCAAAGTCTCTTTTGCTCTATTAAAACATTATATATCAGGCATCCAAATTTGCGGTCTGCTGTTCCATCGGGTCCCTGTTAAATTTAAATATAGAAGTTGCATTTGAGTTTAATGCATATGCTTTAAACTTTGAACAGAGCCCGCATTTACATCTCCATATGTGAAACCCCCCCAAGGGTCCTGATCCGTAGTACAATTAAAATCGGCAAAATCCGAATGCCTTGGTTCTGATTAAAGCTGAACCAAAGTATCTCAAACGGAAGTGGTCAAAGCTCGAGACTGCGGAACTCAGGAAGAAACTCAAAAAATAATAATAGTAAAAAAACAAAGCCCTGAGCAAATCAACCTAAATTCTGTCATTTTAACATCCCCCGTTATCAGCAGCCAGCATGTATCTCAGATCTGAGATGGTGAGCTGCCTCCAGCCCCCGTTCAGCTGCTCCTGACCTCCTCTCCCCCACACAGCAGCTGTATTCCGGGTATTTCCTTGGAGATCCATTAACTGCTCTTTCCTCAAAGGCTGTGATCATTGGCATTTCTCTCAGTCTACATTTCTAAGCATTTTAAAAGTCCTGCCAAGACAGAGAAATAGATAATACAGAAAAAAAAAAATCACTTTATCATGCTCTGGCAAGATACCCTACATAAAGATAAGACTTACATTCTGGCTAATGTTTTTCAAGACAGTTTCCTACTTTGCACACAGCCTGTATATCATTTACAAAGCATTTTACTCTCTCACTTAATGCCAGTGTCCTCAGAGGGAGGGTGAATTAGAATACCGGTGTGTCTAATTTAGGAGGCAATTAGACCAATAACAACAAACCCGAGCTGAATGCGTGCTAAGAATAATCTAGTTAGAATTCTACTTTAATTAAAAATCAGTCAAATAATCCTATTATCCTGAAGATTGCTTTAGGCGCGTCTCCAATCCAGCACTTCTTTATTTGAAGCTTTTAGGTCTGTACCCAGAAAAACCACCACAAAACATCGGAATGGTCCCTTCTGTACACATTACTCTCCTATTTTTCATCTCAGGATTTGCTCTCAGATGCTCTGCGGGGCCCTGCTGCATAACAAACATTTTATCTAGTGGAGACAGCAGCACGAGGCAGCAGAGCTGCCAGAGCCAGTTACCTGCATGGGGCACTGAGAGCTGGGCTTCAGGAGAAATGGCAGAAGAGGAGCAGTGCTGCAGGGGCACATCATACAGCCCAGTGTAGAGTGTGCGTGTTAAATACACACATATATACATAGGACTTACACATACACTTGTAGCCATACATAAGTACATACACACGTAACTCGCACCACCCAAGTAACTCACCCATTGCGTTCACTCCCAGAGAGTGACTATGCATCATGTGACAATTTATACAGCATCTAACCTCAGGTGATACCAACTACTAAACAAAACAAAAGCTGTAAAAAATGATAAAGCTTTATTAGAGAGCGCCGAGTTCATACGATATTGTATCATGCACTGCCTAGTTGCTTCTGTAAGTATACATACACCTGATCTGCTAATTGGAATCCACACTAATTTAAAAAATAAAAATGAAAATCAACTGACCCCTTGAGGCATGTAAATGTGGCTGTTGCTCAAATCCACGTTTACCTCATGCATATGGGTTGTTCAGCTGCTACCATTCACTGCATGGAAATGCACTTAAGGTTTAAAAGACAAAAGAAAACACAGCCACACCTCTTGAGCACATTCCCTCTGTCAAGATGCTTCTGCAGGAAGGAGGGCTCTGTAACCCAAACGAGTTTAACCTCACAGTGTCTCTTCTCGTTTCCCTACAGACTTGTGCTAAAGATTCAAGGCCTTTCAAGTCCATAAACTGAAATAGCTCTCTGCAGAAGCATTTTTTTTTCCACCAGGTCACCACACAGAAGACATTGGGATGCCCCCAGCCATCTCCTTCACTGCTCTTTATCATGCTAAGCCCTTAGGACTGCCAAAGAAAACTCCAAATGCTTCAGGCCTATTGAGAGACAGAGAAGATGCCAAGAGACAAAACAAGTAACATCCATTAACCACCTGGAATATCTTCCCAGCACTTATTTTTAGAATCAAATAATCATTAAGGCTGAAAAAGACCTCTAAAGTCATTAAGTCCAACCCCAATCCATCCCCACTGACCATGTCCCTCAGTGCCACATCTCCATGAGGCTTGAATACCTCCAGGGATGGTGACTCCACCACCTCCCTGGGCAGCCTGTGCCACTGCATCACCACTCTTTCAGAGAAGTTTCTCCTCATACCCAACTTGAACCTCTCCTGGCACAACCTGAAACCATTCCCTCTTATCCTACTGCTGTCACCTGGCAGAAGAGGCCTACCCCCACCTCGCTACAAGATCCCTTCAGGATGTTGTAGAGGGCAATAAGGTCTCCCCTGAGCCTCCTCTCCTCCAGACTGAACAATCCCAGTTCCCTCAGCTGCTCCCCACAGGACTTGTGCTCCAGACCTTTCACAGTTTAACTGCCCTTCTCTGGACAAATTCCAGGGCATCAACATCTTTCTTGTAGTGAGGGGCCTAAAATTAAAACACACTACTTGAGATGCAGCCTCACCAGAGCTGAGTACAGAGGGACATCAGCTCCCTGCTCATGCTGGCAACACTATTTCTGATACAAGCCATCAGGATGCCATCAGCCTTCTTGGCCACCTGGGCACACTGCTGGCTCATGTTCAGCTCAGCATCAGTCAGCACCTCCAGATCCTCTTTCTCCATCCAGGTTTCAGCCACTCTACCCCAGGCCCATAGTGTTGCATGGGGTTGTTGCAACCAAAGTGCAGGACCCAGCACTTGCTCTTGCTGAAGCTCATCCCATTGGCCTCAGCCCAGTGATCCAGTCCTGAAGGGCCACCACTGTACCAAGCTTGGAGCTTGGTCACTGGGGCCGGACCCCATTTCACCTGCAGGCACAACAGCAGCACCAGATCTCATTGCATAAGGCAACATGACCAGATGGCAAGAGCATCTCTGAAAACTGGCTCGTATGGTCATATGAGTACAAAGTTGAGGGAGGAAGTAATACTTTACCCAAACTTCCTATAAGATTAGTGTTTGCACAACACTAATTACGATAGCCAACAGCAGTTGTCCTGATGGGAAGGTTGAACAGAAGTGACAAAGCTGTCAGACAGCTTCAAAGAAGCAAATCCTTGCAGGTTCATATTTTTTTGGGGCCAAACACAGTCAAGCCAGAACAGCACACATGCTTGCAGCCTTTCTAGGACAGAACACCTCAGAGATTCAGTACAGCTGACACAGACGTTAAAAAACTGAGCGTGTTTGCCTGTTTCTCAGGGGGATTTAAACAGCAGGTGAGTGGGGCTGGTCCGTGGGACACGACCCTTTTTTTTTTTTATTTCAGCTATTTAGATGCAAATTGTTCTCCCTCCTCCTTCCTACCCACACCATCTGTTAGCCCAGAGGTTGAGACTATGCCTAGGGTGTAGGTTTGGGGGAGGGGGCATATAAATAAAGCATTGAGCAATTTCAGTTCATGCCCCTGTTTCCTCTGAGGCACAGTTTAGGGGAGGGGAAAAAAATCGTTGCAATACTAGCAAATTCCAATAGGATTTTTCTCTCAACCTTCTGCATTTTACCCATCAACCTCACAGATTTCCTTCCCTAGAAAGCATTCCTTGTTCAGCTTTTGGCCAACCAGCAATGTTACAGAACAGGTTGTTAGTGTCAGCATGGGGAACAAGTTGGTATTGAAACAAGTATCAGAGCTTCAAGGAATTAAAGTGTCAAACATTAACAATCAAGTCCCTTGCTGTAAGGTGCACGACTTGATGCTCTTTCATTCTAAGGGAAGTTACCTCATCTCTGACTGATTTTCCCTAGTGAACAGCAACTTTAAGGACTGTTGAGAGACTCGATTCATTAAGCACTTCACAAAGGGCACTGGATTCTTCATAAAGGAAAGCTTATGGGTAACGGCACAGAGTGCACTCTCAGCAAGTTTGCAGACCATTCAGAGCCAGGCTGGGTGTTTGACAGAGCAGACGGGTGTGCTGCCACTCAGAGGGATGTGAGCAGGCTGGAGAAGGGAGCCAAAAGAAAGGTCAACAAAATGAAAATGCAAAAGTTCTGCCCCTGGGGAGAAATAATGCCAGGCACCAGTATGGGTTGGTAGTCTATCTGCAGAATAGCTGGACAGAGAGACTGGGGAGCCCTGGCTGGTGCTTCACTGGGCATGAGCCACCAATGCATCATGGCGGCAATGAAGATTCAGCTTCTTGTTAAATGTATCGGGAAAAGCCAATGCCTGCTGGTCAAGGGAATGGGATCCTTACCCTCTGCTCAGTTCTGGATAATAAAATCTGGAGTACTGGATCAAGTGCACACCTCCCCACAGGAAGAGATGCATGGAGATACTGAAGTAAGTCCCGTAAAAGGACATCAGCATAATCACAGGATCATAAAGACTAAGATCACCAAGTCCAATCCCAATCCTCTCCCACCATGCCCACTGACCATGTCCCTCAGTGCCACATCTCCACAGTTCTTGGACACCTCGTGGGGTGGTGACTCCACCACCTCCCTGGGCAGCCCATGCCAATGCATCACCACTATTTCTGAGTGGAAATACTACCAAATATCCAACCTGATTGAAGGACTGGAGTGCCTTTCATATAAGAAGAGGCTGAGAGCTGGGACTGCTCAGCCTGCAGAATGGAAAGCTCAGAGGGTTTTTATCAATATGTGTAAATACCTGATATGGGGTGTAGAGTTTGAGCCAGACTCTTCTCAGTGGTACAAAACAACAGGTCAAGAGGCAATGAGCATGAACTGAAACATTCCAATAAACAATAAAATAATAATAATAATAATAAATGTACATATATATAATTTTATATATATATATAATTAAATATATATATATATATATATATATATATATATATATTTCAATAGCCCCTTTTTAACATAGGGAGTCAAACCCTAAAACAGATTGCCCAGGGAGACTGTCGAGCTGCCATCCCAGGAGCTGCTCAAAGCCCAGCTGGACATGCCCCAGAACACACAGCCCGAGCAGCTTTCAGCAGGAGGTTGCAGAGGGTGATCCCCAGAGGTCCCTGCCAACCTCACTAAGTCTGCAGTTACCAGCCACAAAAAGTGTCAGGGAGCTTCTAATGGAGAGGGGCACCCCCCAAAACCATTTGAACTTATCTAAAGCAAGTTAGACTTTCAGTCAACAGTATTGAAGGCCCCAGTTTAGTGACGGAGATGCAAAAAAGGAGGTAAGTGACAACCTCGAGCAGAAAAGTAAGTGAAGGAGTTGGGCTCGGCACTACAACCCCCTCATTTTGAATTTTAATGTCTGCAGTACAGTCCTGGTACTTGGGAGATGCAAGCTCTTGTCCCAGTTCTTGCACTGACCTAGTTTGTGATTCTGGAGGCACAGGAAGGGGGGGGGGGGGGGGGGGGGGGAGGGATAGGGACAGTGCTATTCACTTTCTGTGCCCTCCTCAATCAACTCTTCAGAAGAAAGGCGAGTCAGGTGTTGAAAGAAAACAGCATGAAAAAATTCCTTCCAGGTACTTGTGCAACTGCAGTTACCATAAGAAACATACGCTTGGTTTAAAAAAAGAAAGGACCCGTATGCAATTGTTTTAATAAGAGCTGGGATATTGTTTCGTTTTTGGGGATGCTGCCAACACAAGCACAGCATTTTCCTCTTTCTTGCATGGACAGAAAAAGCCAAAAGATTGTATGATCTCAACTGCATGGTGCCAGTCAGGAGCCTCGGGTGCCTACTTCTAAGCTATTCACTTCTAAAATAGGTGCAACTCCAAATCTCAAGCTGGAAAGAAACAGTCTGGCAAAATTAGCAGGCATTTCATAGAAACATTTTCCTTAAATACAGAAATAACATCAATTATCAGAACAGTCATTACTTCGATAAAGTTGAGATGATATTCTGAGAGAATTTGAAGCTTCTATTTTAAAGTGAAAGTGGTTATATTTTCTCCATTTATGAAAAGTAGAATTTAGAACATCAGTGTTTTCCCAATAGAATGAAAGTCCTCTTTATGCAGTGCTCTACATCCCCAGCTAATTTCTATTACCAGATCGCTGGCATTTCCCAAGCATTACTGAGAATCTAAAGAACAGTTACATGTTTTCATTTAACCAACTTCTTGATCACAGATCCAACTGCGTGGATGAAATTAAGGGCTGTAATCCTGCAGGTTGATCTGTAATATAAGATATAGGCACCAATTCTCAGTAACTTAAAAGAGACAAAAGGTCATCTGCGATAGCTAAAGGAGTACTTGGCCTTGGTGCCAGCAAGCCACCCACTGAAACCAGTGGGTGTTTGGCCCAAATTAAGATTTCAGGATTCATCCCATCATGCCCTGTAACACTTCCTACACAGTACTACCTGACAGCTTCTGAAAACTGGCAAAATGTGAAGGACAGCATCCGAGATGAGCTTTCCAAGGGTGTATTTTGTAAGAACTTAATTCAGCCAACGCATGTGTACATACGTGCATATTGTGGCAATTCTGTCATAGCAGGATTTTTATCATGTTGATTTTAAAAGCACACAAACAAAAACCGCAGCTCCAAAGGCTGCTTGACGCCAAACAAACCAGGTTTTTAAAAGCAAAAACGCCACAGAGCATTTTCATCCACGGCATCACCGAATAATCACTGAATAAAAGAGGGGAGATTTAAGCTGGATATAAGGATATTGTAAAAACCTTTTTCTTTATAAGAGTGGCGAGGCACTGGCACAGGTTGCCCAGAAAGGTGTTGGTGCCCCATCCCTGGAGGCACCCAAGGTCAGGCTGGATGGTCTCTGAGCACCTGTTGGAGCTGTGGTGTCTGTGTGCATTGCAGGGGAGTTGGATTAGGTGGCCTCTAAAGGTCCCTTCCAACTCAAACCATTCAATGATTCTCTGATTCTGCACTCTTATCTAGGCAATATTTGTTAACCATATGGCCAAGCTGAACGTTTCCCTCAAAGAAAAGTTTAATCAGCTTCGTGCAACCCAACCTGACCTGTTTCTTGCAGGGAGCCAAACAACAGCCAGTTCCTGTATTCCACAAGCCAAGAGCTTTATATGATATCACAGCTCCGAATGGGACATCACACGTGAGCACTGGGTACAAACTCAGCTGTCACAGCAGCTTCCCTGACACGAGGGCCAAAAGAACAAACAAAAACACACAGACAAAAAAATCCACAACAATTTTAAAAGAAACTAAATTTTAAAAGCCAAGGGAAAGTGTGACAGAGGATCTCTCAGGTGTTTCAATACAACTCATTTTGGGACAAAAGAGTCCAACTTTGAGCACACGTGCTGCCAAAAAGACGAGACGGGTATTTTCTTTAAGACAACAACTATATGATGCAGAAGGAAAATCTGATTCAAACAGGAAAAAAAACCAAACCCAGAAAAAACATATTTGTCATATTCATGACTTATATTTCTAGCTAGGAAATATCTGTAGCAGGTAAAAGCCCGTAGGCCCTCCACAAACCCTTCATATCATGATCCCATTTTTAAAATATTGCCTCTGAACAACTCAAATTGAAAGACTTAAGTAATTCTCTGACATACGGTTGAAAACCACACGCCAACAGAAAATAGCAATTTATTGCATACGAGCCCATTAAACTATTACTTACAGCATAATATACTGCAGCCACACAGATAACACTGTCACCACCAAGCAGAAAACCCAGGAAATTCATCATCACTGCCCCTGGAATTTGTGTGGAAGAAGCTGGACTGCTGCTGCTTGGAGCAGGCTTTTGTCATCTGAAATGGCATCAGTCTCTCAGTTACACAGCTGTTGTCCTGTAATTATCATGCACAATTTATGTGGCAATAAAAAAAAAGGGACCCTTAACTTCAAAAGTAATTTTTAAGACAAAGGCAGCAGAAAGCTTTTCAAATGATGGCTGTGAAAGGACAAAGAGAGGGTCCACAATTGTGACCAAGAACACCTATGAGAGATCTGAGCTTGTAAAATTAGAAGTGGTTCTATTTTAACAGAGATGCAATGAGGGGATGCAGTAGTAGAGCAGTCAGAAAGAGTTCAAATGAGAAGGCAGGTTGGAAAGCCAGAGCAAGAAACCTGCTAGCAGTCTAGACAAAAGCCTGGTTCTCTGAGGCCTTTTGCTTTTTCTTCCTCTTCCAAATTTAAAATTGGGATGGTGTCAGTTTCTCTTTCCCAAACAGAAAGCCCTCTGAATGCAAATGAGGTTTCAAGGCTTTTTAGCAACTCCACAGACCACACCATCAGAACTGGCTGCTTAACACAGCCACGCTCAGGGCATCTGCAGAGTAGGCTTGGAATCAGACCAGGGCTACAGTGGGATGTTCTCCAGAGGCATTTTAAGGGAACAGAATCAAATTGCCTCACAAATGTAATTGCCAAGTTTCAATCTAATGTTACAGTAATTCGCTTCATGTGTTTTATTCCTGAGGACAGTAGTAGCAGACTACTATTTTCTGTTATTAAGGCATCCAAGCCCCCTAACACAGCGTTCATATCTCTGGTAGAAGATTGCTTTGCCTTCCAGTTCTGCTTTGAATAACAGAAAGTATAACAAATCCTTTACATAGCCTGAAAAAAAGATTTGGATAGGCTGAGTTTAAGTCAGTGGGAAAGATGCAAAGCAGTGCTCCTCAATGACATACTTAGGAGCAGAGGATGTTGAGTTCTTTGCTTTCCCTTCCAAGAGTCCATTCAGACAGCTGGCCTGTAAGACATTTGCTGAGTTATCTCATCACTGCATTACCTGATGCTTTCCATTTTTTGCAACTCATGCAGCAATGCATCATTTGGGAAACAGGATTTTTCTGCCCCAGCCTCACAGTGTTTAGATTAGGTCAAATTCTGACCCATTTTGAAGTGGTTGACCAAGCTCTCAGTTTCCAAGCCTCGCACAGCATCACAGAGAATACACTCAGATGATGAGAATGCATCAGTGTGCATTCAGACCTTCATCCACAATCAGAAGTTCTGTAAAGAGTGAGCAGTCAGTACTGAGCAGTACGAACAGCTTCCTTTTCCATTATTTTTGGAAGACATTTTGGTCCCAGTTCTCACAGTGCTGGAACATCTCTTGAAGAGGCCTTTTTGTTTACAGCTTCACATGAGATTTCAGGTTTCAAAGTAGAAGCTGAGCTATGGAAAAAAATGAAGCCGCTCATCCATCTTAGTCCCATTATACAGCATGGAACTCAATCAACTTCTACAGGTTGGAGGTAAGCACCTCCTCCAGTAAGGAAAGTTTCCTGAACACGGGGCTAGAACACACCTTTATTAGACAAACATAAATTGGGATCAAAGCCCCACTCTGGATTTAAAGGATGTTCCTTTGCCTAGGAACAAAAATTGAAAGAATTTATCTTAGAGTGTAAAAGCTTATTAATCAGTATTGGTGCTGCGTTGGTGAAACTGCACGGGCATCTCAACAGTGCCTCTATAAGACTTCAGAGCATACAAATCAGTAACTCTACAAAGCAGGAAGATGGAGCCCCTTAAACCAACCATTAAACCAACCCCTTAAACCGATCCCAATAGAAACTTCAATCCCGAGAGCAATTCTTTCTGGAGACAACTGAGCACAGCAAAAAAGAAAAGAAAAGAAAGAAAGAAAGAAAAAGAGGGCTGTGAAAAGCAGCTCCAGATCTACTGAGCAGGTTGCTAACTAGGCTGAGCATCCACAGACATAGGAGGCACCAACTGTAAGTCAGAGGAGGGATGAGTCATAGTCTACCACAGATCCATTTTTTTTAGTTCCAATTCATGTAAGTTACTTCCTTACTTGAATCCAGGGAAGAAAGGCATTACTTCTGCTCTCCACTTTGCACGGGATTGCATTCAATGACAAATTCCCCCTTTCCTCTGTCCCTTTTACATGACCTTTACGCAGAAAGTCATTTTAAAGACAGCTTAGGTTTGTAAGAACTGCACTTTCCTACCCCAAATGCGAGATGCAACGCCCCAAAGCCAGGCTCTAGGCAGCAACACAAGAGCTTACCATTTTCAAAAGAGTTCTGCAGAGTCAATGAAAGTCATTTAACAGATACCACAGGACCCATCAGCTTCAACGGTTCAGAGTCACAGCACTATTACAACTACTAGAAGTCACAAATAGTCCCAGATTTCTCTAAAAATGAAAGACCCTTTAACTTCATTGAGAAAAACCAGTGATTCAAGCTAGACACAACCTTAGGTAACTTGCTAGGTCACGATGCAGGTGATTGTAAGAATCTGTATGCAAGCTATTTACCTAGAAATTAACCTACTGCCTTGGAATATGTTGCTTAATTTATAAGAGTGATTACTTACAGCACCTGCTGCCAGCCTCACAGGATTTGATATGCCAGCTTCTCCCGAATTGATGTAAAGTCTTCTAAAATTATTTACAGAAGTAATTAAGGAACGAGCTATTAAAAGGAAAAAAAAAAAAAAACAGACTGCTAAACGCGTAACATAACAATCAGCTTGGTTATCAGATGCAATTGAAACTTCAATTTCCAAAGCAAACAGCATGAGTCAAGGCAGTCTGAGATGAAGTCCCACGGTCAGCCCTCAGCCAGGCACAACAGAAAACACACTGCCCAGGGTACAGGTTCCAAATCGCATTTGTGCACAGAGAATGTGCATGTCTATGGACACAGTCAGCCAAAAAAAGGTCTGCTAGCTTTAAAGCTTGTTTCCCTGTAGGCTTTAAACCCAAAGCTGAATCCACTGCAGCCATGCTGTGCATAATTAGTGCTTCTCAGTGCCTGACTGCTGATGTCAGTGGGCAAGGGGGGAGGAAAAGAAGAGATGGACTCGACAGCGTGGTGAAGCTGTACCTCAAGTGATGCACTTTGGGCTTCTCACTACAAGACTTCGAGGTCCTGGAGCATATCCAGAGAAGGGCAGAAGCTATGAAGGGTCTGGAGCACAGGTCTTATGGGGACCAGCTGAGGGAGCTGGGATTGTTTAGACTGGAGAAGAGGAGGATCAGGGGGAGATCTCATTGCACTCTACAACTGCCTGAAAGGAGGTGTAGCAAGGTGGGAGTTGGCATCTTCTACCAGGTAACAATAAAAGGACAAGAGGTGATGGCCTGAACTTGCACCAAGGGAGGTTTAGGTTGGATATAATGAAAAATTTCTACTCTGAAAGAGTGGTAATGCACTGGCACAGGCTGCCCAGGGAGGTGGTGGAGTCACTGTACCTGGAGCTGTTCAAGAATCATGGAGATGTGGCACTGAGGGACATGGTCTGTGGGCATGGTGGGGATGGGATGGAGTTGGACTTGGGGATCTTCGTGGTCTTCTTCAGCCTTAATGATGCTATGATTACTGAAGAACAGGTTCAGTTCTCAGGGCCTTCTCCTAAAATTTTTTGTTACTGCTACATGCAGGGCTCTCCTGCTTCAGTGAAGTTTTGGCTATTCCAACAAACCCAATTTCAAGAGTTTTATTTTAGGTGTAAGTTTCTTCCTAGTGATTCAACTCCATCAACAGTGGAAATTACACCATTCCCATTCTACCTTCTCATCCCAAAATATTAACTATCCAATCAACAAAACCTGGCGAGGACTCAAGCCACATACCTAACAGGCCTTGAGAAGGGCACTTAAGTGGTTTCACCAGACAGTGCAAATTGTTACATTATTTGTAATTCCTGAATGTAGTTTTATCCTGTTGGACAAACAGGAGCATTTCAGTAATCATACTTGAGGTGTTGGATGTTTCTTTCCAGAGCTTAGCAAAGTTGAGAATTAAACACGGAGTCCCCTTTGCTGAACAGACTCAAATTGGGTGCCCAGAAGTTGGAAGCAGTTCAAATCCGGTGGTTATTTCTGTTCATAATCAAGACAGAAGTTACTTGCAAAATTCAACTAGGAGCTTCAAACCTCCTTCATGCATTCAGAAAGACTTTTTAAGCAGCTTGGAAAACATCTAACAGCCTCAGCCTGCTTCCTCCCCTGACCCGTATATATCCAGCTATAAAAGCTGCAAGCAGCCTATACAAAAAGCTTTGCCTCTTAGGAAGTGGAACAAAGAACATAACATTCCTGTCTGAGTGCAACAAAAACAGTTTGAACAAGATTTCTAAAGGTCGCAGTCATTGCAGACTCCCAGAACTGGAGGCATCCAGTTGCAATTCAAGCTTCGCAGCTCATCTCTTTCAAGCCCAAAAGCTTGGCTAAGTTTGCAAGTCTTCTGGGGACGCTAAGCAGAGACCAGAGTGCCTCAGCTCCAGACACTGGCTGTTTCTGAAGCCAAAGAAAACGAAGCAAAAACTTGAAGTACTGAGGATTAGGGGATCTGTGAAAGCAAAATCCCACTTCACCCATCATTTTCAGTTATGCAGCTGTCCAGAAAGCATCACATTTTGTGTTATTTCTCAGGATGTTCTTATTTCTTTGTTTATGGCTTTCGTATATGAGCATCCTTTAACTTGTGCAGCTTTCACAAAGAACCAACTGTTTACTGTACAATGAATTCACTGACATTTGAAATAAAGAAATACCCTGAAATAGCTGTGGAAGACAAAACAAATAAGGGGTTCTGCATAAATTGATGATGTTTCTTTCTTGGGTTTTATTTTGGCCAATTCTTGCCACCTAAAGAAGAGACCAGTAAAACTTCAGGATCCTTTTCTAATTGTCGAGCAACACACAGGAAATCATCGCTCCATAAATCACTACTTGGTGACAAAATGTTACTCACATGGGTGATGGAACAGCTGTTGTGTTCCTCCAAGGCGAAGATACCTGCTTGGCAATGCAGAATATCTGAAAGCTGCAGTTGCTCTGCTACTCATGCACAAACTGGGAACACAGATTAAGTGAACAAATGGGACAAAACAGAACTTTGGACTTGACACCAGACTGCACCTCTGTCGCCTTCCACTTGAAGCACACACTCAAGCTTACTAACTCCCCGGCTCAGCAAAACACATCCAAGCTGTGACACGACCATGACATTCCTTTCTGTCTGCTCATTCAACATTTCTCTCCTCTGTTGAGCAGCTGAAGAACATCTATTCCAGCTGGTTTGCCTTTGCCTCACCTGCTTGCTGTTCACAGCAAAAAGGAAAGGCATCTGCCCTATATAGCACTGGATGCAATGAACACACACTGCAAACGTTCCAAGGGTGTTTGCTTCCAAAAAAAAAAATAATTGCCAGCCACCACCAGGTCAGCAGGCCACCACAAGGTCACAACTGTGCTGTCAACTGTGGAACTTCTCCAACATCACATTGAAATTTTGATAGCAGGATAGTAAAACTACCTCCAGCTTACCTTACCGGAAGAAATGCTTGCTTCCGCCACGAGAAACAAACAGCATACGCCAATGACATGCCAAGTTTGACTCATAAGATTTATTAGCATCTTTATAGAGCTTGTTGTTTGCTTTTTCGTATTTCCCTTTGTGCACAGTGAAAGAGATCCTCTAATTTACATGACCTGCTTCCAGTACTGCCACAATTGAGTTTTAACATGCTTATCACTTGTTTGTTTTCTCTCTTAAGGAAAAAAAAACAACCACACAAACACCCTGGATTTTCCCTCCTTACTGTACAGAAACATTTTACTCATGTGCTCCCTGTCCCTCTTAGGCTTTACAACTTAAGTTTTAATTGAAGTGTGAATATCCAGTTCCTGAAGGTATTCAAGGCCAAGTTGGATGCGGTGCTGAGCAGCCTTGTCTGGTGCCTGAATTAGTGACTGGGGGTTTGGAACCAGATGGTCTTTGAGGTCCCTTCCAACCCAACCCAAACCACTCTGTGATTCTACAATTCATTTTGTAAAAAGTAAGAAATACATAATCACTTCTAAAGGGTTTGCTGGTGACTTCCAGTACTATTTGTTTCACATTTTCAAAGATTCAGAGAAACACCTTGACCCGATCCCACTAACATGGACAGGTGGGTTCATATCCCATTCCCACTATGGGGACAAACACCTCTGGCAGATCTGCGCTCACCACACCTGAATCTACCCAGAACCCCAAATTAGTGCCTCAAGAAAAAAAATCAAGGCAGCCCCTTTGGCTTGGCTCAACCTCACTGGCTGTCAGCCAGCCCAGAGCCAGCCACACAGCTCGAGAGGACCTCAGGCAGATGAGAATCAGGTCTCCCTTCTGTGAGGCAACTGTCTTTGCTGGCCTCTTCATCAGTCCCTCCGGGCTGTTTTCACTCTCTCATGAGAATGTGGGATAGAGTTATGTAAAACAGATTCCTCGCCCTTAATTAAAATAGAGTTCACATGCACAACCTGCTGAAGGCAGCATTTAAAAGAATAAATAAATAAAAAATAAATCCCTTCTGAGGGATAAGTTGCTTATAATTAAAAATCTTTGTGTGCACTCAAAGGAGTGTCAAACACTTGCCAGGCACCTGGATGATCACTTCCCCTGAAAAGCTGTGGAAGAGAGCTCTGGGGAAAGGAAAGTCACATAGGCTCTTGCAGAGGCAATGGAGGTGGGATGTGCCCTGCGTGGGTAAGAGCTGTAAAGCCTGCCACCAATTTCCCCCTATTCTGAAGCCATTCTTCTCCACAGAGCCGACGCACTCTTCCATCTGTTTTAAAATCAAATCCCACAATTTCCTTGGTTTTAATAGCATGGGATCTAAAGGACAAGTTTCACACTTTCAGTTTTACACACTGACTTTACCATTTAAACCTAACTCACATTCCCTCTCCTCACCAAACATGTAAGTCCCAGCTTTTTTGCCTCTCCTGTGGAGATGCTGTTCATCTCTGAGACCCTTCTAGCTGCCTTTCTGTTGCTCCACTGCCTGCTTCTTCAGACACAGAGACCAGAACTACACAGCACACAGAAGGTGCAGGTGCACCAAGAATTCATACTAAAGCAAAAAGATACCACCAACCCAACACAAGATGAGGAAGATGGCTTTTTTGGTTATGGCTACGTTGGGATGTTTCCCTCTCCATCCTGAGAAGTGAAATTACACCCAGTGTTTTACTGAGAAACACAGAATCATTAAGGTTGGAAAAGACCATCGATCATCAAGCCCAACCTTTCCCCATCATGCCTACTGTCCTTCAGCGCCACATCTCCGTGGTTTTGAGTCACTGTCCTTGGAGGTGTTCCATCACCTCCTTGTTCAGCCTGTGCCAATGCATCATCACTCTTTCTGAGAAGAATTTTTTCCTAATATCCTACTTGAACCTCCTCTGGTGCAACTTGAGGCCATTATCTCTCATCCTATCCTTGCTACCTGGGAGAAGAGACCGACCCCCACTTCATCACAACCTCTTTTCAGGGAGTTAGAGAGATACAGCCTCCCCTGAGCCTCCTCTTCTCCAGACTGAACAATCACTATTATCCACTCAGCTTTCAAACTAAAACCACCTCTGCTCCAAGGTTGGAAGAGTTTCACATCTTGACAAAAGTCTTCAGAAAATCCCAATATACTGCATCCACTTTAACCCCCTTCTTAACAAGACCACATAGAATTTCACGGGGCAGTGCAGCAAGATTTTCATCTCCAGAAGCCATGCTGACTCTTTCCCAGCAGAAAACATTTACCCATATGTTCAGAGACCCATATTTCAGATCTGAAAACTGGTATCATGACTGTGCAGTGTGTGATTCCCAGGATTCACTCAAGAGTCCTTTTTACAGATGGGAATTACATTGGCAGCAACCCAGTCCTTTGGCACAGCAGCAGTCTATAGCGATGAATGATAAAACTTGGCCAGCAGTCCCGCAGTTTCACGTTCAAGTTCCTCAGGACTCCGAGCTGAATGCCACTCAACCCTGCTGATTCATTATTTGGTCTCATTTTTGTTTTATATTTACCTCAAATTAATTTTTCTGACCTACTGGTTACAGTGTGCTTGGTGTGAGCATGTCTGCAGTATCTTCAGAAGTTAAGACTGATAGAATTAAACCACACTGGCAGGGCTTCATCAAGTCCAACTGTACCCAAACTCCAACTTTCTACACTGCTGTCACCAAACACCCCCAAGGGTACCTTAAGCCTAATAAATTATATCCCAATTGATGTAATTTTTTAAATAGAATCACAAAATCATTTGAGTTGGAAGGGATTTTTAAAGGTCATCTAGTCCAGCACCTTCCCTACCTGCCTGCACAGGCACTTGTAGAGCACAGACCCAAACTTTCCTTCTTCCACACTCTCCAGTCCATGCCACTTAGACACTGCAGAAGCCCATAAACAACCCTGCCCTACTCATTTTATAAAACTACCCACGTACATAGGCTTTTAACTTCCTCTTGAGTCAATCTTACTAGCCCCACAGCCACCCTTGCTGCTTCTCCTCAATTTCCTCCTGTTTATCTGCTAGAAAAGGCAGCAGTTACTTAAGGGAAAAAAAAAACACAAACAAAAATCCTCACCTCTCAGGCTGACTGGTAACATCAGACCCAATTTCCAGAAAGATATTTAAGAGTTTTTAAAAATAATTTACTAGCTTAGGTGCCAAATCCCAACAGCTTCCAAGGGAATCAAGCGCCCACGAGCTTTCTGGGTTCCCACTACATGCCTACCCACAGCTTTTAAAATGCAACCACAAGAAATGCTCTACTTTTGCTCTCGAGGTTAGAAACGCTGCTAGGACAATCCCTGAATGTCCCCACTGACATCCATAGGCTACTGCCAGAGTTATGTCCCCAGGTGATCATAAACACTTTTTTTTGCCTTTGTTCCTTCATGTACAGATCTTACTGAATACCTCCTGCATAGTTCCTGACAATGTGAAAATACTCATTTTGTTTTCATCCTGGCTATGGGCTCTGAGGCACAGATACCAGCCTCTCCACCCATATTTCAGGCTATTCAGATATGTGTTTTCCTGTTCTCCTTTGCGCCTGCTGCTTCTGCGTTGCCCTTTTCACCTGCACAACAGAAGAAAGAACGCTACCTCTCCAGCATGCTTGTTTTATTCTCCCTGTGAGCCTTTACAAGCAGTGCTGAGGTGGAAGGCGACAGAGAAGGTCAGCACCTCAATGAGGAAGCCAGGATGGTTTGTACAAGAGATGACTCCCGCATTACGCCATTTTAATTACAAACTGAAGGACTGCAAGGAAGGAGCACTGGAAAACAACAGGAATATTTAACAACACAGGTTAGTGTGAATGGCAGCAGCATAAGCAACTTAATTCTGTTTTGGATTAAAACTTGTTTCAGCTGAACACCAAGAAGAAGTTTGGTCTCAGCTGAACGCCCATAACCTGCTATGGAAAGCATCCTTTCAATTTTGAGCCATCATTTCAAGATTATTGGAAGCCATGTAATGCCCACAAGACATTATGCAGGCAAGAGACAGGAAAAACCCCCAAACGCTCTCACACATTACAAAATGGATTTGGAAAGCATCCTCTGGTCGAAGTCCCTAAAGCATGGCAGGGATTGCAAGCAATGTGCTTCCACACTGTATCACAGAGCCCAGGCTGAGGAGAAGAGCACAAGGACAGCACTGAGAAATGTATGTGCTAGTTGGGATTTTCTGTCAAGCTCTCTGTCTCCCAAATGTGTTTACTAAAGACAGAGAACGAGTCTGTGAGTTAAAACCCATTTTGTTGCAAGGATTTTCAGATAGTGAGCTTAAGCAGAAGCAGCAGGAGCTGAATGTTCACGGGGTGGAGGTTCAGCTTGGGGGCAGATGAAGTTAAGAACAAAACAACAAAAAATGAAAAGCTACACACAGCAGGTACCCCAACAGAAGGCAGATCTTTCAAAAGTAAAAACACTTATTTATGAAGTGACTCTGAGAAGCCACCAGATCTATTCTCGTGTCTTACAGTCCTTACAAAGAATCATTAGGGTTGGAAAACCACGAACATCACCAACTACCAACCTATCCCCACTATGTTCCTCAGTGCCACATCTCCACAGTTCATGAACACCTCCAGGGATGGTTGACTCCACCCTGGGCGCTCTGTTCCAGTGACTGACCATTCTCTCTGAGAATAACTTTTTCCTAATATCCAAACTAAACCTCCCCTGGCACAACCTGAGGCCATTATCTCTTGCCATATAGCTGTTACCTGGGAGAAGATGCTGACCCCCATTTCACTACATCCTCCTTTGAGGAAGTTGTAGAGGGCAGTAACATCTCCCAGACTATTCTTGTCTGGACTGACTAATGCCAGTTCCCTCAGCCACTCCCCATAAGACTTGTGCTCCAGAACTTTCATAGCTCCGATGCCATTCTCCAGATATTCTCCAGGGCCTCAACATCTTTCCTGTAGTGAAGGGCCCAGAAATAAACATAGCACTTGAGGTGCGGCCTCACGAGAGCTGAATACAGAGAGTTGATCAGCTCCTGCTGGCAACACTATTTCTGATACAAGGCAGGATGCCATCGGCCTTCTTGGCCACCTGGGCACACTGCTGGCTCATGTTCAGCTGAGCGTCAACCAGCACCCTCAGATCCTCTTTCTCCATGCATCTTTCAGCCACCCTGCCCCAAGCCCATAGTGCTGCATGGGGTTGTTGCAACCAAAGTGCAGGACCCAGCACTTGCCCTTGTTCAGTTTCATCCCATTGGCCTCAGCCCAGCAGTGCAGCCTGTCTGGGTCCCTCTGAAGAGCCTTCCTACCCTCAGGCAGGATCTACACTTCTTCCCAGATGGGCTGCAGATTTACTGAGGGTCCACTCAATCCACTCATCAATAAAGATACTAAACAGGGCCAGCCCCATCCAGGTTCCAAAGCCACAGAAGCTCTAGGACCTTTAATACTACACTACATGTCGCTCCGTTAAGCATTCTGCCAGCTCAGCTCACAGCCAAGTGCCAAAAAGGAAAAGCAACCTTGCCTTTGGATGGCAGCATGCCCTGATGAGCTCAGCTCTGTCAAGTTTTGCCCTGTATCATCACTTCCCAGGGAAACTCAAGCACACTCCCAGCAGGTGGAGAGGGAGACGCTTCATCTTTTCACCACATAGTCCGTCTCCAAGAAAATGAAAGTCCAGAGTTATACTTTTAATGTGGTCAACTAAAAATGAGTATTAAAAAGAAAACAGCTGCCAACAGCTACATCTTCACTGTATAGTTTTTATTGAGATGGGGTGGGGGTGGCCAGTTTCTGGAAAAAAGCAAACAAGTGTCTAAATCTGTTAATCAAGGACAATGCAATGCCAACCACAGACTCTCTCCTTCTGAATTTATAGGGTTAGTTCATAAGGAATTTAAGATTGCAACTCTCACAGAGAGGCCAAACAAAAACTAGTGTAAGTTATGCTACAGAAGCCTGTCACCGCTCACCCCATTCACATCCCAGTGGAAAGAAAAATTTTAAGTTCCCCACCACAGAAATGTGTTAATTTGTAGAATCATTAAGGCTGGCAAAGACCACTAAGATCATCTAGTCCAACCATCAACCCATCACCACCATGCCCACGAAACTGCTGAGAAAGGAGGATGACAGAACAGAGATCACACATGCTCATCCTACTGGATTTCAGGGGATTTACCTTTGCCTACAGAAGGTGCAGATGGAACAGATTTTAGGATCCCGACTCTTCAAAAACAAACACAGCTACACCGCAAGTAGGATGAGATCACCTTGCTGAAGTCACTGCTCCTGGATACTGAGCCAAAATAACAGGGTGGGATTGTGAGAGCAACCAAACATCAGCAGATATGCAAGATCTGCACTGCAATACTAAGCACAAAGCTGATGACAGAAGTAAGTACGATGTTTAAAGGCATAAAGCCACTTGCTGCTCGGATTAGATTATTTTAATCTCTGTGACCATTATCTCCTGAACTGATGCATTTATGCTGCTTGAAAGCATATGAACAATTTTTTTTTCTGCAACTGTGGGAAGAGAAAAAGCCTTACATGAGCACTGGTGGTGGCATTTGGACTAGGTCCGAGGATGAATAAGTCTTGGACCAGAAGGCAGGAAGGGCTCTCTTGCAGGATGTACCTAATGTTACAAAGGATTGGTTCATAAAAAAAGCAAAAGGGCATCTAAAATAAAACTGATAATGTGAATTAAGCAAAAAAAAAAAAAAGAAAAGAATGATCCTGACAATTCCCAAATCAACTGCAGGAGTTGAAGAAAACTCAAGCTGAGATCCTTTCGACATCATTGTTATTGTTGTTCTTTTAAGTAGCCTATAACTTTAAATGAAGTCACAGCAGACAAGAAAAGACATTTTTGGTTGGACCAAGTCAATGACTAAATTCTTACAGATATGGTCATCACTTCTGAATGTTCTCCTTTTGCAACCCCCGGACACAATTCAGAGACACAAGCACAGAGCAAATGAAAAAGCTGGCACTTGGAAGTCATCAACGACAGAAAGAAAAACGTAATGGGATTTCTGACCTTTAAACTTCCCCTTACCTTCTGCTCCAGCCCCTCTCTCCAAAACCCCTCTTCACCGTGATTAAATCAGAAACAAGTTTTGGGAGAGAGGGCTGTTCATATGAGCTGGCAGGATGCTGTTTCAGCAAGTATAACTTTCACGCAAGCCAGAAGTCCCACTATGACAGCGCAGTGAGTCACCTGATGACAAGTTATTGAAGCATTTAGGCACTGTTTTGAATTCTAAAAATTGACACTGCTTCGTTGTGTCTAACTGGAGGATGTGCCTTTATTGAACCTAGAATTCAAACACTGCCTCTGGCCGTCTGCCTCCATTTAAAGACAGCCTACACAGAAGAATACACTGTTTGTGTTCTGCTTTCATAGAATCATACAATTCTTCCGGCTTCCAGAAGAGCCCTGGAGGAATCCAAGCTTTTTTGCTTTTTCTTCTAGAAGGAAAAACCATTCCCAGCCCTATCCTCACCTCTTCAGCCTTTCTGAATGACATCAGCATGCTCAAAGATTTCCATATCCCATCAGCAAAACTGCCTTCTCCACAGAGGCAGGCCATAAGTTTAGGGTTTCTTCCCCCTATCCAACCTTTATCCCCCTGCCAAGCCCTGAAGCAGCTGCTTCTTAATGGGGTGGAACACAAAGCACACTACCTCCCTACTGCTCATCTTCAGGATCACAGACGGTTTAGGACTCCACTTCTCATGAGTCTTGTGGGTGTCCAGGGAAAGTAGAGCTGGACAGGAGATGAACAGTGTTACTGTAGAAAGGGAGAAGGAAAAAAAAAAAAAGGAGAGGTTTTAAGAGATAATAGTTAAGGAATGGAGTTAGAAGGTGGGAGAAAAAAAAAATCAAAAGCATACAGAAGGAATCATGGATATATCCTGAGTTGGAAGGGGTCCAAAGGGATCATCGAGTCCAATACCTGCAGAAGTCAGTTCCCACATACACACCAAATTACATTTAATATAATTGTCAGTGCTCCCAGATATGAAAGGAGAGACAGCAGTTTGACATTGCCAGGCTGCAGCTTCATCAAGATGAAATGTCAGCTTGATTTTGCTCATAAAATGTCTTCAAAGTCTTATTTAGGAACATGAGATAGGGATTGAAGGCAGCCTGGAAAAATAATGCTATTCCAACTCTCTCAGACTCTTTTGGCACTGGTTTCCTAGTGAAGGAGACTTCTGCTGCTTTTTAGGAGTTTAATACGGACTTTTTAAATCATCATCCCTGCTATCAAGGGATTCAAAGTGGCACAGGAGAAGAATTTGTAAGATACAGAAAAGTAAGAGATTGCAGTTTTTCACCTGTCATCTTATTACCAAGATAAATAGGCTGATGCAACAACAAGAAATTTGATGAGCCAGAAATTAGAAGAGACTTTTTTTTTATTAGATTGTAAGTGCAATATAGTGCTGCAGTTCCTCCTCCTTCCTCCCTTCACAACTTCTCTGGCTTTTGTAAGGCTATCAACTGAAGATTTTGGTGATTGAGCTGAACTAAGTTGACAGTATCACGGAATGAAGCCCCTTCTAAACCAAGCCAAAGATCATGTAGTTCCAGCCCCCCTACTGAGGGCAGGGTTACCACGTTGCCAATCACTACATCAGACACCAGCTCAGGCTGCCCAGGGCCTCATCCATCCTGGCCTTGAACACCTCCAGGGATGAAGCATCCACAACTTCTTCTGTTAATAAGCTCATGTTAAGGTGCCGTAGAATCTTTCACTTTCCCACACAAAGTTAGGAACTGAAGGCTCAACCACACTTAAACCTCATTATTTAAGTCTTCAAGGCATATATGGATCAAATTATGTCACTTTTCCTGCAGACAGGAGTGGGAGAAATCTCCCTTGTGTGACATAGATTTTTACATAGCCTTCACATCTCCAAAATCCTGGAGCTTAACAGAAAGACCAAACACCTTAACACACACACCCACAAAATTCATTAAGGTTTGCCAAAAAGTTCAGCAGTTACTTTATCAGAAATGGGATGGTTTAAATGAAGGGCTCTGCAGCACAACCACCACCCATACCTACCCCTTTTAGCTCAGCTTCCTGCGCTCTCCCATTATCATCACTGATGGGTTGACAGTTGGACTCGATCATCTTAAAGGACTTTTCCAACCTTATTGATTCTACGATCTTCTGCTGTGGTTGCAAGGCCACACGAGCAACGCTGAAACTGAACTCACATCTCATTCCCAAGTGGGACCAAAGACAAGCACAATAGCAGGGCAAGACAGGGATGTGAACTCTAAGTTTGTGGTTAGCATTCTGTGGTTTAAACAGGAAAGTTCGCTTTCCTGGGCAGTCTGGCAATAAAATGCAATCAAACAGTTGTGGAAAAAAAAGAGTTAGCAGTGACCACATCCATGAAAATGCCCTCAGAGAATCCATAGTAAACATTCACTCCAGGACCTCTGTTTTAGGTCTTTATCTTCCTGCAGCCCCACTCCTGCATGGAAACCAAATATTCCTACAGCAATTCCTGATTTCAGCAAGAAGTGCCAAGAGTGGAGTGCCTCGAACCATCTCCAGGAAATCCTTTATTACAGATATTATTTAAACAAAGCCAGAGATCCTCACTGGAAACAAGCCTGAAGTTATCAGACCTGTAGACTGAAAACTACATTTCTGTATTATAAAGGCCACGTAACGTATTTCTAAACATAAAGAAAAATGTGACACTCTTCATGAGCCAACACTCCCATTCACACTTGTTTCCTGAGCTTAAATAAAGGCTTATTTTTATGTGCTGTGTTTTAAATGGATCTGCCTGATTTTCTAACAATTAGTATTTAAATATCTGCCTTTTGACTTTAATTACAGTGTCATTACTACAGCAATGGGCTGATTTGGATCACTCTCAATTAAGGTACCTTTCAGTTAGTACAAGCTACCTATAACTAAGCCTTGCAGTTTTACTGAAAACAGTGGCCTACTAAAAACGATGTTTTGCTGAATAAAACACAGACAAACTTGGGCTACAGTAAGAGTTAACACATTCTGTGGTTAGCAAAGGAAATGATGCTAAAATCCAGCTTGAGCGAGGTGTTCCTGAAAGAATAAGGACATATAATTTGTTCTATTTCCAGCAGAAACTGCTAAATGTAATGGGTGTTTTATAATTGAGTGTCTTATTAAAATTAATGAACTAATCAATATTGCATTTCAAATTCTGACATGTCCATTTGCTGCTAATTCCTTTTTTTTTTTTCCTATGCACTCCCTGGTCTTTGCAGCTGCTACCTAACTGTTAAATTTACCTTTTATTATGAAGGAACACCGGAGTTCAGACTCAGGTGAGAAGCTCAATGAACAAGAAAAAGCAAAAGATAAATTACAAGTCTGGCCTCGTATTTTTTTCCCCTTCTACGTCAACACAGAGGGTTACAGCACTTGGTAATGGCCTCAAGCACATGCCGCACCTTACAAAGGATCACCACCATGAGCTGAAACAACCCAACAGCCTCAGTAGTAGCGACTAGATTTATTGGGACAGAAAGACCTACTCCTCCCCACTGATGATGGAGGAAACCAGTTTATCCTTCATTCCAAACAAGACTGAATTACGGATGCACATGAATTCTACACTCAGCTCTGAGTTACAGCCTCTCCAAAGCAAGACTGAAATAAGACATTCATGAAATACCTACTGAAGGCAAAGGAGAGATTCATTCTGGCACAGAGCCTTTGAATTGAGCTTGCTGGTGAAACTGCATAATGTTCATTTACAGATAGCTGGGAAAAATAAATTCAAGTTTTATAAAAGGAATTACGTTTCTTCTCTGTCTACAGGGGAGTTTGGGCTAAGCGGCCAAGGCTCTCATATTTTAAGAACGTGCATTTGGTAATCTGCAAGCGTAAAAAATAATTTATATTGGAAATTCTTTATGCTAAAGAACCAACAAATTCATTTTGTACAATCACATTGTACAAAGCTTTCTGTATGCAAACGAGGAGAAAAACCACGTGCAGTAAGACACCAGTTCCAATGAAATATGCTTCTCATTCCAGCTCCCGTTTCGTGAATAGAATCCAAGCCCTGAGAAACGGGCTCCATCCTGTAAGAGAGCCATCATACAAAACACCTTTGTGCCACTTATAGATGTTAAGAGAACCAACAGTTCAAACCCTAATCACGCTTCCAGAAAGTAACTCCAAGTCCCAAAGTGGTGCTGTTACAACTCTGGAAGCCAAACTGTGTCCTAAGTTTTTCTATCCAGGAGTTGGACCTGATGATCCTTATGGGTCCCTACCAACTCAGGATAGTCTGTGACTATGATTCTATTTGATTTTCCTTCTCTCTGCTGCCATCTGTAAAGTCACCAAGAGCCATGATTCTACCTCACCTGTAAACTGTGGAAAGGCACTATATACATCAGGCAGGAAACAATGCTTTAGGTAAACCTGAATGACATTCCCTGCCCTAAAAAAAACAATATGAACAGTTATTATTCTTATCTTCCATTTAGATTACATGTATGGATTAACTTTATAGAAAAAGAAGAGAACAGAGGATGAAACAAGGTTTTACACCCCACACAATGCATACCTGCCACTTGATTTCTGTTAGCCCCATAGTTGAAGGCCAAGATCGAAATCTTAGTAGCTACACATCAGATGTATATATATACATACACACACACAGTATATCACTTGCCATGCTTCTTATACCTTAACTGGGATCACAAATCGTTATTGTGGGAGAAATTCTTTCCTTTCTGAAAGAACACTTGATTACTGCTTCTGCAGTCTTCTGATTTGGTCTGTTTTACTCAAAATAAGACCTTTCTTCTATCCCATCAGCATTTTCTCCTCCTTGATAAAAGGATGCCTCACTTACCAACACCTGACTTCAGTAATTCTAGAAGAGAAGTAGGAAAAACAGTGATTTTTAAGGGAGTTATATCAGTGTAAGGGTGAAATAAGCTGGCCATGCAGCAGGTCCAAAGAGCAGAGATTGCAAGAAGGAAGGAAACCATGGAAGGACAGTTATTGTTTAACCTGTGTCTCAGACAAGATGTAAGAGATACAGAAAGGCCGCCGTTTGCTATATGATGGGAAGACAGAACACGTGGATTGCCAGCTTAAGCAGCTACTCCAGAGCCTCAATAATTTACCAGAAGTACGTTGGTATATAAACAAGACCTGAATACTTCCACTGTTTCCTCAAATTCCCCTGGAAATGCACTTCATCAGATAGCTTTTTTGTTTCCTCTTGCACCATCCCAGCAAACAATTGCTAAAACGAAGGGAGCTAGAGAAAGTTATGCAAGAATACCAGTGCATTTGTTAGCACAGCTGCTTGGATCCCCAAATCAAGATGAGGAAGCAGAACTCCTCTCAGCTACCTGCTCCACATACAACACAATAACAGTGAGATCCAGGGGACCAGCATGAGCACAAAGAACAATCTGCATTTTTAGAGCGCAACTCACTGACCTATCTTAAAACACCTACTGGGGCATCATAAAGTCTTTATGGTTGGAAAAGACGACTAAGACCACCAAGTCCAACCGCCGACCCATCACCACCACCCACTAAACCACGTCCCTCAGTGCCACATCTACATGTTTCTTCAACACCTTCAGGGACAGTGACTCCACTGCCTCCCAAATGATGATAAATTATAATACATAGCATGTCCTGTAAGAGCCTTTTCCTTTTTAATGAGCAAAAGCCTGGTTAGCATAAATAGTGCTGGGGTGTTTCAAGCTACCTATTCCTAAAGAGCATCACATGCCATTTGCTCAGGAGGGGAGAATTGATCGCTGTGCCTTATGTGCTGCATCACTGAGCATCTGCTGCCAGCCCCGGTTCTGCTCCCACTGGGAAAGGGGCTTCAAAGCACCTCCCCCCAGGTGAGAGCTGTGCAAGTCCATATGAAACGCAACACACTAGATAGATTACTTTCTCCATAAGCGCAAGGCCTTGCCATCAAGCAGAACGCTTCTACATCCTTCCCAATTCCTTACAGAGGTTGAACACACAAGCACAGCTCCTGGGCAAGCACAGAAAAAGGCACAATACATTTCTAGCACATAGTATGCTTCCCCCTTCCCAAAGAGGTAAAAAGCCAACAAGAGAGATTCTTGCATGCCTCAAAGGGCTAACAATCCACCAAGACTTAAAGAAACATGGCTTTTGTTTACAGATGCTTGGTCTCAGTCTGTTTTCTTATACTTCCTCGCAAAGCACGGCTGTTTTTCAGACCCTTTACGAAGTCAATTTACTTCTGTTATCACGCGCTGTTGACAGGATGAACTGTAAACCCAGATCACTCAAAGGGTGGAGCTCAGCATCGTTTCTGTTTTGCTAACCAGAAAAGTCTATTTCTATAGGTGTTTCGATGCACCCTCAAGAATGCAAGGGAACTGGGCCATCACAGCTATGGTTACAAAATAACGAAACTTCCCACACCTATGAAGCGAGACAGTCGCAAAACAGGGAAAGAAGCCACACTGAAGCTCACTGGCCTCTTAAGTTAAAAACAAAACTGCTTAAGAAACCAGGTGTAATTCATGCACTTGCAGTCAAAGCTGAGGAAAGCTCTGCACAGATCTGGGAAAGGATCCGCAAGAATCAGCATTAATTCAACAGATCTCTGGGGCAAAAGAATAAGTTTGTATTTCCAGTGCAAGCAACGCAGCCAAAAAAGCAATAGACAAGCAATATATTTTATCACAAAATCGTAGGATCATTTGAGTTGGAAGGAACCTCGAAGGGCCATCTGATCCAACTCCCCTGCAATGCACAGGGACACCCACAGCTCCACCAGGTGCTCAGAGCCCACCCAGCCTGACCATGACTGCCTCCAGGGACCGGGCACCAACACCTCTCTGGTGTCTGGTGTCAAACCCATGCCACTGCCTCATCATCCTTGATATAAAAAAAGTTTTTCCTTATATGCAATCTAAATCTCCCCTCTTTTAGTTTGGAACCATTTCCCCTTGTTCTCTCACAACGTACCCTGCCATAGAGTCTGTCCCCTTTTTTTCTTACAGCCCCTCTTCTGCCTGATCCACAGAAAACGCAGAGGGAAAAGTAGCGTCTAACCAGCCAGTGGACACACACATGAGCTGTTCCACACGGAGGAGTTTTTCCAGCCTTATCCTAAAAAGCTGTGAGCAAGACGAAAGCACCCACACAACAGGAAGGCTGTTAGAACAGCAGATACGGCGATGTTCCCTGCTGCACCAGGCAACACCAGGAAACTCCAGGTAAGGAGAATGGGGAGGTGGTTCAGTGAAAGGTATCCATGAGTCACTGTACAAAGAGTAATTGCAAGCAAGGAGAACAAACACTCTCCCTCCCATGCCCAGCACAGCCATTTCACCAGCTACGTCTGCTTTCACTTTAAAAAGCTTGGCTAGAACTAAACAGCTTCTACAGTTGTTCTTACATACGCACACAGTGTACTTAATCACCACCTAAAGTACATGCCTTACAGCTGGTAACAAGCAGAGAGCCAGGTCTTGACATCTATTTATTTATAAATCTTGCTGCTGGAGGTAATGTCTGAGTAAGGACCAAGCAATGCCCAGCAGGAGCAGATGCACCGTGACACACACACGGATGGAGCCAGCTCTTCCCACTAAATCGTGGATTTTAAGCCCTCTGGATAACAAAAGCAGCAAAAGCATGGATTGCGGGCATGGGAGAGCTGCGGGTTTCCGTGCACTGAGGAAGGGACGAGAGTTGCTGCTCCCCGCCCTGCTGTGCTGCCTCCCCTTCGGGCTCCCAGGAGCACCCAGAGATGCCACCCAACTCGCAAGATCTCGCTGCCGTTCGATCCCTGATCCGAGCCGGAGGAGCTGGACCGGAGACCTCGTGAGGTCCCTTCCAATCCGAGTCGTGCCACGATCTTAAGTTCAGCTTTGCTTTTAAGATCTTGAATAACAACAGATCTCATACACGCACACATGGAATGGGGGGATAAGGAGAAACACGCTCCCACAGCCGCATCCCTGCGATAGAGCCACACACAAAGCCCTGGGCTGCATCACCCAGCACGGGGCCGACTCCTCAACTCTTTGTGTCCGTTCCGTCCCGTCCCCCCCCCCCCGAACCCGTCCAGCCGCAGCCAGCACCAGGCGCGGGCTGAGCCCCTACCTCCCCCACCCCAACCTCTGCCCCGAGACCCCAAGCGGCTCTCGATCGCATAGCCCAAGGCTGGAGACAACACCCTTTGTTAAATGAATGAGCTGAGAAAGCAGGAGGGAGGCAATCTCAGACCCCCCCACACACACACACCCCCTAAATTGAATGGAAAGGGGAAGAAGGGGAAAAAAAAGAGAGAGAGAAGAAAAATAAGAACCCAGCCGCTCAACCTCCTTGCAAACTTTCCAGTTGCAAAAAGAAAAAGAAAAGATCGCGGAGGAAATCCCCGGCCCGGCAGCACTCACCTTCCGCCCGCTGCAAGGTGCCGCCCGCTCTCCGCCCTGCCCGCTCCCCGCGGCCGCCCGGCACCGCCTCCCCGCGCCCTCCCCGCTGCCATTGGCTCCGGAGGGGTCCAGGGGTCCGCCCCCTCCACCAAGGTGGGCAGCCCGAGGCTGGAGGAGAAGTTTGGGGCCGGTGGGCTGTGTTGGAGCTTTGGGAAGGGCTGATCGTTCGGTGCCCGGTACCTGTAGGGCACGGGGTTGGTGAGGGGCGTAAGGATGGTTCGCGATTATGGTGATTACGCCTAGGGGAGGGGATGGCCGGTTGTCGTGCGGCGTTGTAGTGACTTGGTTTCTGTTCTTGGTATCGCAGAACCGGCTCCATTAGGGACCGTGTGCACGCAGATCCAAAAAAGGAAAGAAGGGAAACGGGCTCTGCCCTGCTGCTGTGCTGCACAGCAGGATGTGCGTATCGCAGGGATGTTACCTTATACTGCAGGAGATGGGGTTTGCTCTCCCAACGATACAAAGCTCACTGGAAACTTGTCCCCATAGTTAGCATAGTGTTCAGCACCGTGCTTGTGCTCTGCTGGGTGAGGAGAAGAGGTGGGATTTGATCACAGGCATTCAGGAAAAGGAAACGGTGAGGCTGCCTAGACATAGAGATGTCAAACACTAAGTGGAGCAGGTAGATACATGGGAGGCAAATAATGCAGGTCACCACGTCAGACCTGCTCTTTCAGTGGCACAGTTTGCCCGTATACAACAGCACGGCACAGCCTTGCCCTTCCCTCCCGTATCAACATTTATCAGTTCCCCTGATAAGTTTGTTCAGGAGCTACAGCAGCAGCAGCAAATGAATCCGACTGAAATACACAAATAGAGGAAGTGAGAACACAAGGTGTGGCCAGGAAGGTTGGAGTGCAGCAGAGCTGATTTCAGTCAGCTTAACCTGTCGCTGAACCACACGCTCAGAATGACTTCCCCCTAGATAGAGGAACCCCCAGGTACGTGGGAGTCTTGCATGATCACTGCAGCGAGGAAAACTGCACAGCTGAGCTCCAGTTCCATAGCTGCAAAGGAAGCACGCAGAGCTGAAAGTTAGAACTGAGCACAGTTCCCTTTCCATCCCATACCGAGTCCTGAAGAAGTGACTCTTTCTGCACTCCAAATCAGAAAACCTCTTAAGAAACAAGGATGCACCCTGATAATTTTGAAAAACAAGTTTTGAAGCCAGGTAAGAGATTGGTCCAAAGTACTCCTATGGGGCTCCTCTCTGCAAGATATCTAACCAAACACATTTATCCAACCACATGACAGTGAAATGGAGAATGGTGACGGCAGGTTACTGGCAGTGGTTGGCCTAAGGCCTGGCCCACAGTCAGCCCGTGGATTGCTCTAACAGCCCCTGCTATGGCTGCTTTGATGTCTGTATCACAGCAGCCCAGAACAACCAGGAGAATACTGCACTTTAATTAGAAGTGTTTTAAAGCAGAGAAAAGACTTCATCTACGTGCAGGTTATCTTGGTTCAGAAATTGTTTCGCTTAAATCTTTTTATATTCGCTGCAAGAGGGTTTTGGCTAAAACACTCCAAATTTTATTCTTACATGCTGTTATTTCATGTTTATGGAGAAATCTTGAAGGGATATCCTGGGATTACGATGCAGTGTTTGGAATTGATCCGGATCCCAGAACTTCTCTGTCTACTGTACTTCAGAGAGGATTCCCAAACACACAGCAGAAGAGCTGTTTGAGATGTCCATGCACAGCGTCAGAATGGGACAGAGAGCTACTGCAGCAAACCAGAATTTGTACTTGAGACAGGAATGAGTGAAATGCAGATCATTTATTTGCCTTGTAAGTACTCAGAGCAGAGAAAGCGCTCAGGGGGAATTTCATAGAAATGATTCATCTTGCCTTGTACTCGGGATAAACTCAGATGGCCCATTTTCAATATGGGTAGGAAAGGGTTTTCTTACACCTCAGAAGGGTCTCCCATTTTCAATATGGGTGGAAAAGAGTTCTATGGGACACCAGCCTGGGCCTCAAAGACCAACACTGTTCAGTTTTTTATACTTCAGATGTAGAGCAGAGGGAGAAGCCCAGATATTGTGGGGCACATCCTGACAGTATATTCTCCATCAGCAGGACCAGCATTGACGGTTCATATCACATTGCGCATCTCTGCTCCTAAGCTACTCCCTGCAGTGTGCCAGTGTGACAATGTGTGCACCTGGGAGGGATCAGCAAACTTCTCCACCTAAGATTTTTACTAAGATTTTCAGCCAGATCAAATCCCCAGGCCTTGACTGAAATGATGCACAGGGAATATAGGGGCATGAGAAGTCACAGGACTGAGGAATAGTAACTTGCTACGGTGTACTGATTTAATCACCTGCAATCATCTGTCCACTCCTTTCACCTACTCGAGCAATTACAGACAAGTTGGCCTCAGCCTACAAGGAATCAGAGATCATGAATACCTTGAAGAATTGTCACAAACAGGGAAAAACTTAATGACAAATCTCTAAGGCTTAATAGTCAGACAATGATTGGAAAAATGAAAGGGGAGGGGAGGGGAAGGGAAGGGAAGGGAAGGGAAGGGAAGGGAAGGGAAGGGAAGGGAAGGGAAGGGAAGCTCCTCAGCCAAAGACCTCACTAACAAGATTGTAAAATAGCAAGTTATGGCAAGCAAAACTGAAGGTGACAGTAGGTCAGCATTCTACCACCTCGAGGTCTCTCAACCAGTAAATCAGAAGTAAATCCAGCAAAATAATGCTGTTATAGTGGTGTGAAGTGATGAAGAAGGCGGACTATGATTCATTGCTGCCCTACGTATCATATAAGCTCTGCAAAATATACATAAAACACTTCAAAATCAGAACCCTCTCTTTTTCATTCCACTTTGTTGAGATAAAACAATAGACTAAAGCAGTGAAAATTGCGTTTCTGGATGCAAAACTATGATGCTCAAGAGCAAATGCATTTTTCTAATGAACGCAAAAGCATGTCATGCTTTCACAGTAGCAGCAGTCTTTAGTTTTCTCCATAACTTTTAGAGTGTTCCAATGTCAGCAAATCCAAATGGTGAAATAATAAAAGGGCCAGAACATCTGTCTGCTAGAGAGCAGCAACACCTGGTTCCTGTCTTAGCTATTCTTTTGTTAGATGGTATGTAGTGGCCATCACCAAAAAACCTATTGGGAGCTCCAAAATGTATGCAAGTAGCAGACTTCTTCCTGTCCTGGAGAAGCAGTTTAAATATTGGACATCTTATGCCAATTCAAATTCCAACTTTGATTTACTGAGGTTTCCCTGCCTAGAGTGGGGTCAAATACAGAGATAAGATCCATTTTGGCAAACCTGGCTCTGAATTACACTGGATCTTTCCACTGTCTGCAGTTTTACTGACTTGAAAATTCTGCTCATGCACTTTAAGTTTCTGCAGTACCATTTCGCAGTATTTGGCTATCTCCAGTTTCTTCACTCCGGATAAAAGGTTAGAGCATCATACCAGAGATGTTCCCACGTGTCACTTGGGCCTTCATTTCTGTATTGAGAGGACTATGGTAAAGATTCATGGTGTGTGTGGTTCAGGTATAACAGTAATTATAACCTAGTGCACTCTTTATCACTTACATTCCAAATCATTCAGGTTCTCCTTAAGGGTTTTCTTGTTTGTTGAGCTATGCTGTAGCTGGTTAAAAACCCAGAGGAATCTTTGTGCCATTCCGATGTTAAATCATCACTTACTGCTTCATTGAAGCCCTGGAATCCAGCAAAACCTCTGGTGATGAATACTTTTACATTCCAGATCTGCTTTAGCCAGGAAATTGCATAGTGACAGCTAAGAGCACTCAGTGCTTTGGTGAGCAGTCAGCAAGTCAGGATGAATACTAGGGAAGCCACAAGTGGCTATTTGATTCTGGAAGCCTTATGTAGCTCTGGAAGTCATAAAATACAGATGGGTAAAGGCTTAACAATGAGCTCAGTCTTTGATTCATTAGCTAGCAGCTGAATCTAAGCACTTACATCCCAGTTTTAGGGCATGCTGCTAATTCAAGCTTAAAGAGATGGGCAGATTTGTCCTGCACTGTGGAGCTGTACTGGTTCCTGGTTTTGACTGGGACTTTGTTTTCTCAGTTTCTTCAATCTGAGGAGTTTCATTTCTTGAAAAATTATCTCCAGCCATTGGTAATCTTATTGTAGAAAACATATTTAAATGTCTAAGCTTTCTTCCCCCAACCCTTCATATGTTTTGACCATATTGGGTCAGTCACTGGAGCTAGGCTAATTCGCACCAGGATCTGACCATTTACATTTGAAACCTACATTGAGAAAAATAAGCGCTGTAACTTGAAAACCTGCTTTCAGATATTACAAACAGCATCAGCCTGTTCCAAAAGTAACCATGACACTACATTCAAATTGTCCTTTCTTTCAATCTCTCAGCTTTATCCAATATCAGAGCTTCTCTCTTTAGTTCAGAAAGCCTATCTCTGCCTCTGTTCTTCCTCAGCCACTTCTTAAAAACATCTACTCCTTCTTGGTCCTCCCCTCCATCCTCCTAGCCTGTATCATTCATTTCATCATTCACCTCATTTTCAAAAGTTTTTCCTGATTCATCCCAGCCAACCCTTGGCAAGTGTACCCATGTAGTCTAGACTCTCCCTTAGCGATCAGTGCTCCATCTTGACAAGAAATCACAAGAGCAACTCTGATTTGTAAATTCTGTGCATCTGGGCAGAGCTGCAAATGAGAAATGAGGCACTCAGGGAGAACTAAAGGGGCTCCACTGCAAGGTAGGTAAGGGGTAGGGGTGGGGGGAAGAGGGAAAGCTCATAAATACTGCTCATTCACTTGGGTCTTTGGAGCATGAAGGAACTTGCTGACAGCACAGGAAGCATGGAAAGCAGAATGGTGAAAGCAGACAAACATCCTAAGCACATGATAGCATGCCTCTGGACTGGGAAGATACCTGCAGAAATCACAGGGTGTGCTATGGTTGCTGTCTCTTTCCCAGCTGCCCTGCCCACAGCGTGGCCTGGCTCTCTCAGATCTGTTTGGAGGACTTTCCTGCCCTTGGGGATGAACAGGTGAGACTCAAAAATGGGTAAATTTGCTGCAGCACAGAACACTGCTTCCAATAGTCAAATCTGTGACAGGTTTTCCTTCTACGATTCAGCATACAGAGCTGGAATGGTTTTACAACACACGCTCAGAATCGCTTTTATTTCCTGTAATTTTCTGTCCATCTTATTCTGTCTATTTTACTACAGTCCAATGGTGCAGGAAATCCTTGTCTGTGAACATCTGGAAAAAACACGGTAGATTTACAAGTAACTTGAAGTCAACAATTCCTGCTGAGCCAGGAAGAAATCCACAGTAACAATGCTGAAAGTGAAATTAATCCAACTATATACATATATTAAACCTCTTTTTACTTATAATTAGGGAGAAATAAAGAAGAAAGCTGCAACATCAAGGCAACAAGGGAACCGACTCTGAAAGAGAGCAGCGAAACAGACTGCAATAAATTCACCTTTCATTGGGGACTGCCCGAGTGTAAGGGGCTGTCTTTTATAAAGAAAATAATAATAAAAATAATTTTAAAAATCAATTAGCTTTTCCTCCCTATTGTTTTTGGTTTTTTTTTTTTTAAGTATATCTCTGGAGAGATTCCACTTCAGGGTTTAAAAAGAAAAGCTGTGCAACGCATGCAGTGGTTGGAATGAGACATCAGACAGGGACCACTAATCTAGGGCTATTTCATTACTCAAAATCTAACAAAATCAGCTCATTTTTCTTGCTTTCCCTACATATGAGGACAATCAAATAAACAGAGGACAGCCAGCCTGGAGGGCTTTGTAATAATGTAATGGTGTAACAGTTAAATTCTTTTGCTGAGCTTATTCACACTGCCTGACTCCCAAGATCCAACCCTGTTCTGATTGAAGCTAGAGAGACATTTGCCACACATTTCAGAGAGAACAAAACCAGCCCTTCAGTCACAGCACCTCTGCCAGACACTGTTTCACACCCTGCCAAAATGTCAGAGCTTGAATCACTTCAGTAGCTTGAGCCATTTAAAACTGGACTGAACAAAGCCCTGGAGAATGAACTGCAGAGCAAAACCTTCCCCGGTTCCTTTCCTTATTTCTGATACTGTCTCACTGGGTTACATGGGTAGCAACCAAAAACTGCAGAGCACTGACAGACATGGAGTCGCTGGGTGATCCGTACTGATGCTTCACAAGGAAGCTGTGAAAATATGAAAGTAACATTCTCCATTCCTACCTATTTGCATAATGTCCAAGATGAATTAAGTGAATCATAACACAAAGATTATAGAGCAGCTGCCTGAAATGTTTAGGAAAAAATATGCAGAGTTTTGAAATATTTCATGCCAGCTTTGAACAAGAGTGCATTTAAGTGCATTTAAAGTACAAAGTAAAGGTCTTCAGCCACGTAATTTGTATAGGTGTGCAGGAAAATTAGCTCACCAAAAATGCTGAGCTGGAATGCCCATTTTGCCAGTTAAAGAGCTGCTTCCATGGTTAATCCAACAGAGGGAGCTGCAAAAGCTCAGGGACAGTTTGGCTGGGTACAGTGATGCTGGTAATTCAATTATACTGGTTGGTCACACTAAGACCAAAGTTACTCTGGAGATACAGATCACATTGAGCCTGCCAAGAGAGCTGGCCCTGCAGAATTCCTTTGGTATGATGTACGTCTCAGTGCTCTCCAAACCACTGATGAGTTGCAGATTGGGCTGCAGGACCCAGCAAAACTTCATAAATTGATTGTATTGCATGATGTTGTAAATATAACATATGGAACCAGATATGTTGTCTAAAGTGAGGGAAGTGCAAGCTGTGTAAGTTTTGCCTGTCTTCACATACACTTTCCTACACTACCTTTCCACATGCTTTTCCTACACTACCTACAGGACTTGCAAAATAACATCATAGCAGCACGTGAGCCTTTTCACTGAGCACCACAACCCAAGATAAAACTGAGGTTTCAGCCTAATTTTATTGTCAAATACTCTCTGAAATCAGAGAAGAATCACATCGCGCTAGTTGGGGAAGGATAACTTCAACTAGGATCTCTGTTTTAGACAAAATGCACCATTGTAACTGCACTACTTTCTGTGATGAGGTTTCTTGTCCTGAGTCTCAACATCTTGTCTGGGTTTGTTAATTAGCAGTTTTGGGGCTGGCTATTCTGCTTCTCTTTTTGCCACATTTTCTGGGATGTGTTACAAGTCTTATCAAAGTATTCAATTCTTACCAAGTAATTAAATTCATCAGCATAAATTAATCACCAAAGTACCCTTTGAGCAATACTGCAGATGGGGAAAATGAGATAAGAGCTCACTCAACCAGTAGCCTGAGGCCGTGCAGCAAAAAATGACTGCAATTATGCTCCTTGAATTCAGAAGTTCCTGTCTCCCAGCTCTGTTCTCAGACTAGATCATTCCTTTAGACTGCATTTGCAATAGGAAATACAAATCTAATAGAACAGACCTGGCTTAGTATAGACATACAGAGATCTAATCTTCAGCAGGCAGGTGAACTACAGGGGAGACCAAATCAGACACACTGCATATTGCTGTTTGCGTCAGGCTGGCAGACTCTGTCCAAAAGCATTGTGTTAAGAGACAGCAATCCTGCATGAAGACATGACACCAAATCTTACTCTGCTGGTGGTGGCCTTGTCCCACCCAGGCAGTACGATGCAAATGGCTGCATAGACAAAAAAAAAGGCCTAGAGACGTAAGGTAAATCATTTTCAAAGGGCTGTTGCAGAAAGTGAGCCAACTGCTGATGTATGTGGATTGTGTTTGAAAGTGTGGGAAAGCTCCTTGCTCACAGGGAATTGGAGTTGGAAACATTCAGGTTAAGCAGCGGACAATGTTGTGTTGTGCAATTTCTGCACGGAGGATTTTGTGTTTAGAGCACATATGCCTAGATTTCTGGGAAGAGCACATCTAAGAAAACCATATTCAAGAGGACCATGCTAAAGCAAGTGTTTTTCCCCTTTAATTTTTAAGTGGTTACAAGACAATGAAGCCCTCAGTTCTTTACACTTCACAGGGAAGAATGTACAAAGAGCTACTTAATCTCTTTCAGCTCAGCTCTTTCATTCTCATGGGTATCCAGTTGCAAGGTATCTGTATCAGTCTCCAAACTCTCCACCAATCCCTGAAGCAAAGTGTGTCCAACTGTAAGCTCTTGTTCTAACACGCTGTTTCAGACTGACCAGGTTTCAGCATGCAAGGCTTGTTCTGCGTGAACCTGTTTGACATTGGCAGAGAAGTGGGATCATAAAATCCAGCAGTACTCCTTCTACACTGAAACGTCAAGTAAGCACTTTCACAGTGCCAGGCTGATGTCTGAGATCTAGAAGGAAGCAAGCAACACAACTAAAGAAGTCCACGTCACCAAGGAGGATTTGAATGCTTCCTGATTGGTCTTCCAAATAATTATTTCATGTGTTTCTAACAGAAACCGGCTTGCAGTTCAAGCATTATACAGTTTTCTTCATCGCTGCAAACTGCAATTAAGGAATCAGATGACAAGATACAAATCACATCACAGGATCAGCTAGGAAACAATAGCGAAAGCAGACAGTGCTGGGGATTCTATTTTTGTTGCCCGATTATTACTAGGCAGTCTCAAATGCAAATAGATATCTAAAAAAAAAAAGAAAATAAACATATTTATAGCGAAGGTAATAACACCTGTACACTAAATTAATTTGTGAAATGTGCAAAATTAAAATGCCACATTTAGCTCAGTCACTTAGCAACAGCTGCTTCAGTTTAAGATGCAATCATTCTGCAGCTGTTAGCTGTCACCTAGGGCTCCCATCCCTCTAGCAAAATCAGCTGGAGAAAATGCGTCCCTGTATTTTGGCTGCTCCTCCTTGCAATCCAATGTCTTGACTCAAACACATTGTTATCGACCATCTGCGAGCTGGGCTTTGTCGTCAGGCAGGAGCCCAGCACACACTCACTCTGACAGCTCCCCTGTGAGGCAGTTACCCACATCAGAGAGGCAGTGCAAACAGTGATGGCTTAAACTGCCCCAGCAGCACTCACCACAGCGTATCCACTGGTACCTTAAGTTCAGACAAAATCAGAATTGTGAATAAATATTACAGTGTCCAAGAAAATTAGAGTGAGAAAACTTCTACTGAGTTTTTGCCACAGTGAAGTAAAACATTTAGGGACAATTAGGCCAAAATGAAGCCTGAGACAACATAGCCTAAGGGCTAGGGCACGGCCCGGGGAAAAGGAGCTGAGTAGTTTTGGGCTAAGCAATCTGACTACTTACATGCAATGCTGCTCCACACCCTGGGTTATTTTCTTGTTTCCTGATGCATAACTGTGTTTGTTGGGCGTGCGTTCAAATCAGCTCTATCCTTTGAAGGGCAGGTGTGCTTGGGGCAGGAGCCCTCAGTGGATGCAGACAAAGGAACATCTGCTCCAGTCTCCTGAATAGAGTTAAGAGCAATACAGGAGCCAGAGCTGCTTGCACTTGCTGAGACAGCATCCAGCCCAGTGTGCAGAAGGAAAGCCCAGACTGCACACATGTGTACAGAGCAAGATCAAGGCTTTCATCTGGAAGTTTTATCAGCACTCAGAATGGCAAGGTCATAGCTCATAGGTACCACTAGCACACTAATTATAGAGGCCTGATTATCTTCTGCCCACTGCCCTCTGTAGTCATTTATGACACAGAGTAGGATATCAAGAGTTCATTCCCTTTTTTCCTAACTTCTATTTTGTTCTGCATTCTAAAACATGCATTTTAGAGGAATTAAAATCACCTGCAGAGTACATGCCACTATATTCAAACCACTAGTAAGAACACTTAAGCTTTCATGAGCCTAAAAAAGAAGTGTGTGTGGTTCACCCCATCTACAGGAGGTAAATTTCCTTCAGCAGACAGTTTTCATACATAGTAAGTAGATGCAGAACAGAATATTTGTGGGGAAAAATGAAAAAAAAGAAACAGGATGCTCAGATCAGAGATTGCCAGTGGCTATACATTTTCCTTTTTTTTTCTTCCCCAAACCCTGTGAGGTAATATTATGACTAATAAGATCACAATCACAGGCTGTAAGGCCCACTTAGTAAGGCAAAATAAATTTAAAAGCATAAACCTAAGTGGCTTGAAAATAAATTGGGTCAGAAAGCAACCCCAACCCTCAGAAACTGCATGGGAAGTTTTCCTTTTCAAGCTGTTCTCCCTTCTTTTAGCCTTCCAGGTTTTTGTTTTGTTTTGTTTAATTAACTGGAATTTTACAGGCATTCAGGGTGAACAGAAATGCAGCTGAAATTACTTCTTTGCAAGAGGTGAGGGATGCTGCTAGCAGATTCCTGCTATAGAACAAGTCTCCTTGCTGGTCAGTCACTGTCAAATGAAAACCTGGTTTTGTCTGGAAAACTTCATTGGACTGCTGGCAAAATTTACTTCTCTTATTGGCAAAGGCTGCTCAGGGAAGTGATGGAGTCATTGTTCTAGGAGGTGCTCAAGAAACGTGTAGATGTGGCCCTCAGGAACATGGTTAGTGGGCATGGTGGGGATGGGTCAACAGGAATAGGTTATCTTAGTGGTCTTTTCCAACCTGAATGATTCTATGATTCTTAACATACTGAACCTTTCCCTTTTGACTGTCCCAGCCTACCTGTCTGATGTTTAGCTCACCGCAAAGACTGGAAGGGAACCCACCCAGTCCAAACAAAGAATCTGGATTTTCTGTCTACATCCCAGGGCATTTTTAAAGCATATCTATATAGTGGTATATAAATTCAATAGATAAATCCAAGCCTGACAGAAAAACTTCTCTCTTCAATCCACTCCACAAAATATTTCCCAAACAAGCTCATAAAGTCTTGCTCTACTTATAATAGAAAACTGACCTTTTGTAGGCATAATATAGACAGTGCAATTTGCCGAAGACCACATTCAGCAGACACTGAACAAGTACTCATTCACTTCATTCAATCACAGTCAGTTCTGCACATCCAAACAACACAGATCTCCAAAGCCATGCAGAACCTACATGTGCACAGTGACCATTTCCCTGCACCTGCAAGTCAGCAGCCTGGATGGAGTTTGGCAATCCCAGAATATGGTTCAGCATCTTTGCTATTTAGCTATGTTTTTTCCATGTGTTTGAACCTTGTTTGTTTGACCTTGGTAACATGTGGCACACAATTAGCAGTTTAATAGGCTCAGGGACACAGTCATGAAAAATCCCAAATAAGTAGGGAAATAAGAACTTACTTGTTTTTGTCACTATTCTTGATGTAATCCTCACTAACAGCTGACTCAGTTTTCTTTCTGGCAGTGTATCAACTATTTCACTGAAGGCCTGAAGGACTCCATTCTTCTTGTAAAAAATCAGTTACTTTGTAAAATAAGTATACCCTTGTGCTGATATTATCTCTCTTGGTTTCCTCCTTTTACTTTTTGCCTGATCACCTGACTCTAAATTCCCTAGATCTGCCATAATCCTTCCACTCCCATCAAGGTCAGATATTAGTGGGTCTGAGGCTTACTTACTAAACTGCAGCTTGCTCTGCAGAGCATCAAAGAAATAACGTGTTTGAGCCCTCCACTCCACAGAGATTCAGGTTTTCTTGGAAGAAATTTTCCATTTCGCTTGCAATGTAGTCCCAAATAAAGCATTATATGACAGTGAAATCACAGCACTGAAGTGTTATTTGCACTTCGGTTGCATGACAACGTGTTTGCTAGCTATGCCCACTGTGTTTGTTTGCTGTGGTGTCACCGACAGCAGGGGGAAGTCATTTCAAACACCGACATTAGCATTTCTCCTTTGTGTAACAAAGTCGTAATTTAAAGTGTGATCACTGGTTCTTAACCGCTGATCAAAGGGCTGCTGATGAAACCGAAGTTTGTCAGAGCGCATGAGATGACTTGTCTTGTTATTTCAATTGGAATGGAAAGTTTTGATCCTGCAGTTCATCCACATGCCTGCATGCTGGGCCAAATTCCCCTGTCAGTCACAAGCTCACATACATATTCAACCAGTCACCCCAGGTGTCATTCTACAACCTTCCACGAAAGCACACGAACCTACCATTATTTTTATTTTAACTCATCTCTTATCCAGGCTTTTAGGATATAGTACGAAACTAAGCGGACATCACAGCCTCTCTATACAAACCACACCAAATAACTCTGGAGGAGAAGGCAGAGCCAGAGCTGCCAAGAAATGCACTGACTTTGAAGAGCTGAACCCAGAGACCTGAAGACAGCTACAGCAGAATGATGGCAGGCATCCACAGGGAGCGAGCTCCTCAGACAAGCTCCCTGACCTGAGAAAGCCCTGTTCCCTCAGCTCAATCAGATGGGACTGCAGCACGAAGAACAAGACAGCCAGACTGTCCTTGACTGCCTGCCTGCCTGACGAGATGAGTGTTGGTCACTCAAGCGTTTTCAAAGGAGATGATTTGAGCTGTTTTCTGTTACAAAACCAGGCTGCTTATCTAATACTGTAAGAAATGCATAGAAGCCAGAAATGTTCATGGTGAATACTGCACACCCAAATCACTTCAACCTCTGCAGGAAAAAGAAAGAATGGATGTCTCCAAAACCACAGACATTTCTAATGAAACAAAATGACAATCTCCATTGTTCATTAGCAACACTCAGCCTGTAACATCCAGCTGGGGAGTTCCGACATGCATTGGTGGGCCTTAAGGAGTTCAAAAGGTTTTCTATTACAAATTACTTCTAACCATCTTTATCACTACAAAGTTTAGAGACCTAAGGTCATCACACAGCACAGTACAAAGGTAACACATCTCCTGTTCTGAAAAGCACTGACATGGACAAGTGAGGGGCTACCTACTGCTATCAGCGTTCTGAAAACAACGAACACACATCCCAGCCTTTTTCTTTGCTCAGCCAAAGGCAGTAGTAATCTTGACAGATATTCAGTGTTGTGACTATGCAGCCTTACAGTCCTTGCCTAGAGGTTCCAGATTCTACCACTGTATGCACCATATACAACATTAATTAAACACGCAAGAAGAACATTAATGAAATTTGCAAATCTAAGTATTCAAAAGCCAGGAAATGCCAAAGTGAATGTCAGCTGCACCACTTTAATTAGAACTCTTTGCAGATACCTTATAATGGATTTTAATTATGTGATTTAGTGCTGGTTTTCCACAGATCCCTGCTTCATTTAGTTTACAAAACAACATCACTCACTTAAAGGGATAGGTGTCATTTGTCTTCATGCACCAAATTTAGGAAATCTGAACCCTTAGCAAGGTGAATCTCCTTTGGAAATACAAATCTTGCCATGGTGAATGTACAAAATATTAATTTAGATACCTCAGACGTGGCAGTAATCTGCTCTTCATAGAATTAGCAGATCAAATTCTTTTTCCCCCCTGTTTTTCATGCATATTCCATTGCCTTCTTCATTGTAAGTTGGCCAAACCTGAAGACAGAAAACATGAATTTATTCTACAGCTTTCTATTCCTTACATCATAACCGAACTTCAGCATTTCTTAATTTGTTGTAACAACGTAGAAGCAAAACTGAAATCTCCAGCCCCAGAGGAAAACTGCTCTCACTTGGTCTTAGTTTCTCACTTCCCATACATCCTGTCATCTCTTTTCTGTTTGTCCCATACATTTATCTCCACACACACCAGACTGTTTAGGCAAATGTCTCCACTCCCCCAGAGCCATTCCAACACCTTCGTAAGGCCAGTCCCAGTTTCCTTCTCATGTCCCCTTCCTCCCACTACCTTCTCACCCAGACTCCATCACTCTCCAACCCACTGTTTTATTTTACTGTTGAAGTTCAGTACATCTCCCCAGAAGAGAAGAAGTGAGATTCTTTTTCAGAGTCCTATGACTTGGTCAAATTTGGGTCAACTTTCACAGGCACAAGAGATACATTCCTGACTCATCGTCTATCCTCTTGCCAAGCTGAAAAAGCATAAAAGCATCTAAGCTTCTCAGATTAAGTTACTGCCAGTATTTTAAAGCTCAAAACAACCTATTCTCTTTTTATACTGGGAGAGAAATGAACAGCTCTGTTTGAAATTTAAGGAGAAATTAGGGAGGAAAGAGTCATCTAAGACAAGCATTTGGCTGAAAAACTTTATTGTTAACTCAGACTAAATAAGTAGCCTCAAACGGAGGCCACATTACAACTGGCCAAGGGAAAACAATTATTTTCATTGCCAGTGATGGTTTTTCAAAGTCTATACGAGCTGCGATCACCTTGATATGACTTCAGATACATTTCTGAAGAAATCTGCAAATTTATGGCCCACTGACTTATGAAATAAGTCCATTAGAATACTCTCAGCTTGTAAACAAAGAGAGGGAACTACCTTTTCACAGATGCTTGTGGAATAACTTGCCCAAAGGGCTCCACTCATTTATTCAATGTTTTGAATACATTGCATCCTTTAGCACCCAAAGGGTACACCTATTGTTTTTTTTTTTTCCACGTGACCAGCAGCAGACACTTTCCATGCAGTATTAACAAATTTCATTTTAAACCTACATCTTGGAATTTAAAGTCTTTATTACCCTTGTTACTGGTTTGAGACTTTGGAATTAGGCTGGAGCTGAAACTTTCGCAAACACTGACACAGAACCCTACAGCACCAAGACTTTCTGATGTTCTAGCTGACCAAAAATAGCTCAGATTCTGTCTCACTAACATACGCTAAACTTACAGAAGAAAGCATACAGCCTTCTGCCTTTGTTGAACTTATTTATTTCAGTTTTGCTCAACATGCAAGCTAGATCTCCCATATCCTTGGCCAGTCTCATTGCACCTTTGGGGAGCTGGGCTGAAGATTCTGCCTAGCGCAGACTAGCAGACATTGCACTTCAGAAATCCTCTGGTTGAAATCATCCATAGTAGCCTCATTCAGACTCAGTCTTTCCATTTATATTTATTGCTTAGGGAAGTCACGCAGGGTTGCACTGGCACAACCTAGAGAACTGAACTAACTGGTAATTTCACTTTAACATTGTTCTCAGATTTCTTGGGGGTTGTTACATTTCAGCAGGGAAAAGTATTACTCACAGCAAATGAGCCTGCAAATGTTTTAACTATGATTCTGGGAACATAACTGATAATACGGTGGGAAAGGAAGCCTTGATTGATGCATTCATGTTCTCCGCTCCTACAAGCAAGGGAATCCAAGCTTCAAATAAACGTGTTTGGTTTTTGCTTGGTGATCTGCTTGCATGCCATAGTTCTGCTGAGCATTAGCTTCCTCCATGTTCTTCAAAACAGCAACTAGAGATATAACACTTGATTTGTCTTCATATGGGACATGCTTAACTGCTAGTCTCCAGTACACAAGCTGCTGGCAACCATACCCACATGGTTTATCTCTACCCATTCAAAACTCCTCTAACCAACATTTTTTCTTAGTCTACTACACAACTTTGCAATACCAAACATCACTTGATTCCTATTACTCCAGTCTTTAAGGTTATGTGGTACTTCCTATACAATGTTCCAGTCTTCCCGTGTTTTGATATTGCTTTCCAATTTTGTCTCATCAGTAAACTTAATTAGCAGCTTCTGTCTTGTTTTAGAGCAGCTAGCCCCAAAAACATGATTCATTTATTATAATGTTTTGCCTGTATTGTATGATTGATCTTTGGCTTTGTTGCAAATGCTTGACAACCCTGTCACCACAGAACCTAATCATTAACAATACACATTTATCTACAAAGCACAATTGGTACCACTGTACCACTTTTCCCATCAAAGATTTTCCAACCAACTTTAAAACTGTCATTGCCCAAAGTTAATTTGCCACTATGCAGACCAGGAAATTGTGATGGCACTTCAAATCCTCAATGGTATTCCAATTAAAATGAAGTGACCTTGTTTGTTAAGTTTGAAAATACTGCCCACTGAGAAGAAAGGTGTGTTGTTTATCAGAACTATTTTCCTAAGATTGCTGAAAACTCAATTCAGCACCATACTGAATCATTTTTTGAAGTCCTGAGTGCTAGAAATCAGAGCAGGCAGGAGAAATGTGTGTGTAACAGAAGCTTCAATTCTTGGGAACTAGTGGCATTATAGGAAATTAGCAATTGTCTGTAGTTATGCTCTGGCTGAATCTGACCCCGGACCAACCTTCAATTAAAGGTGACACAGAAGTTCAGGCTTCAGAGACTTTGACATGGCACCTCTCAACAGGCTGCAACTCATAAAGTAGAAACAAAATAATTGAGAAGTGGCAGGCTTGGCACAGAAAGATGTTTCAAAGACCCAGTGTCTCAATGTCATCCTTCAAGTTACCTCTTATTATCTGTATTGAAAGTTGATGCCTAGATTTTTAGTGAGGAAAGAAAAGTCTTCTGATAGTCAGTGCCCTCAGCTTACCCTCATGAAAACTTTCAAAGCTCCGCTTGACTCAGCTGGAGCTTGGGTCCAGAGCGAACAGCAAAGCTCAATTTTAAGGCCAAGAATAGTCATGCAGCAGTAGCTGAAGGTAAAAAAAAAAACAACCAACAAATTCACACCCACAACAATGATTGCACTCTCCATTCTTGAGATGGGTTACATTTTCTGATGTCACATTTTTGGGGTCGAAGTGGCTGGAGGAAGTATCTGGGGACAAACTTGGGAGTCTGGAGGTTTAGCTGCTGCTTAGTTCCTCCACATAATCCACAGCCTTCCTGTCATCTCAGGCAAGGCAGTTAGCTGTCTGTTGATTTAATAACTAGTAAAACAAGTAATTTTCCCCCGCGTCTCATAACAGGGCTGCAAAACACACTTCTACTGTTTGTGCAACGTTCTAAGATTGCTGTTATTAACAATCATTTGCATTCTACCAGGATTAGTGATCTCGTCTGAGACTTAACTGTAACAGATAATCACACTGCAATGATGATCCACGCATCCAAATGTTTACACTGTAAACAGACAAGCAGAAGGATACAGGCATTCAGAGAAGAGATCAAATTAAGATAACAATACAAAAAGAAACAATAATGCAGAAAAGGACTAGATGACACCTCTGTTGGCTACTTTTGTTGCCAATGCTTTCCCACCAGTTTAACTCACCTTTCATAGCTAAGTTATGCTTAGAAGTTCTCCATTTGGCAAATCTTCTCACACTGGAAAAAAAAAATTGATATTAAAAGTATAAAACACAAGCAAACAAAAGACACGGTAATCCCCCATGGATAAATATTGTATCTGACTGAAATGAAAGAAACACAGTTGTGTTAATAAAGCTTTAATATTATTAAGCTTTCAAAGCAATTATGCGAGCAGAATGATAAACAGGCATGATATGTCTCAGTGCTAAGAGCAGCATCTGCATTCACATAATCTTCTGCCACAGGGAGCTACTCACTCAAACTGATCCTCCTGCCTAATGCTGAAGGTTTCCTTTTCTTCAGTTTCATGGCTTCATAAAGAACAAATATGCCTGATCAGCAGGGACACCAGAAAAGATGAGCTTACAAAATGGTCTCCCTGAAGGAAACCACAGAGGACATGGGCATGGTAAAGCTTGAACAGAATAGGTAAACACTAACCAGGCATCGAAAAAGTCATGTTCCTTTTCCCAAATCTTTCCTTTGGCATCAGCCAAAGACAACGTCAGAGCCAACTAAAAGTTGTGATCATTCCCTTTACATGTGTGTCTTCACTCACCTTTGGTCAAACTTGCTGTCGCAGTTGTCTGATTCAAATCCTAAGATGTTATGCCTCCTCTTTTTCTCTTAAAGTCTTTCCTCATCTGTTCATAAAGAAAGCAGAGTTCCCAGATGCTTTTTGATCTACTGCTATTGTATTTTGGAAGGTATAAGCAACACATGAGTCATTATCACTAACAATTGAGAGAAGGAGAACAAATGAGCTCGCTTCTTTCCCACAAAGTTTTTTGCTGCCTCACTTGCTATCACACTGTTTTGGATACATTCTTTCATACTTGTCAAGTGGCCGTGATGTCTGATAGCAGGTTCAGACCAGCACTTGGCAGGTATAGGCTTACACCAGTGAGATAAGTTCTACTAACATAAACAGTTCACCTGTAATTAAACCTAAATTGAAGAACTGCTTTGGCTGAATCAAAACACAAGAGCAAAAGGGAACACTAATGCAAGCCTTGCTGCTCACAGCTCTGACCCACAAAGAAAAAAAACAAACATGGGTATGAATCAGTCTGAAAAGTTCTCACAGGATGTAAGAGCTCTGCTAAAAGACAGCTGGGCTCCAAGTTCTAATTAAGCCCAGCAAAAAAACAACAACAACAAAAAACAACAAAAAACCAAAAACCCCAACAAATGTATATTGAAATATATTTGTACAAAAATACTAATTTAAGCCTCTCTAAATACCAATGGCAATTTATTTGTTGGTTTTGTTCCCGTGCACTTTATAGAGACAGAGAAAGGTAATCATCACTCCTAGCAACTGGAAGTCAATATTGTTTCTGCCTCAGTTCAGCAGAATGCTGCACTTCACTTTTACATATTTATTCCCAGAAACACCCACAGATAAAAATATAACACAGCGATGGCTATTTTGGTTGATCTGTGGCACTGCGCACGATAAACAGCAGCAGAGAATTCAGTCCAAATGTTGAGAGATTTTTTTTTTCCAAATACACTCAAAATTTAATCATTTTACCTCCGGGCCTTCTACTGGTTCTTCAGCATTTGCAATTCTTAGAAGTGTGTTTCTATGTTATCTTACGTCACTGGGTATGACTGAGTATTGACGCACTGGAACAGGTTGCCCAAGGAGGTTGTGGATGCCCCATCCCTGGAGGCATTCAAGGCCAGGCTGGATGGGGCTCTGGGCAGCCTGCTCTGCTGGTTGGCGACCCTGCACATAGCAGGGGGGTTGAAACTAGATGAGCATTGTGGTCCTTTTCAATCCAGGCCATTCTATGATTCTATGATGATTTAAACAGAACTCAACTTCAAATGGAATTTTCACAGTTGTACAGAACTGAAAATCCAGAGGACAGAATCCATTCCTTGGTAAGAATGTCAGTTGTGTGGACATGTCATACAGCTGGTGACAAAAGATGGAGCTGTCTGACATAGAACAAAACATGCACACAACATAACAACACTCCGCAGTTACAGCAAAAAGATCTCTGTAACAAGGACATTTTCTGTACCTTTTAAGAATGCAGCCTTCAGCTAGAACAGGTGTTGGTCTCACTGCATTCCAGAAAAAAAAAAACAACCTTCCAAGAGGTCCTGAAATCCTTCCTAGCCCTTGTTAGTAGATATTTCACCCAAACATTCACACTTACAAGTGGGACTCCAAAGAAAGAAGAGAACCAAAGGAAGAAAGAAAAGAAAGCATAAATGGGCTTTAAAAAACCAGCCTTTGCAAAATGTGCCTTTGGCTTTCTGCCTGTTTATCTTCTAGCCTTTTGGCTGACCAGCTTGTCTTCAAACCCAGGGACGTTAGATCCTTCTGTTCTTAAATGAAACCTGAAAGATACAACCGCATTGAATTAGAATCATAGAATGGCCTGGGTTGAAAATGACCATAACGATCATCTAGCTTCAAGCCCCCTGCTACGTGCAGGGTCACCAACCACCAAAGCAGGCTGCCCAGAGTCACATCCATCCAGAATTCAGGATCTTGGTCGTCAGGGAAAAGAATGCAAGGGGATTTTGCCAGCAGCACCTGCCTGCAAGTCCTCATGCCCCATCCCTGGAGGCACTCAAGGCCACGCTGGATGTGGCTCTGGGCAGCCTGGCCTGGTGGTTGGTGACCCTGCACATAGCAGGGGGGTTGAAACTGGATGATCATTGTAGTTCTTTTCAACCCAGGCCATTCTATGATTCTTGCTCCAGTTACATCCAGATTTTTCTGTTCAAATCTAAAGCCTACACACAGTGTTGCAGTGATACAGGTATATTTCTACTGCAAATTATCTATTTTTGCATAATGTTGTATTTGTATTTTTCTTGCTGCATCGGAGATTACGAAGACAACATCAGGGACACTCTTCCTTTCTCACCTAATCTTTCAAATAACATCACGTGTTTTATACTTTCAAGGGCAAAGTGTTTCTCTTCAAAGCTAACGGCACGATCAGAAAACAAAAGCTGCTGGTAGCTCTCATTTACTGGGCAGAGTGGCCAGAAAGGACTAAGAGCAAATAAACCTTCTGACCCTTTGGTAGGAGGCAGGAACCTCTGGTAGCGGAGGGGAACAGATGGGGATAACAACCCATCAGGTGCTGCTGCTTAAACACAACAGGGTTTGCACAACAGAGAACACAGGGCACACAAATTCCCTGCTGTATACTTAGCTGAACTACGCATCCAACTCCTCTGCAGTTGTTTATTGGTATTAAAGTGTCTGGGTGACACTTTCCCAGTGTCTGCCACCAATTTCCTGCATTCTAATGTTTGATTTTGCCCTGCAAAACTCATCCATGAATTTCTGCCATGTCTGTGCCCCGAATGACTCAGACTCCCATAGGAAAAGGAAGCAGATCAGGGAGTTTTAGGAAGGGAGCTGACCATACGCAGAGCTAAGAACAGTTAATTGCGTTACAGCTACAGAAAAAGCAGAAAACGAGGGGACTTGGGCAGAGAAAGAGGAATGTGCACAAGGAAAACACAAGCAATGATATGCATGGAAGAAAAAGTGTAAGAATATGTGGATTAACTCAAATGGAGAGAAAATTGTGAGTATTGGAGAGAAAGGAAAATACATACATCCCTGTACAGAGCAGGCAGGAACACGAGGGGAATCTGGCACATGGAGGAGAGGAGAGAGAAGGCACGAGGAAGATCTGGAATGAGATATGGAGCCAGCAGTGCTACAGGGAAGAAGAAAACAATGAGTTCAACTCGTTCAGTTTACAGAAATTGAGAAGTTATGAAATGACCTTTAAAAGATATTCCAGGTGTGAACATGCATTTTTATAGATTACAAACGGAAGGGCTTGCACCTGTACCTAGAAGGTCCAGATTCTCACCTATCAGCGGCAAGAACACAAAAGAAAACCGCCGTAGGACATCAAAAGCAGTTGTTTGGAATGACACTACCATCTGGTGGCCAAACAAAACGCAGTGTTCCAGGAGGGTGGAGTCCAACAGACTGCCAAGGCTTATTTGAAAGCAGGCTGCAGATGTACAAGGATGTGTAGGTACCGGGGGGCACAGCACCACAGATTACAGAAGTGAGAGGCTGCAGGAAAAGTGACAACAGACAACACAGCTCATTGCAGCAGTGACATCCATAGCAAACAGAAGCTGGAATGAACACAATGATTACTGACGTTGCACTTAAAGCTATAGAAAACCAAGAGTCACTAATCCTGCACAGAACTTCTTACAGAAGTGTGTCTGAAGCATAAGGAAAGAGGCATTTCAAAGCTGCAGGGGGATGTTATGATACAGGCTGTGAAAGTACAAGATTTTCAGATGTTGATATTGCTCAGCATTTGTAGCACAATCGTTTTCTAAGCCTAATTCCTTCAATTACTACCTTTTAGAAGTGAGTCCTTGTCTCCTAAAGCTGCAGCTGCCACTTGCAAAACAATCACTTTATTACATTGATCCTCTATTCTAAGATAGCATTACTTAATTTCTTCCAAAATCTTGGATACCACTGATCCTTTTTTTTCTCTACTACCATTGCAGAGCACAGAAAGCCACTATTGCAAAAAGCAATTGCTTTTCACAGAAGTGCTCCAGGACTTATCAAAGACTTATTGCAGTTGTTATGTCTCCTGCCTTGCCTCACAACTGTTGAGTCTAATCTTGCACCAAGAATAAAAGCCAAACATTAACCACTCTGCCACTTATTCCTTTCCCTTCTTTACATTATCACTGTTTAACTACTATGGAGATTTTTACCCCTATGGTTTAAAACATCCCCATTTCTCATAGCCAAATGATCACCTTGGAAGGTGATCCCTCTAAACACTCTTCTATCCAAACCTCTTAAGATGAGATGTCTCAACAGTCCTACGTTACATAAACAAGAGTTCATCATGTGATACACTACATGAGAAATGATTCTACATTTTGCAACTTTGCCCTTTATGGTAGACTGACCTTCAACTAAAAGTAAGGGTTTGCTTTTGCTGCTTGGAAGCAATTTATCTGTGTACAGCTTGCCCGAAAGTACTACATTGCGCAGATCTTGGTCAGCAGTGATTCCTGTGAGGTGCGCTGAGAGTCCATCTTTGGTTCCACCTTGTGGTAAGAATCATGAAAATACTCCACACCTACCTCTCCTTGGAGGTCACGGATCATTCGAGTTGGAAGGAACCCTCAAAGGTCATCTGCTCCAACTCCCCTGCGATGAACAGCGACACCTACAGTTAGACCAGGTGCTCAGAGCCCGATCCTGCCTAGCTATGAATGTCTCCAGGGAGGTGGCATCCACCACCTCTCCGGACAAACAGTTCCAGTGCCTCACCAATCTTATAGTAAAAACCCTTTCCCTTCCATCCAATCTAAATCTCCCCTCTTTTAATTTGAAACCATGTCCCTTTGTCCTATCACAATAAATCCTGTTAAAGAATCTACCTTCTTTCTTACAGCCCCCCTCCGTACACTGAAAGGCCACTCTCAGGTCACCTCAGAACCTTCCCTTCTCCAGGCTGCACACACTCAGCTCTCAGCCTGTCCTCATAGGAGAGGTGCTCCATCCCCTGGATCATTTTTGTAGCCCTTCTCTGGACGCACTCCAACAGCTCCATGTCTCTCCCGTACCGAGGACTCCACATCTGGATGCAGTACTCCAGGTGAGACCTCACCAGTACAAAGCAAACGGGCAGGATCACCTCCCTCGCCCTACTGCCCACACTGCTTTGGATGCAGCCCAGCATACAGTTGGCTTCCTGAGCCGTGAGGGCACAGCGCTGGTTCATGTCCAGCTGCCATCCACCAGCACTCTCAAGTCACTTCCAGCAGGGCTGTGCTCCATCTTTACATCCCCCAGCTTGTACTGATACTAGATGCAGACCTTGTACTTGGCTTTGTTGCACCTCATGAGATTCTCCTGATCCCACTTGCTCTCAGCCTGTCTGGGTCTCCCTGCATGGCATCCCGTCCCCCAGGCACGTTGACTGTACCACACAGCTTGGGGTCATCTGTGAGCTTGTTGTGGTCCATTTAAAGCGCTTCTACTCTTTCCACGTTGTGGAAAGGTCCTTGTAATTAAAAGCAAACAGCATCTGACATTTGGGCATTCAATTCCCTTTGGCTTCCAAGAGATCACACTAAAACCCGAAGAATATTTCTGCTAGGTGCAGGAGTCCAGAAAAAGAAACTTCTGTGATTATTTTCTTCTCTAGTAAGGATGTAAGGACTAAATCTGAAGCTGAAACAACAAAGTAAATGAGGCATTCACAGGAGCTCAGCCAACACGCCCTGTGTAGAGCAGGAGCTGGCCTTGATGATCCCTATGGGTCCTTTCCAACATGGGATATTATGATTCTACGATCCTCAGCCACAAGATACAAATACACATCCCAAAGGAGGAAATCTCAACTTCTCCAGTCCACCTGAGGCCTTCTGGGGCCTCCCTGATAGGAAAGATCTTACCAACTTCTGCAGCATGAGGACAAAAGCTATTTTTAGTGTCACTTCCACTGAGGATTGCCCCTGGCCTCCTCCTGGCACCCTCTCAGGACCGTTCCTCCCCACAGGCAGCATGGAGGCGGTGTGCCCAACCCACACCTGCACCTCACAACGCACGGCCCTCAGGGGAACACTTTGCAAAGCCTTCTCCCGGGCTCAGCCCTCAGCACCCTGTCAGTTCTCCCTCACACAACCCCTCTCCAGTACCCCGTGAACAACAACTCGCTTCTTTATTCCCCTTTCACACGCTCCCGGAGGAGCTACGCCCGAAGTTGTGCAAGAGGGCGAGGCGGGCGTAGAGGCGCGTAAATCCCCTGCGCTGCCGCCCCTGTCACCTCCGCGCCTAAGGACGGGAAAGCGCGCAGCGCGCGCGCCCCCCAACAAGCAGCGGTGCCGACTTCGCGCATGCGCAACACCGCCGGGGGCCGCGGCCGCCCCGCTGCGAGGAGGGCGGGCGGTGGTGAGCGCTGGGGCGGGCGTTCTTTGCCCCGCTGCGCGGTGCGCGGTTATTCTCTGATTTATTTACGCTTCTAAACAGGCTGCGAGAGGATTTGGCTTGTCTGTTCTCTTGCGGGTGGCTCTCTCTGAGGGGGGTCTCCTCCCTTTCTCCTCGCCTCAGAGAGGGCATCCCTCTTCCCCCGCAGACTGAAGGGAGAGACGTTCTTGAAGGGAGAGAGGTCCTCCTTCCCCTGCCGCCGTGGGGACGGGGATCTCCGTGCCCGCTCCCCTGTCAGGCTGAGCCAAGCTGAGGGCAGAGACCTCGCAGCTGCAAGCAGGTGGGGAAAGAAGACGTCTCCTACCTTGTAAGGCCAAGTGTTGCTATTTTCCCTCCCTCTTTCTTCCTTTCTCTCCACAGGCGGTGAGACTGGACTGGAGCAAAGTCCTCTTTCGAGTCACTCAGTGAGTGGGACAGTAGCCATGGCTGCGGGTGGCATCTGGACATCTCTGGGGTTGATGGTGGCTGTCGTGGTGGCCGTGGGCCTGTGCCGGAGTTTGGCTCGCCGCCGCCTGCACGCCCGCCCGCACCTTTGCTCGTTCCTCCTGGAGCTGCTGAGCACCTTCCAGGTGTGCGCCTGTACCAACGAGCTCAGCCTGCTGGGCAACACGGAGCCCAGGCCGCACACCGCCCTCACCCTCACCTACGGCTTCACTGTCCTGCATGGCCTGACGCTGCCCGGCAGCACGTGCAACCCCTGCGGCACCCTGCAGCCCCTGTGGGGCGGACGGACCTCGGTCAGGGCAGGGGGAATGAAGATCGGTGCGCAGTTCGCCGCTGCGGTGTTGGCCAGGGTCTTTATGCACTTTATCTGGAGGCTGGAGGTGGCAGAATCCCATTCGGGAGCACTCACTCAGGGCTGTGGCAACCCCATGCAGACGACGGAGGTGCAGGCGTTCTGCATAGAGCTGCTGTTCTCTGTCGTTTTCCAGCTGACCATCCTGCAAGTGGAAAACATTAAGCCCAGCTACAGAGTCCACGCGGTTGCTCTCCTCATCACGATGCTGGTGTTTGCAGGTTAGTCCTTTTTTTTGCTGTTGCTGCAATCAGATGCTTTAAAGAAAATTTAAATATCACAGGATCGAAGGGGTTGAAGATCATCTAGTCCAACTCCCCTGTTAAAGGAGGAAATCAAGACACAAAATTCATTTTCTTCAATTAGAAAAAAACAAACATCATAGAAACGGACTTAGGGATGCTGGTGGATAGCAACTGGACATGAGCCAGCACTGTGTCCTCACAGCCCAGACAGCCGGCTGTGTCCTGGGCTACATCCAAAGCAGTGTGGCCACAGGGTGAGGGGGTGATCCTGCCCCTCTGCTCTGTGCTGGTGAGGCCTCACCTGGAGTACTGTGTCCAGGTGTGGAGTCCTCAGTACGGGAGAGACATGGAGCTGTTGGGAGTGCATCCAGAGAAGGGCCACAAACATGATTCAAGGGATGGAACGCTTCTCCTATGAGGACAGGCTGAGAGCTGAGTGTGTGCAGCCTGGAGAAGGGAAGGCTCTGAGGTGACCTGAGTGCGGCCTTTCAGTATGTGGAGGGGGACTGTAGGAAAGAAGGGGACAGACTCTTTAGCAGGGTTTGTGGTGATAAGACAAGGGGAAATAGTTTCAAACTAAAAGTGGGATGATTTCGATTGGATATGTGGAAGAGGTTTTGTTAGAAATAAGAGTTGTGAAGTGCTGGTACAGGTTACCCAGAGAGGTGATGGGTGCCCCATTCTTGGAGACATTCAAGGTCAGGCTGGATGGGGCTCTGAGCTGTACATGTCCCTCCTGATCACTGCAGGGGAGTTGGACTAGATAGCTTTTACTGATCCCTTCCAACTCAAACGGTTCTGTGATTCTATGAAATGGTCCTACAAATTGAGAGTTCATCTGGAGTTTATAAAGTTTGGTTAGGTCCCATGGCATGTGTTAAGAACGAAATGAGTTGTGCATGCAAAACATCTAATCCACAAGCAGGTAGTGCTCTGTGAAGCCCTTAACCCTTATTAAAATGCCTCAGTGAAGGTTTGTTTCATAACCTGACATTATACAGTCTGAGGATTCCATGTGTCAATCCAATTCCATGTCCAATCACTGCTCAGATTTTGAAGAGGCATTGCAGGACAGCACCAGTCTGCATCAGGGAAAGATGCTGAGCATGCAGGCCTGCAGAATAGAGGTTCTGCATTAAAATAATGCATAATTCATATCAGTGCAGTGGTTAACTGTTAAAAAATGTTGGAAGCAGGAACGGTTATTTGTAGAATGTGTGCACGGTTCAAAGTACTTGTGAAACTACATGCAAAAAAAAAAGCTTGTTGCCTGTAGTATCATAGCACCTACAAATCTCATGTCCCTGCAATGCCCTCTGTGTCCCTGTCCTTACATTTGCCTCTGTGTCACCTCGCAGAGCTGGGATTGTCCCTTGCACTGTGGGTCAGGGGAAGGAACTCCTGTGGAGTCAGTGGGATTCTTCGTGTTCTCCCCAGTGAGATGCCAGAGTTGTGTCACTGGTCACTTGGGACTGAGTTACAGGGAGATTCTGGGAAGGAGATGCTGTGCTTTGGGGCGTGGGGAGGTGAGACAGAGGTGGTTATGGAGTTCCTCACACTGGCTTTGGCTACAGCCTCCACAGTGAAAGTCATAGAATCACAGAATCATTGGGTTGGAGGAGACATTAAAGCCCACCCAGTTCCACCCCCTGCCATGGGCTGGTTGCCCCCCTCCAGTTCAGGCTGCCCAGGGCCCCATCCAACCTAGCCTTGGGCGCCTCCAGGGATGGGGCACCCACAGCTCTCTTGGCACCAGTGGCCTCACTGCCCTCTGAGTAAAGAATTTCCATCTTACATCTAACCTAAATTTCCCCACTTTTAGCTTAAAGCCATTCCCCCTTGTCCTGTCACCATCAGAACATGTGAAAAATCAGTCCCCCTCCTGCTTATAAGTCCCCTTCCAGTACTGGAGGGCTGCAATAAAGTCTCTCTAGCCTTCTCTTCTGCAAGCTGAAACCCCCCTCTGCTCTCTCAGACTTTCTTCACAGGACAGGCACTCCAGCCCTTTGAACATCTTCATGGCCTTCCTCTGGTCTTGCTCCAGCAGCCCCACATCCCTCCAGCAATGGCTCCCAAGCCTGGGCACAGTGCTTCAGGTGGGGCCTCGTGAGGGCGTAGCAGAGGGGGGGACAGTTCCCTCCCTGCCCACTGCCACCCCTCTGTTGATGCAGCCCAGGGGACTGATGGCTGTTAGGCTGCAGGCGCACACTGCTGGCTCACGTCTGTCCAGCAGGACCCCCAGCTCACCTAGGAAATGAGCCATCTGTGAGAGGAGATCACTGCCTTATCTATAGATGTCTGCGGTGTTACTGACTTCTTGGCCCAAAGATTGAACTAATACAGTAAGATGAAAAGCACAGTCAAATTTTCAGGTGTATTCATGGGGAAAAAAAAAAAAAAAAAAAAAAAAAGAAGCTTTCCTCATTATGCTGAGCTGAAATTAGCTAATATCTGAAAGATTAAAACCCCGTGGAGAATTTCATTAATTAGCAACTTGAACCACTTTCTAAAATGAATTTTTGAACGTAGAAGCAAAGTGTAGCTGTGTGTTAGCGCACTGAGAACATTCCTGAAATGGAAGGTGAAAGTGTAGCCAAGGATTGTGCTACCTCTTCTCCAGGCACAGAAAGCTGGATTCCCGATTCTTAACATTCCTTTGCTGCTGAGCAAATATTCTTGTAAAATAATACTTGCCACACGGCTTTCTCTTAGCTCATGCAAAGACTTCATGCCCAGTGTTCTGGGCCAGGCTGGCTTCTTCTCTGTTTCTTGCAGGAGAAGGCTGATTATCCAGTGCAGTCCATCTGCAGAGATTTATTTCTAGGAAATACCAGATTTGTTGTGCCCTGGATGTTTTCCTTCTCACTGTTTTAAAATCGACGTTGAAGGCTGCTATAAAGAAAAACGTTCTTACTGGTTCACTGCTCCAGGCTTCCTAGAGTTTGTGTTCTTTGCTGTGTGCTCAGGTTTCAAGAGGAACTGACAGGTGGCATCCTCCCCGTGCAGCCATCCTTAGTGCTGTGCTCTCCTGAACTGTGATTTGAAGCCTCTTGAAGCAATGGAGGGCATAAACCCCAGTGTTCCTACTGCTGAGGTATTGCAGGCAGTGTGGGAGCCCGCTCCTGTGTATTTCTATGATGAAGTGAGACGCTGGCACTGTAACAGACCTTTTCAGTGGAAGTCTAGGCAGGTACACATTAGAACTCCTTACAGGTTCTCAAACCATTCTTCCTGCCCCCTTCCCTCTGCTCACCTACATACACATAGATTCCCCTGGGCGCACCCCATTCTCCTGCACTGATGGCTCACCAAGCAGTAACAGCAGCAGTAGCACCTGGGAGACTTCCACAACCTGCATGGTGCACTCGGTGTCAGTGTGCATCTCTGGATGGCCCAGCCACCATCTGTCCACCTCTCCTCTCTCCTGTGTGATGTGCTAAGCGGGCCATGCTTCATTACAGCTCACAGGTGCTGCTTTTCCCCTTTCCCAGGTTAGAAATAGAATGCCATTTCTATATATTTCTGTGCCAAATATGGGGCTTCATGCTTTGCGTTGACAACTGTTGCCACCACGGAATGATACGTTCACCCCAGGTCTGCTAAGGGAAGATTTCTTTCCCCCAGTTAGAGGAACAGTGCTTTGAGTGAATGAGTCCCTTGTAAACGAGGCCTGCAGCAAGCCAGCCTCTGGTACCCATGCTTTGAAGGACAGATGCTTAACTTACCTGGACTGGATTATTCTTAGGAAATCTGTGCATCTCCATTAACTGTTCACAAAGAAGCGGAGTTCTTCTTTAAGAGGAGCAGCTCTTTCTTGCTCACTCAGCACCAAAGGGCTAGGCAGCCAGCACTGATTTAGGCAACCTGGTCCCCAGCACCATTTTCCCTGCAGAAACATCAGTTAGTGTAGAATATTGTATGAATGATGATTCTCCAAGACTTCAGTCGGAAAGATGCCGTGGTTTAGCTGGGAACTCTGAAAGGTGAAATAAACTTAGAAAAAAACCTCTGTGCTCATAGTTTCTTTTTACACTGATTGTGCCCTGAGGACGTGTACGCTGCAGCCAGGCATGAATCAGAAATGTTACAAAATGCATCTCGTACGTATTGTATCACGTTTCCATGCATGATTTATCTTCTACTGTGAGTCTAAAAGCTGTGTGGATGACTGCCGTCTAAAAAAGGACTGTAAGAAGGAATATCTCTGGCTGTATGTCAGCTTTGGTTTGGATGAAGTGTTCAAAGTACAGCCATATTTGTCTGGCTTAGAGCCATCTGAACTGATACACGTGAAAGGCTCCAAAACATGAGCATGTCCTTTTTTTTCACAAGGGACTGAGTTAAATTGGTGGAGATAAGTAAGTGTTTGTATGTCACTGGGTACATGTGTAAGTTACTTAAGCATATCATGCAATTTAATCCAAAGAATGACTCAGAAGCTAAGGGTGCAGGCCATACGCAGCTTGGTAAAGGACATCTGGGTATTTACTGGGAGAAAATATTTCATTAGTGGAAGACAAAAACCTCCCTTTTGAGTTCTTTTCTTAATTTACAGGCAGTATTACAGTGAAGACAGAGTGGTCTGAAATTGCTGAGGTGCATCTCAAGTCCCGAGGTTCAAGTAACATGCATGCCATGTTCAAGTGACAAATGTTCAAGTGACGTTTTTAATTCTAGATTTCTTCCTAAAACCTTTCTGAACTGTAATAATGGCCAAAGAAATACTGGGGAGCGCATGGAGGGAGAAATACAGAAGAGAATCACAAAGACCTTAGTGAAACCTTTCACAGAATCACAGAATGACCTGGGTTGGAAGGGACCTCAAGGATCATGAAGTTCCTACCCCCCTGCCTGGCAGGGCCACCAAACTTCCACATTTACAAGATCAGGTTGCCCAGGGCCCCATCCAACCTGGCCTTGAACACCTCGAGGGATGGGGCATCCAAACCTCCCTGGGCAGCCTGTTCCAGGACCTCACCACTCTCCTAGTAAAGAACTTCCCCCTAACATCCTGCTGAATGCTTTCCTGACAAATGAGGATTACAGCGACACAGTGTTTGTAGTGAGAGCAGTGTCAAAGCTCATGCTGGTTAGTTGGCCTAGGCCAATCAAAAGTAAGCTTGAAGAAAGTAAATAGACACAATGAAGTACTACTGTGTAGGATGAGGTTGATAAAACAGATATGGGGCAGTTAGTAAGTAAAGTCGAGGCAACTTCACTTACATCTGAAGACAGAGGGAAGGAAAGATGCTTTGCTTCCTGCATCACTTAAACGTATACAGTAAAAAACTGCAGAAGACTTCATCAGCTGAAACGGTTTCTGCTAATGTATTTTATTGCATTTCTTGTGGTACTGTGCACACGTGTTTCAGTATTTCATTTAGAATGGATATTAAGAAAGATTGTTTGACTTCATGTTGTTCCTGTTTTGTTTCAGGTGGAAATCTTACAGGAGCAATATTTAACCCAGCGTTGGCTTTTTCATTACATCCACATTGTTTCTATGACAGATTTCTTACTTATTCGCTAGTATATTGGATAGCACCATGCCTAGGTAAGTTCTTAATGCTTCATGTATTTAAGAAAGTGGTACTTAGTACATGGTTGAAAAGAGTATTGAAAAGAGGCAACCTGAAAGTAATTCTTAGCCTGATAAAGCTCAAGAGAGACAAATTGTTTAGCATTCAGTTTCTGTCTTACTATATGTATACAAGAACACGAGGGTGATAAAATTAAAGAAAAGATAAATCATATTAGGGCAATGTGCTATCTCAGTTATTATCATCAAGTGTCAAATCTTTTTCATCTCCATCGTGTCAAAGCTTTACATTTCCCATTTTATGTTTTTCCCCCAGTCACTGTTAGAAACCATCTGTTCTTAGTTTAAGAATAAGGAATAGCCATGAGTAACTGGAGCTTTGCTCACTTACATTCCGATTTATCTGATGCAGATGAAAGTGCTTCATGGTGTTGATTGTTTACAGTTTCTCCCTCCAAATCTTGAGCTTTCTGCTTAGGGAATATATAAAGAGGCACTCAGGTAATCCCAGGTGCTGTTGTGACTGTTAATCCTATTAGAAGGGGCCACTGTGGTACTGAAAATAGGCTGTGGACAGAAAACATCACAAAAGGCTTCAGCTGTAACAAATAACATGCACAAAGAAGGAAAAAAAGTTATTTTGAGGTGACTTTCAAAAATTGAGAAAGGATATCTTAATGAAGTCTTAACTAAAATGCAGTTTTGTTTAAGTTCTTTAAATTACACATCCAAGCAGGATAGCTGCACAACACAGTAAGCTTGACAACGGCTCTTCTAGTTAATATAGCTATTGAAATGTCCTAAAGCTGATGAACATCACCTGGTTCCTAGCGGAAGATTCATGAGCAGCAGCTTATCATCAGCAACATACAGAGAACACATACAGAAAATGTCAGATACTGTCTGGTTTATCAGGGGAAGGAACTCCAGACCAAGTAGCTGTAAAGATGTGAATCCTGGGGGCAAAGCACTTGTTGTGCAGTGTCACTACTGCAGTAGAAGACTTTGTTACAGATGTCGGGCCTGTGGATCATCTGAAGAGCACAGCAGTCTCTCAGCAATATCATATCATAGAATCATAGAATGGCCTGGGTTGAAAAGGACCATCATGATCATCTAGTTTCAACTCCACTGCAGTGTGCAGGGTCACCAACCACCAGACCAGGTATAAAACATGGATATTCATGGGTGCGTAGACCTTATCTTACAAACCAAGGTGGAAGAGTAGAGATCTGTTTCAAAACTGAATCAATGCTTGAGTGCAAATCTACAACACTAGCACGAAATGTTAGATGCGAGGCATTTCACCTAACTTGAAATGACGTTTTACTGGCACTTATTGAAAGTAAGAAAATAATATAAATAATTCTTCCAGAACTGGGCCAAACGATGAGGTGTCTAGGAAGGTACCCATTATGACAAGAAAAATTTTTATTAAAACAATCTCTAATACAAATCGTAAAAGGAGATGATAATGAGGGAAGGGATGTTTGATATGTAGTTGCAAGGACTGCTTTCAGAATCCATGTCTGTGGATAACCCCAGACTTCCTAGACACCCACAGCCGTTGTTATTTGCCCATTTGAGGTCTCACTTTTCTCAGCATCAGCGTCTTAGATGGTGGTATCATTTTGTTGTTGTTTAGGAAATTCTGGTAGGAGACTGCTAGGGGCTTTTGTGATGTGCCTCAATAATCAGCATGTGTGGAAACACAGGGTAGTATGCCATGAAACTTCCAACTGCCTGTGCAAAGTGTAGTATGATCTCATTTATGAGCATAGCAATACCATGAGCATACCATGACGACCAGGAGAGAGAGACCATTCAGTATATAATGAATACCCACGGCTAGCAACAAGCCAGCTCTGAGCTGCCATTTTAAAACAGTTTTCATAGGAAGTACACTTGGAGCAAGAGGAAGATTATCATCTTCACAAGAAGAGGAGGAAATTGAAGTTTTCTAGTAGGATAAGCAAATCAACTGGTGTCATAGGAGTCTTTTCTGAATATTATCTTGGAGCTGTGAGTTAAGAACTCATTTTGCAAAGCGTTTTTACTGACGTTTCAGTGAAGGTGATTCTTCAGCAGCAGTAAAGCAGCTAACGATTGTAGTGAATATCGATACTCAAATATAGATATTCAAAATATTTACAACTTGAATAGGTACCATGAACGTAAAAGTTCTGGTGGAACAAAGACAGTTGCTGTTTCACTGCCAATGGAATTCATGCCAGTTGTCCAGGCATGATTGCACCATTAGTAATGATTGTGACCGAGTTAATGCTTCTCTTTCAATACCAGATGGCAGGAAGAGCTGGTGACAAGATACTGGACATAAGAGCAATGAAATAGGGCTCTCTACCCTGCTAAATTTCTGATGCTATAAGAGAAATGGTCACTGATCCTCATTTGGATTGGTTTTACCTGAAAAATTACTGCTGTTCTTTAAAAGAAAATGATTCCTTCAACATCGTATTAGAAAATAAATGCCACAAAAGTCATTCTGGAGTAGATGTAAATGGAGGAGGTACGCAAGGTTACAGGTAAAACTTTCACCTTTCAGCTCGGAGAAGAGGATATTTGAGTTTCCATCAGCTTCAGGACGCTTAAACATGCAGTTTAAGTGAGGAAACAAGAATTTCAGGTCCATTTGCAATGACACTTTAAGCACTTCAGGGACGTGGAAGACTTAGTGGGGTAGCATGCACAGCTGGAGCACGTTTCATTGTGTTCCAGAAATGTTTAGATGTTGTTGTACTAAGGGACATGGTTTAGTGGGGAAATATTGGTGGTAGGGGGACAGATGGACAGGATGATCTTGGAGGTCTTTTCCAACCTTGGTAATTCTGTGATTCATGGGCAGGTAAAGGAAAGAGGGAGCTGTGCCCTATGCTAACAAGTTCCTTGACTATGGGAAAAGAACTCCAGTGCAAGACCAGGGATGTGCCTGTCTGAGAGCTGCTCTAGATTGGAGGGGAAGTAATGGGATATTTTAGTGGAGGACTGTTGTAAACCATCTGGACAAGTACAGGTAGCAAAGGAGGCTTTCAGCAGACGAGTAGCAGAAGTCTCCTCCCTGATTCTTGTACTCCCAGGAGTTTTCAGCTATGGAGGCATCACCTGAGAGAGCAAAACTCATGTATTTGAGTGAGTGCAATCGAGAAGGTGCCTAAAAAGCTCATTTGAAATCTTAATTAAAAAACACATGGGTCAGTGAGTGATTTTGCTCACAAATCGGGAAGAGCTGGTGGTGAATGTGGCTGTGTGGGCTGAAGTCCTTACAAGAGTTCAGGGTTCAGAAGACTGGAAAGGTAAACAGCAGAGCGGTCTGGACTTCAGAAAGCAATTGTGCTTAGTTAGGGAATTGCTAGGTAGAATTCCCTGGGAAGCTGCCACAAAGGGAGAAGTGTTCCATGAAAAGGTTTTTTTTTCCCCAAAAAAAGCTTACTGAGAGCTTAGTAACATTCAGATGTGCAGGAACAATCCATCACACAGTTAGCCTGAACATTGTGCTAGAAAGCCTTTCCGTGTTGATAAGACACCTCCCTCTGAGCAAAGGAGAGCAGATAAGGCATAGAAACAGGGATAGGCAGCAAAAGAAGCATACACAAGCTTTGCACAGGCACTTTGGAACAGAATCTGGAAGGTCAAAGCTCAACTGAAATATGACTTTGCTGGAACTAAGACACAGCACAGATTTACCAAGGGCACAATTGTTTATTCTATCTGCAAGTAAGACAAACTACCTGATTTGGAAAAGTGGGATATTGCTATCTCCCTCTATTCAAATGTGGAACGTGTCTGAGCTGAAATCCCCTAATTCAAAAGAGATCCTGTGGAAGACTACCAAAATAGTGAAGGGCCTGGAGTACCTGGTCACCAAGGGGATGCTGAGGGAACTGGTCTTGCTTAGTCTGACAAAGATGAGGTGAAGAGCTGATTAATAGCAGTCAACAGTTGTTTGAAGAGTAGTCACAAAAATGACAGATTAAACCTTCTCGGTACTGGCAGGCAGCTGTGGCTTGGGAGGTTTGGGTAAGACTTTGAGAAAGCCTTCAGGCTGTGTGTGAGGAATACTCTCCTTGAGGACCATCTTTTCTTAATCAGAACATACAGATTTTGTCAAGAGAAATAGAAAGGAGTCAGTCTGCTTTTCTGTATTCAGGTGCCTTTCTTATGAAGAACTTAGAATCTCACTTCTGCCAGCTTTCAGCTTCAGAATAAACCCTACATTATGACCTTAAAAAACAAGCCAATCAACTTGCCTTATCCTGTATCCACGTGTAGTGCCCATAGACTCAGGCTTAACCTATCTGCTGAGATTGGGGTATTTGTATATCCTTATTGATCTGGAAAGGGGTTGTGCACGCTTGGACTTCACTTGGTCAGACTTCCATCTTTGGTCCATTATCCCAAGGAACACCACACTGTTGGCTGCTAAGGATCACTGATGTGGCCCATTTCTTTGCAAACAAGTTTGTCTTTGCAGAAACTGTTGACTGTCTTGTAGCCCTTTCAGCTGAGAATTCCATTCTGCAGCAACCCTTATTTTATTTTTGGATGCTCAGATACTTCAACATAATGCTTATTTTCAACAGCAGTTGAAAACAACTGTGAAGAACTACATCATCCTCAAAATACATTCAAATAAATGCTGGTCTTGTGTTCTGTCTTTTCAGGTACAATACTTGTGGCTTTTGTATGGAAATCCTTTCTCGGACACCAGAAGACACTAAAATCTGAATTATAGTAGGACTACATTGAAAGAAGTATTTTCAAACACGTTAACTTGCAGCCACCCCCAAATGAAATGAGGCTTTCAGAAAAAGCATTGACATCGACTTCCACACCTCTTTCCAATTGTATTTTCGGATTTCATGTATTGAAATTTCACTTACAGCTTTGTATTCAAAAAGTTCCTTTGTAACACTAGATCAGAGAATATCTACCAGCATTTTCAGTTAAGCCGTATGAATGCTAAGGACTGTTAGAACACTGAAACTTTGTCACTTTAACCATAAGTGCCATTTGCTGACCTGAATTACAGTGACACATAAAACTTAAGTTTAGATAAATACCAGACCTTTGGGGGTTTGATTTTATTGGATTTCTTCCTGTAGACGGCAGCTGCAGAAACGAAACTGAAGATCTCTCTCTATAGTGACCTCAGCAATCTCTTACGTGCCACGTACAAACCTCCGAGAGGAAAAAAGGCTGATTTGTTTTCTGATCCCTACAAGAACTGACACAGCTCTATTCTAGAAGTGACCTACAGCAAAAGTACAAACCTGTAGGACCAGCAGTGTTTTAATAGCAAAGCGCAGGTAAGTAACGCTTCTCTTCCTTTCAGGAAGGTTCTGCCCCACCCTGTCTCACTGCAGTCTATTGAATGTTTACCTTGATTGGGAAGAGCAATAATAAAGCAGCAAGTTCTGTAGTCACACAGCTAAAAGCACATTTTTTAAGTAAAAAAAATACTTTAGCCAAGGTTGTCTTTTGCACACACGGAAACAGATACAATGCATAGGGATGAATCACTTGGAATTTGATGCATCCTTGATGTTACGCAACCCTGAGCAGGTGTTCTTGAAGTAAATGGATTTGTAATATAGTAAGATAATAATAAAAGAGCTAAAACCAGGAAATCTAACTGCTGAACTGGCACAAACATATCCTTTGTAGCTGAAGAGCACCAGTAGTACCAGCCTTCAAGCTCTGCTCTAGTGTGAAACGTCTTCTGGATGTTTCATTTCCGTAACAAGATTCCAGTTCTAGGCCCCTCCGCTCTGTTTGTAGACATTTTTCTTTTTCAGGCTTTCAGTATGGTGAACAAAGGGGTACAGAGGGAAGCAGATGAGGTTTTTGCACTGCAATTCTGAACCAGGTCTTGAGCAGCTGCTGCTGTCAGGTATCTTTTTTGCAAGAGTTGGAGTAGTTTCATTTCCTACTTCTTGCAATAACATTTTTTCCTTGTTTTAATTTTCCAGGGTTCATTTAGATTATATTACAAGATTAAATCAACTATTTGGACATGGATTTCTTAGAGTCTTAATCCATATTACACGTTTTGTTGGTTTCTCCACACTGGGTTTGCCTTCGCTGCTGTACTTAAGCCCAGTTTGTAGCTTCATTTCTTACGGAAACGAGCCTTACATCATGAATTCATCTGCATGTCTCCTTTGAGCCCATAAGGCCCATAGGATAAAGGTCTCAGAAATAAACCTCAAGGAGTATGAAAGTGAACAGGAAAAAGAGAAAGCAGTGATCCAGACTTAGAGGAAGCCAAATTCTGTCAGACCAGAGGCCCTACTTCCACATCATTTTTGAAGGACTGCAGTCAAAGTCCATAAAGCCAAGATGACAGATCTGTACACCTGTATTATTTTGGCATAGAATATAGTTTAAAGGAAATAATTAAATTTTATATAGATGTGGACAGTTAGTTAACAAGTAGTTGCTCTGTTTATAGCCACTGGATTATTATAAGTCACTTATATATGTCATGTATATCCACACTTCTGTATATGAAGGTGCTAGTAAGGCAGTATGATTAGGAGAACCCAGGTAAGGCCTACATGTACCTTATGCTACCTTTTTACTTCAACCACAACAATTGTTGGACTTGATGATCTTTAAGGTCTTTACCAACCTGAGCAATTCTGTTCTATGATTTAATTCCAGAGCTAAGCTGATGTTGATCTCTGTCTCAGTCAAGAGTTTTTCTTCTCTGAAGGTCAGTCAGACAGCTGCTTGGCATCATGGCTCCAGTGCACTTAGCTCATCTTTGGGAGGCTCAGCAAAGAGCAAAAGATTAAGTGTTAACTGTGCAGAACTTTCATTTCCCTTTCAGGTCAGAATAAAACAGTAGGAAGTGGTAGATGGTATTTCTGCTGCTTCTGTTGATCCCATGCACTGCTGTAACCCAAAGTACAGAGTACAGGTTGCACGTAACAGTGCTGATGACTTCAGAGCTTTGCCAGTCCACACTGGCTTTACAGGATTGTGACTGTTTACTTTACCCTCAGCCAACATTTCTTATTTGGACTGTGCAGTCTAGAGCGCTGAACTGCTCGCTGCCAGGAGTTCAAGGTATTCCTTCAGTGCTAGAACACACTACAAAGTATTAAAGTCTACAGAACATTTGTTCCTCCACATTAAAAGCAGGAGTAACTGCAGAATAATAATAGAATGGCTTGGATTGGAAGGGACCTCAAGGATCATGAAGCTCCAACCCCCCACCTCAGGCAGGGCCACCAACCTCCACATTTAATAGCAGCCCAGGCTGCCCAGGGCCCCATCCAGGCTGGCCTTTGAACACCCAGGGATGGATGGGGCATCCACAGCCTCTCTGGGCAGCTGTTCCAGCACCTCACCACTCTCATAGCAAAGAACTTCCCCTGACATCCAATGTAAATCTTCCCTCCTTCAACTTCAAACCATTTCCCCTTGTCCTGACCATGTTTATAAACAGAAATGTGCCAACATACACATTTCACCAGTCCACACGCAGGCCGTGCAATGTAGGAATGTAAGAATATTCATAATTCCAAGTATTAGCGTACAGATTTTTTGCATAATGCTTACTGTGCTCTCAATTTCAAAGCTGACTACAGAGTTTCGTGAAGAATGTCTTGTTGCATAACATGCTGAATACTTGTTAGTCAGCAACATGAAGAGTTCACTACACTTCTCAATCATCGCAAACTGAAGTAGTTAGCAAATATTCACCAGAGCGGTTGTCATTTTCACATACCTTGAAACCAAACCCAACATACCAGGCAGGACAGGACTGCTCAGTGACACTCAGAGCACAGGACAGGGAAGGAAAACTCTTCATATATCAACTTCATTATATTGAAAACAACTTTTTAAGTCAGTCAGCTTCAAAGCAAAGTGGACAACGTTTAGTATCAAACTTCTGTCTCATTATCAGGGAAAATGAAAGAATAAATTTGCTGCCATTGCCCCAGCACAAAAACATCACCAAGCAGAGAGAAGTGAAATGGTAGAAGAAGCAGAACAAAGCTCTCAGTGCTGTACTGACATTCGGCCCTGACATTCTCATATGTGGGTAAATACTGGAAATGGCTTCACTGGTTTTTTACTTATGATTTTAGAGAGCGCTAACAAGTCAATGGATGCTGATGTCAGAGTTGTCAGAAGCTTGCTGAAGTAAAGGACTGAGAACGGCAACGCAGAGTTGACTGAGATACAAAAATCTTAAGTTTATTTAACAATGTTGTTAACATTTAATACAAAGACAAAACAGTTCTCATCTGAAGGACTCGAGAGATTTCATTCCATCTCCATTCTGCTACCCAAACGTTGCTCCCAGAGAATTCAGAGGGACAGCAGTGAACCAATAAAACCAGTTACTTGAGGGGCATTACCTTTAGCTTTGCTTTCAGTTCATGGCTGGCCTTATTTCCTTCTGGTCTCACATGGTAACATTGCCATTCTATTCCACTTACTCAATGAAGAAAGGTACAAAAATATGGAAAATTCCAGGACAAACTACAACTCTGTTCTACTTACACTCTTCTTTTTGAAGTCCCAGAATTCCTACAAAGGCTTCTTCGAAATGACCCCTGGTTAGCCCCCATTCAAGTGTTAGATGGGAGAGAATTCATTTGCTTTGCTTTCTTCTTTTTTGTTTAAATAACCCCATAGTGGTCACAAATGTCAAACCCTTTTTAGACATATATAAAAGCGTTTATAGACCTCGATGTCTGAGCTTGAGTCATCAAAGATGTAACTGCCAACAGTCACTGCAACATCTTCAGTTTTACAGCTTATTCTGGAAGTGCCACAAGAATCTGAAAGATACAAGACACCAAAGTTCACATAATTGGCATTAAAATAAGAGATTAATAATCTTTACGGTACAGCAGCAGCTATCCGTTGGTCACAGCCAGAGGACAGCACACCTCACATCAAATGCCTTACTTTTTGGAACGGTTGGGCATCACCTTTACCTTTGATGGCTGGTCTAAACTCAGGTCAGCTCAGGACAGCGAGCACTTGGGGTCAGCTGCCATGTGCCATGTGCCTGGGAAGCCCCCTCACAGCACACAGACACACCACTTGGCTCAGAACAATAGCAACAGCCTCGTGATGTGACAGACAAAACACCTCTTGTTACACAAACACTGCCCATGTCTCGCATCGGCAAGCCTTCCAGGAGGAAGTTGCAGGCAACTGCCACATCTCATTTGGGTAACGAGCAGCGACATGCACCAGGAGCACAACAGAAGGACACTGTTCTCTGAAGGATCACCAGCAGGATGTTCTTGCCAATTGTTTCTGCAGTTCAGGAAGCTAAAAGGACCGAGCTGCTCCACAGATTACTGCGAGTAACAGCAGACTCTTTGCCCGTGTTTTCAGGAGGTAGAACTGAGCAGCTTTCATGCTCAGGCTTGTTAGGATGATGAGCACAGGGCCTAGAGCTGTTCCTGCGTCACACCTTCTGTTAGTTCTTGCTGCAGTACAGCCTACAGTTTTGAGCTTCCTTAAATTACACTGACACAGTGAGGTGGCTGGTTGCATTTAAAAGGCTCTTCAGCTCCTGAGCTGCTGCCACAGTGTAACACCTGACACAACACATGCAAATCCCCTGATCCATCCTGATGGGGATCAGCTCCATCCTGAGGTCAGCAGCAGCTTAGCAGCAGGACAAAGAACTCTCTACCCATCCATCTCTGGCAGCACTCATCTCCTGCAGCCAGCCACCACCCAGCGTAAGCAACAGGGAGAATCCCACTGCCCACAGCTACTTGTGACAGTGCACTGCATGCTCTGCTGGGAAACCAATCCAAACCACTTCTACCTGGTGCTGTCAGGCTCCTTAGAGATCTGCTCCCAGGCAGAATCCTGAATCTGCTTAACTTTAAACCAGCACAACAAGCACTCAGATCTGAATTTAAAACAGATGGGTATTTTTCTTTTTAGCTTGAAAAATCTTGGGCAGAAATCATCTTGGAAACAGCTATCAGAGCCACGCTTTCCATTCAGTATCTAAGAGTCACAAACAACCATAGCTGAAGAGTTTCCTTAATTTAATAACGCGTACTTTACTGAATAAGGTAACTGCTCTGAGGTAGAGCAACCAGAACCTAGACTTTATTTGGAAGAGCTCCTACACCAAAGAATAAATACTAAATGAGGACCAACGGCAAGGCCTGAGATAAGTGGGTGCTCAGAGCCTTTCAGAACCTCAGGAGTCCAGCAACAAATTAAAATAAGGAACGCAGGAGGGGAGCAGATGCTCAGTCTCTCTCCACAGCAGCCTCTTCCTCATTGCCACTATAATCTCCAACTACTTCGGACCCATTTTCACTCACCTTTTTCAGCTTTCTTCCTATCTGTGCCCTTTCCTCCTCTACCCAGCTTTTTGCTGTCTGCCCCACAAGTTCTTTCTCTGGCATTTTCAAGTGCGACAGTGCAGCACTGCTGAAGCCCCAGTGGGCCTTTCAGCTCCCCAAATAAGCTGCTTTTTCTTTCCCACCCAGCACTAGCCAGGAAACAGACACACTCTGTAATGCCACAAGAGGAGTGAAGTGGTACAAGTGCTGGTAGGCAAAAGGGCACACCAACACAGCCACCTAAGTAGGGTGCTGAATCTCCATAGTGCACTGTTGACCACAGTCCCATCCAGGGTGCTGGGCCGCTTTATCAGGAACAGTTCCTGCTCCACTTACAGGGAAAAAAGAGATGGACTTGTGGTGCTATGGAACATTCTGGCCCCTTGAAAGCTCTGGGAAATCTCATACACTAAGGGTGAAATGATGGATACTGAAGAAAGTAACTTCCCAGTACTACCTCCAGAATTCATATATCAGCATCCAAAAACATTCAAGATAAGACAAATCTTAACCTAAAGAGCTGACCCACCTTCCAGACACGCATGCCCACACAGGGTGATGGTTTAAATATTATATCCAGTTTTGGACACCTATGTGACAGATCACTGAGCATCTTCCCATAGCTGCAACAACTACAGTCACCTCTTCCTTCTCTAAGTCACCATCCTCCTGATATCACAAGGCATTTCCTGCAGATCTGCAATCACTTGCATTAGACAAATTAGAGATGGAATGCTCTGCAAGAATATAAAGTTTTGCTGTCAGAAAACAGAAGAACTTACAGCAGCATACGTCCTCCTCAGTGATCAACTTCTGCATCTTCAAACTGCCCTGCAACTGTTGGTGCAATGTCCACCTCCATCCCATCTGGAAAAACAACAGAACAGCCAACGCTACACAAAATGCAGACAGGACAGCAGATGTCATCACGCAGAAGGGAGCGAGTGCCCTCTGCTGACAAGAGATGATCAGAGCAGAAAACACCTTGGTTGAACTTCAGAAATTGGCCTAAGGAGGCACTGATGTGCTCACAAGTCCACGGCTTTGCTTCAGGTGTATCAGTAGGTTCCTTAAAGATTTCATCACTTCCTACAACTTCGAATCATTCTATCCTATTAAAGGACCGAAGCATCAGACTTCAAACACTTTTTAAATTAAACTTCCACGTCACGAACATCATTCATTTTAATAGCTTCAGTTAGGCTCAAGCAGAACGAGGCCAGATTCCATTCTGAAACTGCCCTCAGCAACCAGCAAGTCAAAAAAAAACCCCAAGGAACAACTGCCCTATGTGACAGACAGCGATTCTGGAACTGAGCAGCCCTGGGGATATTAATAAGCACAGAAAACTAAGAAGCGGTACCACAGCAAATAAGATCAGGTTGGCTAATCAAACTGATCCAGACGGCTCTAAGATAAATGACATCATTACCGATGTTCACTTCTTAATTTCCATGTGCCATTAACACTGTGTCAACCGAAAGCAGGGCACAGGGAGGGCAGTGCTGTGCAGTGCTGACTCGAGTGATGGCAAAGTTGTGCGCATTTCTATATGTTAGCTCTGATCAGTGAGGAACGTGCAGCAGCTTGTTTCATAAAGGAGTTTGAGAATAGGTTTTCAGATTGCCAATGAATTCATCAGTTTATGTTTGCTACACCATTTTCAGTTGATATAAATACATTACCTGCCAATTTGCGAATGGAATGTATCGAGTTGCAATCAAATAATCAACTCATGTCTCTTTACCAGACTTTCTTAAGACCTCTCTTACCAGAGTACAATATCCTTTGCTTCAAGCCACGCCACATTCACGCTGTGGCTTTTTGGCAGTACGTACACTTGTGAACAATTGCCAAGGACAAAGTACAGGAAGAGCAAAATTCCATCAAAAATCTCTGATGAACACCTTGAGAGCTCACTTAGAATTGCAACCACTGCCACTGAATAAGACTGATGCATTAGTTTCACAAAAACAAGGTCAAATGCGCCACTAGTTTTACGTTTTTTGTTGCTTTCCTTTAATGTTTTAAGAAAAGTATTATCTAAGTAACAAAACACTTGAATTTTTATTAATGATATTGTATATTTTATGAGGGCTGCTCCGAAAGGAATGCCTCCTATTGTATTCTGTTGGCCTACAGTGTCAGAGGTAGACGTTGGTGGTATGGTAAGGCAGTAGAGGCAGACGGCAGCAGAGGGGCAGCGTGACAGAGTGGCACATGACACAGAAGTGTGTATGAAGCAAAGGTGTCACTGAATTCCTCCCTGCAGGAGAAATGGCACCCACTGACATTCTTTAACACAGCAACCCTCACTGCCTTCAAACCATAACAGGCAATATGCTGCATGTAGGACCACCGCTATCTTTATAAGCCGTGGTTGTGAACAACAATAAAACCACTGCTGATACATCCATGGTTTGCCATGGTTTGCCATCACCCACAGGCACAGTAATTGCTCAGTCCTGGTGCTTATGGACACCACAGTGGAGAACCACAGCTCTCATGTATTCTTTAGGAAAAGAAAATCTTACCTTCAAACTCCCTTATGGAGTCTTCTGTTCTCACCCCGGCCATGTTGTACTGACTGCTGACAGACTGTGCCAACATGCCCTCTAACCTCTCCAGAGTGGCCTGACCTTCTGCCGTTAGATGCGACAATCCTTCCTCGTACGTGTAAAAGGTCGGGATGTCACCTTGTTCCAGCTCTGTAAGACAAGGGCACATTTATCAGACCTACACTGAGAAGTCTGGCTCAACAGGACAATGGGCACTTGTGCTAGGATGCTCGCTGCAAACAGCTTATGAGAATCAGAACATTTTTTGCTGAATTCCAGCGATAAACCGCAGCTTGATTAGAGATTTTCTGTGGATTTCCATGTTTTATACTGTGCCTGTTGCATTAGAAATGCTTAGGCAAAATGAGTAATACACAAGAAACAACTTAGAGAGATCAAAACATTCTCCTAACAGATACCACAGAAGTCGTACAGGTACCCAAGGTGTTTGGAAAAAAACAACTCTTACGAACCACGGGCCTCAACATCATACTCGTCGCCTTCGTAGTCATTGTCTGAATCCTCATCTTCTGGGTCTGGGTGCAGAGCTTGGCATTCACACATTGCTGAAAACATGGCTTCCACTGTATGAACAAAACAGAATCATCTCAGCAAGCAGCCCAAAAGAAAGTGCTCAGTAGGGCTGGCACCTCTCAGCTGGGGAGCAGGGAACCTGCAGCTCCACCAAGGAGCTGGCAGCACAGCTGGACTTCCAGGAACCACACCTGCAGAATCAGGCTCCCACCTCAGCTAGGAAGTGACAGCTTCAGCTAAGACGCTGTTAGAAGCAGCTTCTTACACTGCATTTTAATAGTTGCTCTACTTGCATGGGTCGAAAATCAGAAGTCTAATCTGACATTAAGGCCTGGCACGCTTCAAGGTTAGGAAGTCACAACAGCTGGCAACCAGACATTACCAGATTCTGAAAACATAGGGGTACTACAGGGAGCAGTACCAAAAACACGTCAAGGCAGCCAGCAGTTACAGAGATTTAGAGAAAAACCACCTTTGTTTCTCCATTAATACCCCACAGGCAGCAGCAAGAAATTCTGGAATGAGTGATGAGAGACTATTCAACAAAATAGCCGCTGAGCTCACACTCATCATCCAAGGAGCCAGCAGCCAGGCCAGAGAAAATCAGACTTCCTAAATCCAATCCGGTGCTCCATGCACGCTTCCATCACGTCACTGATGTCAAATGTTCAACAGAGGCAACAGCAGCAACTCTGTGGTTACCCACCTCAGGATTCCTTGCAGTATCTAATGTGTCAGATTCCAAGAACCTGGATCCAACTGGAAGCTCCCCACAAGATGGGATACGATTGTTTTCCAGTGGTAGCATCCAAACATCAGCATGTTCCTAATGAAATGCTAAGGAGACACTGAAGGCCTGTGCCATTCACATCAGGTACAACACACCTTCCCCTTCACTTACAGGCTGATTTGTCGCTAGGTACGAATCTGAATTCTGCAATTGGTTCGACATCGTCATCGCTGTCTTCTTCCTCCCCTTCAGCCATGGGGGCCTCCTTTGTCTCCTCCTCTTCAGGAAATTCAGATTAAAGAGAAAAATGTTTAATTTGTCCAAAAAAGACAGGTTTAGCCTATAGAACCGTAAGCAAATCGGAAACCTGGACACAGCCTGCAACAAACAAACCTTCTCCCATCCACACTGCAGACACACAAGGTCCTCTCACAGCACCCTGTAAAAAACTCGCAATGCACACAAGAACTCTGCTTTCAGTTCAATGAGCCAAGTTTTCTACAGCGTTCGCATAATCCACAATCCTTATCGCTTACCTGCAGAGTGGTTGAGCTACATATACAATCATTAACTTCTTAAAGATCTTAGATATTACGGATCCCTAGCACTGCTGCTGTGAGATCAGCCAGTCTCCAGTCTGGCCTCCCACATAAGACTGACACTGACAGAAGGCCGTACTCAATTCCTTGTGTTCTTAGCAAATCAGCAAGGCTGTGAAGCAGAAAGTCTCCTCACAGCCCATGTCAGCTGCAGGTAAAACCTTGCTTCCTGACTTCTGTGCACTACATAATTGAATAACTGAGCAAGAACACGATGTTCTACTTCTGTAAAAACAAAATCCACGCAGAATACAGCTTACAGCTCATCCCTTTGTGGCTGGGGAGGCTGAACTGACAGCTTCAGAACTGCATGGTTACTTTCTACAGAAAAAGAGGACTACAGTAAGGCTGTTCCACAAAGAGTGGCTTTTATTATGAACAGAACTGGCAACGAGAAGAACACGAAGAAGCCAAGAAGCTGCCAGCCTGCTACCCCAAACAATGAAATGTCCAAGGAATTCACCCAATCCCTTTGGAACTGACCTCCCCAAGCTCAGCTTGCTGCTGCTGCTACATCCAGCTCTTTGTTTTCAACCAAGTCAATCCCTGCCTGCCTTCCTCTACAGAAGGCTGAGGATGAGGCAAATATACACACAGAGCACTACAAAAACATCCAAAGAAGAACAAGATGTACCGTGCCCAACTGAAAATCAAGACTTCTGCAGCCAGTGAAGCAGTGACGTTTCCATATAACACTGCTCAGCAGTTAAAAACCACGGGCCAGGGACAGACATGAGAGCTGAACACTCAGACTCATCCTAGCTGGGCACCTACCATGGCCAGAATTCTTTTATGTCAATCTATTGAGGTTTTATTGACTGGAATTATCAAAGGAAAGATATCATGTTTTCAAGTACCACCGTAACAATTAGAAGCTGGAAATAACATCTTTCTTCAGGCCTGCTCAAGACTTCGCACTCATTGCTCTTCAAACGATGCAGCAAAGTTGATGAGACTTAAGGGTCTGGCAGAACTGGGAATACTATGAATATCTATTAAGCTCAATAACATGAATTACCGTCTTTCTTCTCTAATGAAAAAATAAATAAATAAAAGCAAGCTGTAAGAGAAAGGAGAAGGAAAGTTTCCAGGCTAATGGGAAACAGCAGGAACTCAGGAAGCCTGGGCAGAGGGTAGAAACATTAGCAGAAATTTAATGAAGCAAAAATGATACATAAGCACAGAAAGCACAGGGAGACCGCAGCACAACAGAATGGTTTGAAATGGCTTTAAGAAAGGAGAGAACCTGCTTTAGTGGCTCTGGCTGCACCCATTCACATGCTGGGATACCAAAGAATACACACTGACATAAACAAGGGTAAAACATCAGTTCTACAATAATTATCCTTCACGGAGATGAAAAGATATTGCTTGAATTAAGCGTTTAGGTTTTAAAAACCAAAACGGATTCCCTTTTTGAGGAAGGGATTGTGGGGCTTACCTTCAAACCTGGCGTTCACCATGACATACAGGTGCTCCCAGGGGTACGCATTCAGGTCCCTGGAGACAGCGTGTAAGCTTATGGTGGGATAATCCAAGGAGAAGCCAACTCCTGAGTTTTCCAGCCATGACAGGCGGCTGAAAGGGGGTAAAAAAAAACAACAAGAGAGAAGTTAGGAATTAGTAAAGGAATTCAAGTACCCGCCTGACACCTGTAGAAAAGCAAATCAAATCCAAAGAGTGAATCATTCTGAGGAAGGCACTTCCCCCACTCAGCTAATCAGCAATCCTTGAACTGCCTTAGCACGACCTTGCTACAGCATATCTTAAAAGCTGAAGGGAAAAGTCATCTTTTCCAACGGAATGCGAATCTGAGCACCTTAAGCACATCTCAGCTTCACCCCATTTGGATGGAAGACTGAATTTCTCTCCCTGCTTCTTCATTTCCTACTCTCTGTAAATACCTATCATCCCAAAGATGACTACAGAGATCCCAGGGCATCATTTGCTGCTCTAGTTATCAAACGTTCCCAAATCTCGGTCCTCAAATGCTCGGGGAGTATTTTGGCACTGCTCTGAGACACTGGGCTGTACCCACTGCCCTGGACAGCCTGTCCCATGCCCACCACCCTCTGGGGCAGAACCTTTTCCTCACAGCCCCCTGACGCTCCCCAGATGCAGCTCTGTGATTTCATCATTCACAGATACCCCAAACTATCCGTGTTTGTCAGCTGCTTGAAAGGCACTGACCTTTGTGACGTCTACTGAAATCAAGTTACAAGGAAACTCAGCACCATACCCAGCAAGAGGAGATGCTGCTCAAACAGAATCCATCGTATCTGCAACCAAACAACTCAACAATAACAGTCACTGAAATTCCAGACAGGTTTCTCCTCTCCAGCAGGGATAAAACAGCACCAACAAATTCCAGTGGCTTGAAAACCCTCAAATAATATTAACCACTTCAGGAACCTCTCAGTCTGAAAGCTACGTGACAACTCATTTCTCTGTGCGTGTTTCAGACCACGATTCTGTTCTATGAGCGCTTGCCTACTGCAGAAATACGTTCAATTTAGAGTGCTTTTCAATGAGTAAGGAAAGTTATATTGCCTTAATAAGCAAGCTGGCTTCCTGAACTTCTAAAGAAGTCATAAATGGAATCATAGAACGGCTTGGGTTGGAGGGGACCTTAAAGCCCACCCAGTTCCACCCCCTGCCATGGGCTGGTTGCCCCCCACCAGCTCAGGCTGCCCAGGGCTCCATCCAGCCTGCCCTTGGGCACCTCCAGGGATGGGGCACCCACAGCTCTCTGTGCAGCAGCACCAGGGCCTCAGCACCCTCTGAGTAAAAAGTTTCTTCCTAACATCTAACCTAAATTTCCCCTCTTTTACTTCAAAACCGTTAAATGAAAAGAGCTCAGACAGTATCTCAGTTAACATCCCCTGGAACACGTTAACCAGCGCCTAGTAAGAACATACGACACCCACAGAATTAAGGCAACACAAGGTAAGTGGCTGAGGACCCTTGGTTTGTTCGGCCCTAAGCAGAGCGGGCTGAGCAAGGCGGCTACAGCTCCTCACGGCGCGCGGAGGGGCAGCGCTGAGCTCTGCTCTCTGATGACAGCGACAGGGCCCGAGGGAACGGCATGGAGTCCCGTCAGAGGAGAGTCGGGGGGTGCGAGGCAAAGGCTCTGACCCACAGGGCTGCCCCACGCCTGCATCCCGTTCCCCGTCAGCGCACCCCCCGCGGCCTACTGCGGTCCCCACAGCCCTCCCCCCCCCCAGCGGTCCCGCACACCTCTCGGCAATGTAGAGTGTGCCGGCGCCCAGGCTACGCCCCGCCAGCACCGCTTCCGTATCGGGCTGCCGGTGGCGGACACCGTCAGCCGGCGGCGGGAACCGCTTGAGAAAACTCATGGCGCAGCCACCACCACCTCCTCCTCCCTCCCTCCGCCGCCGGAAGCAGCGGCCGCCGGAAGCGGAAGTGCCGGCGTCGTCGGGCCGCTCTAGATCCGACTCTATGGTGCGAGACGACCGTGCATCAGCGCCGCCATCTTGTGGCTGCCTGCGTTCTGTCGTCGGCTGAGGGTGGGGAGGTGGGGACTTGGGGCTCCTGGAGGGATCCGGAGATAAGAGGGCAGAGATTCACAGGGGGAGTTCGTTTTTCAGCCAGGGATTTATTGCACGCGGGGCGGGGGGGGAACGGCATTTCCCCATTTTCATCCCATGGCGGCCCCGTGAGGGTGGACTGCAGCCCTTCTTCGCAGCAACGCAGTTTGTGTTTGTAGAGCTGCTGTCCCTTTCGGTTCTGTGTAAAAATCCCGTTATCTAGAAAAGAGAAGCAGAAAAGTGCTGAGGCAACAGCCGTTCTCTTAGCAGAGAACCCCCTGAGGACCTTACGGCAGCGGAAGGAACGCGGCCTGCTGGCACTGGAAGCCATCGTGCAGCTCTTCGCTGCCGTGAGCGCTGCGAGGCGATCTGTGGGCACAGCTGCGCTCCGCTCTGGAGCTGAAGAGAAGGGCAGGACACCGGAGTGACCCAAGGGGTCAGACTGGCGGCCTTGGGCAGGCAGGGCGGGTGGTGTCGGCTTGGAGATGCTTCGCTGCAGCACGGCGATGTGCTTGTGAGGGATCCCTGCAACTGTTGGATTGCTGTCGTGGTTCTTAACCTTCTCTTCCATCTGTTTAAATTGAAGGTGGTATTCTGTGTGCAAACCCAGCGTCTCACAAAGATATATTAACCGAAAGTTTTGGAGGGGAGAGGAAGTTAATTTGGAAGGGACCTTCAGAGGTCATCTATTCCAATGGCCAGATCACTTCAGGGCTGACCAAAAGTTGAAGCATCTTAGTGAGGGCATTATCTATCAAAATACCAAACAATTTTCCTTCTCTGGATGTTGGATAGCAAAATACCTCAGCAGTATAATCTGGATGAAGAAAATGTATGAAGAAGCCAGGGGCAATGAGAGCATAGGTGGTTCTTTCTGAGCACTTTGCCACTCCTACCAATTTAGGATTCTAATTAAGCAGATAATTACTCTTCATTCTAATAATGACAGAAATCAAAGTAGCTTCCATAACGAAGTGATATGTAAACATCGTGAGAATTGAGATGGTAAGAGATGAGGAAGCAGAAGCTTCTCAACCATCTTCACGTGCGTCATGCCAAGACAACACAGAAGTGCTCACCCAGAAACAAAACAGTACAGTTTGTCCCTGAGGACAGAGCATACAACAGCAGCTGGTGGGGTGAGGTGCGGGTGTATGAAACACCACACCTGGTGGTTAGAAATCAGCATTTCTGCTCACTCATCTCTTGTTCCCTGACACGGCAGTCTGTGTCTGTAGATCTGTAGCTCTTCTACAGCCAGCTGGAAACTGTCATGGCTCCTTCCAATGGTTTTACATCAGTCTTTCTGAATTGCTGAAGTTGAATTAAGCTCCTGTGATACGGAGTTCATTTCTCCTCCTGCACACAGATGTGTTCTTCGTGTGCCTCAGACCACCCTTCTGGAAGAGGACAGGTAAAAGCATGGTTTAAGCCCAGGTTGGGAGTTTGCTTTTGAGGCTAAGAGGAGAAAGCCATATTCTCCTGGTTTACAAGATCCATCTACTTCGTGCCACGGTACCAAGTCTTGAACCTGACAGGAGTTTAGCACGAGTAGGCAGGCATTCCTCCAAGTTCACAAACAAAATAGAATGGCACCATTTGAAAGCTCTTTTCCTCAGCTGTAAGAGCTTAAAAAAGCAACTTAGGATTCATCCCCACACTGATGTGTGAACACTGGATGTCCAGAAAGGGATTTAGACGTGTTTAGAGCCAGGAGGGATCAGCCAGCACCCACCCAGAGTGGCAAAGAGCCATCTTAGGACCGCGCACAGGGCTCACCATACCTCATTCTCTCCACTGCTTGCACAGCACTGCAGCGTTCAGTGTGAGGTGGTCGTTATCACACTCAGTCTGTTGAAAACATGAATGTAAAATTTTGGCATTTCGTTTTAAGGATGGAGCTCTCGTCACTACAGGAACTGGGAAAAGAAAAAGGATCAACAGCCTTCCATGGTTAACGCTGAGAGAAATCACACTTTTCCTAGTTCACGCTTCTCTCCCTGATTTCTTCCTGTTAAGTTGTATGATGTTGTCAGTGTTCATTGCCACAGACACACGTCAGAACATCTACATTTTTAGAGCTGCTCTGCCAACATGCAGTTAGTCTAAATAAAGCTCCTCTTCTGAGTATCACGTGGAAACCTCAGGGATGTCTCCTGGCAAAGCATAGCAGAGGACCCCACTGGCTGTGGCAGGAAGTACTGCTAAGTGGTGGATGGGCCCCCACCTGCAAGAATTCACCACTGCACTCCTATGATAACACCACTCCCCTGGCAAGTGAAAAACGCTCTAGTCTCAGTTCCATCCTCACTCCTGGCTTTTGTCAACTGGCTGCAACATCACCCTGAAGCCAGACGTAAAAAAAACATGCATTAAAAATGATTAAGATCTGTGAAAGTAATTCCATCAGATCTTCCTCATTGTCAGAGCTGATCAAGGAGAGGAAAACTTGATTTTAACAAAATTAATGCCAAACGTGAATTCTCCATTCCCATGGCAGCCATTGAGCCACTGCTGGAAAAACACAGCAGCCATTTCTTGGTGCGTATGGTGAAAGAAATCCCTCCTGGACGGGCACAGGTGACCGCCATTGAAGAGCGCTCGTTGCTTCAATACACATTATACGTTGTACATCGAGTTATTTCAATTTTTTTTCTTTTTATTATGACAATTTACATGTCATATTTATATGAAAGAAATGACAGTAGATATTATAACAAAAACATTATGAAAGAAAAGTTACACAATTAGGCCTACAAGCTATAAAATGGCTTCAGGCCCAGCTTATACACAAAGAGTTCTGACCAGACTGTAGTGAGACAACGCTGAACAATTCATTAACAAAAATATTGGCACCAGCCTTAACATTTGTTTTTGTTTTTTTTTTTTTTTTTACTTCATTTACAAGGAATACAGTATTTAAACAGTTGTGTACTGCAAATCTAAAAACATGAGCTGTTATTAAACTGCAGTTAACCCTTTGAGCACTGAGGCCACCATGACTTCCATTTTAAAAGGGTTTAATGCATCGTGGTTCACATGCATGTGGTATTTCTGGCGAGGGGGGAAGGACAGTGAAAGCACCACCCAATTTATGTGCAACAATGACAATTCCAGTTTTTTCAACATCTCTCTCCCCACCTCCCACACACACAGTGCGCGTCCCCTCGGTCCTTTCCCTTTGATATTGTAGCAAGTCACAATGGAAGAGATTTAAAAATCAAGGTTCAGGACTCCGAAATGCACGGGTTAAGCTCTGCAAAGAGCTCGGCTTGAGGGACTTCTAGAGAAGGAAAAGAAAAACGAGGCCGACTGTGATCGAGACTGATGTTAAGGAGCTCCACATTTCTTTGTGAACATACAGACAGCACACAGGAGTAAGACACGACTGTATTTCATGTAAGCATATCTGAGATTTTAACCTATCTGGCAGTTTCGATCTAATTGTCACAGAAATTGGAGGACAGCCATTCTGCTAGCAATTACCTGGTCAATGCTATCTGGGACAGTGAATACACCCAGTGCTTGTCTAGCATCTGCCTAAAACTCTGCACCTATTTGACAACCATCGTGCATTCTGACAACGGGGACATTAAGCGTTTCAGTCAGTTGAATGCCATCTCATGGCTGCTGCAAATCTATGAAGCAGGGCTAGCAACTAGCAGCCTGACTGGCATGAAAAGCAAATCGTTTTCATGCAGGTTAGGGGGAGGAGTACCATGTTAATGAATATAGGAATAAGATACTGTACAAGATTTTAGAGTCCATATAATGAGTATGAAATGAAAAACTAAACAAGGTATATTGCTGTACGGTTTGATTTCCTTTTCTACCGCTAACTTGAGTAGCAGATTAGTATCTGTTAAGGACCTTTAACTAACAGGTGCGCTGGTAATGAGGCCTATTGTATGTTTCAGAAGAAGGACTTTATCCCCTTAGGATCATTTAAGTCAAGTTCTGACAGACTAATCTAAGTATCACTAATGAGTTTAGTCGTGTGGGACATAAGAAGAGGAACAAAGGAACCTGCGTGGACTCCAACCAACATCCCCAAAGGCAAACATTGTCACAGTACTCTACGGACTGATCCTAATCTTCTCCACGCCCATGCTGTGCTGGTGGAACCGCTCCCTCAGGGAAAGAGACCGTGAACAGCTTAGCTTTTTCTGTTGCTCCGAAGGTCATGATGAGAAAAGGAGGGTGTCAAGATGAGTCTCTTACATGGAGACCTTCCATTTGAAATACAGTCTTTAAAGGGCAAATCAGAAGCAGTTTTTAGGCCTGTCCAAGGACCCATCTTGCAAATTGCATGGGCTTGCATCCACGTTTTTCCATTCCGCTTCCCTCCACCCACTCCCCATCTCCTGTTAGTGGAAAGAGCATTCCAACAGCAGGAGAAACCAACTCGGTCTGCACCTGGGGAACCAGTGAGACTGACTATACACAAAGTGCTGCCAAGTGCACAAAGTAAACCAACTGAAGGAATAGAGCAACTCTATCTTTCAGTTTTCCTTAGTAACCTTTGGGGTTATATGTAGCAATAGTAGATCTATTTGCAGACACACCTGCCTTCATTAAGCATGTGTCCTCTCTAACTGCTGTATCATCCCCTCTCCTGATCACAAGCTCAGCTGTGGGGTGCCAGCATTTACAAAACGATAGTCAAAAAACCCAAGCTGTAGGACTTGCTTTTAATCGCAGTTATACCTGGGGCCTTTACACCACATCCTCGATTATAAAAACTTCTTATCTACTTAGAGTGTCCTATTCTTTCCCCCAGAAGCTGTACACATTTTTAAGTAAGTGTCATACTAAGCAATATACATCTTCCACAATATACAAAATAAGTTAAATTATTCCGAAGCATTGGGACAAACGATTCCCAAGCACGCGCTTTTGCCGTTTGGAACTATTTCATGGAGTTACACCTAACCTAAAATAAGAGCTTGGTAAGTGATGCACATTTTCAGAAGTGACCAGTAATCCTCAGCACCCCGACTGCTGCGTGTCCAGCTTCAGGGCGTAAGTATTTCTGGAGCCAAAGTGTTCCGTGAGGTCCCCAACTCCACAGCATCACAAAGTGGTCGCTGAGGATTGTAATTACTTCAGTATATGCTGGATAATAAGTACTGTTTCTGTTGGTTTGTTGGTTTGTTTTTTCATTTTCTGTCTTCTGACATATTAAGTGATATAGCCCCAACCCCACTTGTTCTAGAAGCGGGGAAGGAAAAGTAAGATCCCAGGAAACGTGGGCTTCATCCCGCACATCCTCATTTCAGACAGCAGTCCTAAATGCCCCCATAGACCGTTTAAACTCGGGACGAGTTGCAGAGCTGTGCTCCTTTTGCACGAATTGCTGGAGATTTCCCCACCACATTCAACAGATTTTGTTTTCCATAAAGTTACCATTTGAAGATATTTGATATTTTTACATATATTTATACATGAAAGGATTTTATATACCCAGTGAACTGAAAGCAGATGTAAATACGTATCTAGGGTGCACGCTGCACGCTGGATGCTTAACACAAGCCTGTGGAGAGCATTCACTGCACACGTACCAAATCCAATTCTCCAGGCCTATGTGTCGCCATTTTGAACTAGATGATACAAATCCCTTGCCACTGAAATTCCTCATTTACTTTGCATTTATATATATATATGTGTGTATATATATATATAGGTGAAAATAAGTAATTTGAAACAACTTGCTGAAAGTTTCAACCACGCCTTCCTACTGCAGACCATTGAAAACCAAGTTGTAAGCACCTGAAAACAGAGCTATAGAATGGACACCCTGACAATGGACTACTGAAATCATTAAACAGCATCCGGATAACAAACAGTTCAAGTGAGAAACATGAAGACAAATCATAACAGGGGCACCGCTACCATACAGCTTCTCTTTTGTGAACATACATTTTCGCCTCAAGGTTCTTCGATTGGGATCCCTCAGAGTGCAGGCCAGCACTTGGAAAACAGCAGTGACCAGGAAAGAAGCCCACTTCAGCCATCAGCTCCTGCTGCATGAAGAGTAATCGAGACGTTTCAGCCCACAGAAATCTCGAGGTGACATATTTATACACGAGCAATCTAAAGAAAAAGCATCTCTGTTTTTCTTATGTGCCATCAGAACAGAGCATTCCTTTCACTAAATAGATCAGGAAAATACAGTAATTTTATAAGGTAATTTGACATGCAGGGAACCAAACTATGCAAGAGCTCAGGGAGTTTGTTGCTCAGTACTCGCCTTTCTACAGGCTTTCAACATTAAGGGTTTGGGGTTTTTTGGTGTTTTTTTTTGGTAGCTTAGTGATGTTGCTTTCCATTTTTAAATCAAGGTTTAGAAGATTCAATAACTAGGAGACAGCAACTGCAATGAAATTCTGCCTTCTTAATTCCCCACCCTTCTGGTTGGATTAATGCTCCGCATTCCTTAGTACAGAGTGGCCATACTTGGCACATCATATCCCATGCTCATGGCAAAGAGCCATCCTTTATCTTTGTGGCACCCAAAAACATCCATTCCCCAACTCAGTTTATAATTCCTTCCCTCCTCCAGCGCTTCTGAAGACTCACACAGCCCACAGAAATCAGTTCACTTTCTTCCTCATCAGTTACACTCTGAAGGATCTGCAGTTAAAGAAGACACGGCTTTTGGTGTCAACCTGTGTGCAAAGAGCAGGAGATCGCCAAATAAACCGCCCCCGTGCTCAGCCAACAGGTGTTCTGTTCTTCTTCTGCTGTTCAGTCCATGGTGTGATAAACCCCTGGCCGGAATGCATTCTGTTCCTTACACACCCTGAATTTCTGTTAGCCCAAAGCAACACCTGAAGATGAGCAGTCAAAGGGATGTGACTTCTGATCTCGTGGTGCATACAGCAGAGCACAAGCTGCTAACGACACCACAACACCTGGAGGACATTCCCACTCTGGGATCACATACACACGACACAACAGCATGAGCCCCACGTGGCAGCCAGCCGGCCTTGTGTCTGAAAACATCTTTCCAAACAGATTTACATTTCCGACCATGCTGGAAGCTTTAGACAGGAGAGAAAATTGAAGTTTTAAAATCCTGGGCTCTGTAGAACATCCAGGCAGATTTTCCTTGCACAATATTCCCACTGGTCTAACGGGACCTTGGGATCCCAAGGGCTGAAGCCATCCCAGCTGTCAAAGGTGACTTCCGAGAAGGCAGAGAATTGTTTTGTAAAACTGACCAACAGAAAGCAACCACCTGTCTGTCTACATCGGTTAAACTTGATGCTCTTGACATAAAATTCAGTGCTCCACTCCTGCTTTCTGGTCTTCTATTTCACTCCCGAACGCAGTGCTCAATGGCTTCCTGGTTGGTATATTCACTATTTTAACTGCTTTGTGTTTTCCTACATTCACAATCACTCACCCACTACATATCCAGCATTTGGGGCTGTCTACAAGCAAGAACGTTTTCTACGGCACCGGAGACAGGAAAAGGCTCCATCTGGCAGCAAAAAAGGTGATGGCACTGCCAAAATAAATGAGAAGTCACTGGTTGCACAGTGTTGCTGCATGGGAATCAAGACAGTTTGCACTGCAAATATTAAAAATGCTTAGCAATTATTAGCATTAGAAAGTGGAAGCTGTATGTTCTTGCTTGTTTTAAAACACAAGTGTATTAGAAATGTAGAAGCACTACATTTATGCATCACCCAGGCAAAGAAAAACACTGCGGTAGCTAAAATGCTACATACACTTTTAAGAACGTTCTAAACCCTGTTCTAATACCTGCTCGTGAAATCTGTTGTTAACATTGATAAGGTGGAAAGATATTTAATATTTAATGGCATTCAATTCTCATTTTAGAAAGAGAGTGATTTCTGTTTGTTCTTAATCACAAGCTTGCTTAGCGCAGCAGATAATGAACGAGTTCTATCCTTCTTGCAGCTGTGACGATTCTAGTTTTGGATGTGCACTGCTAGAACCCAATCGAGTAACAGTCACGGAGTGGTTCTGACAGAACTCGTGGAGAGAGGTGGGGAAACAAAACCAAGACTTTCCAGGCCAGAAGTAAGTATTTTTGGATCTAAGTTTTCTAGAGAGGTATTTAGTAAAGGCCTAATGCCGGTTTTAGTAGAAGAAAACAGAAGTGCTTCATGACTGACTAGTAAATACAATATAATGGAAGGGAATCAGGTGGGGCAGGAAAGGAGAACTCACTCCTCAGTGGCAGCAGCAGTTTTGGTGCATCCATTGCCGGCAATGGACATCAACACCAGTCAAAAATCCAAATCTCAGAGCAAAAGGAGTAACAGAGGTGACCTTTTTGGATTTCAACGTTTGGCAGATCTTTTTCAGCTGTCTGTGTGCTACAACACGTACAAATGCTACAGCCTGCATCTTAATTCCAAATGAAGAGAAAACTCAACACTACCCAAAGCAAATTTCAGCTCTGCTCTTTCTTATGTGCCCACGTTTGTTGGTTTGTTGGAGTCTGTAGTCTCCATTTTTTTGTAATGAAAGCACATATCACTTCAGGCCCTCTCCAAAGTCGATGAGACATCTTGGAGCCGAGTGTTTTCTCTCAGAAATACTGCCTTCTTGAAATCAGTTTGGTCACAGGACAATTATTAAAATGTATTTTAAGAAAACTCTAATGGCCAAAGGCCAACACTACATTCAAAACCTGCTAATACATCCAGGCAGATAAGTAAAATCAAAACAAAAACACACACAAACCCCAAACAGAAAACCTCCAAAAGGAAAACTGTTCCATTTGTTTACTTCAATTTGAAGTAGATACTAAGGACATGAATGGACCAGTCACGGCTTATTGGAAAATCCCTCAATCCTTCGTTGCGCTGTAACTCGGTGGTCAGTGCAGTTTGTGCAGACACATTCCATTCGGATACTCCAACAGAAGGTGAAACCCAAGTGGCCAGGCAGCTACTGCAGGATTCTTTTGTCTGTAAAAGTTTGCAGCACGTCAAGATGCCATCCCGTTTACAGACCAACTTCACATCAGTGCGTCCTCCCACCGGACACCGTGCACAGAAGACCATCTGATGAACTACGCATGAGATAGCTTTGTAAATTCATCACTAGCATGTTTCGACTGTCAAAAACTTCATTACAGTACACTTTACTGTACAAACACTTTAAAGGATGTTTATTAGGAAAGTCTGCAAGTCATAATGGATAGTAGAGTTCTTGTTTATGGTACCTTCTTGGCCTCTAGTAATTCTGTTTGCCTCCTGTATTAAAATGAAACTGCTTCCATGAAGGTGATTACTAATGAGCTATGGCATGTTAACCTACAACTCACAAAATGCGACAGTACAGACGTTAAATTTGAGACTGTCTGTTAAGTTGTAATCTAAGTTGTGAACATTTAAATATAATATATATCTCATATGAAAAAGCTAAAGCACAAGTGCTTCTGCACCCCGCCCACCCCTTGAGCCAAACCCACCCCAAATTCCGGTTTGGGCCCTGACCGATTTGGAATGCTTTCTTAGGCCACCCATTTCCACAAATTTGTATGCACTCAGGAAATATAAAGCCAAAAATATACAAATCTCTTGTTGTGATAAGGTTTTTGTGAGTGAAATTACCCAGGACCATGGACTTGGAAGGAGAAAGTGGGGTAAGAGAGGGGAATTTACAGCAATTCTTCTTCAAAGTTCAAAACTGGTCACTTCACAGAAAGACTGCAGGACTGGTGAAATTCTTGCTTCTAAAAAGTGATACTGTAGTGGAGAATTTTCTAGGAAAAATAAAACAGCTTTTAATAACTGGCCCGCTGGTATGAGCTACCGTGGAATAAATTAGCACAAAAACGGAAGTCTTATAACTGTTCACTGTTACAGACGTAATCAACAAGGTCAGTCACTCTCAAAAGTTCATCTTCATCTTCCTCTGGCCCTACCGCTTCCTGCCCGCTCCCCGTCCCGTTGGGCGCCAGGCTGGCACTGGCTGTGCTGTCCTTGGGGGCTTGGGTCTTCTCACTAGGTTTGCCAATCAAGTTCTCAATGGTTTTACCTGGGCTCTGTCCGTTGGTGGAAGGCAAATCCACCAGGCTGTAGTCCAAAGGGCTCTCTACTTTCCCTACGTTATCAAAGTCATCTTCGTCGTCACTTTCTATCCGGTAGCAGTGCTTCTTGATGTTGTCTGGAGGAGCCTGTGGTGCTGGCAGCTTATTTGCAGGGTTTTCTGCCTCATCGTTAGCATTTTCGCAGTTATCTTCGTCGTCTGTTTCAATTCTATTGAGCCGTTTGCGGACAGGCCTCTCTTCATCTTCCTCATCCTCTCCTTCCTCAGAGTAGTCGTCTGTACTTCGCCGACGTTTTCGGATCAGTCGCTTCGATTCTTTTGTGGAATCATCATCTTCGGAGTTCTTGGATGCGTAGCTCTCTGGAATAAGCAGCAGACTTAAAGCCGTTAGCAAATGTTGAGTGCGTGCAAAGCAGTTACACTCCTATTTTTTAATGATTTACACTCATCAAAATGCCATCTCTCTGTCCCTCAGCACACACATTTCAGTCTCCTTCCTCAGTCCCCCAACCACGTCAAAACGCTTGCGTACTTCTCCCATTCTAAAGAAACTGCTCAAACAGCAAAGTCCAGCAATCTGTTGGTACTCTGCTTTCAGCTGGAGCATTACGGGAGGCTTTGGAGGCCTCTGCTCGAAGTTGGAATTGGTAACTACATCAGGAATAGCACAACTTTACAGCCTTCCAAGAAGTGAGGACCCTCTGCGGAGCCAGGAGTTGGCCTCAGTGATCCTCACAGGTCCCTTCCAACTCGGGATATTCTACGCTTCTAGGAAATAATAGCTGCACTACCTTCAAAATATATACACATACACACACACGTACATGCACACAACTGTACTATCCTCCCGCCACCAAATTCTACAGGACTTCTTTCAAAGCACATCAACACTGTTTGAATGTGGTTGGAAGGCTGCTGTACCTCAATGGAAAGCCTTTTCCTTGCAAACTGGCTCAGGTGAGAAAAGACGGACTGAAAAATCAAACACCATTGGCTTTCTCCTTGCTATTTCCATTATACAATTTGCATACGAACTGTCATTTTTAAAGGTATTATCAGTGTAGGTTCAGGTTGCTGGAGACCTTGTCAGAGTTCCAGTATTTTCAATGTAATTACATTTCCAGTAACCATTACAGACTTTTTACATTGGAACCGTGGGAAACTACTGGAATGGTACTAAATGGCACTGGGTTTAGTATGCAAAAAGCCAGTACCAAAAATGCCTGAAGAAATGTGTTTTCATGTACAAAAGACACCATCAATCAGGCATTGTTTAAAGTCACAAGTGCAGGCAGCAAGGAAAAAGTCAGTCACCATATAGCAGATTGTGAGCAGGCAGCCTATATATCCTATTTCTGAGAACAGACTGCATATTGAAGAATGAGGTCAAGTTTTCAAGATACCATATGGCTGCATTACAAACTCGTTTCCCTTTGGGGAAGAGGATCCTATAACACTCTATAGACTCAGGCCAGCACTTCCAAAACTTACCTAAAGGTGCCCTGGCACCCACCGCAACCTGTAAAGCTCAGCACATCTCAGTGCCAAACAGACGGTTCTCATGAGCTGGGCATCAGAATTCAAAGGACCCAAAGCCAGTGGCTACGTTTGTACAAGCTAATTTTGTATCTAAATGCATATTGGTGGCTCATGGAGTGACTGACACTACTGCGAGCAGGCTTTCTGTAGCATCGTACACACCTGCAGTGATTGCAGCACCTTCAAACAGGAGACTGCATAGGGATTGGAAAAGGCTGGATGAGCACAGAGGAAAGTAGGGCGGCACACCGACCTACACAAAAACAATCAGGGCACCAGAAGGCAAAAAAGAATCTTTGAGCATTCATGGAGAAGGCTTTGTGGCCTCTTAACCAGAGAAGTGGCAAAACAGTGACATTAATTATAGCTTTGAAATGCCACCACTCACTGCCAGACACAGCCAAGTCAGACCTGTGAGGCCAGTGCAGGGACAGTGACTGAGAAGTAACCGTAACGGCGCATCACACAGTACCTGTGGGCTGCTTCACAAGGAAACAGCTTCTGAGAAACATCAAGGGACTCCAGAAAGAAAAATTTCTGGGCATCTCTGAATTATACACAGTTTTCTCCTTAGGCTAATGCAGAAAAGAAACCGGCTCCTGCAAATCAGACTGTGTATTTTACCTTCGCTATCTGAAGTGGAGAGCCTGCGTTTATGAACTCTTCTTAACTCCTTTCCGTATCGGACACTTTTCTGAGAGCCATCACTTTCTGAATCCTCCTTGTAGTTAACTTGCCTCTTCTGATTCCTTCTTGATCTCCTCCTCCTGGTTTCCAGGTAATCATCATCGCTGTAATCTGTGTAATCACCACTCTCTGTAGAAAAGAAAACAGCCGTGTCTGTTATTCCATTAAGACAAAACTGCACTATTTAGCTTAGCTTCAGACCAGCGCAGATAAAACCGGGCACATTTCCAGCAGAGGAGAATCTCAGCCATCACACCTCATTAGCCTGACCTATCCCAGGCTCACGCATCAGTTCTCCCTTTCACTGCCAGCAGCGAACTGCTTACTTTTAAAATACCTTCTCACAAATCTTTCTCCATCCAACTCCCCCAGAGCAGGTTTTCTTCCCATGTTTTTTTTATCTCATATCTACTGGTGCCAAAGATGCTTCCTCTACAATTCCTGACAGTTGAATCAACCCGAGTCGATGATATATATACTACCACTTCCACTGGGAAGCCCCTTCTTGTGTTTTTTTTCCAATTGAAACGTCTTGCACTCCGCTCAAATAATCCTCAGAAAAGGTAGATGAACAGAAACAACAAAACGAGAATCCAGGTAAGATCTGACTTTGAAGTATGAAATCATTTACAACAAATCTAGGCTTAAAAGTTCACTTACAACAGAAACTATGGAGAAGAAACTTACCATCATTCCCAGTTCTTCCTGCACCGGACTACTGCACCTATTGGCTTTAAGAATTGGACGTATTTACATTTTCAACAGTTAACATCAGCTCTGAGTCAACTTCTGCTGCTTTTTCACTGAGCCGTGCCAGAGCAATTATCCTGAGATCACAATACATTTCTATATGCAACCCATACTGCTCTTAACTTACGGACTGACACCCGTGACAGATCAAAGCAGCAATCCTCTTTACCTCCTCAAATGTTACAGAAAGGGTCGCAGCCAGGCAACAAAACACTGCCTTCAGAAAAGAAGGAGACTGAAAACAAAGCCACTCACAGGGAACATTACTTCTTTAACTCAAAGCAGAGCTCAGGCAGGATCCTGAGGACAGCAACAGGGGTAAAGAAAAAGTTACGTTTGTGCAGTTATGTATCTACGGAATTACGTTGGAATCAGCAGGGCAAGGCTCTACCAACCAACACTGCTGCAAAAGAAAACGACGCTGCATTCAGTGTTTCCTCTTCCTGCTCTTTTTTAAAACAGGATGCTTCTGATGGTACAGAATGGGGTTCTGAACTTCTCGCAGATACGTGTTCACAAAGAAACGGATTTGCCTATAGGCATTACAGAGGAGATGGCCAAATTCCTTGCATCTTCTAGGTTCTGCAAATACCTTAATTACTAACTGCTTACATTTAGTGCAGTGATGCATTCAGGACAGGAAGACAGCAACTACAGCAAGTGTGTGTGGCTATCTTGATCTGTTCATGCATTAACCCTCCTTTTGGAAGCCAGTACCTCAAATCAACCTCCTTCAACACGATCACTGTCTACATTCAATGAAAACACTTACCTACAGTTACAGTTTACAATTACAATTCACCTACAGATAAAACGCTGAAAAGGTAACCACGCTCTGTACAACTGAACGCCATACAAAACTGACGGCAGCTGAAGGAATCAGTTTTCCACACAAAGTGAGGGAAAACGCTCCTTTCAGAAGGAGCTTTTTCAAAGTTATTCAGGAGGTCTTTAAGTACATATAAAGAAGAATTTTTTTTGCCTCCACCCTTTGTATTCCCTGCAATCGTGTTCCAAACAGACAGGTACAGGAGCGCTGAAACTGTCCACAAAGGACACGACGTAACGGGAGCATACATTTAAATACGGACTTATTTTAAATGCCAAGAACCTGGTGATCAGCAACAGTTTCCTTTAGAACACTCGCAGCAGAACAAACAGCAAACAGCTTTACAGACAGGAAGCAAAGATGACATGCACTTGACCAAAGGAACCAGAACCAGTGGTGTCCAGGTCACGACAGGAAACTGAGACTTCCACGCTTCCTCCCTCTAGCATAAAATATTTCACACATTTAAAAGACCACTTATACTCACCAGATTCTCTGCTTGAATTGTCCTCGGAATCTTCATCTTCATCATCTTCAGAGTATTTTTTCTTGACTGTTTTCCTTCGTAACCGCCTGCTTTGCCTCATGGGCCTGGCGAGGTGCCGCCTGGATATGCGGGCACAGAACTCGGAATCGCTGTCCTCGTTTGATGGTGGATCGTCTTCACTTTCGTCCAGATTTTCCTCTGATATAACAAACTCATCCTGAGATCTGTTCAAAGAGAGACCACAGACAACAGAGAGATCTGAAACAAAGGATCGAAACATTACCTCTGCTTCTTGAGCAAGAAATACACGCAAAGCAGGTACTTAACAAAGCTGCACAAATCTTATAGAAAGGATGTGTACTAAAGATCCAGAGTGAGCAAACCGCCGTCACTGACATGGAGCTTCTGTTCTCTCTTGGAAGACAGCTTTACAATGCATGGCATTACACAGAACAGCAGGCAGATACGAATGCTACATCAAAATGTGACCACAGCTGACGTTTACACTGTACAAATTCTAAAGTGTTCACACGGGGCACTTCAGCATAACATCTGCACAGCAGTAAATTTGCATTAGCATCACTTGTGAGGGGGGAAAACATGCTCATGCATTTGGCTGCCAGCTGAATGTAAATCCCAAGGTGACATTCAGAAGGTATTCAGCGGAGAACTGAGTTGAAAATGCTTGAACACGCTTTAACAGACCAACATGCTATTAATTCCGTGAGACTTCCAAAAGCTCCAATCACAGGTTGGATATTTTCAGCACGCTTTGCTTAACTATTCAGTACGTCACTGAGGATTCCTTAACGTGGTCATATGCGAAAAACAAAGCTCAAGAGATGTTTGCATCTGTGTTGTGTAGGTTACCCATAAATTTAGTACATTGACTGTTCTACTGGGTAAAGCTTTAAAAGCTCAACTATGTTTCTTCATCGAGGCTTAATGAAAATCTAAAATTATCATTATTTTTTAACATTATGTATTTCCCAGGCTGAAAGATAAGAAATTCCAGGGAAAAAGAATTTCAGTGAGCCAAAGCAATATTCATTCAATCTCTAAAGCTTCACATGACACACATTTGTTTTCTGCACTGTAACCCTCTTCTTTGGCTGTGTTCAAACCTTATCTTTTAGAAAGCAAAAGGCAAGAGCTGATTCCAGAACCCAAATGTTGAGTTTTGTACGCTGGAAAAATGGAGTAATTTTACTTTTCTGATTTCTAAATGGCAGCCAGGCCATAAAGATCCCACAGAACAGGACGTATTTTCAGAAGAACAACCTGCCTCACTTTAGCTACATCTTTGTTAAGGTTTTGCTTCAAATGGAGGTTGGATGATTGCAGCATGTGGATGTGAAGTACAGTTTCTCCAGCACAACTAAATTCAACTAAGCCAGGAGTATTTTTGCTGGCACTGTACAGTGGTGTTCCAGATCCGGACACGTTCTCCCAATGACCATTTTAGGGGCACTGCAGAATCACAGAAACCCAAAGCAGGCAGTGACTTGTGGTAGAAGCTTAACTGGAGACCTACCCATCACTGATCTTAAACTCATCCTCGCTCTCTTCCTCATCCAGATTACTGTCACTATCCAGGTCGTTTAGTCGCCGTCGTTTCTTGCGCCGTGCTGCAGCAGCCCTTTGGGGTCGCTTATTTTCTTTCCTTTCTTCCTCTAGGATTGTGGAAATGTCTTTTCCACGATGTCCTGTGATATTAGACATGTCTTTGCCTCTGCCAATGCCTGAATTCAAGGATAGAAAGAGGAAAATAAGAACGAGATTATTTTTGCTTAACTTTGCTCATAACTTTCTTTCATGCCTCTTGCTTCAGATCATTTTCTGTAACAGAACAATTTTTTGACGCTGTCTGGTGTCTTATTCCTGACGGGCACAGCCCCAGCTGTAGTCCCTGGGTAACACTGAAGTCAACATATGAAGGTAAATGTTGGCATTCTGCTACTTAACCACAAAGCACATCATCCCCCAAGGACAGTGTTTTTCGAGTAGGGCAGACAGAAAATACATCTTCTTCCTAAGGCCTTCATACTCTTGGGAGCTTTGGGAGTGTTGAAGCTGTTGTTTGGCCAATAAGTAGACTTTAAGAAAAGCTGGTTTTACAGTTGAGGATTTAAGTTATATTTATTAACATCTTGTGTAACACACCCACAGACACCTGAGTTTCAGACTGCCTGCATACATCCGCTGGCCATCTGAAAACTGCTGTCTGTATAGAGATGCCAGAAGCCATATAAGGAAGGGATTAAGTTTCACAGCAGTTCTCTCTATACAAGCTAAGGTGATGCAGAAGCACAGATTCATCAGTCTCAGGTAATTTGGAAGATCTCTCTTTTGTTCCCTGTGGTGCCTCACCAAGCAGCAACAAGTGCAACTGCACTTCATTCACGTACAGCTGAGAAGTGCTCACAGACCTGCGTTAACATTTCAAGACTGTATTTGTAGACCCAGCCTTCAAAGGGTCCAAACGTGGACCAGTTTCTAAACCCAATAATTACACATGTCATATGTCAGTGGTGCCAGCTGCCACTCTCAAATTCAAAACACGGTGATTTGATCTTAAAAACTGTCCTGTCATGATTATTTACTGCGTTCACGTATTAAAACATGTACAAGTTGAATTTAACTATCAACACCAAATGCTTTTTGGCATCTTCTGGCAGCCTGGCATTGTCATTTCCAAGGGAAATTATTTAGTGTGAGCCTAGAAGTGCAATAGTAAGAACTGTAAATTACACAGCATGAGGGAGAGGGCTCTATTCGTTGCCTGTCATATCAAAATATATTTGGTCTCAATCTTCATACCACCATTGGAATGAAAAACAAATAGGAGAAACATACCTCCTCCATCAGCTTCCTTGATGTCATCTTCAATTGCCTCGTCAATTGCCTCATCAAATTCATCAAACCTAAAAGTAACAGTTTTCATTTATGATTTTAGGTGACGTTACAGAAACACACCCCAAAATCAAAAACTGCTTTAACCAACCACACAGCATAGGTAAGGGGCTGCATAAATGACAAAATAACACAGACAAAGGGGCAGATACGTGAGAAAACAGACATCTTCTAAAAGATCTGTTTATTATTTCTGTTTGCAAAGCGTTTATCGCTGCCAGACCTCTCGGTACTGAGTTACACGAACAGAAAAGCACGTTTGTTTTACATGACACACCTCTAAATTTAACGATACATAACGTGAAAATTAGTTGCAACGTTATCAGTGGCACTTTTCACACAAAACATAAGCAATTCCTTCACACCTTCTATAGGGATGACATACACACTGCAATTTGCCAAACAGGCTTCCTCGAAAGCACCTATTAAAGCCAAGGGGTAATTATTCACCCTGTCGAAATGTGCCTTGAGAATTTGTTTCACGTAGCTTCGCTTCCGCTCGCAGTTAATTACACCTTACGGACTGGCAGCACTCTAAGCTGAACAGAGGACATGTACTGTGCAGAGCTCGTCAGAGTGACACGTAAATAAACCATAAGGTAACATTACATAACGAAATAGGAAAAAGAGAAGCTGTTTGCTTTTGTAAGCCTGCCTCAATCCCTGCACACGGAGTGGCTCATTGAAGGGGAACAGCAAAAGGAGGAGAAAGGAGCCAGTCCTCCTACACAGAAGATGACTTCTTCAGATGGTTTCTGCAGTTAGGAATTGCAGTCTTGTAACAAGGGACTGTTATCTGTATTACCCAAACTCCACCTTGAGGAATTACACGCAAAAAGTACAACTTGTGTTATCTTTGTAGGAAAGACATTTTGTTTAGATGATTCTTTTTCTACTCGTTTCTCTGCTCTTAAAATAGAAATGACTGTCAGACAACACTTTCGTCAAAGATTTGGCTTGCCAGTCAGTGAAGAAATATTACAAGTATGTTTATCTCCATCCTCCATTGTGACCTCCAGCAGAAGAAGACAAGAACAGATCTGGTATTACTCTATAACCCAACAGCAGCCATGAAACACCTTCTTTTAAAATGAGGTGACTGATTGCTGGTCTTTCTGTATATCCCGAGAACTGCATGTCACGTTTAAGGCAGCTTTACACAGTCAGGAAGTAACTCTGAAATTACTCCATCAGTAAGACTTGTCCCACATTATTCAAACGCTATTTTCCCTCTAGAGCACTTAAGAAAACCCTTCAAAATGGGAGAAATCACTTAATGCTCTCAAGTCACAAATAACCTGAAATCCAACGTGGGCTGACAACTGCTTGTCAATTAGCTGTAATGACACATCATTTCTGCTGCTGCTTTATTCAGAAAGCAGGTTTTTGCTAACCTTCTCACAAAAGGAAAGCACAGATGTCAAAAAAAAGGAACTAACCTGTCTTCAGAGAACCAGAATGCTACACAATACAGATTTGTCTGTAAGCAGAATGAGGCATTTAGCATTTATTTTCCCACTTGGAAGGAAAGCATGCACTGTTCTCACTGACACTAATAGGACTTCACTGCAGACATACAGATTTGAAGTGACACGCTGACATGTGCAATACTTTCACCAGTTCAAAGTTACGTGCGTGATGCAGTCAGTGAGACAGACTGTCATTTCCTATCAAAGAGTGATTTTCAAGAGCAACATTACAATAAACATTATTTCCAACAACAGTTATTGCCTGTCTACAGCATGTGTCCTGGACATAGCAAATCTAATCGTGCACCTGGCGTCCTGTTCCTTATAGAAATACTTAATTTCACAAGCCAGAAATGACATTTTTGTTGCCCTTAGACAAAAGCAAAAGTTTTCCCTTCCAAGAGAAAGCAGGAGTATAATCCACCTGCTTGAACTTACTGCAGGAGCTGCACTAACGCTATTTTTCTTCTCCAGCATTTCTGAACAAAGTACCACACGTGTTTTAACTTCTTATGCATCCAATTTTCAGTATACAAAGTAATACGCACCTCCGTTTCACAAACATCCAGCATAACCGGTATACAGAGGAAACACAACACAGACACTTTAATTTGGCCTCTCTTTCAAATGTAAAAGCGTGCATGAGAAGCAGGAGGTTGACTGAGAAGGAAAATGATGTTACGCTTTGTTTTTGCTTTATAAGCTGTTTCGACATGCTGCCTACCTGTAGCTTATGCATTTTCGGGTTCTGGTAGACCTCCTTTCAAGCAGCTTTGATTTGTGCTTTTTGGAATCTTTCTTTTTTTCTTCTTGACCTTCAGGGATTTCCGGCTCCTGTTGACATAGACAGAAATGTCAAGAAGTTCTCTTCACTCCCTCCAGATTTCTCATTCCTGTGCTCACAACACACAATAGGTACTACCTCCCACTCCTGTCAAAAGCCAGAAAACACTCATCTCCCTCCACTGCTTCTAAAGGAAGGCTGTGACACTGCCTCAGACATAGATACCAGAGTTAATGAAACGGAATCCTACCCTTACAACTCACAGAACGGCAAAGGATTCTACTGACATCCCAATTTTAATGGGGGAAGTTGATTCTGAGATTCTTCACTGATGGAGGACCCCAAAGCCCCTCTGCTAAACTCAAGTTCAGACTAAAAGGAAGGCCCCGGAATTGTTTCTGTCCTACATCTACACTGATCTTTCTTTCCAAGATACTCCCAGCCCTTCTAACACACCGTTCAAAACCTTTTTCCTTGAAAAGTGTAGAAAATAAAAGAATAATACAACACAGACACAGTAACGTACCTGCGGTGGAATGATGTTCTCAATGCTGATACCCACGTACACCAGTCGCTCTTTTCTTTAGGAGAGAAAAAAGAAAATAAGCTTACAGAAAGACTGCAGATATCCAAAACAACACTGCAAGCAGCACCATAACCATCCCAGGAGGATGTACCAACTGAAAAGTTATTACTGTTGGAATTACATACTAAATCCCACATGATTACATTTTCCTGTACGAATAACGTAAGTGATTTCCAAAGAGTTCTCACAAACAGTGGAGTCTGAAGATGCATGGTGGCTGAAGGATGCATAGACAAGAGAGCAGCCTGCAGGATAATGAAGACATTCTATGACTAAGCTGGTAGGAATTACTGGAGTGCAGGAAAAGCTAAAGAAGCAGGGACATCTGGTCCAGAGAACCAGGAGAGAGAACAATGCTCAAATATGGGAAAAACTACTGTAAGGAAAAGTAGGCTGCCCTTATGGTCCACAGTAGGTAACAGGATTCAATCAAAGTAAAATTGAGTTCAGGCAGTAGCAGCGAGCTTAGCTTAGCAAGCATCCACTGTCATCTGAATTGCCACGTCTGGCTCCTGGCATCTGCTTGCTGCTCCAGTGGGACATCTGTCTGCCCCAAGATGCCTCAGACATCCTAGCACCTCTCAAACAGCATTAGGTTCTGATCTTTGGGCTAAGAAGGCAATCTACAACCTTTTCCATTAACGTCAGAGATAATTTAAATAAATGAAGATAACAAAGAAAGCTGGTAAGCCTGCAAGGAACTCTGAAAGCGGGCCATACCTCTATAGATTTTAACATCATTTTGAATAAAAGTAGTTTAGAACACAGCTGCTGCACGACAGCCCCAAGCAGGGACAAAAGGTATGAATGAGACATTTGCCAGAAGACCTCCAGCTTTCAAGATCTGGTGAAGCATCGCCACGGTCGAAATGAAATCATGCAAGAACCAATGCTAAACATTTCTGATTTTTTGAGATAAAGATTCTGCATTTATCAACCAGAATCAGACTTCGGCAGTTACAGTGCACAGCTGCACTGACACGTACCCAATTACAATGGACTTGCAACAGGATGCATCGTGTACACACGTCATCCATACCTCTACCCAAACGTCCCCCATCCCTGGAGGTGTTTATGGCCAGGTTAGATGGGGCCCTGGGCAACCTCATCTAGTGACTGGGCAACCTGATCAACCCAGCCTGCGGCAGGGTTTTGGAACCACATGATCTTTGAGAGCCGTTCCAACCCAAGCCACTCTAGGATTCTATGAGCCAATACCTCTGCTTCAAATGTGCATCATTTTGTGCAAATAGTTACAGGCATCTATGAATAAAAATTTGGTTTCCAATACTTTGATTAATTTGGAAAGAATCAAAGTCAATTTTAAAGTAGTTTTCTGACTAGCCTTCTGTACTATACATTTTTATGCAACAACCTTCTGGAGAACTATGTATTGAAAGCATCGAGCATCATATTTTTTGTATTAAATAACATGAACATATATAGTTTCTAAAGTAATACTGACAAAGAGTACAAATGGATTTTAGATTATTTTAAAGCCAAAAAGACCATAAGCCTTGACAACTCTGTATCGTACCTAAATAGAAAATACTGTTTTTTTATTAAAGTAATTGTTTGTACCTCCTAATATCAGCTCTCCAAACTGATAGAGCAAAAGAAATGGCCTTCATCCACCCAAAGCACCATGAGATTGGTTGGATGAGGAGGAAATTTTACCCTGTGCAAAGTCACTACGTTCTAAAAATGCAACTAAGTAGGATCTTAAGGTAAGGAATACAACTCCTAAAATCAGAAAGGAACTAGAAATAAAAACATTTTAATATACACCGAATGTCTTTGATGGTCTTTTCCATTTCTCATTTCTTTTAATGCAAAACATGAAGAGATGGGAGGGATGACAAAAATTCAGCTGTTTTTAAACACGATCCATGAAGGTTCTGAGATCTGCTTTACCTCCCCCGGCTTAGGTACACACTAATAGTTCAGTAACACTAACCAACAGTGTACACATCTTAGCCAACAGGTTTGGAACTGTGGGATGCTGATGGGGACTAGTTACAAACACATACTGTAAGAGTCTAGAAAGCATCACTATGGGGAAGTTGGGAAGCATGAAAGGAAGAGCTCTGCCTGATGTGGCCTGCAAGAAGTAGAGAATCCCCAGTGGGATTTTCTATAAAGAAGTTTGAGAGTCTCTAGCAAGATTAAAAGTGGCATCCAGAACAGCTCTGATGCCCACTCCTGGTTTGTCATAGCACGTGACTATGGGAGTTTAAGTGTAGATACCTGAAATCCAGCCAGGCTGCTGCAGCAGCACCTCAAATTCAGGAATGGGAGAAAAATAAGGGTATGACTTTGATGTACGTATTTGTCAGAGTTGTCATGAAACCGAAAAGTTTTCACTGAGGCACTTTGGGGATGTGTAAGAACACAGCTGAACAGCTGAATCAACTTCAATCAGAATCTGAAAGGCTGGGAATGACTGCACAAGCACAACAGTGTCACCAGTTCAAAAACCAACACTGAATCTGATAACAATACCAAGAAGCTGTTGGGTGTGAGTGCCCACGATGAGACAGTTGTTCTCCTTCCCAGCAAAACAGACAAGAGATACAAGATCCTACAGAAACATTAAAGTGCTCCTGTGCCCCAAACAACCAACTGTAATTTACACAGCAATAAAACAGAAGAGACTATCATTTCCTCTAGCACCACAATTCATGCTCTCTTCAGCCCTCCCACATGACAATTTACTAAAATATACCACCATCAGGTTGAAAAACTTCGATACTCAACTACTGTATCACAAAACCTTTATATCCCAAACTCACTTTCTCTCTTTCTAAAGGAAACCTTTCGTGGTGTACAACAGAAAACATCAGGTTAATTTGGAATGAGGATCAGATTGCAAAATGGTTGTGAAACATCTGTTTCAGACACTGAAGACTGCTACTGTATTGATTGTGTGCCCTCCTGTAACAGTTAGAAAGCCATATTCCCATGCAATACCACTGATTTCAAAGAAGTACGACAGAACAGAAAGAAACTGCATTCCAAGTAATGGTTGCCAGTATTTACCCAAGTAGGGACAAAAATATTGTTCACTAGCAATGAGACTTCCCAGCATAAAACAGAGCAGCAGACACAGTTCTTCTGTGTCTCACACTCCTGCACAGATGGAGGCTGTGTGTAAGCTGAGCTCACTCACAAAAACAGCTAATTGCTTTGTTCCCACAGCTATACATTCACTAATTGGCAAACCAAGGGTAATTTTACTATAGTGTGATCCAGATCCACTCTGAGCAGAAGCTGAGAACAGCTGGTACCTGATCTGCCACTATCACCGTTGCTGCTACAACAGCAATCACAAACAGGAGGTCTGACAGAGGCTGAGCACAAGCATGGATTCTGCTCTGCTCACCCGAGCACCAAACCACTGCATCCCATGTGGTGTCAGTGTCATGTTACAAATACAAACCTGCCCAATTACTGTATTTAAAGGGGTCTCATCTTCAGGTGAATTTTGCCTTTTAAGATACAATTCACGCAAAACTGTGTTTAATAATGTATATAGATGTCATTAAATGTTACAGAGAGCTCAATGTACATTCTAACAAGCTGTATATTATGCCAACTCTGTTTCACATCCCTCTTTCCCAGATCTGAAAACTGCACATAGGATGTTCCAAGCAGTAAGGCTGCTGCCCACAAACGCAGCAGACTTGTTTGCAATGAGCCTTTGGAAATGGCTGGAGTGAATGCAAAATGTCAGCCAAAGCTGTGACTCAGATGCGCTATGGCAATTGCATCATCTTGTAAAACAGGTAAAGTTTAACAGAATCTAAAGCAACAAGACTCAGAATACACATTAATCTAGATTACCTTTATACCAAAGGCAGGGGTTAACCTTGCTGTCAGCAGGATATTTACACGTGGATGACAGTATTAATAACATGCAGCTGAACCAGTGCTGAAAACCATTTAAGTACAGCTGTGGGAAAGCCAAAATCACCTCCTGACACCTTGACCCAAGTTCAATGCAAACTGATTTATTTATCTTTTCTAACTATTGGACTTTTTCACCCTTCTTGCAAGCCCTCCCAGCACTGCACCACCAATAACCACTTATCAATGTGAAGACAAAACTGGGCTTGCCATGTCCCAGTCTCCAGTTTCCATTAATGCATGTACAGTCACAGTTAGCTGTGAACACAGCCATACAGCAGTACCTGCGTTCTGCACGCTCCTTCTTTTTTAAGACGACATCCAGATCTTGTAATTGTTCTTCTAGTTTCTCACAGAGTAATTTCTAAGGGAATGAAACACAAGATTAGTTTCTTTCAGAACTGTTTCCATCTCCTGTTCAGACACTTCAAGCACTATTTCTATACACGTCAACATATGTAACATCCATACACAAAGCTGTGTCATAGAATCATAGAACCACCAAGGTTGGAAAAGACCTACAAGATCACCCAGTCCAACCGTTCACCTATCACCAATAGCTCCCACTAAACCACGTCCCTCAACACAACATCCAGTCGTTCCTTGAACACCCCCAGGGTCGGTGACTCCACCACCTCCCTGGGCAGCCCATTCCAGTGCCTGACCACCCTTTCTGAGAAGCAGTATTTCCTAATGTCCAGCCTGAATCTCCCCTGCCACAGCTTGAAACCATTCCCTCTAGTCCTATCACTAATGACACGAGAGAAGAGGCCGACCCCCAGCTCACCACAACCTCCCTTCAGGAAGTTACAGAGAGCAATAAGGTCTCCCCTGAGCCTCCTCTTCTCCAGGCTGAACATTCCCAGCTCCTTCAGCCTCTCCTCATAAGGCCTGTGCTCCAGACCCCTCACCAGCTTTGTTGCCCTTCTTTGAACACGTTCCAGGGCCTGGATGTCTTTCTTGCCGTGAGGGGCCCAAAACTGGACACAGTACTCGAGGTGCGGCCTCACCAGTGCTGAGTACAGGAGGAGTCAACAGGGCTATCTGGTATTTATCCTAACCTTTGGAGAGATGCGAGTCTATGGACACCATAGGTAAAAGATGTAGGCACGTTCTAGCACCATTTTTAACCATATATTCCATATCTTAGAATACTATTTGATAATCCAGGAGCCATGTGTAACAATGACTTTTCATGGACAAGCTGTGCCTTGTTTCATATCCATGCCCTCGCCACACTATTTCCAAGGACGATCATCACACTTTCACAAATCTGTTATTTTTCATGTAGAAAATTACTAAACAGCAACCAAGCAAGGAGATGCAAGCAGCAGAACGAAACTGTTTAAGGAAGAAAACATTCTTGTGACTCAAATTCATGACTACTTAACCCAAACCACTTCTCACAAGACAGCTGAAAATCAACGCACAATGCAGCCGCGTCACACCATGGTCAAGGCGGCAAGCATTCTGCACAGCAACAGCCATTTTGACAAAGGGTTTTTCTAAGAGAAAGGAAGATCAGAGATCTTCAGGCAGACTATTCTGAAAATGTGCTTAGGATGGTTCCCCGTTCATTTAACAGGAACAGCACTGCACTCTCTCTGGCTCATCCTTCCGAGCATCACCACTGCAATTCCTCTATTCAGATATGCTTAAAATTAAACCAGACATATGCACAACATTATTTAACCCTTTTTTTTTTAGGAAGAAGCTCATAACCTTTGAAAAAGTGCTCATACTTGTCTGTTACTCAGCAGGGAAAACACTGGGTTTTCTAGGAGATGCTAAACAGAAATGGCAGCTTTCTCCACCAGCTTCTGAGCAAATCTCTCTGAAGGAGGAACGGTACTTCAGAAACAGCTGCTTGCTTTGGTTCCTCACTATTCCTTGCTGGATGTGATCCTTAAGGCTCCCTTCCAACTCGGGAAATTCTATGATTCTACGCTTTCCCCTCCTGGATGACAACATGATGCTTCTTTGGGAAAAATTATGATATTATACCCTTAATACTATGTTATTCTTGAAGTTGTTTAACAAATGTAAGAAAAAAACAGCAACATACAGTATTCGTCACTAACACAAGAAAGAAGGGGAAAGGAAAACCACCTCATAAAGCAGTTTTATTAATGGCTAAGGATCAGCATCCCTACAATGCATCACAGTCTGCTTTGTATCCGAAAAAAAAGAAGATGAAAGAAAGAAACTGTTAAAATCCCAACAAATCTCCACAACCACAACGCTGAAAGTGAAGTGGAACAGGAACCATACGTGCTGGCAAGGTGGGCAGAACCATTCTCCATCAGGGATTATCATCAAAGGAGGGCGAAGGCAAGCTGTATGGTATCCGCTGTCACAGGAGTCACACAACAAAATCTGTTGAAACAAAACAAATCATGAATATCTTTTGGCATTTGCAACGTGTAACAAGCTCCAGAACTATTTTCCCTGCCAACACAGAAGCACTTCATAAATACTTTGGACTGTGCCAAAACCAAAAAAATCCTGCATCACTTATCACTGGATGTTTCGAAGGCCAGGGGTGGTTTTTATGAGCAAGTTTATATATCACAGTTTTCCACTTTAGCACCAGATCTCATCCTGTGTTGTATTCTCAGGCAACTCAGCACTACTGGATTACACAGACTGCATACACGTACTATGAAATCCTGTAATGCTTTCCAGACCCTGGACTAAGTAGAAAACTACATCTGGACAAGATGTGGTGGGAGCTGTTTTCCCTGTGCACTCACATCCACATGAGGGAAACCTGGCCACGCAGGCCAGAAGGGAACCACAGCAATCTTGATTCTATGATTCTATGACAGTTTCCTCAGCTGGGGTGTTCTTATGTCCAGGGTGGCAGAGACGAACACAGACTAAATGGGGTATACAGAACCAGGCAACTACTGGGATTCCTCCTTAGCTGGGTGAAACTCTTTCCATTAAAACTGAGCAATAAAGCTCACATAAACTGTGTGAGCACATAGTGGAATACTCATCTCTAGCATCCTAACATTCAAACTGTCTCAACCATGCTGGGATATGTTTCACACACCTGAGAATATGCTCATTTTCTGGACTCACAGCAAGGCTGTATATTCAGATTTCCCACCTAATCAGAGGAATCTACGACAATATGTACTACTGATGAACCAGGACCATAAACATCAGAAGCACTGAAAGCTTGTAGGGCTTCTACACACAGCCACCCCAAAGAATGGTGTACCTTCAGACACTCCTCTCATCTACCACAATCTCCTAAATCGCTCAAAAGAAGCTTTCCCCCAAAGCCTACCAGCTCAGGGTGGTTGGGAAGGCCACACTTCTTGCATGGTTCATCATCGTCAGCAGGTGCGGCTTCCTCTTCCTCTTCTTCTTCCTCTTCCTCCTCTTCATCAGAGTTTTTTTCACTCTCTGAGTCTTCACTTTCTTCATTGCTTGAGTATTTCCACCTGCCACGTGTTCGTGTACCCGTCCACCGAACTTTGCTTCTCTGAGTGACACCATTTCAAAGAGAAAACACAAAGGAAAAAACTTACAGTTTCTTCCCAGATCCTAAAAGATATTTCTATAGCAAAGTGATTCATCTCAATCAGAACAGATGCAATAATTTCACAAGAGAACATTTCGATGAACAGACACCTTCCAAGGAGCCCTGAGGTTCAAATGGATACTAAAGGGAGAAAACCACCTATCTACCTGCAGAGAGAAATTTTCAAATGAGACTTTCAAACCAAAAAGACAGACCAGTGACTGAGACCCTTCCACTGTGAAAAGGTAACCTTGTTTGTGAACGTGGTAAATCCCACATTTGAAATCTTTTATGATAGTTCACCTCAATCCAAACTGAATATATGTATATACATAGTTGGCCTTTTTTCTTTTTTAACATACACTTCATCTCTTTCATTCTGCTTTAGGAAACACGTTTAAACTCTAACAAGTACATTAATTCCAGTGTTTTCAAAGCTCTCTTCTATGACAGGCACAGTATTCTGAAAGAAAATCAGTGCACCATGTAAGGGCACAGTCTGCTTTCGCATTTATACTTTTCCATTCTTTTTCCTAAGTAAAAAACTGATTCATTAGATGCTAACTGAAAAGGGCATTCACCCCTTTATATCATATCCACCTTAATAAAATAACCACATGTCTTACCAGTGACTTATTTGGACATTTATTTATTTTAAGGAATGGAAAAATGACTTCTCTTATCTGCTACATGAAGTGTTAAGTTTTATCAGAGATTTGCTTAAGATATATTTTGGACGAAAAACAGAATTCAATTACGATTCAGAATCCCATTTTGTATGAGTTAAAACTACTTCCTACAACCAGGATATTTTAAGTTCACAATAATACACCAAAAATTCAAATTCTAACAAATATTTTTTACCCCACTGGCACTGTAAAAGGAAAATACCCTTCCTAGGTTTTTCAGCTCAAAACACTTTCCGTTTATGAGGAGGTTACTCGCTGATCTGAACCAGCTAAATAAACCAAAATGTACAAAATATTCTGCAGGACACACTCATACCACAGCGACACTGGTAAAATTTCATTTCAGGTTCTTATCATTAACTTCAGTCTCTTCAGCGATGTCATTATTCACTAAACCTTAGTAGAAAACTGCACTTTAAATCCATGAGAGAATTAATTTAATTTGAGGCTTCATCGTACGTCATCGTTATTTCCAATCTGTTTTTAAAGATCCTTTTCAAAAAGGAAACAAAGATAAAGCATTCAGTAAAACTGTCTGTTTTATGAAGGTTATTCAGAACCTCCTGAATATGTGAGTGCATTGGTGGAACTACAGGAACAATAAGGAAATGCACAGTAGTGAAAAGTGAACAGGATTTCAAGTCGATAGAAAAGAGCGTACTTAAAAATACAGACTGCTTTTTCCTCCTTGCTTTTCTTTGGCACTGCACATCCAGAAACATAAGGAAGTCAAATGAAGGAAGTTTTTTATAATTACATTAATTTACAAGCACTACGCAGATGCACATTTAACTTCTGTATTATTTCTACCTTGCATACTTACAAGATCTATGCCCCACAGTCACAAGTTCATTACAAAAAAGATCTCTCTGCCCAGAGCAAATTGTATGTCCCATACATAAGAAGTCACAATGTTAGTTTCTTTGCTTATGCTCATTCTCAAACTGGCCAGCCGGACACCAGCAAGTATCCACCTTGAAAATCCACAGGAGACAGAAGTCTCCGTTCAGCCACACGGCCAGACTGACTCAGGTCTGATCATGTCATGTTTTAAAGAACTCACTTGGGTTGATCTGGTCTCCTTTGTTTCACTTACATGAAAGATGTTAGAAGCTGCTAAGTGAACAGATATTAGCACTCTCTTAGGGGGTGGTTATAACTTGGCTGAGTCCACTAACCAGACTGCAAATCTAGCTCCATGCAAAGGCTGACCAAAGGGAAGTAATCCTTAATATTCTTCTGCAAATGCACATACTCCTATTAGGAAAGACTGTGGCAGCCCCAAACAGTAAAACTATATTACCTTGTTAACCTTAGAATTTGACTCCTTCTCTTGTTTTTTTGCGTCTTCTTTTCTTTCCTGCTTATGTGCAGGTTTCTCCTCTTCCTCTTCAGATCGTTTTTTGTCAGATTTCTGATCCCGAGTCTCCACAATTTTCGGGGTAGGCTTAGATATTCTTGGGGATCTCCTTAACGTGCGGCCAGCAGTGACGTCTTCTGGTGGTGTTTCTGCTTTTCTCTTCCTACTGGAGATCCTGATAGTTAATTTAATCCCTTCTTTCTGTCTTTCAGAAGTTATTTCCTTATTATCTGTTGTGCAACTTTCCTCTTCAGAAACCAGTTTATACTTAAATTTGCTTTTAGGTGTTGGGGAATCCTTTTTACTCTCAGAGGAGTTCTCTAGATTGGACGCGTGGGCATCATCTAATCCCTCTGGCTCAGGCTTGGCAGCTTCAGGCTCTTCCTCTGGTTTTTCAGGGCTGGATTTTTCTTCTACTTGGCTCTCCTCAGGGAGAGCAGGTTTAGCATCAGAATCTTCTGTTTCCAAAACAGACTTCTCTAAAGTAACAGGAGAAGAAGATGGAGGGGGTGTCTCGGCAGCTTTGGGAGAATCAGGTTTCTCCTCAGGCTCACTTCTGCTTTTCAAAGTCTCTTCCTCAGACGGCGCAGGCTTGGGCAGTTCTTCAGGAGCAGATGTGTTCGTGGGCTTCTCCAGCTTCTCTAAACATTCTTTGGGTGGCGGCAGTCTGTCCTTTTTGATTATCGTGGCTAGTTTATCGTCGGGTTTTTTGGCACAGTCTTCAGAGTTTGAAGATTCTTCCACTGCCATTTCAGTAGCCAGACTGTCAAGGTTCTCTTTTTCCACAGGACTAGATTCCTCCTTTAAAGGCACTTTCTGATTTGAAACCTCAGAGACCACAGCCCCTAGCTCTTTCACCACAGTTACTGCATTTTTCTCAACCTCGCATGCTCTTATGATTTTACTAACAGAATTTGGGGGGTCTGATACCTTTTCCCCACTTTTACCGTTTTTCTCTTTTAATGAGCCGCTGTCTTCCTTTGTACCGACACTGTGCTCCGACCTATTATTCTGTATGACACTTGGAGTTATTTTTTCACTGCTAACCTCTCCATTTACCAGCACTTTCCCATCAGGACATAAAGCAGTAATTGTAGGGACTCTCTTAAAAGTTTCCTCTTCTGGTTTCCCCTCTTCCTTCAAGACGTCCTTTGTTGGAGTCACACATTTACACAGGGACCCCTTTATAGGACTGTCATAATCATCTGTCAGCTTGATCTCTCGTTTTTTAAGAGGTATTTTTGCCTGCTGGTCATTTTTAAGTTTCTCACTTTCTTCTACAGATTTCTCCACAATTTCCTGGGGAGTTTTGACGTTAACACAAAATTCTAACCTCTCGGGCTCATGAGCTGCAATTTTGTCAGTCGAACTTTTTACTTCTTTTAAGTCCTTTGGTTCTATTTTGTTTTCCTTCACCTCTGCCTTAACAGGCTTGACATTTTCTTTAAAGGAGTCACTTTCTTCTTTGACAGTTTGTTTCTCTTCATTGTATTCCGAAGGCTTCTCTAATTTTACTATTACTGGCAATTTTATGATTTCTTTTTCTTCAGCCTTCTCTATTTTCGTCACGTTTTCATCCTCTTTGACCACAGGAAGAGGAAGACTTTCCAATTCCTTTGACTGCTCCTCCACCTCATCTTTTTCTTCTTTGATTTTTAATTGGTTTTCTGTTGACAGAGAAAAACAACGATGAAACAACCAGGGGACCTATAGGATTACAAACAGCATCCAGCAAAATGAAGGCGTATCTAAAAAATCAACAACCCAAAGCCCCCTGCAAATAAATATTCTCTCCTGGAATTATTAGGAGTCTGGCTTGTTTCAAGCTGTCATTAAACAAGGAGGCTGCCACTTTTAGCTACAGAATCACCATTTGGCTTAATTACATACCAAGATAAACCTAAATTTCAGAAGCTTTTTGCGGACTTCTATACTTATCCTCCTTTATACATCTCAACTTCCTCTTCAGTTGTAATACAATACAACACAAAGAATAGATACAGAAAACCTAAGCACAGTGTGCAAGGAGCATCAACTTGCAAGAAATCTCACTTGAGCGTCTGATTATTTTTCACAAACCAGATCATGCTGTAAGATCCCACGTTCTTCAAGTCAAATCCCACACACTGAATCATAGGATGGCTTCAGTTGGAAGGGACCCTAAAGATCATAGAGTTCCAACCCCCTGCCATGGGCAGGGTTGCCACCCACTAGGTCAGGCTGCCCAGGAGACTGAGAGCTCTTCAAGTACTCACAGAATCGTGAATCTGGTACTCACATGAATCAGTTCCCTCTTCGTACATGTTTTTATTTCAAAGAACATCTATCTGTTGTATTTCAACATTTCAGAGGGAAAAGAAAAAAAACAACCAATAGAAAATTCACCTGGATTCTCTGTTCCTGGGCAGTGACTACACCTTCTATGTACAATCAAAACACATCTAACAGATCGTATTCTACATTCAGTTCATTTGCCATTTCTAAGACAAACACACCAGAAAATCCTGCAGAGCTTAAAAAATCAGATCATGCCTGCTTTGCTTAAGCAATTTTGGATCACTGGGGCTCAAAGAACAGTTGCAGCACTCAGAAGAAACCATACGTTTATTCTGCTGCTCTGTATTTCAGGCAATTGTTTATCATTACTGGAGCTACTTAACATCTCAGGTGTTTTATTTTGCCATGCTTTCTGAGTCAGGTAGGGACAGAGGTCATTAGAAAAAGCAAAGATGATATAGTACAGATAGTGTAACAGCATCTTCTAGCATCTGGAAGACGTCACAGAACAGGTGCAGCAACTCACAACAAAGCCATGTTTTCTTTATTCTATCTCAGCCCTCTCCCTCCACACTGGTGTGATTCTTTTCCAAGCTGAGAGCTTCACAAAGTGATTACCAACATGCAGGGCAAGTATGTGAATTAATTACATTTAGAGAAAATAAACATTTTACAAAAGAAAACAGAAGTGAGGAAGTAGTCCTATATTTTAGAATGTTCCTAAATACAAAGAATGTACCCAAATAAGCCTCAGCAAGTAGCAAAGGGTGCAAGATGCATCTCCAAATGCAATAGATGCACCAGAAGCAATAACAGTTTGAAGGCTGAAGGATGCCTGTTTCTCCCTTCATAGAGGTAACCACCACTCTGAGCTCTTGTAACACTAAAGCCACCTCTCTAAAGACATTTGTAATCGACACATTCAATGTGCATGTATCCTTCCACCCCCTCTTCGCTTCTTTCTGGATTGACTTAGTTGAACTATTTCTTCCCATCGCCAACTGCTTTTTCCCAAACTAACATCACCAGAATCCCTGAAACCTCTCCCTGAACTAATAGAGCAATGGTTATTCTAAGATCTACTTTTTAACTCTCCCAGCTGCTCAAAAAGCACATCATAGGCCACAATGACTCAGCAGATGCACAAATTGTCTTAATGCTATCCGAGTCAAGCAGGCTAGGTTAATAAAAGCAAGGACTGGATCCATTTATTTTTGAATGAATGACTTTAATGCTATCTGGAAAGCTGTCAAAGCAGCTTTCAGTCCTTCTGATAGATTTTCATAGTATCTTCGAAGGGCTTTAATACATTCCTAGAATTTGAGGATAGTTTTATGACTAATAGGAAGAATTATTAAACTCAACTGAAATGATCCAAGTGCTGCTCTGTGAGTACACTGGCTATAATTATATCACAGCACGCATAAATAACATCATTAATCATTGGGTCTATGGGACCAGTGCCTAGGAGTGATCCTGCATGGCAGCGGAGCCAGTGACTTTGGTGACACTGGAGCATGCAACTGTTTGCAGTGGAGACCTCAGTTATGATGTTATAAAATGAATTATTTTGATTTCAGTAAATTCCTATTCAAAGCGGAGGTCTTGATTACATTATTTAAGCTGACCTGGCTAATTCTTAGTGAGACAAAGGCAAGATCAGTACTCTAAAACGAACTCTGCAGTATCAGTAACCACATGGATTGTGTTGTCACTTACATGTAAAGGTAGATATTGGAAATGTCTTAGACGGAGACAACTCTCCCAATGTTTGTCACAATTTACTGCGATTTCCGCACTTGTCTTTTAACACTTCCAAACCCAACTTAAATTTATCTAAATCATTTATTTCTTCCATTCTACAGTGTTTGTTGCAAAGAACAGAAATGAGAAGCAAGCGCTTCTCTTTGATACTCAGAACCAGGACAGGCCTTGCTAATTTTGTATAAGCAGTTAAACCACAGAATCACAGAATGTCACGGGTTGGAAGGGACCTCAAGAGATCACTGAGTCCAACCCCCCTGCTAAAGCAAGTTCCCTACAATAGGTGGCACAGGTAGGTGTCCAGGTGGGTCTTGAATATCTCCATAGATGGAGACTCCACCACCTCTCTGGACAATCTGTTCCAGGGCTCCATCACCCCTACCGTAAAGAAGTTCTTCCACATGTTAGTATGGAACTTTCTGTGTTCAAGTTTTAGGCCCTTACTCCTTGTCCTATTGCTACACGCCACCAAGAAGAGCCTGACCTCATCTACTTACCTCCCGCCTCCCTTCAGATATTCATAAACATTTATCAGATCCCCTCTCAGTCGTCTTCTGAACAGACCCAGGTTATTCAGCCTTTCCTCATATGGGAGGTGCTCCAGGCCCTGTATCATCTTTGTGGCCCTTCGCTGGACTCCTTCCAGGAGATCCCTGACTTTTGAACTGGGAAGCCCAGAACTGGACACGGTAGTCTAAATGTGGCATCAGCAGGGCAGAATAGAGGGGGAAGATCACCTCCTTCAACCTGCTGGCCACACTCTCTTTAATACACCCCAGGATCCTGTTGGCATTCTTGGCCACAAAGGGCACGCTGCCAGCTCATGGCCAACCTGCTGTCCACCAGGACCTCCAGGTCCCTCTCCACTGAGCTCCTCTTCAGCAGGTAACAGATTAATTAAACACATTTGAAGAAACACGCATTAACACACTGGAATCTTAAATCTTGTTTCTGATTGAGCAACTCCATTCCTGTAGTTTAACCAAATGTTAACATTAGGCAGCAACTAGGGTAAAATTATTTGGAAAAACAAGCTTTTAGCTTCTCATAACCTAAGCAAAATCTTGTAACAAAACATTTCAGGCTGATACTAAGTAAAACCAATGCACAAACCACCAAGTCAGGCAAGATATTTAATATGTGCAATGACATGATAATAAGGAAGGAAAATGGGTTCTTTACTAGCAAAAATAATATGGTGGAGGCAGCTCACGACCACTTCATGTGTAAATATTTTTGTATTTCAAATTGCTCCAACATAAGCTCATGCCTTCTTCAAGACTGTGAGGAAAAAGCCTGTATTTTTAATTCAAACTTAAAAGTAAAACTAAATAACATACACATATTGTACTGACTTCAATCATGGCATTGCACAAAGAGATTTTTTTTTTTTCTTTATGAAATTTTAATGTTATTGGAACAGGAATAGTTGGGCAACAGTTGGATACTCCACAAAAACATACAATGACACATTTACAGTACCATACAGAATGTACAGCATAAATAAAATTAATTGGAAAACAATTTATACATCTCTCTCTTTTTATAAAGAACTCTTCCATCTAAATATGCGCTAAAAAAATATATCAGTAATATTTATCAGCGTTCACTTGATTTACTATGAACAGAAATGGTCTTTTGTTTGTTTGTTTTAAAGAGTCCTAATCTAAAACAGTAACTTTTAATCAAGTTGAAAATTCTGACACTGCCACAGCACAACATTTAAAATGTGAGAAAAGGCAGAAAACCTTGTGTAGATGCTTCTTCACCCTTCTTGGTGTCTTCATCTTCTATACTTGGGCTTTCACGTGATGAATTCTCCTGCTGAGAATTGTTGTTTTTCAGCAGGGCAGGATCAATTTGTGCTTTCAAGAGCTCAAGGGTCTCAGCAAGCTCATTTCGGTTTCTGGATGACGGAAGAAAAAACATATTGTCTGATAAGCCACTTACTCACTCACCCCAGAGGGATTCATTAAAAATAAACAAACACCATCTGTTTAAATGAACACTGTCCTGAAAACCTTATACACAAGCATAGTGAATGCCTGTCCAACCAGAGTGGCTGCAATTTTGCATTCGGAGATCTTCCAACTTATCCATACCACAATAAAATCGCTTTGTTTTGAAGGGCCTTATCTATCCAGACTCAAGTCCTGTTGGTCTGGATCCAAGCTGCTACTATTTATTATTCTTTTATTCATCCTTCTTTTACCAGTTCTCACTGGCTGCTCTTTGCAATTTGTTTGTAATGCATTTAGAAAACAATATCAAGATGTCTAGAGGGCTCTGGCTATTTGTGTATCTCTGTGTGCTTGAACATCAGCGCACTTTAACTTCTTACACTGGATATCTAACTAGAAAAAACAAAACTTTAATAGATAATGAATCTGAGTGTTGATTAAACAGGTTCTTTATTTTCAAAACAGACTAGAATCGCAAGACTCTCACATTTCCTCTTCCAAAGTCAACATTCAACAACTAGATATAATGAGTTTTACAGAAAAAAAGAAAAAAAACAAGGCTGGAAGTGCATCAAGCCTGACACAGAGAATGACACAGGTTTGAAAGGATTTCAGATGTCATCATGCATTACTGCGTTCTTCTGCAGTAAGTATGAGTGTCAGAACTTGTCCAGAGGAAGTCCCATTTCCTCTGCTTTTGGCACTGATCCCTGGAGTCCAGGATGTAGGAATATGATAAATGCTGTTCGGCAATTGGTTGGCTTATTTAGATGCATTTCCTTTATTCACCCACAACAGCTGTCTCAATTTCATTGGTGGTAAGGCTTATGGCCCATTGACAGTGGTTTAAAACACTCTGTATGACTACCCTGGTTTACTGAGGTTTGGATACTTAAGTAAGCTATACAAATTAAAAGTTGTTTGTAAACATAAAAATTTTAAAAATATATTAAAATTACAGAAATTAAAACGTACAAACAGAAAAATAAAAATAATATACATTATTTAACTTCTTAAGATCTATTCTTATATCTCTGTGTATTAATTTAGTCAGCGTTGATGCTGCTGGACCTAGTTTAAAATCCTCTTGTACTTAGTCAGCCAAAAGAAAGATAAGTTTAAATGGAGATGAACTAAAAACAGATAACTGCTAGATACCAAAAAAATATATGTATGTAGAACTAATCATTTTTCCATTGAGGTCCATACATCCTGTGCATACAGAGGTACAGAACAAAGTACATAACCATAATCACAAAAATCCATAAATCTGAGGTTAAAATATCACTAAAATATTATCGGACCAGATATGAAGCAACAGAGACCCAGGGGCACTGAGTCATACACATGTCACTCTGTATCATCATCATGTACCTCAATTTCAGTTATCTATGAGTTGAATTCTGCTCCAGAAAGGGCTCTGTACCCATTTGGATGCAATGCTTTTAGTTCCATGAAGTTCAAATTGCAACGCAATCCTCATAAGAACAAAACTGTCCACTTCTAACTGTCTTCTTAGGGCAGCAGTTAAAGAAGGAACAGTTCCCCTCCATCTCCAAAGGGAATAAGCATGTCAGGAGACAACATGGAGGCACTGTCCTCAAGACAGTTTTCTCTTGGTACACTTTCCATATATCCTTTATAGCTTAATTGAGCATAAAAGTCATTAGCTATCATGGATAAATCTGTGAGATGTTTCTGAACTATTTTTTCCTTAAATCACACACGTGCAGGCAGAAAATCCCACTCTAAGATATCTGCGAGAAATGGAGATCGAGTGAACTGAATTTCTGAACCCCTGTCACACATGGCCACAAGAATCCCAACCTACAAAACCTGGGGAAAAAAAGGGAGAAAAAAAAAAGAAGGAATACCTAACAATGCACTTCCATGTGGATCCATCCTGGTCATCCTGTTCTTCTATGTACATCCTGACATTATGCTCTTGATCCAGCTGATACCAATACATCAGTCCATCCTTGTCTCTACCAATAGGCTGAAGGCGCATGGCATCAGCATCCTCCTCGTTAATTATATTTTTGAACTTCAGATTGTCATCAAATTGACATTCACAGAGATACTGAAAAAAATGAGAAAGTGAAAAGAATGTTGAAACATTAAAACATAAATAGAAATAATATGTGGAAGTACAAGTAAGAAAAGTATGCATGTAAAGCGTGACATTGTTTGGGCCTGTCCCACTACAAAGAACAACACCCCCGTTCCAAGATCAGCTCTAGATTTAATAAATCCAGGTATGGGTCAGCCAAGTGAAATTTGCAAGATGCTTCAGTGAGTGAAAAAGTCAAATCTCTAAGATATTCAAGCGAGTAAGGAAAAAGACAATTAGAAACTTAGTTGATTGCATACCTTCAGAATCCCCAGTTTGCATTCGACACTCATTTCTAGGTATCCTTTTTTTTCCATCTCCCAAGCCCAAGTGCTGTTGAATTCTTGGCATATCTGTCACAAAGAAAACACTGAGATTAGTACAGTTAGTGGATAAAAGTAACTTTAAACTTTTATATTAATAGTACCTTACTGCACTAAAATTATACGTGATGTTGTCAGGATTGTAAGTCAAAAAGTCTTGAACAAAAACAAATATAAAACTAGGATAGGTCAGAGAGCACTGGCATAACTCCATGGAAGAATATATCACTAAGACCCCAATGCAAGCTACTTTAAAACTCTTACATTTGGCAGCACAACTCTGATCTGTGAAATTATTCTCATCTTTGCTATGCAAAAACTTCCATTTTTCTGTCTATTTAGAAAATAAATTCTCTTGAGTAGACGTGGTATCTTAGCATATCTTTACAGCACTTAGCACATCAGCTGCTGAGCTCCCTTGGGATCCTGCTGTCCTACAACTGTACTGCAGATAAATGAGACTTACACTCTGTGTTGTGGAATTACTGGGCGTAATAGCTTGGCCCTAGAGTCCTTTGATAAATATTTTACAATATTTTAAGCACAGCCAGCCTCAATTTACTAAAAGTAAATAAATTCAACGCCTTCAAGAGGAAAAAAGCACAGAACATGAAAAAAAGCAGCAAGAAAGGACGAAGGCTGAATCACAGGAACCTCCAATAACAGCAGTGCAGAAGGAATTCGCTCTCCTCCCTCAAGAAGTCAAATGTGCTTAAAAGAACTCATGGAAAGGGAAGCATCACAAGCAAAAACACAGCAGAAGCTCTCAATCAAAGCTGCAGCAGTGAGAACTCCAACCTATTCAGTTGGGAACACTCATTAGAATGAGGCAGGAGTTTAGCAAAGCCACATGTTCAGTTGAGAATATTTTGAAGTGCTACCTCTGAATCACAGCTGTCCAAATCAGTGCACCCCTGCACTCCAGTCCGCAAGGAGCCAAAGCTCTGCTGAGCAAACTCAATCAGAACCAGATAGTCTCCCAGACACCAAATTATCAAATACATGATGTTATCACTAAGCTACTGAACCATCTGGAAATCACGTATGAAAGCAGCTTTCTCCAGAAACAGAAGCAAAAATGACACTAAATTTCCCCACTAGATGTACTGTACAACTCAGTGTGGGCTACAACCTTCTCCCTCCTCTGTTCCCACGGACATGCTACCCCCAGTACTGACACTGGTTCTTCACTGGCCCAAGTGTAAGCTAGTTAAGGCAGGTAGAATAGCAGAAAGCTACTTCTCCTTTTTGTTCTGGAGAGCTGCTTTTCTGCTGACTTTGTTGCCTAAACTGGCTCACTCTGCGGTCAGGTAAGGTTCAAGAACACCAAGAAAGGGAAACTTGGGACCATGCTTGTTGGCATCAGCTTGCAATTAGGTTGGCTCAGCCACACCATAAATCACACTCTGACTCTGTGACCTATGGGAATGGAGAAGACGTGCTCCGATAACGAGGAATTCTGCTGAGGAGCAGTTTTTCCTGCTCTGAGGCTAGGGCATTAACACAGGTTCTCCTCTGGCACAAAGCTCACAGCAAGAGAGGCAATTGTTCCTCAAGCACTAAATGAGCTTATTCTGCTTTCTCCTTCATTTTCAATACTGGAACACAAAGAACTCTGGGAAACTGTACATCAAACCCCTGCTCAGGGCAGGTGCCAGTCACTGTTCATTGCTTGCTCATTAAGTATGAAAGCAGTAATGAGAAGTTTCATGTGCTTCAGAAGCATATGACTGTCAAAGCAACAACTCAAGAGACCTAAGTGCTGATAAAGCATCTGTTCAGACTGAAATGACTACATTTTGACAATCAAAAACCAGATGATCGCGCTTTCTCCTGACAAGCACTGTCACAGCCCTGAACTACAGATCCCACCGACATGGGCTCTGTCTCAGTATCAGTCTCTGACTTTACAGAAAGGACATTTTACACCAAACAAAAGCCTGCTGCTCATGGGAACAGCTGCTTTCTGCACACTGAAGAGCAGTCAGTAGCTTCCTACCCCGTGAAAAAGATGTCAAAACATCTCTCAAACATTTTCAAAGCAGCTACAGCGGCATCCAACACTTCCTATAACCACACTCCACACATTCATTTAAACCAGTGAAAAGAGGAAAGTGACAAACAAAGCAGAGGAGTCTGCCTGGGTGGGACTACTGAGCCCTTAACTCTAACAACTGGGGCAGAATGGTGTGGTTGGGGCTGAAGGTTCCGGATTCACCAGCCCAGAGAAATTCTATCTGTATAAAAACACAAAATACGTTTGACAAGAGTCAGTGAAAGCATTTTGTTGGGAGACAAAGCAGTCTGAAAAGAATTCGGCTATGTTTCTCAAAACAGCTAAGCTGGTCAGCTCCTCTCAGCTGTTAAAACGTGCAAGACAAACCCTTTCTTCACTTCATCTCATACACAACTATATAGGTGCTTCGTACAGGAGAAATACACATCCTGGAGCCCTACAGCCATTTGCTTCCAAAAAGAAGACTGTGTAGGTTGGTGAGGTAAAACTGGGTGGTTCACCACCAGGACAGAGAAGGGAAAGAGCTCTCAATTGCAGTGTTCACTTCCTAGTCAAACAACACTGCAGGTATCTCCCAAGAACACTCCCAATGGTTCCACACGTTTTCCATTATTCCTGGCTTTTGGGACATTTCCCAGCGCTCTTCCTTCTTTTCCGAAACTAATTATACCCTTTTGAAACGGGGGCAATATTAGCATACCTCTCTCATTAGTTATATTCAAATTCCTTTGTTCTCAAGATTCCTTTGAACCACTGGCCAGAATAAGTATCAAGTTAAATGAAGTAGAAGTTATTACTGCTTGCTTGGTCTTAACAGGGGCAGGTGGGAAGGTTTCCTTAAGCGCTCTCCCTCCTTGCTGAAGGAAGATTTTCCAGGCTATTTGCTCATACACTTGTTTTCTCCCTGTTTTCTGCTTACCATGCAATTGCTTCAGTGGGATTTATATGCCCTCTGCTCAGGTTAGGTTTCCTCAGCTTGTTGGAATGGCTTTTGGGCATGTGAATGGATTTAATACAATGCAGTAATCACAGTACTCGACGAAACGCGAACACACAGAAGGTGCAGACATTACATTATTAGCTCAAAACAGCATCATAAATGCTTTACAGCTGGTGAAGAGGTCAGATCTAACCTTGGGCCCTTCAGCACGCTATTTCCTGACACAGCCCTGGTGGTCTCACACACATCATTATCTTAAGACTACACAAACCTCAAGACAGATTCCTACCTCGGTAAATTTGGTAGATAACACTGAGGAGGGCAAACTGTGACTGGATCTGCTAACATCATTATTTGTTTTGCTGCTATCACTCACAGTGCTGTATTTCTAAGTAAGATGCAATCATGGCTGTACAGACAATACTGAGGCTGGGTTGGATGGGGTCCTGGACAACCTGACCTAACGGCTGGCAACATTGCCCATGGCAGCAGGGTTGGAACCAGATGATCTCGGTGGTCTCTTCCATCCCAAACCATTCCGTGATTCTGTGATGATTCTAAGACTACGTTTTGGCATGTGGAATAAGGTATCCAGAGGTGAAATGCCAAACTCCAAATTTTGAGCATTTGTCTGGTTTTATTTTCTCAAACAGTGTAAATTGTTTGAAATAAAAACTATCTGCACGCAAGGTGCCAACAAAGGCATGGCCACAACTAATATCCAAGATAGAATCAGGTAAAACAATGGGACGTTCTATTTTTACTGATGTGTAACTACATTTTGATCTCAGCTGTACCATTGTGATCGTGCTGATATAAATCACTGCAATGTTCTCATTTAATATTAGCACTCGGTATAGGAGTTCTGTATGGTTACTCCCAACCAACTTATTCTAAAATGAGTAGTTACCCTGTTAAGTTCTCTGTTCAATGTAGCCTGTTTGCAGGCTACTAAATCTGCTTCTATACTGAAAGTCTTAATGCTCAGAAAGTTTGTTTCTAGCAAGTATGAAGGTGTACACTCTTACACATGCAGGAGATAACTTTAGATCTCTTTATTTTTAGAGATTTTTGTACAAGTCTAGGCAGCCTGAAAGTTAAGCTGGGATCTTATGCAACCGAAGTCTGGGCACGCACATTGGTGTTGGCCACAGCAGAGCCCAAGGCTCACTGTAATTCATACCAGGGATTGCTGACACAACAGCTCATCATAAGCATATTCCAGCAGTGCAGAATAATACAACATGCATATTGTACCTTGATCAAATATTTTTCCCATCTGTCTGCTGTGACAGACTTCCCAATCTTTCTCATCAGTTTCAAGTGAAGCTCCACCAATTCTTTTGGAACTGCAGCATTGAGAGAGAGAGAAAAAAAAGAAGTTATGAAGCCTGGTGTAAATACACTTCAATGCTAAACACTGATAACACTGTGAAAAACAGAAATGGTAATAAAACATAGTAACTTCAGGTCTGCTAAGAGCAGCTCTGTAACTAAAAAAACAACAACAGCAAGATGAAAGTAGTTGCATAGCTCTTTTTGTTTCGATTTACATCTACAATGATCATCGCCCTTCCTGTGCCCTTTCTTGAACCAGGAATTATACCTCAAGGAAACTCTTGGCAGTGTAAAGCTAAAAACTGCACAGGACCAATGCCAGTCAAACACCTACGGACACAACACCTCCTGAGTGCCAGCAGCACACTTGCAGCTGCCTCCAGAAATCCAGAAGGTATCTGTGCCATGCCTGGAATATCGCTGAATGCCAACTATTTTGGGCTGGGTGCACGCTATGGAAGAAGTGGTCTAGAAACTTTATCCTCACGGATACAACTTCGCTATCTACTTAAACTCTTTTGTGCTGGATGGATGGAGAAAGGGACCCAAGATTTGAAGAGTGAGGGATGGAGGCCAGAAGTGCTGCTGAGCACAGCTGGATAGATGCAGGCACAAAATCAATGTTTCCCACCTGAATTATAGCTTACTACACACTCCCCAAACACAGCTTTGACACCTCGCCTCACATCCGTGATTTGTGAATCGATCTGGCACCACCAAGTGGCAAATCTGCAGAACATCAATTTAATCAGTGGGAAACTTTTCTAACCTGAAAAAAATAGGTAAATGGTAATTACGAATGCAACTACACATGCCCAATGGAGAGAGCTGCCTCATAGTCTGTTGAGAAGGGCTTAAAGAAGTGCAATTTTTACTCCTTTTATTTAGATACTGTTTGCACACACCTTTATTTTCTGAAAGCATTTTCATTCGGCTCTGTACACACAGGTGAATTAAGAACTCTTACGATCATTACTTATGTTTTTCTGCTCATTCAGTAGCATTCTTTAACACATGATAAATAGCTGGGACACGAAACACCCTTGTTCTAAACCAGACATTACTGAGACACTATTTCTTTTCCTGGTCTATTCAACATTCGAGTCTCTCTGCGAATCCTTCCATTATTTGACTTGATTTCACCTCACCGATGTCTGTCTTTCAAACGCCTCTGTTTTCAGGTGAACGTGAGTTGGTAAAACATCAGTTTGTTTAAGATGCTTGCTTTATTTCAGAAGATCATCGCTGCTGGTTTGTAGCCAGCAAGTTAATACACAACCACAGTTCCCATTAAATACAGAAAGAATCAGCCTGGTAGCCATAAAGAGACCTCCTTTAAACCTAAGCAATTCTCAGGCAACAACTCCAGGCCAGCCCAGGCCTCTTCTCTTTCACTTAGTTTCTGTTGTTCCCATTACCATTGCATACTGAAGAAACTTCACACATCTCCTCCTTGGTTCTCCCCAAAATCGATGCATTTCACAACTTTAAACCACCACATATCTTAAAAAGGAATGAGATCAAAAGGTCTTAACCCCAATAGATGCTGAGCACTTGGCACCAACAAAATTAAGCCCAAAGCACTTTATACACATGAGCAATTCTATCAAAGGCAACTCATACAATTAAAACTCAGCTTGTGTTTGTGTAACATGGAACTGAGCCAGAATATTCAAAACCTCACTGGATCAAAGCTTCTGTTCTCCTTTTTTCTCTTTTTTTTTAATCAAATCTCTCTTCATAGGTACGCACTGATTGGAATCCTGCTTTACAGAAGCACAACTGATTTGTTCCGAATAACCAAATTCCCAGTCACCAAAAAGTCTTTGCTGGAGTGTTAGCCATAGAAGAAATGGGGAATGTGAAAAATTCAGACCCTGGAAAGCGATTTGGCACACTCACCCTTGGGCAGCACTCACACGGATGTGGCAGCACCTACTGACACCTCACTTCTTTCCCAACGTTTTAGCATTTCAGGTCCTGCACTTCTGGGATCCTGGTGATGTACTGACACAGATATTTTCACAAAGAAACTTCACAGCATTTTGAACCCTTTCTATATTTATTTGTCATTGCTTTTGTTTTTGTTTTTTTTTTTTAATACACTGGAACAGTCTTCATGGAGAGAGGAGGTGGTAGGAAGGCTCAAGAGTGGTGAAAGATCCATCCGTAGGCAGAGCACCCAGTTGGCAATGAGTTGAAGCACACCAGCAAACCAGACCCAAATGTCAGTCAGCTCAGCAATGCACTGGACCTGCATAACTTTAGAGTTGCTTCCCTCTGCTTAGAATACGAAGTTCCATGGAGAGAGACATTGATAAGAATCATCCGACTTGGAACAGGTTCAAAAATAACAAACATAAGACACAATTACTCCTCGGTAATCACTCATTCGCTTTTCTTAAGTTTCACAGAAGGGAAGGAAAAATTCATGCAATCTTCCTTGAAGAACAGCCATTTTTTGTAAAGCCATTGCCAAAGTAGTGTGACAATGTTCACCAATATGTGAATGACATACCCAAACGTACAAGAAGCATTGGTTTCTCTGCAAAGCAATACAGCAGCTCTCTAAAACCATGAGGCCCAACTTCACAGGGTACATTTCAGTAGTGGTGAAGACTTCAGGACTCCATGCGCAAGGCTAAGGAAAAACTGACTGTGCTATTTTGAAAGAAAAAAAGCCTCATTTAGGAAAACTAGTAAAATTAAGCTATGGCCATCTGCTAGATATTCAAAAATATAGATTTATCATGGGAAGAAGAAATGAGTCAGAAAGAATGAGTCATTGGGTATAGAATTTTTGGGCTTCTGGTGCAGTTCAGGCAATTCTGTCAAGCCCCGAAGTTTCCTGGAGGGCATGCCCCTGTCTGGGCATCACCAGCATCCTTCGAACATCATCCATCCCAGCATTTCAGGGAGTGTTCCCTCCATCAGTTATTGCTCATAAATTTGGAAAAGACAAAAAATCTCAATGGAGGAGAAGAAATAGGAACATATGGAAGACCTGTCACCTGGTTAGAAAAGCCTCAGCTTCAGACACCTGCATAGAGCTGGCTTTGGCTACCCGTCAACATCTTCCCATACATCCAGAACCTCACTTGACCTCCTGCCATTTTCCCTGCCAAAATTAACCTGCTCTTAACTGAACAAAACCAGACAAAATAATGGAGGAAAACAGAAAAAGCAGCACAAAGCCCTGGGCCTGGAGGAAAGATGATTACAAATAAAGACCCTTGTGTTAGAGCACATCTACAATGCGGAGAGGAAAAGGGGAATAATGGTGCACTCAGAGCTGCCCATAGCTCTGAATTCAATTGCAAAGCCTGTGCCTCTGTCTTCTTCCAAGAAGGAAAGGAAAAGCACAAGGAACCCCCTGCACTCAGGGAGTAGGGGGAAGGGAGCAAGAAGCAACATTTTGGGATGCAAAAGCAGCCGGCAGTTTGCATGCTTTGCAAATACAAACAGGTCCTCCCAGTTATACTAGTAAACCATTTTACTATGCTAACTTGCTGCGATACATGAAAGAAAAAAAAAAAGTGAATCCAAAGATAAACAGCACAAGTATTTCCATTAACAGTTTGCTCCTTTTTGTCTTTCTCCCTTGACTGATTTCAGATGACATGACCACTGTGACCTCAGCAGGGTAAGACTTCACTGTCAAACAAAACCATGCTAAGCATGTGGGCAGTTGAGATCACGATGGGATCATTAATACCTCCCACCTCCTCTTCTACTAGCTCACCATATTCAACCACATAAAACTCATATGTGTTATCTATCAACACCCTATGCTAGGAATCCAATGGCAAGCAAATATCAGACAGCTTCCACCATGTTCCAATTTCCTCCATTGCCACTGCTGGAGGGAGTGGGACCAGAGCCCCCAAAGAGACATTTCTAACAACTACAATGTTTTCTATTTTTGTGCACAAATCTGAAGGCCCATAAGCAGCCTGAGGTGGCAAGCACCATGACTTCTATGTTAGCTGCAACCAAAGATAAGTTCTCTGTTGGATTGGTTGGATATTAGGAAAAAATTATTCTCAGAAAGAGTGGTGATGCATTGGTAAAGGCTACCCAGGGAGGTGGTGGAGTCACCATCGCTGGAGGTGTTCAAGAAAAGGGTAAATGTGGACATGGACTGAGGGGACATGGTTAGTGGGCATGGTGGGGATGGGTCGACAGTTGAACTGGATGATCTCAGTGGCCTTCTCCAACCTTAAGGATTCTATGAGTCTAAGGGAAGTGAAATACTGAGGAGAAGAAAGGAGCTGGGATCTTCAGCAGCAGCACTGGTTAATGCGAACATAAACATTCCTCCCTAGTAACTACCTCACTTGTTTCTCACCCCAGCTCTTAGAAGAAGCACAAAAGATCCCTGAGGATGAGATGTGTTATTAAGAACTTCACAGATGAGACAGAAAAATGATGGTCTTGGTATGAACGTGCTATGCTAAGTAACAGGAAGAACAGAAAAGCTCTAGTATGAACCGGGCAATGAGTTAGTGAACATCTAAAAAATGGCTATGATAACAGGATTCACTGGGCTCCATTCATGTGTTCATTCAAGCCTGGAATAAAAAAAAAAAAAAAAGATGTATATGACACCTATATCATTTCCCAAGATAAAAAGCAGTAGTTTCCGTTCCAAAGGAGAACCTAAATATCTTATCCTCCAGCTGATTCACTTGATGAGTGAATCCTACCCCCATCCTACCTCTGAGCTGCGTGCCCATAAAAAAAGAGATGCGGGAAAGGGGGAAAAAGTACTCCATCTTCCTCGTGAGAGCAAAAGAGCAACCAAACAAGCTGTAATTAAACTGAAAATCCAAACAGAAAGAAAGTCACCAAGTAGATTTTTTTATATCCTGTTCCTAGAAAGATTTTGGCAGCCATGAACAACAAACCAACCACGCTCACATTTAAATGACACTGCTATCCTAGCAAAGCACTTTGAAATTTGGGTACTCAGCAGCTAGATTGTTTCATACACATAGGAAGTACCTTTCTATCTCTTATCTGTACAAACACCTACTGAAGAAGTCTCTGCTTCCCTGGGCTGTGCAGAGTATGTGCCATTCCGACACCTGCTGATTCCCACCCATCCCACAGATCCCAGGACACACTGTCTATTTCTCTCGTGAATTACAACCACAGGGCCAGTGTTCCGAACAGAGACAAAGAAGCCTTTCCCCCTCCCAAGATCTTTGACTAAGCTGTGTCACCAGCCTACAAGGCCTTGCTGTCACAGCCAACCACGCTATGACCTTAAAATTCAGCTCTACTTTTAGCGATGAGGTTATTTTTAAATATTTAGAATTTATGACCCATTTGTCCAATTTGTTACTAAGCACCTTTCCCTCCCATGTTTTTCTTCCTACCCTCTCCCACTGCCTGCAAATCAATCTCTTGTGCTCCCTAATGCCCACAATACCATCAGTCACGCATCGGAAGCGACATAACTCTGGTAGCTGAAGAAGTGGACTCAGTACTCACCCACGAGCTGCAACTATCAGAGAACACAGGATTAAGGAAGAAAAGCATATTGCACTATGCAAAGAAAATGAAATGGAAATAGAAAAAGAAGAAAGGAAAATGACTCTGAAAACAACACAAGAAAAAATAGCACACGGTTTATTTTAGAAACTGGAAATTGCCCAGGAAAGGAAAGACAGCAAATAAAAGCCCAGATTACTGTCTCAAAAAAAAATGTACTGAATCAAAAATGGGCCCAAGCCCACACACTGGATACAGGAAGAGAGAATAAGAAAAATGAGACTGTGGCAGCAGCGTGCACGCAAGCTGACCACACAGAAACACAGGTACTGAAAGCAAATGGAAATAGTAACAAATTGCTGTTGTTCAATGGGAAATCACTTCCAATGACCACATCATGCACTTGAGCAAGTCAAGTGGTCTTGATTTTAAATAACTGATTGTTAATTCATGCACAGGCAAGCACTTGACTCTCTGAAGCTGCTGGGAGCACAGCCTGTAAATGTGAAGACATGACAAAACAAGCAACTTTCCTTCTGGGTAGTGAAAAGCAGCAGATAAGGGCCTCTGTGGGAGGATATTCCCTGCTGAGGCACCTGGGTCTCCATTGTAAAAGTAGTAGCTATCCAAGACTTTCAGACCATGAACAAAAAAAACCTCCTCATTTCCCTCCTTACCACTCAATACTTCTATAATAGAATCCACAATAAATGTGAAAGGAGAAAGAATGCTGCGCAGAAGAACCACAAGGAACCAGCCTTGTAAGGGCAGCAGTTTTCTCTTGGCCTTACACCAACTGACAAAGGAAAAGAAGTGGGTGTGAAACCCAGTGGGAGGTGTTGCAGAGTGCTGAGCTAGTTCTGGTCAACCCATAGATAGCACATGGACAGGAGGTTACTCCTGGAGACTCGGTGCATCATATAGCAGGCATCTGACATTGGCCAGAAGGGCTGTGCTCAGTAAATGTGAGGAGAGTCATTCTGTCGGAGAGCATCAGGCAACCAATGCATGTAAGGTCTTGGGGGGGGTACAAGAGGGTTACCAGCTACTGAGGTGGATTAATCTCAGTCAGCCGAACTCTTACACTCCCCTTCAGACACAGAATTATCACCACAAATGTGGCCCTAGTTCATGAGGTTTATCTGCGCACAGGAATTTCTGCTAGACAAAATCAATTCTCTAAGCATGGCAGCATTTAACTTTCAGAATGGGACCATATACCCTGCTATATTTAAATGGAATTGCAGTACTCTCAGTGCAGTGAAGGAAAGCAGGATGAAACAAAACTGTATATTCAGTAGCTGAGAAGCTCTGGTTTTGTTTTAGAGTCCCCTTTATGCACATAACAAACGTAATACGTTTGTTTATGTACATACATTTAGAGAATAAGTTGAATGCAAGTCATTTTTCAGTTCATTATAAGAAAACAAGGACAAATTTAAACGGTTTTTAAAGCCATACTTTGTTTAATTACTAGAAATATCTGTCTGGTGTCAGTTTAGCTGAATTTCTCAGGTATTGACTGACAGTTTTCTTCATCATGAACAGAAGGATGCTGATTACACTATCTCCCCACCTTTGCAAACACCTCTCACTTGAATAACAAAACAACGTTAAGAGATGCAGAGCAGGCTGAATAAAACCACTTATCTACATCAAATTTCATAGCCCAAGTTATTCTACCACTCCTCAGTTTTCAATGGACAACACAGAAAACATTCGGAATCTTTCAGTTTGTTTTTCCACATATCAGATGAGTTCTACCAGACAGCTATTTCTGTCCTTTTGGGGGTTCAGAATGGAGGTGTTCAAGAACCACATCGATGAGGGATGTGGTTGGTGGGCAAGGTGGGGATGGGCTGATCATTGGACTAGATGACCTTACAGGTCTTGGCAACCTCAATGATTCCATGATTTAGAAAAGCAAGTCTTTTCACAAGTCAGTGTTGATCTCACATGTATTTATATGAGTATTTACACGCTGGGGTTCACCTTTAGGCTTAATTTTTCTGTATCGCAGTTTCTGTCAAGCCTTGTAGTTAATCAGAAAACTTGTACGATCTCATCCTTCAGTTACACAGCAACTTGATGGAATGATGCTAACAGGTGTAATGTTTCTCGGCAGGTTCAACTTTTTGAAAAGGTAGATTATAGCAGGACAAGGGGAAACGGTTTTAAGTTGATGGAGGAAACATTTACGTTGGATGTCAGGGGAAGTTCTTTGCTATGAGAGTGGTGAGGTGCTGGAACAGCTGCCCACAGAGGCTGTGGATGCCCCGTCCATCCCTGGAGGTGTTCAAGGCCAGGTTGGATGGGGCCCTGGGCAGCCTGGACTAGGATTAAAAGTGGAGGTTGGCAGCCCTGTCTGATTCTCTGTAACTGTCAAATATTGCAGATACCATTTCTGGCAAACTCAGGTGTCACGGTACATAAAATATTATCAGTTTACAGGATCTTAAAGAAATACCATAATATAACCACGCCATGAATTTATGATGTATACGTGATGAATATGTACGATGGATTCATGTAGAAAAAGGGAGTGCTGCCACTGAGCATCTGGTATTTTACAAACAGTAGCATTATGTGAGACTACTTTAAGGATGTGCAAAAGCAAACCATGAGGGTGAAACCAACGCAAGTCATCCTGCTGCACAGAGCACAATTCCCAGTCAGCTGGCAGGGAGCAACTGCACATTTGTTCTGCTCTAAGGTAATGTCAGCTCATGACTTTATCAGCAGTTCAAGTGAAAATTTATAACGTTTTAAAGGAACACAGAGAACCAGAAAAAGACGCAGCACGTGTTGGAAGTTTGGGCAAAACACTCACAGAAGTGCAATGTTTGCAGCAGCTGACAGGGAAGGCAGCCATACAGCTGGATGAAAGTCATTCTGCAGATGAAATCACAAGCATATCATTTTATGAGTTTTATCCAATTAACGCAGAATTTGAGGCTTTTTTAACAATTCTTTCACAGCTAGTAGCAACTTTTCTCCATTATTTCTTAGGAAACCTAGGGATTAGGTGAGAACAAAAACGTTTAGAAGTAAAACTGAGATAACTGCCTGACAAAGTGTTAGTAGTAAACAGAAAACAGGTGTGGGGTTTGACCAACTTTCTTAAGCTTCGGTCTAAAGAAAAGGCAATTATTCAGACATACAGAATAAGCAAACTGCATATGTGAGCTGATAACTGAATTCCAGGCAAAGTGAGAATTCACAGAAGGTTCGCTCCTTGAAACATAAAGCTCTGACGTCAGAGCTTCTACAGGCAAACTCAAGTTTTCACCTGCTAACAACATGAAAATATCTACATCTGATAACGTAACTACTTGCAAGGAGCAGTTATAAGTTTGGGGCTGTTGCAGCTTCACACGGGACTGCTTGATTTGGGGTCAGCGTTATGTCCTGTCTGTTTAGGCAGACCTAAAGCTCACAAAGTTAGAAGGAAAGACAGGCTGAAGGGATGCTGAGTTTCTAGCTGCTTCATTCTAACATACTGCCATCACTCAGAAGTTGGGTTTGAGATACAAAGCTGTAACACAGCCAAGCACACGGAGGCACTAACACGGAGGAATTGGGAAGAGCCGGGCAGGCTGTGCTGCAGCTCCAAGGAAGGTGTTGCAGTGTAAGAGTCACCCTAAATTTTCCCTTCCTACACAGGTAGACACAGAGGAGAACAAACCTCAGCAGTGGAAGTCGTGTTTACACACAGCACTTGGAATAGAGAATGATGAAACACACCAGAGCCATAGTGCACATAACGCAGGTCTTGGTTGGACAGTGACCACCATCTGCTGCTTCAGAATGTGGGCAAAGAAGCCCCAAAGCTGAGACTGCCTATCCCCAAGCACCTTTGAATAGTACTTCTACACAAAGCTTGGTTTAACTTAAAAGCAAGAAACTTCACATTCTTGCTTTATTTTTTCAATATCTTTTACTACAATTCAGTATGTCTTAGCTCCTAAATCTTGTTTGCCCTAGCCTCAGTAATAACTTGCAGCAATCAATCGCAATTATGCCACATGTGAAAGACATTTCAATTTTAATCACCTTTAAATGTTATTCAATACACCACTTTGCAGCTTCTACAAGGCGAGAGGAACAGCAAACTCTGAGAGCCTTACTGTACATCTCTGAAGCCATCAGCATCCATTCATCTCATCTCCTTCTGTTTTCTTAGCAAGTAAGGTTAAGTGCCCAGGCCATAGAAAATGATAATAAGAATATGAAATTCCTCTTTACTTCTACCACAGCAAGAACTCCCTTTTCTCCAGCCTGCTGCCTGTTGGTTAATTAGTTTGTGCTTGAGTGATTACCACTTTGAATGCTGATAATGTTCAGCGCTTGATGGCTACAAGGGCTGAGTGCCCCACAATGACCCCTCCTCTGCTACGGAGGGTTATCAGTGGGATGGGGAAAGCACAGACCACCGGCAACATCAGCGTGCATTGCCATGTCAGGCTGCGAACTGTGTGAGCTAACTGCATGCTCCGTGGCTCACCTGATTCCTCCTGCCACAAGGAATCACATCAAGGGCGGGCATGATAGTTCCTATTTTGGACGCATCAGGTAAAGTTGCAGCGGAACACATGTCAAACAGTATAACCAGTGACCTCCTTGAAAGACCTTCTGCATACATACCTAAGCATTCCATCAGCTGTAACCCATATATCCACACTTAAAAGAAGTCAGGAAAAAAAAAAAAAAGAGTATAATATCTTTTCTTTGGAGAAGAACTGATGTTACATCAGAAGCACGAAACTACAACTTCATAAAGTTTATCAAAAACAGACGTAAAAGCTTCTTGTGTTTGATCCCCCCAATCTTTGTTAGGCTCCTCGTCGCTCTGTTTTCCACTTCTGCACTCTGATTTTGAGCCTGTATATTTTTACCAGTTGTATTTCTAAACTCCTGCAGAAAGCCAGACGAGTATCCGAGCCTGGCAAAGCAGTACGCTTTCATACTATTAGCACATACATCACTTCCTAACACATCAGTTTTATCGTATTTCATCTCTATTGCCAGAAACACAGCAGAACTAGAACGAGGATATCACAAATTAGCCTAATAATACATTATGCAAATAGGTTACTTAAGTTCTCAGCAGTGTCCTTATTTTAATTATTGTAGCTAACGATTTCAGACATCCGTTTCCCAGCCTGCTTTCTTTTTCTCTATGCCTTTTCTTTCCAAACCCACCTCAGACTTGCTAGCTTCCTTCTCACCACTGCCAGCTCCCAGTACATCCTCCTGGGCTTTGTCAGGGTTCGATTTCCACCCCCAAAACAGCTTCTGTTTGGCATCAAAACATCCCGCTCCGAAGCTTATCTTCACTTATCCTGCTTCCATTTTGGCAGACACAAATTCAGAGACCTCCTTTAGCTCTGCAAGCAGGCTGTTCCTAGGACACATTCACCGTTTTTCCTCGACTTCCAACCCCTTCAGGGCTCCCTTACCTCCCGTACCCTACTACATCAGTTTTTCCTACCCACTGTAACCTTTCTGAACCAAAGCACATTGCTACTGCATCAGTGAGCGGGTCAGAGGTTCACTGCAGAATGTCTTGAGTCTAAAATCACTTTTTAAATGACGGTTTTGTCCCTTAATGGCAGCTCCTCCGGCAAAGCAGTGCATTCCCACTGCCAGTACCTTTCCAGCAAGCCCTGCAGACAGCCCTGCTCTTCTCCCGCTGCAGGGAAAGCTTTCCACATGAACAACCAATATGCAGTCCTCCACCTTGGATGTTTTCTTGGGGTGTGTTAACAGCATCACACCACAAGCTCTGGGGCCAAACTAGGATTTATACACTTCTACCATCCACTAATTAATATGGCTTTTGTGAACCATCGCCATTTGTTCTCAGGAGGAAACCATTATAATCCTGGTAGTCATTAACACTAAAAGGCAATGAACGTGCCCTGGCACTTCTGTTACCAGATAGCTGTAGATGAGCTGGAAAACTGCCAGGTGTACCAGAGGGACACAGAATGGAGGAGGAAATGAAGTGATTATTCACGTACAAATTCTGTTTAATAACCAACTTCATTCAGCACAGCCCCGCTTCAGGACTTGGCCAACTAGGACTGACTACAAGGTGAGACAAGTGACATAGCCTAAGACAACCAAAAGGCAAAATATTTTCCCTTCAAGGCACTACAAGGCCTAACTGATAATGACGGAAAGGAATCTCATGCTATGGTGCAGCTGCTGAAGCATAAAAACCTTTAGAAGTGGGCCTTCCCTCGCTTTGAGAAACGGTTTGTTTTTCTCCTGACCATTACAGGCCTCAATAAGGTCACAATTTCTCCTGTAGTTCTCTGAAATCTTCCAGCATCCCAGCTGTAAGAGGTCTGTGTCAATCCTGGGGAAATGACTGCATCAGGCTGATGGCAAACTGCGAATGGGAGACTGACAAATGCTACAGGCTACTAAGAAATACTTGTTAATGCCAACCAGAGCAAAGGAGAGTTCACTGATTGCGGAAGAAGGGTGGGGATGGAAGGAGAGAAAGCAAAATTAAACAGGCTGGAAAGAACATCATAGTGTTATCAACAGCCACAGACCTGGCTGTGTTCTACAGCTGAAACAAAACCTACGCTGTTTTTGCAAGGCTGTGAGGAAGCACAAAAATACACAATTCTACCCAGGCTTTATTATTTATTTCCCAGCAATTTTAATATCTGGATTAAAATAGATAGTTTTATTAAGCTCCAAAGCCACAGACACAGAGCTCTGTCCCACCACCGGCATCCAGGTAGGGACTGGTCAGAGCAGAGGGCAAGCACTGAGGAACACCACCAAGTGCATCTGTCCCTCTATTGAGTGGTCACACAAAGTGCTCAGTAAGTCCAACCACCACAAGCCAGAGGAATACAGCCATAGCTCACAAGTGCTGTAAGGTCCTGAACAGATCTTCAGGTTGAAATGGATCCTTCCAGAAAACTCCAAGACAAATGGCTTTGAGGAACCAGTGAGCACACTGACCCAACACTCTTTAGGACCGTATATATTCTTCTTCCCATCACTTCTTGCCAGCTCAATGGCTCTGGTTCCTCCCTTGCACCACCAACAGGAAGCCTTGCTGTCCATCCTGCCTTCTGCCTCCAATGGCAGACTTATTACCAAGTCACAAAGCACTGAGACCTGCCAGGTACTCAGGCATATTTCTGCCTGGGGGATGCCATCTATCAGCCACAGCAGTGCATGGGGACACCACAGATAGATATTCTGTTTTAATCTTCATATCAACAACACCATGAAATATCCAGAAGTTCCCCTGGGCTTCTCAGTTTAGCAGGGGCCATAAAGAAGCTAATCTAAATGCAGCCTTCGGAATGGGCTCAGAAGTGGGGGGTACCAGGCAGGAAGCACAAATAATGGCACATGAATCTGCTGACCGTTCTTACATTCGATAGTATTATTAAGAACTAATCCCACAGAGAGGGGAAAAAAAAAAAAAAAGCCCCATTCAAGTCAATTGGAAAGAAAAAAAATAGAAGAAAGAAAAGAAAAAACCTCTGGGCTACAAGCTACCGGGTGCAGGAAAAATACTTGGAGAAACTCTTACAGCTTTTGTCAATGTCTGCAGTTGACCAGTGCCAAGGACACAAGACTGATGGATGGCTGATTCCGTCTGGAAGGGTTTTCCTGTTGCTGTCAAAACACATTCTGTAGCTGTTTTCCCACAACACACCCAACTGAGACCATTAGCACCTACCTCTAACAGACAGTGCAAAACGTGTGCCAAACATGATATATTCTGTATTCCTGAAGATTAGGATGAAGTACGGTTTAGACTCCTTTAGCCACCTGGCTGTTTAGAGTAGTACTCAGCATCTTCTGGCAGGAAAGAACCTTGTTGAAGGTTAAGTTTTCCAGTGAGGATGCTATTTTCAACACGTCAAAATAAGGCCAAGGGCTGGACAATACGTAACTCCTAGCTCCCATGTGACGGTGTCACTGGAAACTCAGTCTGATGTTTGTGAAGCTCTTTCATGCAGATATCCGACAATGGAGCCCATGAGGCTTCTTTCAGTAAACAATTTCAAACTGGCCAGAACTTGCATTCCTGAATCTCACATACTTGCTTAGAAATAAGCAATCCTTGAGATTCTATGGCTTAGGAGTATCATCACCTCTTCAGAAAAGCTTTCCTCCAGCTCTGCACCATCTGAAGCGCGTCTGAATTGAACAAAACCACCCACCAGAAGCACACCACCCTTCCTCCAGGGAGGCACAGGGCCCAGCAGAACCTGTGTTAAGCCCTGGTAGGGCTGAGTTTTAGCAGGGGGACTCTGATGTTCTGTCAGGGCAGAAATCGGTGCTCTGAGTTCCTTTTCTTCATTCAGTGTGGTATTTTGTGACCTTCCAATGAGCAGTGTTACTGACAGAAACCCGACCTGCTCATTTACCCACAAGTACTGTGTTTGTCCATCTTCCATACAGGATTTGGAGAAATGTGGAGCCCAGCTAGACCTTGCAGTGGTGCTCCCAGCTGAAGATCCAGGTAAGATGACGTGCCAGATCAATCTACAACAATGACAGGAAGCCTTGCCATGGAAAACTAGCAAAATAGGAATACTTAAAACAGAGACAGGCATCCATACTGTTATGAAGCAATTAATTCCAAGATAAACTTAATTCATAACAGAAATTAAAAGTACATATTGGTAAGACATGTTGATCTTAAAGTCACACTAATCCAAAATGACTGAAACATAGATAAGAAAAGCTTATTATATAGTAGGTAATAGAGAACAATTATTCTTAGCTCCTACTGCCCCCAAATGTAGCCCTGCTATACTCTGACATTCAGCTCCAAGCAGCTGGAGTCTACCTTCAGCAAACCAGTTACCTCAATGACTAGAAATGTGGAGCTGCATAATTTTAAACAAACCAGAAGGGCAGAAACCTCTGTCAGACTCAAAAATGAAACAAGAAAAGCAGTAACACAGTATATCCATACGTTCATTATGGATGAATAAGTTCATTATGGATGCTTATTTGCAAGTCCACTGATCAAATCTGACACTTTGATTCTACAATATCTTATTGTTAAGTTAAAAACACTGCATTTTCCTAACAGGTGGATTAACAGCTTTGACAATGTTTAAAATTTGGTTCAGTCCCTCAGTACAGCAGCCATCTACTTCATATATATATATTTATATATGCATTCAAGTCTGACCTGTATTTAGGTGATAGCTAACTGATTTAAAGCAGCAGTTATATGTATTATTCATATAGGGCATGATAAGATACAAGCAAAGCACCACAAAGCTGATAAGAGTAACTTCTGACTACTTGACAGATCCTTACAGCAGCAGCAACCCTAAGATATTGTTATACCCGCAATTAACATGTCTGATGATGAATATCCAGCATTACCTGATGTGTGAACAAACTCCTCCCACCCAGCAAAATGAACATCACCAATAGTAGATGCCAGAACTTCATCCTCTACATGAGAGGACAGTATATGAATACATCTTTCTGCACTGAAACCAGACAGAAAGTGTTAAGCACAATATTAGTCACTCAATTAGCATTTGACTACTTGCACTTCGCATTTATTTTCTCCTTTTAACACTAAACAATCTACCATGGATTCTGAAGACAGTCTATCATGACTTCTGCCTGAAGTCACACTGAACCTCATCACTTCTGATCAGCACTGTAGAAACAGGCTTGGTCTCAACTATTAAAAACAAACAGAAACAATCAATCACACCAATGGAACAACATGTTTTCTTCTTCATAATGAACATCCCTACTCTTGAGCTTGAAAGTCTGTCAGACTCCTTGTCATCGGGTCTTGTTGGCTTTTGTTTGCTATATTAAATAGCCACAGAGCTCCAGGTATGCTTCTCCCATACAAGTATTCAACAGCCGTATAAATCATCATTAACCGTTAATTCCTTCAGAGGATGGTAAGAACCCTTAAGCTTTCCAAAGGTATGGGGATGACAACAGGAAAACTGACATAATCCACTGAAACAAAGGGCTTCAGCCTCCAACGTCCTTAGAAAACAGAAAAGATGTGAGGTGTCTAGAAGATTTAGAAAAATAAAGCAGCTTATAAAACTTCACTTATTGCTCTGAAATGTGGTAGCCCCAAAGAAAACATACTTTGAGTTCTACAATGGTATACTTTAAAAAATTTACTTATACTTTACTTAAAATTTACTTATACTTTAAAAAATATCAGGTATACTTTAAAAAATTTAAAGAAACCATAAATGATGACTTGCATGGGTTTCCCACTGCCTCTAACCTCAGCTCCCATTGCAAAGCTAAAAAGGGGGAGGAGAGATTTACTAAAAAGAACCTACTATGGGCCACTTGCATCTCACTGCACTTCTCTTTACACCACTGAAATGTGAGCCAGCACACAAAGAGTGCTGTTATTATCAAACTCCAAACTCAACGCATTTGGTTGGTAACGAAGAGACAAACATCAAGGCTGGCTGAATCTGTCAGGAGGAGACTGTCAAGGATCTAAGGAGATCCAAGACATCCCCTTGGTGCTGTTCTCAAGATCACCTTTAGTTTGATCACTGCTGGGAAGACTCTGATGCAATTAGGCTGCTTTGCTGGAATATGCAGAGTGCGCAGTGAAGCTGTTCACTGGAACAGGTTGGCTGAGGAGGTTGTGGATGCCCCATCCCTGGAGGCATTCAAGGCCAGGCTGGATGTGGCTCTGGGCAGCCTGGTCTGCTGGTTGGCGACCCTGCACATAGCAGGGGGTTGGAACTACACTATCATTGTGGTCCTTTTCAACCCAGGCCATTCTATGATTCTGTGATCGTTATCATTTTTATCAAGAACAACTGAAAGCCCACAGTGCTAAGAAAAGCCTGCAAAAACTGGGGAGCTAACAGAGCCTAACATGCTTTGGGAAAAACCATTCACCTCAGTGAGAAGTTCTCCCATTCATGCACTAGGGAACCTGGCAAACCAGCAAGGCTTTTGAGTAGTCATGTGTAAAATTACATCTCTGTTGTGCAAGCTAACATTCTACTAATATTTCCATTCACAGGAGACTAAGTGCTTAATTAACATTTATACCAATTCTCAAGCTATTTACAAACACAAAGGAGGTGATGATTTGATATCATGGTTCCTTAAACACAGCCCTAAATGCAGATATAGTTCTTACTCCAATTCATCATATATATGAAAATATTAAACTGGTAACTGTTCTTCTGTTACAAGTAAAGCTCTTTGAAAAATATCCTAAGTATGTTCATGAGAACAACTATTGTTTTACTGTGATTATTTGCTCCAACATGCAGTTTTGCTCCTGTGAGCAAGCAGATGCAACAGAGATAAGGTACTGCTCCACATCATAGGATGACCTGTCTTAGTTCTGCATCTAAACATGGTAACGTGTTTAGATGTTAACATGGTAACATGGCACAGTAACATGGGGGGTAATGACAGCTCAGCCCTCATAACAACTCAGAGTTAAAATAATATACTGAATCCCTTCATAAACCCTAAGAAGCAATTTACCGTGAGGTGTGTCAATTAGCAAGCATTTAAGTCAGCACAGCAACCAAGTGAAGAAACACTCAACTTTCTCCATTTCCAAAGAAGCTGAAGACTGCTGTAACTGCAACCCAAGCCATGATATTGTATAAAAATCGTGGTTCATGCTTTGTAAAGGCAAGAACATTATTCTTCCTACAGCAAATTTTTCACTAAATGATCATTTATCCATAGGTCTCACTACTTTAACTGATTAGTTACAGCCTACAAATGAACCAGCAGCATTAGCTGAGCTCTTGTATTGTACAGCCCTCTGAAGGCTGCTTCCACATGCACGCATTTATCCCATCCATAAGACCACTCCATGATGACCAGCAAAATCAACACCACGTTAACACTGTGCTATTCAGGCACAATTTACGTTGCCCACCAGATCTCAAAGCACAACTTTTAAGTTGGCTTGCACATTTTGACAAGACCAGACCTCTGTCCACATAGTTAATATCCAAGCAAGCCGAACAACTGAGGAAAGACATTCATCCTCCAGCACTGCTGTCACTGTAGCAGAGGTGATATAGCACAGTTCAAACACTGAGTGTGAATGAAATCTCAAAGTCCTCTTAAGAAACAGCTGCTCTCTTCCTAGCTGTAATGCTAGCTCTGCATCCATGCAGCATCCCTTCCTGCAGAAGGTTATACCTTGTTTCTTCAGCAATTAGAACAAAGAGCTTGTTCACTATTAACAGGAAAATGTACGGCTGTTATACAACTAATGAACAACGTTCAAACTTGAGCTCCTTGAGGTGCATGGGTATAAGTTATACTGACATCTTCCAGCATTAACTCTGCAGACGTGAACTAAAAGAGATCAAAATCAAACACAAACCTATGGAGCAGCTGACCATCAGAAAGCCACGAGCTCTAACCAACGTGCACCCCAAACTACTCAATTCTCCATCACAAAATGAACATGGAGAGAAGCTCCACAGAGATGTTACCCGTCAGTTGGGATTTAAAACCAATTCAAGATTCTAAGCTCAGAAGAAAAAACACTCTCAAGTTTTGTGGCTATTCATTTAGGTTTTTTAATACATATATTTCGATCAGTCTAAATCCTCTGCCCGCTTGGTATCAAAAGTGAAACTGTATATAACTGAAGTCCAAACCTCTTTTGCTCTCCAAAGAAAAACTACATACTGCTGGGAAGCAACGGATGCTCAGAAGAACGTTACTTCAGTTTTTGAACAACCCTTAGCAACTTTCTGACTTAAACACGTAAGAGAAAAGCACTTTGGGAACTCATACATGTTAAAAATCACATAGAGAAGCATAGTCTCTACAACTGTTTTTCCAAAAGCTTAAAATACTGTGGCCAGCAGCTACCCTTCCCCATGTCCCCCCAGACAGAAGCAAAGCAAAGAGTTTAAGAACTCAGCACCCATAACATGCATAACTCACCCCCCCTACCACAAACTCCATTCAACAGCTACTCAGAGAAGAGCTGTGTTGTTTTTCTATTGATACCCCCCCAAAAAAAACATCAGAAACTGAAATGTTTTTTATATAGCACATACACTTAGAACACAGCTCACTACCTCAGCCTTTAATTTTACTTTATTCTGCAGTCCACACACAAGAAAAATGACATGACAATTGACATTTTTTTTCCACACACTAAACTTAGTTATCTTTACAGGCATTATTTAAAATTGATGTCTTCATTACATATTCAAACTTGAAACACGTCAGTGGCTTTTATTCATGAGTTCAGCAAAACTTAAACAGAACAATACTTTTGTGAATTACCTTTTATGTAACGTAACAGGTAGAGGAAAGCAAGGGAAATATAAAATAAATGCCTATGTTTCCTTGAGTTAACCCTATTTTTGGAAGTCAGTGGATCTCATTTTCCCTCTGCATATTCATTAGGTACTGGACAGCATAAGGAGCAGTAAATGAGCCATATTATGTTTTGGCTGGGGTGAACTCACAGATAGGATGTTTGCACTTTGCAAAAAAAAAATAGCAATTTCATTCCATGGGGAAGCACCCCCACACCAATTTATCCCCAAACCCCTACAACGAAGGTGGCTTGATGGGGAAGGAGTCAGATCTGGAGGGGAAAGCTGAGCTTTATGGCCCCAAAGCAGCCCTGGGCCGGGATTCTCCAGCAGCAGGAAGTTTCTATGGGGCCTGCCGAGCATGCGCTGTGAGCCCAGCAGTCTCCCTATGTGGCAAGAGTGCAGAGGCAACAAGCAAACCAATAATCGAGGCAGAGAGCAACAAGCACCTTCCCCCTCTGGATCCCTGCTGGCATCCCTCCCCTAGGCCCCATGCTGCTGCCCAAGGCTCTCCTGCAGCCATCACAGGGAGATCAGGGTCTGGCAACCTAAACCTTGCTATGCTGAAGGGAGAACAGAGGAGCAGACAAGGCATCGTATGCCTCTCCCAGCTCAGAGGGTGTCACTGGGGGGTGAGCAAGGAAGAAGCACAGAGCCCCCCATCCCAGTTGTGAGGAGGAGGAGGAAGGGGGGGGGAGGAAAGGATGGAGCACAGCACAATGGCTGTGTGTGTGTGTGGGGGGGGGGGGGGGAGGGAGGAGGAGGAGGAGATCGCCCACAATAGCAGCGCTTGGGGGGGGGGGGTGGGGAGGGGGAAGACTGCTGTGTGTCCCCCCACCACATACACAGAGTGGGGAGGAGACCCCTCTTCTTTCTTCACCCTATGTAGAGGAGGAAGGGAGAGGGAGGAGAGAAGGGGAAAGGCAGAGTGAACTGCCCTGTACCCCTCCCCATTCTTTTTGGTTTAGGGAAGAAGTAGAAAGGGACACAGTCTGGGGGGTGAGGGGAGGGGCACAGCAGCAACCCCCAAGCAGTGGAAAGGAGGGAGTGGGAGGAGACCTAATGCCACCATTGGCCTAAACAAACAAACAAAAAAATTATTTAAGATAAGCTTAAATAACAGAGAACTGATGGGAGGGGGTGGGGGGCACAGCACTGAGGGGGGGCCACCACCTTCCAGAGCCTCACTGAAGGGGTTGGGGGGGGGCAGGGCAGAAAGGCAGCACCCCCCCCTCCCCTCCAACAACTACCCCTGAACGAGGGGGGAAAAGAGGCATCGGGAGGCTCGATCCTTCCCCCCCCGGGGCTTCACTCCGGGAATCCCAGGCCCCTCCTCTCCCTCAGCGCGCTCCACCCCCGGGGCTGGGAGGAGGCGGGGGGGGAACAGCCCCGGCCCCCCCCCCCATACACACAGCCCCAGCGCCCCTTACAGCGCGGCCTGCACCCTCCCTGAGGCGTGGGGACGAAGGAAAGAAGGGAAAAGGGGAGGGGAAAGCTGAGGGAAGGGACCCCCAGGCCGCTCACCCTGGTCTCCAGGCTCCTGTGGAGGCTGCAGGACGCGCTCCAGATCGGGGAAAGGCAGCTCGGGGAGATCCAGCAAAGCACCGTAGCGTTCGAGGAAAGAGCAAACGACGGCGAAGTTAGGCCAAGAGCCCGGGCAGCACGGGCCAGCGGGAGGAGGGGGAGGCGGCGATGGAGCCGGAGGAGCCGCCGCCGCCATCTTGGACCCGGGGATGGAGAAGGAGCTGGGGAGGGGGCGGGGAGGGAGGGGGCGCTGCCGAGCTGCGCGCCGCCACGATCCCACAATGCACTACGAGAGGCGGGGAGACGGGGGGGCGTCGGCCAGAGCGTCTCCGGGCGGCTCCTCTCCTCCGCGTGCGGCACGGGAATGAAAACAAGGCGGGGCGCGAGGAGGGCGGAGGGGTTACTTATAAGGGGGCGGGGCGTCAGGGCTCCGCGGCCAATGGGAGAAGGCGGAAAGACAGGGCTGTGAGGAGAGGGGGTGGAGCCGGGAGGCTACGCTGGCCAATGAGGTGGCGGTGGGCGGGGCTTCGCGCTCCCCACCCTTGCGAGGCTGTGGTGGCGGTTTTTGGGGTCGGGGTCGTGCGGGTGGCGGGTGAGTGAGGCGCGTAACGGTCGTAACGACTTCCCGAACGCTGAGGGGACGGGCGGGAACGGGTGGGCAGCGGCGGCCTCGGGGCAGAGGGGAGACCCTGGGGCGAGTGGGGCTGCCCTCCGAGCGCTGGGAGTTTAGGCCTTGCTGTTCAGCTCGAGTTCCCGTGGGGTTTCAGGAGCTCTCCCCCCACCCCCCTCCCGCAGCTTTTATCACATACTACATGGCCTCTAGATTTTACGCTGCACGTTACAGTAGATACCATAGCAGATAATTAAAAGCCGACATTTGCTGAAGAAATCCTTTCCGCTCCTTGTTGGTTGGTGATTGGACTGTGCCCTCTGTGAAGAATGTCCAAAGGCCCCGTTAAAAAGTTCATTCTTCCTCACTTTGATTTAGGATGCTTTTCTTCACTCCTTTCTGGTTCTCTTTGTCAGTGTTATGGAAATATTTTTGCTCTCTGGATCATTATTTGATGGCTTTGAGATTTGTCTCGGCTCCTGCCAGTACTGGGTGGTCGATTCTGCCTTTCCCCTTGGTTCATGGGCAGTTTCACTCAGTTGGGAGCAGTGCTGTCATCTTACTTCACCACGCTTTTGGGAAAGTAGTCCAATGGACCTTTGTGTGAACCCACTGCATTGCAGATGTGTGAGGAACAAATGGAGAATGTATTAACTCAGGCAAATTGCACTCAACTGTAGCTGCATGCCTGGCTTCCTCATTGGCAGAGCACCTGTAGTGTTAATTCACAAAGCAGCAAAGAAATAATTGCCCCGTTATTCTCTGGCAGCCTCAGACCTGTGCTGAATCCGAAGTAATGCTGCTTTTCCTTCATGTGGTGCTAGAAGCAAGGCACTGAGATGGATGTCACATCGTGCTGCCGTTTGTTGTAGTGTGTGCAGCATAGAAAAATGAAGATTTCTCTTTGCTGTGGGCTCTTCCTTTAATGGGTGCCACCAGGGTTCTGGGAGTCTGGATGTCTGGAAGGATCTGCTGCTGAGGGTTTCTGGGTGAGCCACGAGCGCAGCTCTATTTGCTGCAGAAATAACCCTCTATGTAATGCGAGTTTCACACCATCCTCTTCTTCCCTTTCAGTTCAGAAGGTCGTTACCTTTGTGACACAGCAGCTGGCAGCCGTGCTAATCTAAAGCATTTCCAAGGTACCTCTGATTTGTGTCTTGCCATCCACTGCTAGAATCCCACCAGCAACTAGACTGCGGTTCCTTGAAGGGCTGAGAAAAGGGTGTAAACTCCCATGGTGCAGTGAGGCGATACTTTCTAAGGCATAGTCTGTGCCCCGCTGATGTCCAGCTGTGACTGTGATAGCTGGTCTGAAAATGACTGTGGTTAATACCAAAAAGCAGTTGCTCTATAGCAGCACTGATAAGGCCTCAGCTGGAGCACTCTAACTGGTTTTAGGCAACAGACTTCAAAGGAAGATGCATACCAATTGCTGGTTGTCAGGAGGGGGAAAATGAGAAAATAAGCAGAGATTTAGAAAATGTGACTGATGGAAAGGCCAAAAGGAACAGAGATTTATTTAACCTAAAAGAAAGAGAGAAAAAAAGACTCAAGGATGGTTACCTTAAGTCTTCAGGAAAGCAAAAGATGGTGTAAAGGACAAAGACTAAGCTGTTTTCCTTGTCTACAACAAAAATGTGTGGAAATGATAGCTTTAATCTGAAACAGTGAAGACTGAGGTATGAGAGAAGACATTATTTTTGTGCTTAACTGTCCTGAGAAATGACATAGGGGGGCTTGGTGTCTGTAAGGAATGCCGAAAGAGAGGAGCCTTGGCCCCTTTGGTTGCGTGAAAGTCCTCTTTGCTACAGCAACCGTAGGGATGCCATTGTTTTGTTTTCTGCTGGGTGTCGCCTTTAGCAAGAGGAGTGCACAGATAAAAAAAATCCATTACAGAATCACAGAATCACAGAATTATCGAGGTTGGAAAAGACCTAGAAGATCATCCAGTCCAACCATTACCAATACTTCCCAGCTAAATCATACCCCTCAACGCAACATCCAAACGTTTCTTGAACACTCCCATGGTCGGTGATTCCACCACCTCCCTGGGCAGTGCATTCCAATGCCTGACTACCCTTTCTGAGTAGTAATACTTCCTAATGTCCAGCCTGAACCTCCCCTGGCGCAGCTTGAAACCATTCCCTCTAGTTCTATCACTGATTACACGAGAGAAGAGGCTGACCCCCAGCTCACCACAACCTCCCTTCAGGAAGTTATAGAGAGCTATAAGGTCTCCCCTGAGCCTCCTCTTCTCCAGGCTGAACAATCCCAGCTCCCTCAACCGCTCCTCATAAGGCCTGTGCTCCAGACCCCTCACCAGCTTCGTAGCCCTCCTCTGAACACGTTGCAGGGCCTCAATGTCTTTCTTGCAGTGAGGGGCCCAAAACTGAACGCAGTACTTGAGGTGCGGCCGCACCAATGCCGAGTACAGGGGGACAATTACCTCCCTGTTCCTGCTAGTAACACTGTTTTTGATGCAAGCCAGGATGCCGTTGGCCTTCTTGGCCACCCGGGATTAGTTGAAAGTCCTTGTTCAACATCTAACTCTTCTTGCTTCCCCGTAAAGCTAGAAAAGGCAACAGCTTGTTTGATTGTTTGCTTTTACCTTATTAATTTAAATTAATAAGCCCGTATGTACAGTATGGTTTAGAGGACCAAAAAAAACCCAGTGTTTTTATCAGATGCTTTACAGAATTCTGCCATCTTCAGTATATTTTTTAGGGAAAAGATTAAGACCCAGATTTGAAAGGATATTCAGGGACCTGATCCCTGTGGTTTGTTTTGAATGTTGAGCACCCAATACTTTTACAGATTTCATCTGTAGACTGACATGCTCAGAATCCTACCAAAACCCTCAGTAGGACTGCTGGTAATTCAGCAAATCTGATCCATCACTCAGTTCTGGTGCCACAAAATGACATGGATCAAATCTGTAAAGGTGGTTTCTTCTCAGCTGCTTGATGCAAGGACATACTTAGAGTTTTTTATTAACACACTGTGTACGTTGGCTTGATGTTATGCATGAAGTATCTCTTTTTCAGACTTCGGTTCAACTCAGCAATGTCTTCCCCTGAAATTGCTTCGCTGTCTTGGGGGCAGATGAAGGTGAAAGGCTGCTCTACAACGTACAAGGACTGCAAAGTGTGGCCGGGAGGAAGTCGGACCTGGGATTGGAGAGAAACTGGGACTAATGTAAGTTTGCTGTTTCTGTCCATCCTGCGCTTTAAACGGGACTGTGAGAGTAGTAAACAAAGATTGTCTTGTGGGATCGAGAGGAGTTTATGTGAATAAACAGAAATCCACAGGAACTGAGCTTACCCGTGTGGAAGAGAACAATGCATGCAGTTTAGTTTATATCACTTTCCTTGAGGTTCTTCTTACTGATTTTTAAGTAAAAGCGTGCAGATACAGTGTCATATGTGCTAGTTTCTCCAAGGAAAGTTCAGAGTGCGGCTAACCACACAAGGACTTGCCTTCATAGCCCCATACCAAGTGAATACCCTTACAATTTTTGTATCCCTTAAGCTTTATCTGTAAATGCTACCAGAATGTATACAAGTAAGGCAATAATATTGATGTTTTGGACTTAGAAGCAGCGTGATAACTATTGTGTTAGGAATTAAATGTTGATAAGTTCATCCTATATCAGGGCTTACACTAAGATAGTTGTATTGGCTAAAAAGATAACTTAATCCATATTTTCCAAGCAAGAGTCAAAGCAAAAAAAGACCTGCAAATGGATCAGGTCTTAGAGTCAGCTGTATCCATGTAGGCCCTTCCAGACACTGCTGTATTCGTTTTGACACAACTTTGGTTTTGGTTTTGGAACTTCCAATATAATCTTCCGGGGAATAGAATTTGTTAAGCTGTCAGAGTTCAGTCTATAAAGAGTATATAATGCAAAGTGAAAGGTAATGTTGCTGTATAAATGGTTTGCAGAGAGAAATACAGCTGCAAACTGTATTTCTAATATATATCTGTATATATTAGAATATATATCTAATAGAACTATAGAATCATAGAATTACTCAAGTTGGAAAAGACCTCAAAGATCATCAAGTCCAACCACAGCCTAACCATAGTGCCCTAACTCTAACAACCCTCTGCTAAATCATATCTCTGAGCACCACATCCAATGGCTCTTAAACACATCCAGGGACGGTGACTCAACCACCTCCCTGAGGAACCTATTCCAGTATTTAACCACCCTTTCTGTAAAGAAGTGTTTCCTAATGTCCAACCTAAACTTACCTTGGCGCAACTTGAGGCCATTTCCTCTCGTTCTGTCGCCAGTGAGAAGAGACCAGCCCCGCTCTCACTGTAAGCTCCTTTCAGATACTGGAAGAGAGCAATAAGGTCTCCCCTCAGCCTCCTTTTCCCCAAAATAGGTATAGGTATAGGTATATATCTATACTACATATAGCCTTTTTAATGGCCTTTCATTTATTAGCAAAAGTGAAGTTTTCCCTGCTGGGCTGTTTGAAGGGCATGGGCTGATAGGGGCTGTAGCTTTTTTGTTTTTCAAGAGGAATCCAGCTTTTAACAGTAATGATTCTGTGGTTTGAATACATGTATGGCTGGAGATGCAGAACAAATGTAGTAGCTGAAACATTCCCGATGGTTTCCAACTCAATCACATTTTTATTTTCTTCCAACCATCTGAAAACTCTGTTTCAGATCACAGCCACCTACTAACATTCAGGGGGACGTGTCTTCCTTTTAAAGCATCAGACAGAGGGTGTCAGGTGACAGGGAAGACTTTAACTCTGGAGAAGTTATTGGATAAATCCTCCATTGAAACAGGAGAGTTGAATTTGTTAAATGAAAGTAAACTAGTTGGATTATTCAGAGAAGCAGATATTCTGCATCATCATTAAGCAAAAAAAACACCCAAACACTTCAGGTTTTCCCATAGAGGCTACTTGTAAGGCTTCTTCCTGAGGACAGTTCCATTGCTCTTACAGCTATGGCAGCCACAGAGTTTGGTGATTCAGTTTAAAACTGAATAGCAAGCAACAAATACAGAGCTGGAATGAAGTTTATCTACACTGCATCTCTGAGTCTAGAAAAATTGCAAAGGATTTAATTTGATCTTTACTGGAAACAGAAATCATTGGATTCATTTTCTGCACATTTCCTCATGGTAGACTGCAGTGTGTCTACGTTTGCTGGGTATGTTTTACCTGGGGCTAGGTGGAGCTACTCCCTATGTTTGGTAAAAAGGCAGTGTTCCTCATGTCCTCCACTCCAGCTAGAAGTAAATCCTTTCCTTCTCTGCTATCAAACCGATGCCTAGTAGGCAATTATTTCATCAGGAAGAACCATACAACTTGCTGTGCAAGATTCTGTAACTAAGCACTAATAAATAGCTCATATGACTTTAACCCTTGGGGATAAAAGGCAGCCTCCCTGACAGGCTGCGTTTCAGTGCCATCTGCTAATGGGAGAAAAACAGTCCTGACAAGAAGACCAGAGAGCAAAACAGGCAAGAAATTCTGCTGCCCTCTCTCCTTCCCTCCTGCTGTCACAGGAATTACCTGCAGTGACACAGTTATTCCATCATGTTGCATGTTTTCTCTAATGATACAATTTTCCTACTGGTGGAAGCCCCCTGATCAGAGTGCCTTGTGTAACAAGCTCAAATCCTTTTGTTCCATGCCTTTCATGGCTCAGCAGTACTTACTGTGTGATAGCAAACCTTCCCCAGCAATCTAATCAATGTAATTGCAGTAAACTGTCCTTGTTTTGTCTAAACTTTGAGTCTACCTTAAAAAAACCCAAAGGGAAATCATTACCTATTCTGTCGTAAACGCATACGTGCAATGATTTGGCCTGATAAAGCTCTGCAGCTGAAGTGGCAGTTTAGGTATGGATATCAAATCTCAATGCATTTAAAGAGAGTGCAGCTTGGAGAACCAGAAAGGTGAACCATCTCTTGCTGAAATTCCAGACATCTTGATGTTAATTCATTGAAATAATGTAGCGGTGAGTGTAGGGGATAAAGATTTATGGGCATCTCCATTAAAATAATGTTCTGCAGAAGTCCACTATGGCATTACCCACTTCGTAGGAGAAAATGGTCTCAGTCCTCTCAAAAAAGACTTAAGAATCCTATTAAAAAAAAAAAAAAAGATACTGAATACGTTAAAATTGAAGCTAAGGGGAGAATTAGTGTGATGTAATAATGATTTAATTTAATATCACCTGTCTGTTTCTGGATTTGCATGCTTGAAGTGTATCGGTACTATAATGAGTGTGCAATCAAAGTCCTGTTACAGATCCTTTTTCTTTCTTTAGAAAGAGTTTGGTTTCAGAGTTTCTTAAAATCAAGAATAGAGCAGAAATTGAAGATCTGAAGTACAATGAAGCCAAGCAGCGTTTCAGTCCTCTTCGGTAGATGAGATTTACAAAGTAAACAAGAAAGGAATTTAATCATTTTAGTTATAATTAAAGTGAGTAAACTTGAGCTTGCCACAGTCTGTATTAAAAACAGGTTGTTCACTTGGAAAACAAACAGCAATGCATTGCGATTTATTGATCTCGGTGTTAATGCTGATAAAATGCCAGTTGTTAGACATAGATGTTGTAGGTACATACCACGTATCTTTTCATTTTTAACTACTTAAGAAAAACATCTTTATTGCCATCCATTGATTTACTGTCGTCCTTCATCTGAGGGTAAAATACCTTTTGAAATTGCCACTGTTAGTGTGCACACAAAAGCTGGTTTACACCTTGGGATTGCTCCTTTATCCTGCTAATCTAAGGACTGATCCAAACACAGACGCAGCCTTCCTGGCTGGTGCTGTCAGTACACAGACTGTGGCTTTCTTTCCCTGGCACTTAGCATTCTCCAGGAGTGCAGCCGGCTGACCTTGAAGAAGTTGTCAAGAAGGGTGTTAAAACTCTCGTCATTGGCCGTGGCATGAGTGAGGCTCTGCAGGTAGGTTTTTGTTCCCCGATAAACATAAACTAGAGCTGTTTGTTTGCCGCCTTCTTCTGGAGGATGGGTTAAGAATCTGTGATGCTTTACTAAAAATGAAGAACTTGGGGTTGCTGAATTAACTGGACTGAACTGCTGCCAGGAGTGATTCTCTTCCTGAAAGAAGCAGCATTTGAGCTCCTCTGTCTTGGTGTCAGTGTCAAACAGAAAATAGGCTTACATTCTGCTACAGAAGCAATTTAAACAAGGAGCTTTTTTTTAAACAATGTCATTAGTCCCTGCTCTTAGAACAGGTTGTGAACTAGCTCTAGCCTGCTGTAAATACCCTGATAATTAAGGCCTTTTTGTCACTAATGTTGGCTGTGTCCTTGCAGCAGGTTAGCCAGGTACAGAAGGCTGAGAAGGGCTGAGCTTCCCTTCATGAGAAACAATTCATCAGGTTTTTGTGAGCTGCATAACACCTAATTTCTATTAATTACCTTTAGCTCAAATTCTGTCCCCTCCTATAAGAAGCTGCACTTTAAACTGCATTCAGGAAAAATGGGAAGTTTGCATATACTAGCTTTATTGAAAAGAAAAAATGGTGTCAATCCTAAATATACATTATCAGTTTGTCTACTACCAATAACTTAAGTCTACCTACAAACAGATGGTGTCAGGACTAAGAAATGCCAGCAGCCTCGTGCTGCAGAGGGGAGAATTACCTAATGATTGCCTTTTCCTTTTCTCTTCTGAGGTTCCTCCGTCTACGGTGGACTATCTTAAGAAAAATGGGATTGATGTGTTGGTGTTGCAGACAGAGAAGGCAGTGGAAGAGTACAATGCCCTGGCTGCTCGTGGTGTCAAAGTGGGGGGAGTCTTCCACTCAACGTGCTGAAGCGCTGCCGCTCTGCAGCCTGCCCTGACCTCAGCCAAGTGCTGGGCATGCCTTGGCTGCATCAAATTACACTCAGCACAGTGGGGAGGTGCGTGCCAATGCATTAATGTGTGCTGCAAAGCTAAAATGCAAGGGCAGTTTATGAGTTCAGGGTTTAAACAGAGCGCTGTTAATGAAATCTTTTTAACTGCAGAACGATTTGCATACATTCTTGGGATTGACCTAATCTTCCTCTGAAGACTGTCTGCATTCAGGTTACTTTTTGGCTAAATTAATGAACTCTGGTTAATTTTTGGCTGAATTAAGACACTAAGGTGTGAATGCTTTGATTAGGAAATGGTGCAGAATTACATTATTAGCTACTGCAGCGTAGCCAGAAAATATCTGATGATGACAGTCAAGTGGTAGGTATGAAGTGGCGGCAAAGGATCACTTTATAAATGAGTTTAATAAAGAAACAAAACACAAGGCAGCCCCAGAGCAACAGCTCTGCCTCCTGCTGGTGAACTCACTCAGGGTATAACCTGACACTTTTCTTTACGCAGGGCATAGAAAAAGCTGTCTACAGGGAACGAACAGAATCTGTGCCTTAAAGATTTTTATCATTAATTGAAATGTGAGTGTTGAATTGTGGAATATGCATCTATGTGAAAGTAAGTCCCTACCTGCTTAAAATGATCAGGAAGATCTGTCACAGAACTGCTTGTAGGAAACCAGTCTAAGTTGCTGCTAGCAAGCTGGGGATGGAGGTACAATTCTTACCCAGCAGTAGCTGCTGATTTAAACATGACAAGTGTGTTGTTACGCTGAAGAAAATTAAAAGTTCTTTTAGTTGCTGTTCTCCTTTTGTTTTGCCTACTTCTATTAATATTACCAGTTACTTATTGTAGGTTCCTTTCTTTTCCACCAGACTCACTAAATTCTTCATTGGTGCAGATGAAGTCTGAGCCTATTAACAAAAGAACAGAGATGCTGAGAAAAACCCTGAGGCACTTGGAGCTATCCAGGGGGCAGCAGAGAAACTCAGATGGGTGTGAGAAGTAGATTACTTTCCCAAGCCCCAAGAATAACCCTTTACAAAATACTACACTCTCTTACTATTTGTTCAAGTAATCATTTTATCTGATAAAACACAGTGTGGTATAAAAGCAGAGGAAAGCTGAGTGCTTGTAAGTTTTATCTTGCCATCTCCTAATTGCAGCAATACTTTCTAATGGTGTGGCTGTATTTGAGGCACAACCCTGACCTAAGCCAGCAGGAACTGCCTTTTCAGCTGCATCTGTGTTCCCTCTTTGCAAACACCGTGACATTTTTCTGAATAACTGAGGCCCAGAAGCCTGCAGCCTCAGAGGAATGTCGGAAACCACCTCTGCCACTGCACTGTGTGCAGACTTGTGTTCGTTAGTGCTAGCTGATAGTGGAAAGCAGCTGTTTCTTGATCACAGTTCGATATTTGTGTTATTTCATCATCTTTTGGGCCGTGAATCATAGAATCATAGAATCACAAGGTTGGAAAGGACCTACAAGATCATCTAGCCCAACCGTCCTCCCAGTACCATAGCTACTGAAAAACCACTAAACCATATCTCTTAGCTCCTTATCCAGACGCCTCTTGAACACTGCCAGGGATGGCGACTCCACCACCTCCCTGGGCAGGCCATTCCAGTGCCTGACCACTCTCTGAGAGAAAAAGTTTTTCCTTATGTCTAATCCAAACCTCCTCTGGTACAACTTGAGGCCATTTCCTCGGGTCCTGTCTGTTGCCTGGGAGAAGAGGCCAAGCCCCTCCTCATCACATCCTCCCTTCAGGAAGTTGTAGATTGCTATGACGTCTCCCCTGAGCCTCCTCTTCTCCAGGCTAAACAATCCCAGTTCCCTGAGCCGTTCCTCATAAGACTTGTGCTCCAGACCCCTCACCAGTTTCGTTGCCCTTCTCTGGATACGGTCCAGAGCTTCGATGTCTTTCTTGTAGTGAGGAGCCCCAGACTGAACACAATACTCGAGATGCGGCCTCACCAGAGCTGAGTACAGAGGGATGATCACCTCTCTCAGTGTGGCTCCTACTGGCCACACTGTTTCTAATACAGGCCAGGATGCCATTGGCCTTCTTGGCCACCTGGGCACACTGTCGGCTCATGTTCAGCCGAGCATCAACCAACACCCCCAGGTCCCTTTCCTCCTCACAGTCATCCAGACACTCATCCCCAAGCCTATAGCGCTGCATGGGGTTATTGCGGCCGAAGTGCAGGACCCGGCACTTGGCCTTGTTGAACCTCATCCCATTCACCTCAGCCCAGTAATTCAGCCTATCTAGATCCCTCTGAAGGGCCTCCCTACCCTCAGGCAGATCAACACCACCTCCCAACTTGGTGTCATCTGCAAACTTACTGAGGGTACACTCAATCCCCTCATCCAGGCCATCAATGAAGATGTTAAACAAGATGGGCCCTAGAACCGACCCCTGGGGGACACCACTTGTAACAGGTAGCCAGCCGGACCTAACTCCATTAACCACTACCCGCTGGGCCAGTTCCTTACCCAATGAACAGGAAGAGGCTTTCATTAAGGGAATAATTCCGGTTTCTTTAATGCTGTTTCTCTACTTGGAGAATATCTTATCTTTTCCCTACAGGTTTTGTTTGTTGGGTTGTTTTCTACTTTCTTATGGTACTGAAATAGTTTTTTTTTGGATAGAGCCCCCTTCAAAAGCACTGCTTGGCCCAGACCCTGCACTGAGATAAGCACCACAGGCTCCTATACTGCTGCTACACATTGTGTCCTTCTGGAGAGCAGCACAGCCTGCTCTGCACTGCCAGGTGACTCTTAGAGATGCGCCCTACCCAGCTTTGTGCTGCAGCCTCTTCGTTGTTCCATTTGGCAACCAGTAGGACAGAAGATTCCACTTCTAACATGGGGTGCTGCAGCCTGCAGAGGAAGATAAACTGCTAAGTCTTGGTTCCCCTATTTCAGGGTAAGTTGTGGAGTCTCACTCCTGTCAGTTCAAGATTTCAAGGAGATAACCCGCTGCAGGTCTTCTCCAGCTTTACCTTCTGTCACTGCTGCCTGAGTCAGCTTTGTCTGTCGCCACAGAAGTTGGCCCTGCTTGGGCTGCTCTGCTTACCCAAAGCCCTCTTTCCTCCTCGGTGCACAGTGTAAACAGCTGGGACTGATTCATCAAAATTCAACCCAAGCTCAAAATGCTCTATTAAGTCTCTGCTTTCAGCTAGAGCCATCAATAATTTGTTAGAACTACAATCTCACTGCCCAAATCATGGGAACGTGCTTTATAGGGCAGGGCTTCTCCATTGCTTCTCTGCTTTCCCCAGGAAAGCCATCTCCCACCCCAGCACCCTCATTACACAGAGCAGGGCTGGGCTGGCAGCCAGCGAGCTTCCACCCAGCTGTTCCACAACTGAGCTTCCATCCGCAGCCCTTATCTGTGCAGAGCAGCACATCTGAGCTGGCAGCAGGGAGACACAGGCCATAAAAAGGCTCCAACCAAACGCATCATGAGCAGCATTTTTAAGGGACGTCAGGCAGCATTTACGAGCCTTCAGACTTGAGCGTGTGGCCTCAGTAATACTGCATGAGTGAATTGAAGGCTAACCGCAGCCTGCACCCTGGCCCAGCGCCTGCTGCAAGGACTAAACAAGCACATAAGTGGCATGAGATAAAAATGGTGATTGTATCTCTGACTTTGACAAAAGATTTGAGAACTCAGCCAAGGAGGACACCAGAGGAAATCCATCTCCCTGCTCTGGAACCCAAGAAGAGGCCGCGTGGCCACATTTGAATGCATGTCCCATTCTTCCTTCTTTAGGGTGATTTTTTTTTGGCACTCTTTGCAGTGTGCAGTTTTTATTAAAAGCACATAACTGAGATATATGAAAGAATGATTCTATGAAAGCCACACTGCAGTTGAGTTAGTACTTCAACCATCAGCTCTAGTTCTTAATGCATAGATGTATTAAGCATTCCTGATAATTGATAATTTACTTTCCAAGTTCTAAGGAATTGACCTAATTAATTCCAGTGGACTGAACTGACCTGGTTATGAAGCTCCCATTACAGGCATACAAAGCTAGGCCATGTTTAACTAAGGTAAAGGGAAGCATAGCAACATGTTTTCAAACCACTAACCCACACCCCTTATGTCAGTGTTCAGCAGAAAAGCCTGAACGGAATCAGAAAACATCACTAAGGTTGGAGACGACTTCTCAGATGAAGTCCAACCATCAGCACCTCACTGCCGTGCCCACTGACCACATCCCTCAGTGTCACACCTGCACCTCCCAAACCTGGGGGAAGGAAGGAAGAAAAAGTCAGCACTGAGATATAAGCTCTAAGAAAACCTGGGACCAACCCGTTGCCTTTTATGGATGGGATGCGTACGAGTCACCAACGCAGCAGGGAAATCAAAGGTAAATGAATTTTGGGAAGATCACAATAAAGAAAAACACACATGGCACTGAATGTTCCAATCATCACAGAATGTAACCAGACAGAGTTCAGCTAAAATGATGAATTAGTCAGCTGCTTAAATAGGGGAGGGCTAACACGAAGAGGAGAACCTCTGATTTCTTCCACACTTCAAATTAGGAGTCAGAAGAAGCTTCAGGATGGTACCCAGCAGAGAAGCCAGGTACGGGATACTCTCATTTCAAGACTGGAAACGTGTAGCAGCACAGTTTCTAATAGCATGCATCAACCCCTGCCCACAGAGAAATGAACTGAGGGTGCTGAAGCCCAATGGTAACAACCGGGCTGCTACACACACAACTTTCCAATCCAGTGCCCTAAAGGTGAAACACAGTTTGTAGGAGAGGTTCTTAGTTTCACTGCTATTTGATTTTAGAATACCTAAGGCAGCCAAATGTGTTGTGGTCTGAAGCCTCATAGCCATAAAACTGCCAGTCCTAAATAAATAAATAAATAAAGTCACAAGTATCACAAAAGCCTCACAGTCATCTCCTATTAGACCATGCAGGCTGGCATGTTTACTCTTGTAATAAACAGATTAGGATCAGTTTTCCAATTTCATTGTAGGAAAGAACATAATGAGTTTTGCATAACTATTTATACTAATCTCCGTGCGACTGAGAAGTACTTCTTTGCTGCCCTGTTTAACCACTCACCCTCCTTCCCCTGAACCTCCATCCCTCCACCAGGAGGGCCAGAAGTATTCTGTGTCCTGCTCACTAAGTTCTGCTGCTTGCACCACCTCCCAGCATTAACAACCCATGCCCTCTCCCAGCTGTCCCAACTCCAGCACAGCTGTACAGGGAACAGGTCAGGATGCAGCCTGCAGCGATTGGCAGTTCCACTTGGAGATTCATTTCCTACACCAGCACAACAGAATTATTTTTGCTTTTGCTAAGAAAATAGATACCAATGCACAAATTTCAGAGAATTACAAAAGCTCAGATTTATGTGCCTTAGCATTTATGTAGTAAATAGCTTCAGCAGAAAACCCAGAGGCCAGGAAGAGACTTTGGCCCAATGCAGTTACTGCTGGAATGCTGACTGAGAATTGTCTTCGTTTGTTGATTCAACGTAGAAAAAAAACCAGTGTTTTCTTGAAACTGTCCTGAATTATTTGAATAACTCCTGTATCAGTCTATCTGCTGTGTGTCAGAGGAGCCCAATTGTTCTTCATCAGCTTTACTTGTATGGTTGACATCTGGTTTCAGTACCTTGGAACACAGAATATTGTTTTCAATTTTATCCAACAATTCCATGAAGGTATTTCTTGTAGTGACCGACTTCACCGCCTGGCAGGTTTGGGCATGATGTACACTTTGACAGGTTTGCTGAAGGGGATGGTCCCCTCTATGCCATTTTCTGGTTGTGGCAGAGCCTCCAGGCTCTCATTCCAGGTGGATTTGGCAATCTTGGCGGCTGCCTTGCTCCTGTTGGAATTGTAGGCCAGCAGCAGCCGCACTTCGATCTGACACGGCTCTGAAGGGAAAGAACAGAACAAACACGGAATCACAGAGGTTGAAAAAGACCACTGAGATCAAGTCCAACCGTCAGCCCATCACCGCCATGCCCACTGACCATGTCCCCAAGTGCTGCTGTCATCAACAAGCAATGCTGAATGTCTGATCATACCAGATGGATCACAGTAAATAACCTTTTCCCACAGTTATACTGTGGCTCAGCTAACAATTCTCTAAAATCCATCATTTTGCCACAGCATCAGCTTTCAGTCACCTCCTTCTACTATGCAACAGTTAATCTGTATTTTGTGTTTGGACGTCCTCCTTTGTAAGCACGTACTTTCCTCTATGGTTTTAATCACCTCCATTCATGAAGAAGAAATTAATTTGTCCACTTTGTCAGCTTTCCCTGTGCTCTCAGCCCCTCCCAGCTTGATGTCCTCACCACCTGTGAAACGCCTAAGCACCAATGTCAAAGTTCTTAACTTAAATAACTGCTAAGGGAGAGACCAGAACAGAATCCCATAGGCCCCCATTTGAAATGCCCTTTCAGCACACCCAGCAAAAGCAGAAATGAGGACCTAATTCAGCTCCTGCTATAGAATCCACTTTTAAAGCCCGATACTCCTGACTGTAGGCACAATATCATTTTTATTCTCCAGAACTAAAAAGATAAGCAGGATGAACAAATACATGACAGAAGTGCTACGTAAAATGGAGTGACTGAAAGGGAAGACTGCACTGAAAAAAAAAAATCCACCAATTAAAAATATAGATCGCCAAATCCTATTAAACAGAAAAAAGTGCTCAAAAAATACGTACCCCGCACTTGAACTATGTGAAGGGTTTAAAAGAAAATGGGAGAAAGGGAGCTGCAAAAAATAGATTGTTTGCTTTTGTTGTCTGAAGCCCACAAACCAATTACTACAGTGCTTTCATTGAGAGGTGTGAATGCCATCTATGATTGAACGTGGATGTGGGAGTCACCAGAGATACGGGGTGTGTTTTTTAGGGCATTCAAAGGGTGAAAGTTTAATCAGCAGTGAAATTACACTGTTGAGTACACACAGTTCCAAAGGTTCTCTGACGTGCTCAAAGACCTGTCAGATCCAAAACAATGAACTACAGTGAATCAGTTTGCCATGACTCCTTGCCTTTAAACAAGGATGCAGGCCTAACTCCAACAACGAATCTTGCTCTGCACTGCTATGGGTAAAACGCTCAATTTAAAAGTGCCCAGTGCTGGAAGACTGGGCATGCAGCCCCTGGTATACAGCAAGGGCCTTCTCTTTAGGACAGCAGCCCCTCTGTCACCTGCAGGACACCACACCCTGTCAAGCAAGAAGATGTCCCCATAGATGCAGATGCCCCTGCCCATTGCAGGGGAGCTGGAGTAGATAACCTTTAAAGGTCCCTTCCAACTCAAAGATCCTCTGAAAAGATGCAACTGCTCAGAGGCTGTAAGAACAGAAATCCGAGCGATGCTAAGAGTAGATCAACACCCCCTTGCACACCCCATGATCCTCAGAGCTCCCAGGACTGTGGACACACAAGAATCAGAGAATCACAGAATTATCGAGGTTGGAAAAGACCTAGAAGATCATCCAGTCCAACCATTACCAATACTTCCCAGCTAAATCATACCCCTCAACGCAACATCCAAACGTTTCTTGAACACTCCCATGGTCGGTGACTCCACCACCTCCCTGGGCAGTGCATTCCAATGCCTGACTACCCTTTCTGAGTAGTAATACTTCCTAATGTCCAGCCTGAACCTCCCCTGGCGCAGCTTGAAACCATTCCCTCTAGTTCTATCACTGATTACATGAGAGAAGAGGCCGACCCCCAGCTCACCACAACCTCCCTTCAGGAAGTTATAGAGAGCTATAAGGTCTCCCCTGAGCCTCCTCTTCTCCAGGCTGAACAATCCCAGCTCCCTCAACCGCTCCTCATAAGGCCTGTGCTCCAGACCCCTCATCAGCTTCGTAGCCCTCCTCTGAACACGTTCCAGGGCCTCAATGTCTTTCTTGCAGTGAGGGGCCCAAAACTGAACACAGTACTCGAGGTGCGGCCGCACCAATGCCGAGTACAGGGGGACAATTACCTCCCTGTTCCTGCTAGTAACACTGTTTTTGATGCAAGCCAGGATGCCGTTGGCCTTCTTGGCCACCCGGGCACACTGTCGGCTCATGTTCAGCCGAGCATCAATCAGTACCCCCAGGTCTGTTTCCTCAACGCAGTCCTCCAGCCACTCCGCCCCAAGCCTATAGCGCTGCCTGGGGTTGTTATGGCCAAAGTGCAGGACCCGGCATTTGGTCCTGTTGAACCTCATCCCATTGGCTTCAACCCAGCTCACCAGTCTATCCAGATCCCTCTGCAGGGCCTCGCTACCCTCAGGCAGATCGACACTCCCTGCCAATTTGGCGTCATAAGAGATGGGAATCACACAGTCCCATCTTTCAAATGCGTAGCAACACAATCCCATGAACTTGTATTGATAATGTTACCTGTCCAGGCTGTGTGAGAGAGGTAGACCTGAGTTATCAGTCTGTGCCTTCCAGGACCAGGATTTCTGAAGTCAGCTGGCTTAGGATGGATTAACTGTGCCTGCCCATCTGGATACAATACCTATCAAAAAAAATAAATAACAGAAATAGATGTATGACAACTGGACTGGGCTTTTGTACAACGTGCAGAGTTTTGGTGCTTTCTGTTCAAGCTCTGAAGGCAGGAAGCTATGCTTTAGCTCAGAGCCAGGAGCCCAGCTGATCTATATTTAAAGACCACACAATTCTGCGTTGGCCATTTAAACCCATGGCATGCAGGAAAGGGTTCCTCTTCCTCTACATTGTCAAGTTTTTAGTTTCTCTGCTTGAATCATACCATACCCTTCTTAGCTGCAGCTTAGTTGATGGTAATGATTCAACAGCAGTAAAAAAACTGAGTGTTAAATATGGAGAGCTGTCATGGTTTTGTAATTTTTGCTATTGGTATTCCACATTATAACATCATGTGGAACACAGAGAAGAAGTACTACACATCCCCCCCAAAAAAACATGGTTAGATGCCACGAAGTAGGTGGCAGTGCCTTAACCGTATGCGTGTTGTATAGGCCACTAGGGCCTCTTCCATCCTTATCAAGGGGAGTGCTAACCTTCTCTCCTTTCATACAACACTCGTTGTACAAATCTCGTCTGATCTCGGAAGCTAAGCAGGGTCGGGCCTGGTTAGTACTTGGATGGGAGATTTCCTGGGATGTGTAGTACTTCTTTGTGTTCCACATGATGTTATGATGTGGAATACCAATAGCAAAAATTACAAAACCATGACAAGAGCCAAAGGCGTGCCAAGTTCTGTAGTGTTCAGAACACCTCCTCTTGCTCCTCCTCCCAATACACAAGCTGGTGGATGTTCACCCCCACGTTTGCACTTCAGTCCATAATGTGCTGGGCACATGTGTGAAAGCAGTGTAGAGCACACGGAGCACAGAATGCTTTCAAAGGGCTCCGAGCAAACTCCCAGAACAACAGAAGTGAGCCCAGTGCACTATACACAAGACTGTTTTGCATATAAGGTTACACCACAGAAATCCAAGAGTGTTACGGTGTGCAACTGTTCACAATCAGGAAGTATTGACATCCCCTTGAAAGCTCCCCCCAAAACAAAATCTTGTTTGCGTTTGTATCAAGCGGCTGCTTACCTGAACTTTAACAGTTCCTTGGGGATCCTGCACATGTTCCAGAGTTGCATCCACATCCAGTGCCACCACTAACCCCGATGTAAACCTCAGGGGGTTATCGGATTCACCGGTTGGCTCGATGATGTTTGCACTAGCTCTATGGAGCTGGAAGAGGCAAAGTTGTTGGTGAAAATAAAGGAGAGGAAAAGGGGGGGGAAAAAAAAAAAAAGGAAAAAAGAATCACTGTAAAAGAGGAATTAAGAGGAATTATGCATCATTTTACATACTGCCAAGAATGAATCCTGAATTTTAGCCATAATCCCAGAGATGCTAGGTAAGGAGAAGCAATCGTCTGAAGAACCAATATTTGCAACTGGGCAGAAAGCTGGAGCATAAAAGATTCGTGGTCTGTCAGGAACTACATGGCAGCCAAAGACAGTCTGCAAAGCTACTGCACTCTAAACTGACCCGCTCTGGAAGAGGAAGGTGGAGGAAGGTACTTTGTCGCAATGTTGTCTGAAGAATCTTGACCACTTCTGAAGGCTTGGATGTCACCAGTCTGGGCATTAAGTCCAGCAGTTTATCTACAAAACTGCCCTGCATTTGTGGGAGCTCTGAGATGAAACATCTGTATTAAAAAAAATAATAATTAAAAAAAAAAAAGAAGTACTTGTTTCAACATTTTCAGTGATCTCGTAATCTTTAGCCAAGCTACTTAATCTTTATAATTAGTTACAATGACAATATTAGATATGGAGATTCCACTCCCAATGCACGTCTCATATCAAGATAATTCTGACTACTTGTTTTCAAATTGACAACACCAAGGGCTTTGGAGGACACATCTCTCAGGTCCTGCCTCAATACAGAGCCAAGCAGGGAAGACTTGCACAGAATGAGCCAGAATTGTTGAGGTAAATAAAAACCTACAAAAACACACCCATGGGAGCTAACTGCCGTAAGGATTTATCTATAGAGATTGCACGTGTAGCTGCAACACTGTTTTGATAGCAAGAGTGCTAATTAAATGAAATGACAGGTCACACGCAATTCCAGCACTCAGCGTTCAATCTCTACGCCTCAAGAGAGAAACAGTCGGGTGAAAAAGCCACTCCTATTACTGCTGCCTTGTAAACTCTGGCGATTGGTACATCTCAGGGAAGACATGCATCTGCCTCATCCTTTATGCTGTGCACTTTCATCCTGCTAAGCAAACAGCTGACTCATTCCAGAACGTAACGTAACCGCGTACCGCTATGTGAATCGTCTGACCTCCTCGGAGAACGATTTTGCTCTACCAATATTTGTAAGAGAGTATTAATTATTACATCTGCATAGTGAAATTTTAACAGTAAACTGGAATCAGATCAAAGAAATACGCTAGCTCCGGAGGTGAAGAACAGAAAATAGAATTCATTTTATACCATGGGACAAAAGCCTCAAAAGATCATCCAGTATTTCTTTATATAGAAGCAAAATTGGTCTACTGTACATCCCCACATGCAGAAAATGCTCTGCTAGACCGACTCCCTGATGGCTTATTTGTTAGCAACATTCCTGCCGCATTCAGCAGGATAGTTTTGTAAGCCTAGTAAATGCTTGCTGCAATCCGCTGAGAAAAGTGACATGCACCATTCCTGCAGGTGAACAGCCTCTTGGGCAATGGGCTCTTCCCTGCTCATCAGGTCCAGCGTTCTGCTGTCTTTTCACCACCAGCTGAGTCTAGAAAAGCCTGGAGAGAAACAGTGGTCTTGCCCAAAAAAAGAGCCTCAGGTCCTCAAGCCCTACAAATGAGATGTTTCTCCAAGATCCAATTAATGCTCTACACAAGTTCAAACTCCCTAAACAGAAGCTTTGGCAAAGGCGGAAAAAAAAATCACGTGCTCCTTTTTATGTTCCAAGAGTGCATAAGCAGCACTGTGCGCCCTTGTGCTTCTATGACTGCCATGAAACAGGCAGCAAATTTCTACTGCTCCGTCATGCGGTGCAGCCAACATCTGGCATGCTGAGGCTGCACAACCTACACGGGGATTTTGCATGTATAGGCATTTCTAGGTGACCTTACAGCTAACCAACAAACTCTGCCAACGTTCAGATTCCTGTTTATGGAATCCATCGCTGCCTGTAGGGGTTGCATTCCTAAGATAAAGTGATGAGTTTTGCTGATTCTGAGGTCTAGCACGAGGGAAAGAAAGGAAGGAAGTGAGCAGTTCTGTTCCCTGGCTACCAGTGTCATATTCAATACCAGGTTACATGCGGAAGAACTATCATCAGCTTCAATCCAAAATACAAAAACAAACCACAAAGAGAAGAAGCAGTGGGGTTTCTCACCTCTGAAAGGAATCTACTTCCTGAAGGAACTTCTCACACATCCCAAAAAGGGGTTCCACTCTGCAATGAGATAACATTGCTCGATTCAAAAATAAAATAAGAAAACTGGCTCTACGGCCATAAGCATTTAAGAGTTTTGAAATCCAGTTCAAGCTCCTAGAAACTGTAAGACCTTAAAAGACAATCCGAGACCACAAATGGATTTCCCACAGGAGAAAGAAAAAATGAATTGTCATCTTCTTCACACCCATAACCCCCTCCACAATACATCCTTTGCATTTGCATGAGGCATTAAGTTCCCAGAGCCATTGTTAGAAAACATTAAACTTTCCACCTATAAAGCAGAACAGGCAAATCTTATGGAACTCTATGAAAACACAGCAAATTGATGGCAACAAACATATATATGTTCTCCTATGCGCACTGAAGGAAGAACACAGATTTGTTCTTCAAATGGTTATCAGCATTTCCATGGTGTTTTAAGTGTCTAAGGTAGCCTTGCTGCTTCTTAAAAACACAGCTTGAGGATATGAAGCTTGCAGGTAACCCTTGGCACCATCATTACCCTCTGGTGGTACGTGCAGTCACGATGAGCTGTAAAGCTTTTGCTTGCAGTCTCATGTGGTGAATGATGACCACTTGTCTGCTTTCCACACCGCTGTACATGAACTCCATTTTGTAAGTTTCTTCCAAGATCTGTCAGACAAACAACACAGGGGTAACAAACCATCAGGCTCTGTTAATTGTTGCCCAAGCACGGTTGCAAGATTCTGCACCTCTTCCTCGTAGTGAGGAACCCATTAATCCAGGAGTACCGTTCTTGTGATGAAACTTTTCATAGCGTGAGGCGGTACTTAATACTAAAAGATATCAAAGAACCAATTTGTGACTCTTTACCTGAAATCCAGCACTCCCTCTCTTGGCAATGTACCTTATGATGTTGTATTTTACATTTCTGGGCTGGAGCGCTCACTGACTCCTGCTGGCTGCTCTGGAATACAAACCAAGCAGCACAGCAGAGCAGCCCCAGTGGCTCTGCTCAGGTTCAGTTTCAGAGCTAGATTAGACATTAACAACTTCACATTCAACAGCACTTCACATGCTGCAGCTAGAGACAGGAACCGTCACAAAATAAGCATCCTCCTGCATTATTTTCTACACAGTTAAAAGCCTAGATGGCACACTGCAGTTTTACTTATTATAGTACTGTATCTGCTGAATAGATGGGCTTAAGTAGACAAGAAAAATGCTGAAATGAACACCGCTGCATTCAGTGTAACCACACAGAAGCAAGGACTTTATTTAATAAAGATCCCCTCACCTTGCTCTGATGGAAAGTGTTCTACATTCACAATCAAAACAGATAAACCTTCCCAGGGGGCTCACATACTACTAAGAAGGGCATCCAAGAAAGACAGTTCAATTAGAGAAGATTTAAGAAGCTGATAGGCTTTCGTATCTACTCGTCTCTAGGGACAAGATGTCAACAGCAGAGAAGGGTTTGATGCACAGCAGTAGCTGCCTCTTAATACATTTTAATTAACTGGAGGCTCAAAATGTCAGCATGGCTTCCTAGCAGATCCACGAACTTGCTTTCACCCTAAATCCAGATTATTTAAAGCTTGCTTTCTCATTTCTTTATTTAAAAAAAACGAAGAGTTTAGCTTTGTTTTTCCAGGATCAGTCAATCAAATCAAACAGCAAGAATAGCCTGGATTGAGTGGGACTTCTGGAGCTCATCTACCACAGTCCCCTCCTCAAGGCAGGACTATCAGCCCAGTTACCCAGAGCCATGTGTTCTGTGAACAATTCCAAAGATAAAGATTTCCCACTAACAGTCTGGGAAATCCATTTTAGTGCTTAACAATATTCATGGCAATTTTTGCTACCTTACGTCTACTCAGAATTTCTCATATTCCAGCTTTTATCTGTTGCTTCTTGTCCCACAGCAGCACATTTCAGAAGAGTCTGTCTTTCTGTGATCTATATCCTCATATAAGGTAGTGGTATAGAGCAGTAAATCAGCTTTGAATCTTCTCCAGGATGAAAAAGCCCAGAGCCCTCAGCTTCTCCTTGCGGGAAAAGTGCTCCACTCCTCAGCCACCCTGAGGGTCCTCGGCTCAACTCGCTGCAGTTCAGCAGTACCTTCCTTATATGGAGATGAGCACAACTCCCCTCCAGATGTGATCTCCCCACAGCCAAGTAGAGGGGACAGATCACTTTCCCAGATCTGCTGGATACAGGTATGCTCTGACAGCCCAGGATGCAGTTGGTCTTCCCTACTGCCTCATGTTCAACTCGTTGCACGCCAGGACTCCAATGCTGAGCATCATGAGGCTGCTGTTGTCCCATTTCTCCAGTACACTCCAGATCCCTCTGAACAACAGCCTTACCCTCTCTAAGCATACTGACCAGCTCCTTAACTCAGTTTTATCCACAGGGTTGTGGAGGGTACTCTGGACTTTGTGCCAGTATTTCCAATGCTTTAAGCCAGGCAGTCTGGCCATTTTTCCATCCACATTATCATTCATTTATTGATATGGAATCTTGCCATCTTAGTAATAAGTAATGGGAGACTGTTAAAAGGTTTGAGAAAGTCAGGCTTTGTGACATCCAATGTCTCACATCTGCAGCACCAGTGCCCTCACTGTGGAAAGCAGTGAGGTTGGTCAGGCATAATTCACCCTTTGAAATGCATTTCGGCTGATCTCAATCACCTTCTTGACCCTCATTTGCTCAAAAACGGCGTCTAAGAGGACTCGCTCCATAGAGTTCCCCAGAGGCCAACAGTCCACTGTTCTCCAGTTTTCTTTCTTATTATTCTGGAAGATATGTGGGATGTTTGCCTTTTTCCTGCAGTCCTAAATCTTCCTCAATCTCCACTTCATTTGATCTTTTGAAGTTGAAAGAAATTACTTCACTTTGGGGAACTAACATTTACTTGGAGAGGCTACAGCAGAAAATCAGAAACACATTAGTACTGCAAGGCCATGGAAGCTGGAATCCAAGGACTCGCTTTCAGGTGCTTCAGCCTCACCTGTTTTGCTGCAGCAGATGCTAACGCATTCTGTTTCAGGTACAAAGGAGCTGCCACATTCCAGAGCTTCTCCTGCAAGGCCTACAGAAGAAAACCATTAAAAAAAGGGACGATAAATAATCATTTCAGTCTGAGCATTGTAACACTGTGCGAGATGAACAGGGCTTGGGAGCATGCCCTCTCTGTTACACGCTAACTGGTTGCCTGAGAGAGCAGGCCAAAGGTTTCTTCTTGCTTTTAAACACAGTATGGAAAACCACAGTTTCCAAACTACACATTTCTATATAAACATCCTACACAGAGTTGGGAATAATGTTAACAAAACTATGAATGAGAGACTGGCTAAGCTGCAAATTCTTCAGTATTTAAGGATAACCGTATGCAGAATGTAGTCAGTGATCAGAGAAATTATAACCCATTATCACCTCCTTGAGACTAAGAGCAGGGCATCCTCAGATTGCAGCCCTGGAACTGGAATAGCGGAAACAATAACTGTCCTCAGAAACACACCCACACAGTCAGTATTCCTCAGCCTTCCTGTTGACAGCTTCCACTCCCTGCTCCCCCAGAAAGATCCTGGAGTTATTGAGTGCAACACAGCTGCTGGCGTTTGTATGAAAGAAACCCTATTTGCTCTTTGGTTTATGTTAAAAAAAGAAAGCTTGACTGGAAAGAAATCTACTGAGAACGGTGTTCTGGCATTGGTGCTCCCTCTGTCTTACCGAAATTTCTAACTCTGTGGTTATTAGAAGCCACTTTTAATTTCAGCCACATTACTTACTTTACATCACTGATGCCTTGACTGCTCTGCAGCTCAAGCAAAGAATGTCTGGTGCAGCGTTTATCCACTTCTCCCCAAACAGAGAACTCATCTTTGCCAGAAATGCAAAAGCTCATGTTCTCTTAGCTAAGGCAGGATTGGCTCAGTTCAGACAAGCCCTGGAGAAAGGCGACAAAGCCATGCCAGCCCTCTGCATGGACTGCACCTTGTGTTGACAAAATTCATAGGATCATAGACCAGTATAGCTTGAAAGGGACCTTAAAGACCATCCAGTTCAAACCCCTGTGATGGGCACTGACACCTCCCACTGCATCAGGTTGCTCAAAGCCTATAACACCTATCTAAAATTCCTTCTTTGGGTTTGGGTTTTCCAAGGATTTGAGGGCTGCTGTAATGCATCCCAACTGGCAACTGCAACTTTAGCTAAGAAACTCAAATCACTTTCAGTTTTACACAACAAAGCTTCTACCGTATCCCTTCTGGAAACTCATTTGTGATGTCCTGCTTTACCTACCTATAGGTGACATTCAAACACCCTAAGAATATTAGGAAGCTCACATAAATACATTGCCAGCTTATCGCTTAAGAAGGAAAGCAAAACAAAAACTGAGTTCACGCTTCAGCAAGGAGCTGACTTTGAAGAGGGCTGCTGCCACGGTGCCAAAATAACCACCTCACCTGCTTATACAAAACAGACAGGTCGTGTCAACACTGTAAAGCATAGCTGATAATTCTCTCACTTGAGTGTAAAGAATCTCTCTGGCACCGGTGCCAAAAATGCTGTCTACAAAATACAGTCGACAGAAACTCCACTTTCAGGAGCAGTTTTACAAAAAGCATTTCGGTGGTCACCAGCAGAAGGAAAAGCACTCTCCTAACGTGAAAGGTTGCAGAGCAGTTGTCTACACTGTGACTCTGTCATAAAATAAGTTCTGCTCTGGCACAGAAATGCAATAGTGTATTCATTTACAAAGTTACTTCATCAATTATCTGCCCCCAAAAGTGAAGCAGGGGGTGCCTAAAATCCACCAAATCTGCACTTCCACCAGGGGTCAGCTCTCAGCAATGCCACCAGAACGTGTGCAGCTGACTGGGGACGTTCTGAAGCACAGCCCACGACACCCTGCTGAATCAGACCTTGATGAGGAGCAGCTGACACTGAAGGTACGTCGCAGTGAAATCCGCCATCCCTGCCAGCTCTGACTGCAGCTCTCCAAGCCTCTGAAGATCACTGAAATAAACAACAGAGGGAAAAAAAAGTGTTGAGACAGCAAGTAGGTTAATCTAAACGCGCTCAGAACGCAGCAGCAGTGCTGAGGCCAGCCATCCCCGCATCTTGTTTTTCCTTATCCTTAGCGTGTGCACCAGAAAGAGTAGGAAAGCATGCACTACAAAACAGCTTGCACCCTGGGACTTGGCAGCTCCTTTTTCTCCTAGAGGCTGACAAGAGCGCAGCAGTGGAAGCAGTAAGTCTGTCAACCCACATTGCTCTGCAGCCCTGTGGGAACCAAACAGCACAGCAGTTCCAGATTTAACGTAAAAAAAAAAAAAAAACCCTCCAGGTTTCTACAGCAGCTAATGACACATCTGTGTTCCGCTGCTGGGAAATCCAACTACTCATATTGGGCAGGAAAGGCTGTTTGGAACATGGTGGGTTCATGCAATCGAACATGTCTGAGATACTGCTGCCACTGTAAGATGAGCTTAAGCCTGACTAACAGATACTTGCCCAATGGGCTGTTGTGTGCGGCCTGGTACAGACAGGCTCTTTGGTGCTTAATTCCCACACCTCACAATACACTAATAGGGAACAATAACAATTTCCATCAGCTCCAAAGTACTGCTCTCCTGTGCAGCACGTAGCTAAGCACATGGCCATCTCAGACAGGATTGCTGTGCAGAACAAAAGCTTCCCAGATGCCCAGAGTTTCACTGTGCCTATCAGATTCTGGATGCTCTGCCAGGAGAGAACCTGTTCAAAGCATTCTGTGCACTGGATGCTCTGAGATCACATTCTGGGCTGTTTGTCGTAGCTCTAAAACAGCTGAGGATAAAGCATGTTGTTTTCACGGTCAGGATTTCCACTACAGGTGGGTGTGAAAGCAGCTACACATACAGAAAAAGTGGAAATGTAGGGAAAAAGGAAAAATGCTTTTTAGAAGTCTGTGTTCCAAATAAGGGATTTGAGCCTGTTTTTCTGACTCTCAACAATAATTCTCTCGTCCTCTCTTCAACAATCCTTTTCAAGTGTTTTGTTTTTGTTAATCAGCTGAGATAAATGGAAAAGGCAGAACAAGCCCCTTGTGCAATAATACTGCATATTTCAGGAAAATCTCTGAATTCCCAGCTCATGAAGAATACCCAACTCCTTTACAAGCTTGACTGATGAAAGGAACCCAAAAGAGCAACAGAAGCAGCTTCTCTCCCACAGAATCAAAGGCCACAGGGTCTAAAAGACCAAGGGAGAAAACCTTCTTCTCCATCTAAAACAAAAAGCTGTGTGTGCACACATTACAAATAACCTAACCAAAATTAAGAGATGTGCAGGGACAGGACTAAGAATGACACTAATCCTCAGAATCGACTTCAGAGAAGCTGCAAATCCTAACTCCTCTTCTGACAATCAGCCTCACCGAATGGTGAACTCCAGCAGCTCCTGGATGCCCTGCGGGTCGAGGTGCTGGAGGTTGTACACTCTCTCCAGGCTCTGGTGCAAGAACTGCTGGGAAGGGTCCTCGTGTGGTGTAATGCTGGGAGAGACGGGGGAGGAGACCAGCTTCCTACCCGGCAGCTATGCATAAAGAAACATGCACACAAAGACAAGTTTAACATCAGTAACAGCATTGCAAAACACTGCTGCGTTATTTAACAGCTACCAACTGAGAGCTCTGACTATTTCTCAGGGTCAGCATTTATACCAAGGCTCTGTTGGTTAATACTCTCTATTTAAAACCCACTTGTAGCTAGAGATCTTCAGATTAAACATCAGTGTGCCTCTGAGGGAAGCATCCTCCTCTTCTATTCGCTACAAGACAGCGGAATCAGGGGAAGACCACATGCAATTGAATTTATGAACTGCACTAAGACTTACAACCACCTTCAGTCCCCACCTGAACTTCCACGCAGGAAAAGCACGCTCTAAAGGAGCACAGGACACGTCTCACCCACAAATAAACTGTTTAGGTAAGATCTAAGTGAAATCATAGAATCCTTAGAGTTGGAAGGGACCTCTGAAGGTCATCCAGTCCAGCTCCCCTGCAATGAACAGGGACACCACAGTTAGATCTGTAGTATGATCAATGCTGTTAATTGTTAAGTGTGCTAAACGTTGGAATATCGACAAAGGCTGAGCTCCCCTTCCCCGTGCAGTGACAGCCCCTGGGAATCCTGCCTCCCAGCATTCTTTTCTAACCAGTAGAGCGTGTGCTATTCTTGTTTGAGAGCAATAACATTTTCCTTCAACTAAATATTACAAAATCCCTTATCGTAACAATTTGGTACTTGGCTCTCCCTACTTAACGTACATTTCAATATTCACTCACCGGTGCTGAGGGGGAAAAGAAATCCAGAATCAAACTATTAAAGATTGGCAGACGTGGAAGAAACCAGCAATACTCCCAGCAAAGCAGAAGCCTTGGTGGTTCAACTTACTCTTAGTGGAGGGACCAGATGAGAGAGACTGTCACGAAGATAGGCATAATGTCTGAACGTGTGATCAGAAAACAGCGCTGGCATTGTTGGGCAACTTTTAGCAGCATTGAAAATCAGAACCAGAACAGCAATGTCTATTGAAATGGATTGTCAGAGAAAAATAAACAAGGACCAGAAGAGTTCTTTAGGGATGGCAAGTTAATAGCAACGACTCAACAACCCTTTCTTTGCTGGAGGTTCTTCAGTAAGTTCTTTACTGTTGGAGAATGCTGAGCAAAACCCAAAGAGGCAGCTGTTTGAGCAGATGCAGATGAAGCACAGAGTGCAAACACTACAGGCTGGGCCATATTGGAGAAGGGCTGCTGTTGCCAACGGGGGATGGCCCAGAGGCAACACACAGGATAGGAGCCAAGGATCATAAACACAGAACTTAATAGGTGAAACTTTCTCTACGGCTCACACTGTGCCTACCAGTTTGGCACCCAAACACCTAAAACGAAGCATTTCCCTCTGAGTTTTTGAAAATTGCTTCAATTCCTCCCATGCCAGCACCCCGAAAAACATCACAGAATCATCTGAGTTGGAAGGCAGCTCTGAAGGTCACCAAGTCCAGCTCCCCTGCAGTGAACAGGGACATCTACAACTCGATTAGGTCGCTCAGAGCCCAGTCCAGAATTAAAATGAACCAAAGAAACACCACAGAAAGAAGATTCTGGAACAGGAAAACCTTTTTCATGGTCTGAGAGCGAGAGGAATACAGAGGACAGCCAAAGGCTTTAATCAACAAGTCCAAAGGCCTGCAACAGCATGCCCCAAAACATAACATCTCTAACAGGAGTAAAAGGATTCCAATGCAAACCAGAGAAGGTCAGGGCACTTGCCTGCACGGAGAAGAAATAGGTTCAGATGCAATCCCAAGCACAGTAGAGATGTGAACAGCATTTCTCATTTCCTGAACATATTCTGTATCCGTGGGCTACCAAGCATAAAGACTTCAACTTGCTAAACCAGTTCCTATCCTTTGCCCAAAATCCCTTCCAGGTTTTCAGCTGAAGCTATTCAACTAATTTGATTAAAATTTGCTGAGCATTTTGAATCCAAAACCCCGACATTTTTAAATAACATCAGTTCATGCACTGAAGGCCTTCCTCGTCATTTCTGGCTCTCAGCCTGGCTTCCCAGAACACCTTTCCATAAAATTTAGTGTCGAGTTACCTCCAGAACATTTCTAAACTAACATCCCTTGGCTTGGAGCGGGGAGGTGGTGGAGTCTCCATCCCTGGAGGTGTTCAAGAGCTGCAAAAACGTGGGCCCTAAGGGAAACAGTTAGTGGGGATGGCGGGGATGGGTTGATGGTTGGACAAGATGACCTCAGACATCCTCCCCAACCTCAATGATTCTATGATTTTAAGGTGCACTGAGGTAAACTAGAGCTTTTCACCCCCAAAATTCCTTAAATCCTGAACTCACAGGACAAACGTACTCAAATTATGACACAGCCATCTGATTAAAGATTTAACTTCCTCTCCACCTGATCCCAGCCCTTCTCAATTCTCACAAGGCATTCATTTAATCCGTTAGCTGACGGCCTCGAAATGGAGAGAAAAACAAGGGGCAGCGTGGCAGTTCAACTGAGCTGTTCCAGTCTAACATCTCTCAGCACGCACCATAAATAACAGCGCGTTCTGCAGCTGCACAAAAGGAAAGTGAGGAGAACAAACAATAGAAAAAATGGTATTTCACATTTCTGAGGCATCTCCCATTGTTAAGGGTAACGGTACAAAAATAACAGTTCGCATTCTAAAGCGCTAGAAGTGCTGAATTTAATATAAGATTTTGGATTGACTTATTTCAGAAAGCTAAGTTCATAGCATTATAGGAATTCAGCCACCGCTATACTAAGTGACAGTGCTGTTCTATACACTGCACAATAGTGAGGGTAGGAGACGTTTCACCAAAAAGCAAGCAAAACAGAAAACCACTCTTAATTAAAAGCTAAAGCATCTACCAAATTAGTGCAAGCTAGACAAATGTTTTCCTACCAGAGGACTCATCTGCAAAGCCTCAACCCTGACAAATTGCTTGATAACCAGATCATTCATCACAGCACGAAAAAGTTAATTATACCACTCTGGTATTTACGAAGATGATTCCAGATCATAGAATGGCCTGGGTTGAAAAGGACCACAACAATCATCCAGTTTCAACCCCCCTGCTATATGCAGGGTCGTCAACCAGCAGACCAGGCCGCCCAGAGCCACATCCAGCCTGGCCTTCAATGCCTGCAGGGATGGGGCATCCGCAGCCTCCTTGGGCAACCTGTTCCAGTGCGTCACCACCCTCTGGGTGAAAACCTTCCTCCTAATATCCAACCTAAACCTCCCTTGTCTCAGTTTAAAACCATTCCCCCTTGTCCTATCACTATTCACTCTTGTAAACAGCCACTCCCCCTCCTGTTCATATGCTCCCTTCAAGTACTGGAAGGCCACAATGGAGGAGCTTTCCCTTCTCCAAGCTAGACAAGCCCAGTTCCCTCAAGCTGTCTTCATAAGATAACAGTTATTCCATTGCTTGCTGAGTAATAAAACTAAGTTGCAAAGGGATAACTACAGGACTGCCTGCTAACAGCTTAACAAATTCAAGCACTGGGAAAACACCACTGAATGTTTGACTGTGAAACAGATCAACTGGCTTCGTCACAAGGATACAAGCTGGGTCATCCATGTCTGGTTCTGGAGTGTCAAAGAACGGGTGTGTGCTCAGCAACTCTGGGACCAGTGGGAGCACCAGAGTGGGATGCCTGCTCCCCAAGAACTTTAAACACCTGAAAACAGATGGATCAAAATATTTCTTAGTAAACACATACACTGCAAAATACAACATTTTAAAGCATTATTATTTTGTATTACAGTGGCACTTTGATGTGCTGGCCAGCGTCAGAATCCTACCGTTCGAGTCTGTGTGCAAACCCATGGCAATGCTGCCTCTCCAGGATTTGCAGCAGTGTTTGATATGATCAAAGAAAATAAAACAGCTTGAAAAAAAACCAAACAACAATAAAAACTGTTCACTTAAGCTATCCGAGAGATAGTTAACACCTGCAGCTACACAACCTAAGGAAAACTTGCATTTCAAATGCCAACGAGCACGTGCATTTTCTTTCTTCAGAAAACCTAGAAGAGCAAGGAGGTAAAAGGCCAAGAAAACAGGATCCAAAACCCAAACTCCAACAGCAATGTAAGAGCACACCAGAAGAAAAAGACGACTAAAAAAAGAGCTTCCAATAATAACCAAGAATTCCATCTCAAATCATGCGTGTGGAAGCATTGCTTCCTTTGTTGCCTCCATAAACAACCAAAAACCCCAAAAACGTTCATTATTTTCGCTCACAGAGGAAAAGAATCCCTCCAAGAGCACAATACCCTTAGCCAGCCCACTTTTTGCAATCGGTACAAGAATACTGTCATGTCCTGGAGCACAAAACATCAGTTATGTAGAACAGATGACGTTTCCAGTTGAAACTACCTTTTCTAGAAACTCTGAGAATGCTTTGACTGCTTTCAGTAAGAGGGTCTTTCTTGCACGGTCATCAGTTCTGGATGACCACCAGCAGTACTGACAAGCAAGAACAACGCAACATCTCTGTGTCAGTCAGGAACACGTACAACATACATACACCTGCTATTCCAAGCATTCATAGGATAACACAATAACCTTAGTGCTGTTACCTCCTTAGCTAGTCCAACGTTTGGTTAATGCCCCAATTTATTAACAAAGCAGAAAAGCAAGCAGACACACGAGGACACTGATCACACTCACTTCCATATGGATTCTCTGTCTGTGGGATACTTGGTTAGGTTTTTCAGCAGCTCCACCAGTGCAAGATGGATGCCTTCTTTAGTTGAGACATTGGTGCAACACAACAGTTCATGAAGAGCTTCTCGAATGTCCCTTGAAGAATCCTAAAAAATAAAAGCAAAAACCCTTCAATCAGAACCTCTGAATGCTCAAGAGAGAGAGAGAAGATTGGGTATATATTTATTTAAAAGGCAGTAGATCCTGTTCCTTGGCTGAATTCATCCTAGAGACATCAGTGACCATTTAGAAAATAGAAAGAACCTGACCCAACTGTTGGTTGACAGGTATACAATAAAAGAACAAGTGTGACACAAGCTATGAGTCAAGTAATCAACTCTGATACGACAGTATGGGATCCCCAATGCATCACTTGTAAAGTCGCACTGCACCTACACTGTACTTCAGGCCAGAGTGATACTGCAGAGAGAAGCTTACACAGCCATCAAGTCGTATTTCTGGAAGCAGTGTGGCTGAACTCCAGCTTAATTAATTACTTGCCTCCTACCAAATACCACCTTGCAGTTCCAAATTAATACAATAGACTTCCTTGCTGTCATTTTTGTGGCATTGGCAGATAGAACGTGAAAATTTGACAGGATACAAGTACTAGATGCATTTCAATAGAGGATTTTTCAAAAAGCATAATTTGCTAAATATCAACAGCACATTCATTAATGTCTTACACAAAAGAAAGAACAGTCCCCTTGTAGAGGCTCTTCAACGACAGCCAACATACACAAACAAAGGAGGGAAACGCAGCGGGTACGCTCATCTGGTCCTTATTTTGGTGCTGCAAGGCAGACAGTCACTGAATAAGACTATGTACTCTGAAGACCGATGCAATGATTGGGGAAATAAAATAATCCAGGTGTGTTGCATGGACTGCTGGGAGGGCAAAATGGAGATAAGCAAGGCAGAAGACTATAAAGGGCCAAAGAGGTGTACAACTCGGCAGAAAGTGGGAACCGAAACACCATGGCGTGCAGAATGCAATACCTGGAGAGAAAAGCAAGGAGCAGTTGATAGAGTTATTCAGATAAAGGAAAAGAAGTTGAATGAAAACAGAAGCTACCATCACCATTAACAGTTCAGGCACCAAAGTTCACGCTGTTCTTCTAAATCCTTTATTTTGGTGTCAAAAGCCTGGATTTTACTGCTGAAACAGAAAGTAAGTAAGAAAGCACCTTCCTGAATCAAGCACAATGAAAATGTGATAATTCTCATATCTCAGCTATAGTAACATAGACCACAAACCATAACAAAAGCATAAAAAAGAACACCAGTGTAACTAGTCTACACGTTTATACCTCAATGCACAGGTCCCCAAGTGGAACAAACATGAAATAGATGCACAAATACCAGAGGCACCTCACACTCATTGCTGTGTTCGCAAGTTGAGGTCATATTGCACGGCACTTGTTACAGACAGATAAACAGGTTATCATAGAATGGCTTGAGCTGGAAGGGATCATCAAGCTCCAATCCCCCCGCTGCAGGCAGGGCTGCCAACCACCATATCTAATACTAGACCAGGCTGCCCAGGGCCCCATCCAACCTGGCCTTAGTTAGTTTGCTTTATCCTGGAGCACAACAGAAGGATGCCACTGTTGCGTAGGGTCAAGCAAATAGTGGGTAAATAGAATGCATCTTCAGCATCATCCAAGGCTGAGAGACTGCCCCAATGAAGCACAGGTTTGTCTACCAGGTGCAGCTGAGAACTGACTGGGACAGCGATGGTCAGGAAAGGCCAAAACTGTTCCAAGGAGTGTGCAAGAAGTCAACTGCTGGAGGAGTAGAGAGAGAACCTGTGTCCTGGCTCTGTTTGGTGAGCAAAAGGTATAACTAAAGTGATAGAAGAAATAAAATTAAGTTGTATTCAACATGAAATGTCACAAAGTGATGGACCAGAAAAGGAGACAGAAGGAAATCCACGTGATGCAGCAGCGGAGTTACCAAGGGCAGCGAGCCTTTAATCTGAATGTCATTTATTTAAAAAGAAAATAAGACAAGAAGGTAATGTTTACCTCCCTCGGGAAGGCCTTACCTCCAGAACAGCTAACACAGTATCCAGCTGGTCCTCCCGCAGCGTGATGTTGTTGGAAATTTTTCTCATCGTGTGTATTGACTGCAACCTCACCTCCTCAATTTCATCATTAAACATGTCCACCAAAAAATCCAGGCACTTCTCCGCAAAAGAGGGTGAGGACTGAGCCAGCATGCAGAGGGCCTCCACTGCAGCAATCCGCACCTCTGTTTGGAGAGGGGGAAAATCAGTCATTAGCACTATTTAAGAGGGCATGCCACCAACAGCCAGGCCCTGTATTATTGGAGCACTGGGCTAAGGACGAGAGCTCACAGAATCACAGAATGGCCTGGGTTGAAAAGGACCACAATGATCACCTCGTTTCAACCCTCCTGCTACATGCAGGGTTGCCAACCACCAGACCAGGCTGCCCAGAGCCACAACCAGCTAATAAATATTATGCATTTCATGGCACGTTTTGCAAGCGTAGCTATAACCGTGGTACCTTAAGCAAGCTAATTTAGATAATTAAACTGCTCGCTTCCTTCTTCCAGACATTTTAATTGCTAAGAGCATTCGCTGCATTTTCAAGTAGCCACGTAGCACTTCGTGAATTAATGAAAAGCCCGAGAGTAACCAGCGTGTCACCAGCACACAGAACGAGCCTTCCCTGCTTCCTGACTTCAGATTCCTCAAAAGAAAGGAAAAAGGTGCCACCTAATTATCAGAATGACTCCTAATTCAAGCAAAAGTAAAAATAAACAGAGGTGTCCAGAGAATCTCTCTGCTGTAAAATATAGTAGGAATTGAAAGAAGACCCAAATATAACAGACATGCATGAAGATTCTTCCCCCCGCAGCCATCCCCACTAGCTGCCATCACATTCATGTGCTGCGATCATAAAAGGATTAATTAGCTGTCTTGCAAACATTGCTTAAAACATACTTCTACTTTTCATTCAAATTAGCTCATCTTGAAAACATTCATTTAAACTTGCGTGTAACGTTTAGGCCTATTGTTCTTAAAGAACATTTTGGTTCCTGATGATTCCGATTAAGCAGAGAAATGCAAACACAGCGAGCCCTCCACTTACACAGAACAAAGCCTGTGTCACAACGCTGAGTCTCCATGGTCATTAAGACCACGGTGGTATTAGAGGCATTAGAGAAGGAAAAAAACCCAAGAAAACATTTGCCAATATCGCATTCATGAGCTGACACATTCATTTAGATTTAAGTTACAGGATGGAATTGAAAAAGAACGAAGCAGTGCTGTGGGTAAGGAAGAACACAGCTCAGCAGTATTTAAAATGCCACCGTGGAGGCATACATACACTCCTCAGAGATCTGGTTATTTTCCACATCTGCCCATTTTAATGACATTCCCCAATAATCAAACTGGAGACGCTTCACAGACAATGGATTGAACCTCACTGCCAGTCAGAAAAAGAAATCAAGGCTGTGTGCCCGAGCTTCAGGGAGAGTCCAGCTGTTAGGAAAACACGGTTTAATTATTCTGTGACTCCTGCAAATAAGTCAACTTTTACACCATGGTTTACAGAGATATTTTTGTTACGGTGTTCTTCTGCTGACCTATTTACCTCCATCCTTCCAGCAAAGGTTTAAAATTGAATTCAGGAATGACGTTCAGAGCTGCACCTTTTCACGGCTCTCGATAGCCTTTGCAAACCTTTGCTCTACCCACAGGAAAGTCGGGCTAGAAAAGGCTAAACACAGATGTCCCTGAGGCCATCAGCACAGTCATGCTCAGCCATGCTCGGAACACTTGTGTTCCAATTTGACACTCATAATTTACCCTGTTTAAAAGAATAGGCCTGATATAATCTGCTGGAATGAGTGAGATGAAGGCCTCCGTGTCCATCACAGCAAGATCATGAGACTGGTGGAACAGAGCAGGTAAATGTGATGGTAAAATGGAGGCATTTCCAATCAAGAAACAGAATTACAATAACATGACAAAAGATGTAAACAAGACCTCACCTGAAATCCATGTATCTGAAAACACATGAATCCAGTCACTAATTTTCAAGTATAACACATTCCAACTGCCCTAGAGCATTCATGCCAGCAGAGACCAAGAGCAGCTTGGACTATGCAGCCCCCTGTGAGATGAAACTTGTCTATTACTTCATTAGGGAAGCCAAACCTGGCAAGAAGCAACAACTACTTAATCCAAAAGCTACCACCAGCTAGGAAGAAATGGGCGTTAGTTGGCCAGGCACAAACTTGGATTGGAATTTAGAAGAAAACTTGTGTTCATTGGATTCTGAAACATTTTGAAGGACACTGGTGTGCCTCCCAACACAAAGGTTCTAACCTCCTAACCCCCAAACAAACAAAAGGCCGCTCCATACATCCCAAGCAATTCAGTCACTGCATTAACACTTACCATACATTTCGTCTTCCAGGCCGTGAACAAAGGCTCCACAAGCTCCTGATTCAATCAGGTTCACAGCACCTGTATCGATTTCTTCTTTGGGAGCATCATCTCCCCATTTTCTGCCACTTGAGAACTCCCCTGAGCTGTAGAGCTCCTTGGCTCGCTCGTGCGCCGTGCGCTTCCTCTGCCCAAACACATTTCTCAGTTACAACCGTGGGAAACATCAAAATAACATCAAACTGAACAAAATAGTAAATGGTTTTCTGGATTTGAAAACAGGCATCGCTGGAAGCTCTCGTTTCCTTATTGTTTTGTAGGCCAGATAAACTGAATGTAATACCTTCAGAAAGTTGCTTCAGGAAGGAGTTTTACTGAAAAGCTTTTTGCTCAAGGGTCCCATTCTCCAGCTACTCACTGCTCCCAAGATGCCCATGACTACCAGACAGCTCTTGCAGGATGCTGCCATAAGTTTGTTCCCAAAACCAGGATGCCAATTTTCTGTATGCAATAAAGCTTGGAGCCAAATGGCCATCAGAGGGACACAAACGTTTACATCTCATCCACAAAGCCTGAATAGCCTCAAGCTCTTTATTACATGGCTCAGTTAATGAAATCTAGAACTGGCAGTTGCTTCACTGACTTTAATCTAAAAGAAAACCTGCCATCATCAATTAACTCTCAGCAGCCCTGAGGCAAAGACATGCTAAGCAATCAGGCTCTGCATTTCCACACCTGTTGTGTGGTTTGAGTACTCTACACGCAGTAAAAACAAACTCAAGCATTAAAGAGTTTACATACCCGAAGATCTGACATGAGCTTCTTGTCAAGGGTCTGCTCTAAGAAATGGGAGCTCACTTGTTGCATAGAACCCTAAAGGAAAGAAAAATAAACCAAAAGGAATCAAGAGGATTACTCTAAATTTCACCACACAATTTCTGGATAAATCTCAACACAGGGGCTGATAATATTTGTCCTTTCTAGTAGTTTTGTACGGTGCTCAACATTCAAACTATACATCAGAGTTTGCTGAGGATTCTCAGAACAGCTTATTTTCCTCACCGAATCTAATACAGCCTTCCCTGGGTTCAGTTGTTTAAACGCGCTGGGGGGCAGTCATTCCAAGTACTTGTTTTTATTGGATACCAACCCTCCAACCTCAAGGAGGGAATCACTGCAGAGTTCAGCAGAGAGAAAAAAAGCCAACGCCCCACACTCAGCTTTTCTCCTTAGAATTCTGCTATGAATTTATCTGAGCAGTTTCTAAATTCCCCCCCGTTTCTTTTCAAACACTCAGTAACGTAACGTGAACCTCTCAGAGAAGGATGAGACTTACCAGTAATTTAGCAGCTTGTACTCTCACAACCCAGGAACCGTCGCTGACCATATGACAAATTTTTCCAAACGCATCATCAACCAATCGAATCTCTTCATTAGAAGAAGGAATGGGGACAATGCTAGCGTAGAGAAAAGACAGTCAGTTTGCTGGCTTCATCCAGCATGGCATAAAACTAAGAGCTGTGCGGAATTCCTATCAACATACTGTAAACATCAGGAGTAAAAACTTCAATCGAACCAATGCATTCTCATCAAGCGTCAGCAGTTGGTACACATCACTTTTCTAACTGCTTCTGCTGAGACTTTTTGGCACATAACATCCGGGATTAGGATAGTGCTGCTGCGGCACCATTTTGAGTCACTTCGTGTACAGCGCATACCTTTCAGGGTACAGTTGACTGAGGACCCAAATTAGCTGAACTGCAGCACTGCGCACTTGTTCGTAATCGTCTGCCAACAGCTTGCAAGCCTGAAAGAAGATTTGCAGCCAATATAATCACTTCCCACTGATTTGTGATCCTTACCATAAGTCAGTTCAGATTATAAATAAGGACAAATTAAATCTTTCCTTCTACTAAGAAGTACTTCCAAGTTTGATCAGGTAGAGTAGTCCTAATGAAGTCTATTAATCACATGAGGTATAGCTCCAAAACTGCCTGTACCCTGCAGGAAGCAAAAAGCTTCCTAAGCTTCCTATATTTCCTAAGTCTAATCTGGTACAGCCTGCAGCTCTGCAACCCTTTTGCCAGGATAAAGGGTGATGGATTTAAAACAAAAGAGCAGAGATTAAGATTAGATACAAGGAAGAAATTCTTCATTGTGAGGGTGGTGAGGCACTGGCAAAGGCTGCCCAGAGAAGCTGAGGATGCCCCATCCCTGGCAATGTTCCAGGCCAGGTTGGATGAGGCTCCGAGCAACTTGATTAGCAAAAGATGTTTCGGTCCATGACAGGGGATGCAATGAGATGATGGTCTCTTAAGTTTCCTTCCAGCCTACACCTACACTCCATGATTCTGTAACAAACACAGCCACAGAATCCATACAATCATTAAGGTTGGAAAAGTCCACTAAGGTCCCCAAGTCCAACCCCGATCGATCCCACCATGCCCACTGACCACGTCCCTCACTGCCACATCTCCATGGTTCTTCAACACCTCCAGGGATGGTGACTCCACCACCTCTCTGGGCAGCTGTGCCAGTGCCCGATTACTCTTTCAGAGAAAAGATTTCTCCTAATACCCAACCAGAACCTCCCCGGCACAACTTGTGGCCATTCCCTCTCACATATCACATATACCCTCCAATGTACAAGGATTTAACGCTGAGATTGCAAGATGATAGTAAGCATTATGCAATGCCTTGCTCTTCCTGTGGTTATCTCCCCCCAACAAACAATCAATTTCAGCCAAAGCACACACATTACTGCATTTGAAGTTGTAAAGCTCATATTGATTTATTGCCATTTACGGCACTGTAAAGAGCGCATACAACGTGTATACAAAATGCCCTCCCCCTGTTCAGTGACTTCCACCTCTAGAAGCACAACGCCCCAGAATCCTGAAAAGCAAAGCATGCAAACCAATACAAAACAAAGAAAAACAAAGATGAGGTTTTACCTGACCATAAATGGCCTGCTGCAGTTTCAATCCTCTCTCATGAAGCTGCAGCTAGGGGGGGGGAAACAAAAACGACGTAAGAAAGAAACAACGAGATCAAACTAGGGTTTTAAATAACACGCACTAAGTTCTCATCACTGCTTTTCCTGCTTTGCATAAAATTAGTTGCTTGCACTTATCAACTGTTACCGTAATTCAGCTATTTCTCAATCCTGACTGTACTTTAAAGAAAACCTTGACTTCAGTATAACCTTCAAACTTCACAGCCACTTATACTAGATTTGGATGGCAAACTGGTCTGGTATTAAATGGGGAGGTTGGTGGTCCTGCCTGTGGCAGAGAGGTTGGAGATTCATGATCCTCGAGGTCCCTTCCAACCCAGGCCATTCTGTGATTCTATACCTTGATTGCTTAGGAAAATACAGTTTGTATGAACACTCTGCCTGCCCATTCTCTCAGCCTTCAAGCAATTTTGCAGCACTGGCCAGTTTCAACCACTCCCTGAAACCTGGACCCAAAAGCAGCACTGCCAGTGCATTTTAAAGGCCAGAGGAACAGCAAAACCTGCCCTACTAAACGCTGTCTCCTAATGTAAACAAGCAACACAGTAGCAAGGAAAACTGTGATTAAGAACCCTAGGAACAGTTAGGGACCCTGAATTCATTCAGGATGCTTCCAAGCCCCAAACTAAAGCAAAACAGCTGACACTGTACTGAAACTATTAAATTGAAGGCCATAAATCTTGATATGGATTTGATTCAACAGTATTGCAGAAATCATGGCAGGTGTAAAAAGTCCTATGAAAAAAAGAAAGCAACAAAATAGAATGAAACTGAAGGATGAGCGTAACCTCCAGCAGAGGGAGATCCCAGGCAGATTCACGTGCAGTCTGATCCTCCCAAATGCATCTTGTTTCCTTCTTCACAGTTTAACAGTATTAATTCAAATACCTTTGTTCACCATCAGGTTAGATGGAGTAACATTATAAACTTTAAGGGTAGCAGATAAAGTGCTGCGTACCCACACAGTCACAGGTACTCACAGTGAGCGAAGTTCTCCCTGCACAGTCTATGCTTCTATTGCTGCAAAGCTAAAAAGTTCTGCATTTGCTCAATCCCACATGAAAAAAAAAAATCAATAACCAAAACGTTGTTTAAAAAAAAAACACCCACAAGTTTTCAGGTTTAACAACGCAAGGTTTCCTGTCACAAGCAGTGCTCTACTATATGCTGAAGTAATAGGGGCTTATTATTGTGGCAGCCAACGCTGAATCAGGAAATACAGATTTCTCACTAAAATAAAGAGCTTACCTTTAACAATACCACGATATCCCAAATTAAAAAGCTTCTTCACCTTCATGCGGAAGCAGATCTCATAGAACCATAGAATGGCTCAGGTTGGAAAAGACCATCAGGATCATCAAAGTTCAACTACAACCTAACCATACTACCCTAATACATCATTGTGAACCACTAAAATACCCTCTGAGATTTCATAAAATTCTTCTATTTCATAACATATCTTATTTTTCCAGGTAATTTTGGTATGTTAAACCAGCACTTGTTGAGTTAATTAAACAAGCTCCAGTCCAAACCTCTCTGGATTATTTCACACGTCCTTACCAGCTTCCTCATCAAACCCCCAAACAATTTCTTCCACCACACCAGCACTCCTTACCATGGCTTTTATAGCTGCCGTCCTAACACGAGGGTCCTGGTCATTAAAATGATCTCCTATTATCTTCTGGACATCTTTGGCAGCCTGGCTTTCAGCTTCTTTTGCAACACCTTTTTCCACTGGTCCGAGACAACCAATTAACTGAAGACACTTATTTCTTACGCCATGGGAAGAATCTGTCAGATGCTACGGGACACAAGAAAAAGATTTAATCGTTTATTTTAATTGTCCTTTTTCTCTCTTCAAAACAGCTGGTCAGAGTAAAATTCCCAGCAGTTACAAAATGTTCATATTTTAGTAGAAAAAAATTAATACTGACAATGTACTTTTTTCCTCTAGCAGAGATGAATATTTAAACGTTTGCTTATTTAAATACGTTTGCTTAACATCACTTCAATGCTTTCTATCAGTAACTTCTTAAAAGGAAATAGTGTTTCTAAGCAACAGCTACAAAAAGCAGACATGCTTACAAAAGCACATGAAGCAGGAGGCAATAACCGAAAGAGCAGTGAATCCAGTGCTGTTTGCAGACTTGTTAACTGCATTCAGAGCTGTGCTCACATCACATTCGGTTTCAAGTTGTTCTTACTTAAAATTTAGTACTTCCAGCTCTCTCCCAAAACAGACTGAATCCAAATTCAGCATGCAAGAGCAGAGCTTTGTCTTTCAGCAGTATTTATGTCCTCTATATATAAGGGGAGGCAGCCTTACCTTGCAAGCTACCTCTACCAGCCTCATCCTGACAGATGGGTTCTCTGTGAGCTTTGTGCCAATCACCAGCAGGGTGTCCAGCAGCTGAGCAAGGACTTGGTGAGACTCTGCAAAACAAAGCAGGGAAAGGTTATGCACCTCTTCACTGAGCTCCAGAGCCACAGAATCACTCAGGTTGGAAGGTCCTCCTAGAGCCTTCCCCTTCAGAAGTCAGAAGAAGGCAGCTACGTGCAGATAACATACTACAGCCACCTTGGTGGCCCACTGCTTAACTCAGCCAACCTTATCAGCATTCCTCTGGCTCTGGGGAGCGAAAACTTGAGGCAGTACTCCAGGTGTGGGCTTACTAGTGTCAAGTCAATGGAATAACCATTTTCCTCAAGCCACTGCTGAGAGAGCCCAACATACAGAGAGCCTTCACTGCTCACTCAACAACTTAACCTAACATTCCCCTGACACTAAGTGACACTAAAATAAAACTAAGCTTCATCAAGTATGTACAAGCAGTGAATGTAACACAGAAAATACAAATGGACTTCAATGAAGGCACAAACAGAATCACCTGTACTTCACTGTCTATTACAAAACCAACGTCACTACACTAATGCTCTGATGAGCTGCTTTGCAGCACACTAAGGAAAAACACCGTGCTTCTAACAAGATTCCACTTCAAGACTGAAAAGCTTGAAAGACGTCTGAAAAACGTGACTTACTCTCGTTCTGAAGCGTGTTAATGGCATCATCCATAATGCAGTCTGGAGAAAATCCTGCAGTCTTTGATAACAAACCCAGTAAAGAAGCAATCTTCAATCTTACAGAAGCATCATTCTCCTGGAAGGAAACAACAGAAATTAGGAGGAAGTTTTTCACCCAGAGGGTGGTGACGCACTGGAACAGGTTGCCCAAGTTGGTTGTGGATGCCTCATCCCTGGAGGCATTTAAGGGCAGGCTGGATGTGGCTCTGAGCAGCCTGGTCTGCTGATTGGCGACCCTGCACATAGCAAGGGGTTGAAACTGGATGATCTTTGTGGTCCTTTTCAACCCACGCCACTCTATGATCCTCTCATTTTTCAGCTGGGAGAGCAAAACACTTTGCAGGGCGGGAGGATCCATCCATTTACAATTCAGCACAAGGGACCAAACTTTACCATAAGGTTACTTCCTCCTCTATGCACACCTTGCATAAGGTAAGTTAACCACACCAGAATGCTCCTCTTGCAGCTTCCAGTACTCTACAAATTAACTCTTTTACCCCTAATTTCTGAGTAATTACTCATTACTGTTTGAAAATTAAATAATTGGGTTTTCAGGATTCTGGAAAACTCGTTGTTAATGTTTATATCTTCTAAGATTTCATGAACAAGTAGGAGGATTTTAGAAGATGAACAGACACTGAAGGCCTTTGGACTCCAGCTAAGTGTTGGGGTCCATAGCCTAAAGAAAACAACTGTTTTACTTTAGAGCAGGAGGATATAAAGCAAACAAACCCAAGGTAAAAAAATAAATAATAGCAGCACACATTAGCTGGATACATCAGCAAATGCTGCCACAGGTGGAAACAGTCTGGGTAAGAGGCGGCTGAGGGGAGACCTTATTGCTCTCTTCCAGTACCTGAAAGGTGCTTACAGCAAGAGTGGTGCAGGTCTCTTCTCACTGATGACAGGTGATGAGGGGAAATGGCCTCAAGTTGTGCCAAGGTAAGTTTAGGCTGGACATAAGGAAACACTTCTTTACAGAAAGGGTGGTTAAACACTGGAATAGGCTCCCCAGGGAGGTGGTTGAGTTACCATCCCTGGACGTGTTTAAGAGCCGTTTGGATGTGGTGCTCAGAGATATGATTCAGAAGAGGGTTGTTAGAGTTAGGGCACTATGGTAAGGCTTGATGGTTGGACTTGATCTTTGAGGTCCCTTCCAACCTGAGTGATTCTATGATTCTATGATTCTAAGCTTCGCAAATTATCATTAATTTTAAACTCCTTAAGAGTTCATGCATTTCAAAGGGCTGTTAACACGAGTATTCTGCAGACCTGCACACCTAGTCCTAACTGGGAGCTCTCTTCTATCTTCATATCACCAAGGATATTCAACATAAGGCAGAAGGACACAAAGGAGTCTGGATTTTATACTAAGCTCTCTCCAAGCAACTATGCACCTCTGTATTCAGCACCACAATTCTGCACCTCTTTTATCACAGCAATGACACTCTTCAACAATGTTTAGGAGAGACTTCAGTGTTAGGCTCCCAACAGCAACAATGCCCCTGTAAGTAATGTCGTTCTAAACAGAGCCAAGAAGCATTCTCCCTTTCCAGAGCTGTGCTTGAGCAGCAGTCACTCTCGTGGACTACTTCCATTAGTGTTAGGATGCAGAGATTTCAGCAGTATAACAAATCTGGCACTTATACACATTACTAATAATAGGGTAACTCTCTACACACATACTAAATCCAACAATTTCAAACAGGACCCTTGTAAAGGCGCTTTTAAATAAACCCTGCTCGAGTAACATCTGCGTTACTCATTTCTGAGCAGTCTCCCACCACAGCAGATGTTTCCTCTCTCTTTTTGATGGTTTGTGAGCAGGAAATTGGAGAAACTTTTCCTTTCAGTTTACAGTTCAGATTGTTGTCCCCAAGAGCAGTCGCTGCATCCCAACACCACTCATCCCAACAACCCTCAACAGTTGAAAAGAGCCCTCTGAGATCTCTTTGGGCACTGTCTGATGGCACACCATTTCTGCCAGCAACAACCAGCTCATTCTGTGCCACCTGCCCAGACACACTGATACGACTCTCAGCAAAGCAAGTGAAAAGTGCAGGGGAAAAGGAAATGGCAGGTTATTTTTCTGATGCGCTACGGAGGGCAGTCACCAAACTGTCCTCTTTGCCTATCATATTGTAAATGAACGAAGGAACAAAAAGAAAAGTCAAACAGTCACACTCCAAAAATAAATACAGTACAGAGACTGATAAAATCCTTACAGCTTTAGCATCAATTCAAAGCTTTTTGGTACCTAAGGGGAACCCACAAACAGGAGGGGAGTTAACGCTTTGAAACAGTTAGATAATAGCAGGACAAGAAGAAATGGTTATAAGCTGAAGGAGGGAAGATTTAGGTTGGATGTCATGGGGAAGTTCTTTACTATGAGAGTGGTGAGGTGCTGGAACAGCTGCCCAGAGAGGCTGTGGATGCCCCGCCCATCCTGGAGGTGCTCAAGGCCAGGTTGGATGGGGCCCTGGGCAGCCTGGGCTGGTATTAAATGTGGAGGTTGGTGGCCCTGCCTGTAGCAGGGGGGTTGGAGCTTCATGATCCTTGAGGTCACTTCCTATCCAAGCAATTCTATGATTCTATGAAAGTAGAGAAGATTCAATTGAAAAGAAAGAACAGCACAAGGACGTTTACAGGAAACACTCCAGCCTACATCACATCTTTGTTAGCAACAATCAAATTTGAGTTAACAAATGAAGAATTAATATCTGGACAGCATAAAGCATCTATTCTTTTATTTATCTTATTGCTCAGATTTTTTTGTCCAACACCAACCCATCCCACCATGCTCACTGACCACGTCACTCAGTGCCACATCTCCATGGTTCTTGAACACCTCCAGGGATGCTGAGCTGTGGATAATGGACTACATTACTCACCCTCCTCATACAGCACAGGAAACAGCAACTTCCTATCCTACCTCCAACCCCATCCCAAGATAACAAGGCCAGAATGGGGTTTCCGGCAGCACGTTTGGCTCCCAGCTTCGTTACCTTATAATAATGCTCCAGCAGGATCCGAACAACTCCTTCCACACTCTCCGCTTCCACAGGCTTCCTAGCAAATTGTAGCAGGTACTGCAAGGCATCTGCAGGCGAGGTGGCTTTACAAAGGTCAACGTGGAGCGCTGCTGACTTGCTGGGCTTGGTCAGCCGCAGTTTCTTAGCAGACAGGTCCTCATGCTGCTGCTGTGGGCCGGGGACAGAGCAACACAATTCAGAAACACCATACAAATCCTTCCCAGAGCAAACTGCTTCCCACCAAGCCAGCCTGGGAGAGTTCCTGCACCTCACAGCAGACACCACCCTTTCCCTTGCCTGTCACAGAACAGTATCTATCCTAGAAGCACATTTTATAGAATGGATTGGGTTGGAAGGGACCTCAAGGATCATCAAGCTCCAGCCCCCTGCAAGGCTGCCAACTTCCATATCTAATACCAAACAAGGCTGCCCAGGGCCCCATCCAACCTGGCCTTGAACACTTCCAGGGACAGGGCATCCACAATCTCTCTAGGCAGCCTGTTCCAGCACCTTATCGCTCTCATAGTAAAGAGCTTCCCCCGATATCAAATCTAAATCTTCTCTCCCTTAGCTTATAACCATTTCCCCCGTCCTGCTGTTATCTACCCTTTCAAAAAGTTCACTCTCCTCCTGTTTACAGGCTCCCTTTAGGTACTGAAAGGCTGCAATGAGGTCACCCTGCAGCCTTCACTTCTCCATGCTGAACAAGCCCAGCTCCCTCAGCCTGTCTTCATAGGAGAGGTGCTCCAGCCCTCTGACCATCTCTGTGGCCCTTCTCTGGACCCTCTCCAACAGTCCCCTGTCTGTCCCGTACTGGGGATCCCAGAACTGGACACAGAACTGCAGACAGGGCCTCATAAGGGCAGAGCAAAGAGGGACAGTCCCCTCCCTGTCCCTGCTGGCCACCACTCTTCTGAGGGAGCCCAGGACACCATTTGCTTTCTGAGCTGCAAGAGCACACTGCTGGCTCACGTTCAGTTTTTCATCCACCAGGACCCCCACGGCCTTCTCTGCAGGGCTAAATTTCCCAGCCCACTGGGGCAGCTCCCAACCTCAGGTAAGCACTACATCTCCTCACGTTGCTATGCTCCTTTCAACCCTTCTCCTACACCTCCCAGCCCTAAAAGAATCGCTGTTCTCTCCCACCCCGAGCTGGTGCCACCACATCCCCCCCGTCTCTCCCCCAGGGCCTGCAGCAACCAGCCCCAAACCTGAGGCAGCCCCAACACTTCCCCTTCCCGGGAAGCCACCCCCGAGCTAGGCCCCAGGCTGCTACCATCGCCCTTCCCACACTCACCGAGGTCACCCGACAGAGCTCGGAGCTCTCCGCGCTCACCTGGACCACCTTGGTAAACTCCTCATACACCCGCTTCTTCAGGTGCGCCGCCATGTCGCGGCCGCAGTACACGCCCCTCCCCTCGCCGCCAAACCATAGAGTCGCCCTCTCGTGACGTAGCGACCGGAGCGCACTCTCTTCCCAGCTGGAGGTTCCTCTCTATGGTCAGGAGGTCTGGGCTGGGAGGCCTCATGTTGCCATGGGAACGCGCACTGCGTTCAAGATGGCGGCTGCGGCCTGCCCCGCTCGGGCCTGACGTCGTCACCCAGCGGGTGCGCAGGGGCTCGGTTTTCCTCACCAATACTCGCCCTATGGAGCCGAGTGCCAGCAGCTCTGAAAGGGGATGCCCATCTCACATACCCCAGCGAGTCTGCTCAGCTGTGGGTTTATTATTTATTATTTGTGCAAAGTGTTGGTGTTTCCCTCAGGTGTTTCTTAGTGTCCAGTAAACAATAATGCAAAACCATTCGGGCACACAAAGAGCCATCCCTCCCTCTTCTCTGTCGCAACAAAATTCTTCATCATGTCACAGAACCTTTAAGTATAGAAAAGACTTCTAAGATCCCCAAGTCCACCCCCAACCCACCCCACCATGCCCACTGGTCACATCCCTCAGTGCCACATCCCCATGGCTCTCGAGCACCTCCAGCAAAAATGACCCCTCATATACTCCCAACTCCTCTAAAGATCATCCAGTCCAACTCCCCTGCAATGAACAGGGACACCCATAGCTCCATCAGGTTACTCAGAGCCTGGTCCAGTCTGACCTTGTGCGTCTCTGGGACATTAAAAGCAAGCTTTGTATTGGACACACCCGAACACATAATGCAGCCTTCAAATGTGTCTCCTCCAAGGAGAGAGGAAAGAGGCAGCAGCACCAAAGAGCCCCTATGACAGGTATCTGTCTAGAGGCAATTAGCAACACAGCATGTAACATAGCCAGGGATAGCTGCTTATGGGCCACATCTTAGGGACACAGTGATCTGTGAATGGATTGGAGTATAAAGCTTTTCAGCCTATCAGTGTCACCGGTATCAGCTAAAAAACAATCATAGAACCATAGAATATTCCAAGCTGGAAGGGACCCATAAGTATCACTGAGTCCAACTCCTGGCTCCACCCAAAGATCAGACCATTTTTCTGAGAGCATTGTCCAGACACTTCTTGGACTCTTCACAAGGTCTGTGCCGCTTCCCTGGGGAGCTGGATATTGCTGTTCCAGCCTGTCCTCCACTTCTGAAGTAGAGCTGAGCATATTCAGATCATCCTTGGCAAAAGAATTAAACTCCTTAAAGGCAGCAGTTTGATAGCCATAAGAGATTGGTTGCTTGAGTCTTTAACTTCACTATAAGCATTTTTTTTTTTCCTAATAACTAATCTTTGTCATGACTTATGCGTGCTAGTCCTTCTTCCACTCTTAGTATATGCCAAGAGTAACTGATCTCCCTCTCCCTATAGCAGCCTTTTGGATATCTGAAGGCCTCCTCCATCCATCTCCCAGGGTAAGCGCCACCAACTGCTTGGTTAGGATCACAGATGATCATAGATCATAGAATCATAGAAATGCTCAGGTTGGAAAAGACCTTAAAGATCATCAAGTCTAACCACAACCTAACCATACTACTCTAACCCTAACAGCACTCTGCTAAATCATGTCCCTGAGCACCACATCCAAACGGTTTTTAAACACATCCAGGGATGGTGACTCAACCACCTCCCTGGGCAGCCTATTCCAGCGCTTAACAACTCTTTCTGTAAAGAAGTTTTTCCTGATATCCAGCCTAAACCTCCCCTGGTTCAACCTGAGGCCATTTCCCCCCATCCTGTCACCTGTCACCAGTGAGGAGAGACCTTTTGGCCTTTTCAGGTGCTGATTCTGTCAGCTCGGGTCAAGGTTATAAAAGTGAAAGGACTAAGAAAAGTTCCCTCACACCTATGACAGAACCACACAGTGGCTTCTACTGCTGAGAAATTTGTATTAGAATGAGCACATATGAAAGCCAGCTGAATTAGGAACAATTCAAATCCATTAGCATAAAGATAAAGCTTTTGAATCCAGGGATTTTTCTTGGAGGATGTCAGTAAAAACAACACTTCTGTATCATTCAAAGAGCTTTTCAAATATATTTATCACCCCAGACATTATTAAGGGCAATCCCTGAACAGGAAGAAATATGTGTTCTGAGAAGCAGACGAAATATATCCATAATCAAATTAACCGCGATGACTTCTTAATATCCCAGAGTTACTAAAGCCATCCTCTAATGGCCATCTCCAGTAAAAAATACAAAACAAACAAAATGCCAACTTCGGAATACTCAGATATTTTAAACACAATTTAGGACCCAACTTATGTTCTGTTAAGAAGAGCCACTGGGGCCCCAGGCTTTCACTTGTGTAGAGCTTCCTTCCAGTCAAATCACAGCAGGGTTTCCCTCAGTTTATACATTTAAAAATAGTGTTGTGATAACAGTGAAAGGCACAAGATGAAAGATTGAGATAGGATGACATGAGGGAGGAGTGTTTCTTTAGGTCGTATCTCATCAGTGATCTTTACTTCTTGTTCATAAAATTGTAGAATCATAGGATATCCCAAGTTGGAAGGGGCCCATAAAAGATATTATCATAAGATCATAAGATCATTAAAGATCCAAATCTAAGTTGAGCAAGTATTTACACAGCTTTCAGGGATTCCACTTGAAATGGTGCATATATGACTTTTTCATCAGAGGTCATGCCTGTCAATACATCAGAAACAGTGAAATATTAATCAGAAGAAAGATTGTATGTATTCCCCTCTTCTCTCTCAACGATACTTCAAAATCTGATCTGTTGCTCTTCAGAGATGATTCTTTTTGTTCAACATTACAAATGTGAGCGAGCATTTAGAGGTTAGTCTGTGTCCTTTATAGTCACCACTGTCTGTCTTTACCTGGAATAAATCTGTGGACCAGACTGCTGCACTCCATACAGAATCACAGAATTGTAGGGGTTGGAAGGGACCTCTAGAGATCATCGAGTCCAACCCCCCTGCTAAAGCAGGTTCCCTACACCAGGTCGCAAAGGTAGGCGTCCAGGCGGGTCTTGAATATCTCCAGAGAAGGAGACTCCACAACCCCCCTAACTTATGAGGAGTATTCACAGCGAGAAGAAGGCTCTGAGGACAGCAGGTTAGTGTGAATGGGCTCTGTAGCTCTCAGTATTTATGACTCAAAATAAGGCAGAATAGGAGACATGTCCATGTGCTGCTCCTAACCCTATTAGCAAGTCTGGACTCAGAGGTAGTAATTTGTTCCTGTTTCTAGTGAGAGACAACTTTCCATGTCCACAAGACATTTGGGCATAATCATTTCTCTTAGATTGAGGGCAGTTTGCTCAACTTCAGGTCTGGCTCCCATTTCAAAACACATACCTTGAAAACCGTACAGTTAACCATTAATGCCCAACAAAACAGTGGCTCTCAAGTGCTCTTTAATTTGGCAAACAACCAAACAAGAGACTTTTATGGGCCCACACATTTCTTCCTGTCCCCCCAGTAGCCCACGGCTTAGTCTCCACAGCCCAAGTTCATTTGTTTTAATAATTGGTTTCTTCCATTCTCCATCAAGAAAGGCACTTTGCTACCACCAGGTGAACTGGATTATGTGGAAGAAATCCTGGGATTTGAAGCGAAACCCTTTTTCAGCAACGTGAGCCCGTAAGGAGATTTTGTACCCTTTGTCTTTCACATCCATTTCAATGCAGTCCAGTAGATCGTAAATATTTGGAGCTGCCTTCCAGGGGCCGAATTTCACCACGGATTTTTTATCCATGTCCAAGCTGTTCAAGGCATCCTGACACCTGGCCGCGTCTTCCTCCGTTCTGACAACACATATGATGACTCTGGAGTGGCGGGATGCAACCGCTTCGGCCCGCGCGATGCGGATCATCAGTTCAATGTTCTCGCTGTAGTTGGGCACGCGGGCCAGGAACTGCTTCCTTGCCACACGTTCCCCAAAAATCTGAGGGGATTCCTCCAGCTGCTTGATTAAGGGTTCGATGTCGTAGAACAAGGCCTCCTTGTAGACATCCTGGATGCACTGGGTGGGCACCTGGTTACTGCGCAGATACTCCAAGATGTATTTGAAGTAGGTCCCCGGCCTGTCAATGAAGATCCTCCCTTTTGAGTCTGTCCTGAGTTTGTGCTGGCCGGTGAACATCTCTGCCAGCTTGGAGCCAGGGTGTTTCTTCAAGGTGCTCAGCGTTGTCGTGTACATCTCCCCACCGACATTCAGCTCCACGACTGGTGGCAACTACACATGTCACAAGGGGAGAAAAACCACACACGTAAGCCATTGGAGGCTGCCAACATGGAAGCATCAAGGAAAAGGGAAAAAATACAATTGCAGCTGGGATCTCTCACGGCAGTGTAAAGAGCTGCATGAGTCATAGAATCGTGGAATCATAGAATCACCAAGGTTGGAAAAGACCCTACAAGATCATCCAGTCCCACCATCCACCAGTCACCAATAGTTCTCACTAAATCACGTCCCTCAACACAACATCTAAATGTTCCTTGAATGCCTCCAGAGTCGGTGACTCCACCACCTCCCTGGGCAGCCCATTCCAGCACCCGACCACCCTCCCAGAGAGGACAGGTGGGAATATCCACTCTATGCACTGCTAAAAGCAGATGCAGGATGTTTATATTTGGCCCTTGCATCCAGATCAGCAGGAGCATGGATGTTTCTAAAGGGATTCATCTTCACCACACCTTTAGTACATAGGAAGGAGTCATTTTGCTGGTGTCTGAGGTGGAGTACAAAGTCTGTTTATCTGTGCATTTGATAGGAAGAAAATCATAGAATCATAGAATGCTTGGGCTGGAAGGGACCTCAAAGATCATCTTGTTCCAGCTCCCCTTGTTGCAGGCAGGGTTGCCAATCAAGCACTAGATCACGTTGCCCAGAACCCTATCTAGCCTAGCCTTGAACACCACCAGGGATGGGACAAAATAGTTTGTGCAACTGACGTAGATTTAAGAACTAAGATTTAATGTTTGGATTTTTATCTCTATTTTATTTCACTGTGCATTAATGCCACTGCTAATTGAAACATGAGAGGCCTGAATGCCCAGAGAGCTGGACCTGGTGTCACTTCTGATGACGCTCCTGACTCAGTTCAGTGCTGAAGAATTTTAACAGGCTTCTTTGCATTTCTGTAGCACTTGGTAGAGCAGGAGGAGAAGGAAGAAATGAGGCAGTTCTTTTCCCTCACGCTGCCAGTCCTGTAAAGCAAGTCATATGCCTGGCCAGGACCACACCTGCCACTGGGAAGGCTTGAGTCAATAAACAACCCTTTTCTCCAGGAGCTCACCTGTTATTTCTTGGATCTGATCACACAATGATCTGCTTCAGTGCTACTAGTCACATGCTTCAGTATGTACCAAAGAGCTTAGCTGGATCCAGCCTGTGGTGCCCTATGGGTTGAGATGACGTGAGCTGATCTCACTGTTACACCAGGACAAAGGGAAGGCTCCTGCTGCCCTCTCCCCTCTTTCCTTGTCCCTGCTTCTTACCTTGTGCCAGCTCTGCTCCTTCATTTTAGCAAGCTGAAGTGGCTCACAGAGGATTTAACTAGCACCAGAGCTAGTAAAATGAGGAGGTAGGAACAGACAACTCATAGCAGAGGGAGATTGTCTTTTAAATGACTGCAAGCTATAAGGTTTAGCAGCTATGAGCTCACAATGTAGGGAAGCCAGGGACACAACAGGAGATTCAGGCCAAAGACCCAGCTGGAATATTGCTTTGCTCTAACGTAGGTGGCTTCATCTCCAGGGCAGTTATTTGCACCAGGGCCAAGAGAGCATAAACTTATTCCGTCTGACAGTATCTAGTGATCTCTACCCATTAAAGAGCGTGGCCCAAAGCTGTTTCTATAGCAAAGCCTCTCTGTCAGGAAATCTGCCATTAGTCCAAGTGATAAAAACAGCTTCTCTCGTTAGGCATCGTTTGTCAGGAGGGTCTTATGATTTTGAGCCTCTTTTTTTTTAAGATGGAAGGTCAAGGGAAACCAGTTAGTAATTGATCCAGGGGAGGAGAAGTAAAACATTGTCTGATTTCTGATTTTTGCTCAATAAAGGTCCCTTGTCTTGTGGTTGACACTAATAGTCCTTAAAGCTAGAAAAACTACTGCTCCCAGCTGGTAATTCTGCACACCTTAAACACAGAGCAAGTTACTCATCGTTGGAGACCACTGAAAAAACCCTGAACACACAGCAGGCTTTTACTTAAGGATCTGGCAAATTAAAGTTAACATCAAATTAATTTCACAGTCTGTAAAGGAGGAACCAGCGAGGTTGTTTGCTGTAGCTGTGTGTGCCTCCGAGGGACATGGGCTTGCTGGAACTGGGCTGATGCAAACAGGTCGGAGTCAGATACAGCTTTTCACCTAGAATTCCCACCTTGCTCACACATCTGGCAAGCTCCTGTGCCTTCAAAGTATCAGATGGGTGAAAAAAACCCGCTGTAACTAACCCAAAAGGGATGCTCTGATCCCAGAAGAAGGAGCCATGCCCCCAAGCCTGCATTGTACTCACCACATGCAGGCTGCCAGTGACCTGTTTCCCGAGAGGCTTGTGCTCCGAGGAAATGCTCATCTCCTCTCTCTGTGCTCCAGTCCTCTTTCACCAGATTCTCCTTTGGAGAGTCAGGCTCTTGCCCAGCTGCTGCCCCACAAACTTGAGATTGCCCCAAGCACGGTGCAGGCTGCAGGTCTGGCCAGAGGGGAGGGAGCAGCACGGAAGCGGAACTGTTTGCTCCTTAGTTTTCCAGCAATCAGCAAGCAGCAGGGCGGATTTGGACTGGCTGCAGTCTCACGCTCACCTGCAGATGTCTGAGAGCTGAATCAGCCCTTCCAAAGGAGGCCCAGCTTTCCTGAGGAGGCCCACAACCTCTGCCTGGGTTGGATTAAAACCTGTAAACACCTTCAGTGCTTGCTGGTGTCTGCATGCTGCTCTTTTAGTGACACAGCATCCCAAACCATCTCACTGATCCCACTGTTGTGCCTGGCAGTGTCAGAGCAGGGTGCTGGCCATACAAGCAAGGTGATGTTATTTTCTTCATTACCAATGCAGTCTCCAGGCACTGAGTAATTTGTGCAGGGTAAATAAAACCAATCCTGAATCTCCGCTGATACAGATGGATAAAACCATGTGGGCTTTGGGGCACGTGAAGATTTCTCTGTCAGCTTCTCTTTCAGCTCACTTGTGTGCTTTTCTTTTTTTCCAGTTTTATCTGTTGGTCTCATGAAAAATGTTATCTCTTCAACCAGCCTTGCTGTCTTTCATTTCAGGCTTCATTTCCTGTTACCAGCAACAAAAGGGAAAAAGGGAAATAGTGTTGTGGTTTAACCCCCAGGTGGCTGAGCATCCACTGGGAGCTAGAACTCCTGGGCTGAGATAAAACTATTTACTAAGATAAAGGATAATAATTACGACAAATATATAAATATGGATGTATATAACGAGTGATGCACAAGCAATTGCTCACCGTCCCCCAACCGATGCCCAGCTAGAAGAAGAGAGTGAGATGAACTCCCACCCCCTTCAAAATCCCTTTGGCCAGTTTAAGTCAGCTGTCCTAATTCTGTTCCCTCCGAGCTCCTTAGGCCCTTCACTGAGAATGGCCTTGGCTCTGTTCAACACTGCTTAGCAGCAACTATAGACATTGGTCAACATCAACATTGCTTTTCTCCTAGAAGCAAAACATAGCATCATACAAAAAAAAATGGTTCAGTCCCAGCTGAAACTAGGACATGCTTCCAAAAATTCTTCATAGAATCATGTCATAGAATCATTAGGATTGGAAAAGACCTCTAAGATTATCTCGTACAAGCCCAACACATCCTGACCATGCCCACTATGTCCCTTAGTGCCGCATCTCCATGGTTCTTAAACACCTCCAGGGAAGTTGATTCCACCACCTCCCTGAGCAGCCTCTTCCAATACTTGACCATTTGTTCTGTGAAGAAATTTTTCCTAATATCCAACCTGAATCTCCCTTGGAGTGACTTGAGGCCATCACCTCTCATTCTATCCCTTTTACCCAGTAGAAGAGGCTGATACCCAGCATACCACTTCCTCTTTTCAGGGATGTATTGAGCAATAAGGTCTCCCCTGAGCCTCCTCTTCCCCAGACCAAATCATCCCAGTTCCCTCAGCTGCTACCCATAAGACCTGTGCTCCAGGCCTGTCACAGACTCCTTGCCCTGCTTCAGACACATCTTTAAAAATGAACATGTATTGGAAAAAAGCTGGAAGATCTGAGTGTTCTTAGTCTTTAATTCCTGCAAATCCCATTCATTCATCTTCCTCATCCAAAAGTATCCTGCATATGACCGACAGAGGTGGAACTCATACTCTTTTGACACAGCACATCTTCAGTGCTGGAGGTGACAACCTTCCCTTTTGCAGCTGCAGAACTGGACGGATAGAAGTAGTGCAGACAACTTCCCTGTACCACAACCAAAGGTGATTGGTGGTGGTTGAGAACAAACCTTCAATGCTGCAATGCAGATCCTCACCACATCGGCACAAGGAAGAGCTGCTGTCATCTACAGCTCTTCCACCCTACAAGGCCCACCACAGCCACTTCTTCAGTCTGATGGACATACTGGTCAGGTTCCCCCACTCTCTCACTCCTTTTTTACATCCTGGACACTTTTGCTGGCATGCTATAGAAAAAAGAATCAGCATTTTGAGATATTTGGCTGGAAGTTGCCATCTATGTGGAAAATCTGATTGTTATTATTCAGGCTTCTTCTGGGACTTCTTGATCCCACTTGCTTGAAAATGGCATTTTTCAGTCCTGCTATGCAAATTACTCCCAGTTGGAATTTTTTCTCCCTTTTTGTTAAGGATTTGATTTAAAATGCCATAGTCATCTGATCTAAGAAGGGGCCTTAGGAAAAGCTTTCTCACAGCCCAAACCATTGGCACACCACTACCTACCCATGGGGACTTTATGCATTTCTTTTTGGCAGTCACATCAGAGATGGCAGCCTGGATTGGTGGGACCACACATCTGATCTGTATGGTGTCCCAGACATGGAAAGTTTTGCAGGGAAGTCATCCCTCTCTACATCAAAGCCCTCTGGGCCTGCGCTAAGTGGAAATAATCACCCTTGTAGTTCATCGCTCCTCTTTTTACCCCAGGGTCAAAGTGATGCTGAGGAAACCAGTGGGTGGGAAACAAACACTGAAAGGCAAAAGTGAGATCACGGCTCTGGAGGGGGCTGAAGGGCTCTCAGCACTCCATGCTGCTGGTATCAGCTAACCCAGGCTGGTTCAAATTCCATTCTTCCCTTGGGAGAGAAGTGAAAAGCCAAGAACATGGATGTCTCCATAGCCTCGGGCGACCCTGTCCTGGGATTCCCACAACCCCATTGTGGCTCTTGCTCCGCACTCCCTAGGAGGCCTTGGCCACCACTGTGCTGTTTCTGTGAGGTTAGTTGGCTTTCTCCCCATGGGGAATGAAATTTGCTTTGTATTAAGCTAGAATTTCTACCCAGGAGCTCTGTTGGGCTTTATTGTTACCACTTGACTCAGATCCCTGAAATCCCTCATCTTTTTGGCCTCCGAAAGCTGTCTCTAATGCATTGATGGTCTTTTGGGGACCAACCTGCTTGCTGCTGAGCAGGAAAGGAGATATCTGAGGATGTTTGATCAAGAGGGATCAGTGAGGTGCTGATCTGAGCACTCTGGGAATTTGGGAAATAGCCAAGGGGGAAACAAGATGTGGTGGTGGGTAAAGGTTCTGGTGTTTGTTTTCTGTAGTTGCCATTGCCTTTCATCTAGAAGGACACTGGTGTTCTTCCTGTCATTGGAGTGAGCTAGAATGAGAAAAGATGGAATTGCTGTGGTTTCTGGGGCACCCTATGAATGAGGAGAGATTAGCTGGTAAGTTGGCAAGAAGCTTGAAGTGCTGCTATAACCAGCAGCTGTGTCACCTTCATAGACCCCTTTCTCTGCTCGAAGAGAAGGTCACCACGACCTATTGGAGAGACTGGCTGCCAAAACGGGCCATGGAACCTGAGGAGGATGAGCAACAGGGGCCGTGAGATGTTCTCCATTCCTCTACTTGCTCCATTCACACAATAATGCTTCAAGCCCCTTGCCTATTCTTGGGGTGAATGCTTTGTCTGACATTGCTTTTCTAGACATTTCAAAAATAGGTCTCATTCTGTCCCCTTCTCCAAGGGCATCTCCAAGAGTGCAATCTCTTACAGGCAGGGACCATCCTTCCATTGCTTAAAAGGATTACCCTGTGCCCAAGCCATGTGCAAACATCCACGATATGAGTCACAAGAATAGCTTTATTACGAGCTGAGAACTTTGTGTCTGCTGAAGAACGAGTAACTCGACAATGGCTTTGTGGGGAATCAATTTGTGTTTCTGAAAATTGTATAAATGTGTAGATAACAATGGACTGGAACAGATTTATGCTGGGAAATGCATCAGATTGGAAAACAACGTTGTCCATACAAGCATTTTTTAACAGATTTATAAGCACACTGGGTTGGCAGCTTCTTTTTGTGAGAGTCAGATCAACAACATTCATATTTGGGTTCTGTGCTCCAGTGCAAGTAAATACACTAAATCCAATGAGGAATAATAATAATAAAGAAGAAATAATAATAATAATAATAAAGAATAATAATAATAAAGAAGAAGAAGAATTAAATGATTACAGAAAGCAGCTGCTAAATCAGAAAGGGAAATGAGAAGCTTGGGTGTGGGGAAACAGCTGAAAGGAAGCACAAAGCAGCTCTTGTTTGTCTTTTATTTCTTTGTGTCTGGTATCTTAGGTGTAAAGGGCACCAATTCCCAAGACCTACCTGCTCCAGTGGGTCAGTGGAGGGTGGAAAGCTGGGGAACAAGCCAGGTAATATTAAACAGCAGTGATGGGGTGGCAAAGAGGAGAGGCACAGCTATTCTAAACTCTTATTTGGGCACTATTTACTATCATCTCACCACTTCTCCTTTGAGAAAAGCTCCTGTGTACAGCCAGTGTCACAGGGTTTCTGAAACAGATCCCAGCATTGGAGCAGCATTTCCTACCAAGGTTCCTGTCCAGGCAGCTTGCCCCAGAGCTTGATTTGCATTCCCATCTCTTCACAGTCTTCACTTCTCCATGAGTTTGATATGGTGCTGCCATATTCATTAGAATGCACCCTGCGTGGACGCACCCTGGGCATTTGCTAAGTACAGCCATTAATTTCTAGCATGGGGAAACTTGAATGTAGACAAACTCCTAGCCTAGCAGGATGAGGCACGGCACGGCCAAGAAGCAAATTCAGCAGCATTTGCTGTAGATCTGCTGAGAAATTGCACTGCTGTAGCTAGGCAGGAGGCTCTGCACTTCAAGAGCCACTCCTAAGTCAAACAGCCATCCACTGTGCAAACACCACAAACACTTCCACCCATGGCCTTCCAGCCATTTAGCTGCTCCACCCAGCTCCGTGTGCCTGGGTGGCTTCAGCACTTATCTTTGGACAGACCCCAGGACATCAAAAGCCAAGACAACTGAGCAGCTCCATTCGTTGCCAGTGAATGAATGGGGATAGGCATACCCAGAGTACAGCCTCAACCACTCATATTCCCATCTGGTAAAACAACCCAACAAGCTGTCAGTGACCACGTTCCTAAGAAACAACATTAGTCTCCTGATCATCATGCCCATTGACTTCTTTCCTCTTTTTACATCACATTCAGATTGGCTTGTAGACCTTCCTGGAGCAAGAAGCCAAACTAGATGCAGCCGTGTTCCCTTTTTTCTCTCTGACTTTATGTCCTTGATGTGCCTTCATGGAGGGTGTGGGCAGGGCTGAATGTCAAAATTCCCAGCTCCTTCTCACTCAGTGACCCTATTAAACATACTGGCCTGGATCCAGTCAGCTGGCTGCTCGCCTGGACGCCTACCTGTGCGACCTGGTGTAGGGAACCTGCTTTGGCTGGGGGGTTGGACTCGATGATCTCTGGAGGTCCCTTCCAACCCCTACAATTCTGTGATTCTGTGATTCTGTCTTCTGTGATTCTGTGACTTTGGCTTGTTTTCAGTCTAAGTTCAGGTTAATGCTGTCTGTCTATCTAGGAAAGGGACAATCTGCGGAAGAGAAGAGCATTCTGGTGTAGTCTATGAAGAAAGGCAACCCAGCCAGGCATAAACGCCTGGTCTCATGGAGGCTACAGCCTACTTCTTCCAGGTGGTGGAGGAGAAGAAACGTGGGGCTGGTAATGGAAAAGCAAAGCTGAGAGATAAGACCATGTTCTGCCAATTAGGCACAAAGAAATAAGAAAAGAAAGAGAAAACAGACTTTGGCTGTGTACCTTTGGGATCCTGTGTGACTGCATCTTCAGTCAAGAGGAAATCCTTGGGTATGCACTGTGGAAATAAGCTCCTGGAGTGCTAGAAAAAGGATCTGGTAAAGAAACCACGCTTGCTGTCCTGTTCAGCTAAATACTCAGTGGCTTCCACTAACTTGACAAATTAGAGGGCTAGGCAATCACCAACCACATGAAGTTCAACAAGAGCAAGAACTAGATTCTGCACCTGGGACAGGGCAGCCCTGGCTCTGCGTGCAGACTGGGGGACCAGAGTCTGGAGAGCAGCCCCACAGAAAGTGATTTGAGGGTTCTTGTTGGCAGCAAGTTGAATCCGAGTCTATTTCACACATGGAAGAAAGAGAGGTAAATTGTTCAAGATTTGCTCATTTTTTATTACATGATAGCAGCTCAGACTGGGTAGAACAGGGTTATTTCCCGATGTTCACAATGTTGCAGAAATGCTTCACGCCTACAATCAAATGATAAGCTCTGGTTATATACACTCCTGCCCACAGCCCTGGGTGCATTCTTAATCCTCTTTCCACAGATGATCTCAGATCTCTGTTTTCTTTAATCAAAACTGAAACATGATGTAGTACCAGGGTTTGTTCAACCAAAGCATCTGTGTTTCAGCAGTTGGATTTCTTTTAAAGAGGGCCGGAGAGGCATGGGGATGACTCCCTCTAGTGCCCAGTTCAGTAGGACTTTCTCAGAGCGATGGATCTGGGAAGGGAGTCACCTCTAGTGGGGCACAGCCCGTGCGCAGGGCATAAAATCACTGCCCAATAAGGAACTGAGAGTGAGCACAGCCCTTGCCTTCCCATTCAACACATCAGAGGATCCCCACGTTCTGTTTTCTGCCTGGCTCCATAGGGTGCCGCAGCCCCAGTGGAAACCAAGTGGAGAGGAGGCAGAATTGTCCCCAGGGCTGTCTGTGGTAGAGATAACATGATGGCACAATGTGACAGAGATGACATGATGGAGATGGCATGAAGGGCTGGATGAGTGTGGGATGGGGGAAGGTACGTGCAGCTACTGATTAGGTTCAGATGTGGAGGTTGGCTTGGGATGTGGACAAGCTGGTGATCCAGGAGGAGGAGATAGGAAGGAGAGGAAGGACGCCGGAGGACAGATCAGGCTCCCAGCACCTGGTTCAGGACAATGGCAGGATTGCTCTTTTGCAAAGTGTGAGAGCCAGAGGGCTTTGGGAACAACTATCCCAACGCCAACCCAATTCCCACTCTCCAATGGAGAAACCCAGATCACCTCCCTGCACTAGATTTTGACCTTGATGGCCAAGATATCCTTGTCATCATGGGCTAGGGGACAGTAGCTCTACAAAAATAATGGCTTGTAGAAAACACACATGCACATTTGCTCAAGGCTTTGCGTTTTATTTCAGATCACTGACTTTGGGAACTGGTGACATTATCAAAGAAACCAGTGGGAAGGTGGTTTAGGCACATGCAGAACAAAAGCACTGTTTCAAGGTTACAGATGCCTTCTAGGAAGCAGTAACAGAGAACACTCATTTCTGCCCTGCCTGCTGCAAGGCAATTCCCCGGGAATGGAGGTGAAACAAAGCAGTGAGGTTTGCCGGGAGGATCGACCACGTGGCAACTTGGATGGCACAGCCAAGCTCTGTGCTGATCACAAAAGACGTTCCTCAGTGGGACTTGGCACAGGAGCAAAGCTGCCACTGGGCTTGCAAACATCAGATCACCCTGTGGGGAGAACAGATACAGTTTGGTTGAGACGCTCTCATTCCTGGTCATATTCTCCAAAATGAGAGCTGGCATTTTTGTGTAGGACATCCTTTCTGTGCTCTGTTTCACTGCAAGAGCCATCAGAGCTTGGTTTGATCCCGAGCCCATGTCTGTGGTGGGGTGCAGGGGCCATGGAATCCCAGGAGTGTAAGTCTTACCAGCACAGAGCCTGGGCTGGCTTTCTTGAGGAGGATTGAGGTAGTTGAGCTGTTGGCAGATGGAATATCAAATTAGGCATTTGGGGACCGAAAATGCCAAAACGCCCTTTGCTCCGTGAGGATGATTTGGGATCTTTTGTGTTTACACAGCAGCAGCCAGACACTGCCTGAGCTGCAAGCAGGACAGTCTTGGGGTCAGCATGCCCAAAGCGACCTTTGTTCAGTGACACAGCCTGTGCCAATGGGGGATTGAGAAAGACAAACTCAGCAGGATCTGTTGAGCAATGAAATGCAAAGCACAGAGACTCAAAACTCTTGGGATTTTGGGAAGTGATGCAAACATTGGAAAGATGCCCAGATGATGAAGCAAGAAGACAACATAAGTTACCCCCCAGACAGCTTGCCTTGCCTCTGCATCTCCCCAAGCTCCTACCTTGGAGTCTCTGCATGCAGGCTCATGAGCTGCTCTGACCTTCACCAAGGTTGATCTCCTCCAGGATCTGGCTGTACCTCCGGGTGAGAGCTTTGGTGTTTTTGGTGAGGTCGGTCAGAACCTGTTGCAAGCCATTCATGTGGTGGGACAGCCGCTCCTCCAGATTCCCATCTATGCCATCATCTGGGGCTGTATCGGCATCAGCAGTGCTGCTGGGGCTCTGATCAGTGACGGAGGCCAGGCCTCGCTCCACCATGGGCTTGATGGCCTTGAGGAGCTGGTAGCGCTCGTAGAGGTCTGCAGGGCCACCAGCGGCTGGGTCAGCCCCGTCCTGCGGGAAGACCCCTCGCAGCAGGCTGGGGAACATCACCTCCTGCTCCATCTTCTGCGTGGCCGAGAAGTACTGCTCCATGGCCCCGTGCCTCGCCTCTACTCGCGTCCTGCCGCTGCCCAGCCCTGTGGAGGCTTTTTATAGAGTCAAGGAACGTCCCTGCTCCACTATCCCTCTGCTCCCTCCTGCTAGGCTGGGTTTGGCTCCAGCCCCACTGGACTCAGCCACGCTGTGTCCCTGGCTCTGTGCCCCTGTCCTCATCTGAGCCCACCCTCAGCCTTAGCCCCAGCTGGCTGCGATGCCGCCATGTCCCCGGGCACGCATGGAGCAGGGTGGTGGGGAGGTACCCGGGGCCTCTCACCCCATCCTGCCCAGCACTGCCATCCCCCAGCTCTTGCACTGCAGTGGCAGCTCCCCAGCACCACGTGCAGCCTCCATGTGCGTGCTGCTGGAGCCTCCCAACACCATTAGGAGATGGTCTGCTCCCACCATGCTCCAGCAGGGTCACCTAGAGCAGGTGCCCCAGCACTGTGTCCAACTAGGAAATGTGGAGATCCTATAAAATCTCAGGGCTACCTGTGCTACCCTCACTCCAAAAGTTATCATCCTGTCTTGCCCTGTTATGCATCACCTGGATCTATGCTCATGGGTGCTCTCTCTCCATCCCATAGGGTAATGTGTAGCCCCAGTGCTGTGGTATGACTGGGATGTGGTGGCCTGGTCATCTCATGAGGTGGTTTGTGAGCGTTGACACATTGGGACCAGCACTGTGGTTTATCCACTGCGTTCCTGACACTGAGCCTGCACTCCCAGTTCTCTCATTCCTGGCTCATCTCCTGTTGTCATATGGAGCTCCAGGGCTGCCATCCCGCTGGGTGAAGCTCTGGGAACAGCAGAGCTTTTCCCCACAGTGCTGGCAGCAGTGACTGCACCCAGGAGCCCCTCAGAGCTGAGCAGAGCCCAGCATGGCCCAACCCCTGCTGTGCCTGTCCCTGCTCCTCCCACCCATGTTGGCCATGTGAGGACATTGACCGCCCTGTGGCCACCTGCCTCTTATCAGCCACATCCCACCCTGGGGGACACTTGCCTGGGGACACTGTGCTGGGCTGCCAGGGACCTTTGGTGCTCATCCCAGGTCACAGAGCGGATCTGGGACGTCTCACAGCTCTTATCAGCCATGTTCTATAGCAGTGCTGAGCACATCCTGGCATGTCTGGAAGTGACACATATTCCTGGGCACCCTGAGTCTCACCAGCCCAAGCCAGAAGCACAGCCTCTGTGCCTGCAGCCCTCCTCCCTGCAACCACCATCTTGTGATACAGGGCCTGTCCTTCTTTGGCCACAACAGCCCCATGCAGCACTGTGGGACTGGGGTAGAATGGCTGGAAAGATGTGTGTTGGGAAAGGATTTGGTTGTGGGGGAGTATCTCTGATAAAACAGATTTTATTTGCAATTTCAATAGTGGGTGTCCTGCAAGCAGGAGTGTGCACAGAAAACACTGTTACATCTTTTTATGCCCTATTACCCAACGCTTATCTTTGCCACCCCTGGTTCCTCATTGGCTGAGTACGTCAGGTTCACAATCTTCCCGACACTCAACTAAACATACAGATACTGGATAAACATCAATGGTTGCTAACTAAGCATATATATCACTAATTAGTTAACTTCTCACATTTGCTCACTCAACATTAGGCCATTCTTCCTGGACACCTGGTGTGCTTGGAGAGAGATAAGTCTGGAAGGAAAGACGTAGGGGAGTATCTCTTGCATTCCTCCTAATCAAAAGTGGGACAGTTTGACCTCCTGTAATGGCCCTAGGTTGGTCTTTTGCTGAGGGCCTCTTGGCAAAACAGAATAGCCGATAATACAAAAGCTGCAATTTTTATACTTATTATTTCACCTTAACTACTGAGCATGCATAAATATGTTTACCTAAAGAACAAGAGATGAGGATTATTAAAGACCTCCCTTTGTTGGAATGAAGAGAGTCTCAGAATTGTTAGTACTAAGAAAGGTCACCAGATGACAGCAGAGACCGTCAAATGTTCACCTTTCCTGTTCTAAATGCAGAAACAACCTTTTATTCCCACACTCGCCTCCTTCTGAGCAGGTGGTCTCCCTCATTTGTTCCTGGCCGGGACGACGTAAAGCGGGTGCTATACATAATTAATGGCGTCTTCCATCATTGGGCAGTCTGCTGTCTGCTCCTTTGGCACACACGGACCAATGGTTCCTCACCACTCACCTCCAGCAGCCACCTCAGGTTCAGCAGGGCTTGCTGCTGGTCAGATAGAGCTTCATGGCATCTGCTCACAGCCATGCCAGGTGTACAAGCCAGACGTTTGGTGATGGTGTGGAGAGGGTCCGTCTGGCACAAATAGTTACAATCTTACGGTTTTCTCCCTCCATGTCTGCTGAACTTGTTTACACCTCCCAAGGTCTTTTGCTCATCAGAGTGAGAATGTCTTTATTTTCTCCCGACGATAGACGTTCAAGGAAGCAAAGTGAGGGACCTGGATAAATTAATGGAGGGGGGTTGGAGAGTATGTAGTAACAGGGATGGTAATGAAAGAAAGAAACTGGGAAGAAGGAATTGGGAAGACCTGGAAGTGCCCGGGGAGGGTTTTGCTCCCAGTGGACTGAAAGCAGCGTGCAAACAGCAGGGAAATGGGGCACTGGTGGAGGTGTACCAAGCAGAGGGGGAAGGGAACCATCTCTGATCACAAAAGCTGAATGATGGAACCTGGGAAGTTTGACCATAGCAGACACACAGATAGGATTAAATTGGTTAAATTGCAGACAGGGGAGCAGGGTGCAAATGTTTGTTTTCTGGTAGGTACGGGTGCCTCTCACTCTGTGCTGCATCAAGAATTACTACCCACAGCTGATTTTTGTAACAGTAGTAGGAGCTACTGGCCAACAAGGAAAAGCTTACCAGTTAAATACAAAATTGGAGCTAAGGCTAAAGCAAGAAACCATGGGAGTAAGTGACTATAGCTGTAAATACTTCCAGCGAGTACTTTGTTTTGTAGAGAGATCTGATTTAATGGTTTGCTCTCTTTTGCAAGTGGGTGCTCCACCTGGGAGGATGTAGCTGAGGGAGGGGAGGGGGCTCAACAGATTCCGTGATAGGCCTTATTGCTATGAGCCCTTGGGAGTCTGTCATCTAAGAGAAGGAACTGACAGGGTTAAAGGGTAAACAGGATGTTCTGGTAATGCTGTCCTGCTGGTTTGCACAGTAAATCTTGTTATGTCTGGGGTAGCTGAGAAACCTTTTGTCTGTTATCACTGTTGCTTGATAGAATCTCTAACCAATGAACTGCTACTGGATGTACTGCTTGTTAGCGTAGGACGTGTAAGATGTATGCTGAACAAAATAAAGGGTGCTATTCTGATGCCAGAATAACTGATAGCTTCCTAACTTGACTGAATGCCGGCATTTGGGAGTGTTGGTCAATGCATGGCTGAGCAAGGGCCTGCAGTGTGCCCAGGTGGCCAAGAGGGCCATTGGTATCCTCCCTTGTACCAGCAACAGAGCAGCCGGCCCTGCAGGAGCAGGAGCTGATCGTCCCTCTGTGCTCAGCTCTGGTGAGGCCGCACCTCGAGTGCAGTGTTCAGTTCTGGGCCCCTCACTACAAGAAAGACATCGAGGCCCTGCAGCGTGTCCAGAGCTGGGCAGCGCAGCTATGAGGGGTATGGAGCACCTTATGGGCCTTATGGGGAGCGGCTGAGGGAACTGGGATGGTTCAGTCTGTAGAAGAGGAGGCTCGGGGGAGGCCTTCCTGCTCTCCACAACTGGCTGAAAGGAGGTTATGGTGAGGTGGGGGCCGGCCTCTTCTCCTGGGTAACAGCGATAGAATGAGAGGTTGTGTCAGAAGAGGTTCATGTTGGGTGTTATTTGGCAACACGGCCGACAGCAGGGGGGTTGAAACCAGATGATCCTTTCCAACCCAGGCTATTCCATGATTCCATGCTTAGGAAACATTTCTTCACGGAAAGAGCAGCGATGCAGTGGCACAGGCTGCACAGGGGGTGCTGGAGTCAGCGTCCCTCACTCAGCACCTGGCTCAGGAGCCGTGGAGATGTGGCACTGAGGGACGTGGTCAGTGAGCACAGTGTGGATGGGTTGGGGGTGGAGTTGGGGGTCCTCGAGGTCTTTTCCAGCCTGGATGACTCTATGACTCTAAGAGCGATCCCTCACGGCACTGCTGCTGGCCCTCTTCCCTCCCCCTCCTTTCCCGGTTACAGCCCTCCTCACGGGGTCAGCCACACGAGCGGCGGAAATGCCAGTGCCCCGATTAAAGCGCTGGATGCCACCTCCCCCAGGCAGACGCTGATCCTGACACGGGTTCCCGCAGTCCCAGCACCCAGTCCGTCCGTGCCGCATCCCATGACGCCCACGACCACTGCCCGCCACTGCGGGCGGAGGAGGCTCAGCCACAGGCGCAGCAACGAAGCGCCGCCCGGTGCCACCGTCGGGCTCCACCGCCTGCGGTGCGGGCAGAAGGCGGCGGCCGTGCCCGGGCTGATCCAGCGAGCCCTCCGGGCACCGGGCGGCCGCTCCCGCCGCCCCACGACGGCCCTCATCCTCGCTCCCCCCCAGCTCCGCTCGGGACGCGGGCAGCGCAGCTCCGCCCCCCCTCTCCCCCCTCCGCCACCCCCAGCGGCCGCCCGTCCCGCGGGTCCCCGCCGTCCTCCGCGCCCCGTGCGGGCGGTTCCCGGGCGGCTCCGTGCCGGGAAAGCGTTGAGCGGACGGCGGCTGCGGACAGTTCCTTTTATTAGCAAAGAGCGGGGAGCGCTGCGCGGCTCCGGGATCCAGCCCGAAGGCGCCGGCGCTGCACGGCTCCGTCCGAGCCCAGCGCGGCAGTGCGGCGCTGTCCGAGAACGGAGCGGAGGGCGGAGGCGGGCAGCGCCGCGGGGCACCGCGGGACGGCACCGCCGGCTCTTGCCGTGGGGACGCGGCCCCGCAGACGGCTCCGCGGCTGTGCCGGCGCCGCTCGGAGGCCGCCCCGTCCCGCGGCGCTGAGCGGAGCCGCGCGGGGTCACCAGCTGGGCCGCGCGTCGCCGGGGCTGATCCGCTCCAGGATCTGGCTGTAGCGGCGCGTGAGGGCGGCGGTGTCCCTGCTGAGGTGGCTGAGGATCTGCTGCAGCCCGGCCAGGTGGTGGCACAGCCGCAGCTCCAGGCTGCCGTCCGCCTCGTCGGCTGCGGCGGCGTCGCCGTCGCCGGCGGAGCTGCGCTCGGTGACGGAGGCCAGGCCTCGCTCCACCACGGGCTTGATGGCCTTGAGGAGCTGGTAGCGCTCGTAGAGGTCCGCGGGGCCGCCGGCGGCTGGGTCGGCCCCGTCCTGCGGGAAGACCCCTCGCAGCAGGCTGGGGAACATCACCTCCTGCTCCATCTTCCGCGTGGCCGAGAAGTACTGCTCCATGGCCCCGCGCCTCGCCTCTCCTCGTGTCCCGCCGCTGCCCGGCCCCGCCGGGTCTTTCATGCCGCTCCGCTCCGCTCCCGTCTCCTCCCCGCTGCTCTCCCCGCCCCGCTCGGGCTCCGGTCCCGCTGGGCCGCGACGCGCCCCTGCCTCCGTGTCCGTGACCCCCCTGGGGAGCTTTCAGCTCTTTGGGGACGTCAGTGCCCGGGGCTTGAGCAATGCCGCCCCGCACCGACGGCACAGGGCTGACGGCAGCGCCGGCGGACGTGGAGCTGCGTGCAAAGTCCCGTCGGGTTCCTGTGGGGACGTGGGCGCCGATGGGCGTCCGGCCGCGATGGGTCCGCAGAAATGTCCCCTTCCGCGGCGCTGCGATGGCCGTGGGGACCCGGTGACACCGTGGCTCAGCGGATGGGGCCGCCCGTCTACCTTCGTCCCTCGATGGGAAGCCGCAGTGCTCTGTTTTGGGAAAGGACACGGGGCCACTTGTCGCTTGCGCATCCCCCGGGGGCTGCAGCTGCCCCAGCGCCAGCCCCGCAGCTGGGAGCTGTGCTCAGAGCGGGCGGCCGTGGCTGGGCGTGCTGGGAAGGGCAGAGGCAGCCGCTGGGCTCTCCCAGAGCTCTGCTGGGTTTGGGCAGGGAGGGGGCATTGCTAATTTCTCTCATGCTCCCCACCAAGGAGCCCAGCACGTCCCGTAGGTGTGTGGGTGCTTTCACCACGTGCATGGTGCTGTGGGATATCGGGTCTGCGGGGACATGGCTGTGCTCCTGGGGCAGAGTGATGCGGAGGACGCTGCCTCCTGCTCCCACCTTTGGTCCCAGCGTTTTCCTACCAAGCTGCTGCAGGGCTCGAGCAGCAAATGGGGGTAGTGGTGGCTCAGCAGCCTCAGCCTGGTCCCCATCACCTCGTCGTGTCCCATCGTGAAGCTGGAGCTGCTCGCAGGGGACACAGAACACTCAGAGAGGAAGCAGGGGGTGAGGAAGTGCTGCTGAAATCCCAGCCGTGAGCAGAACCAGCAGCGCTGCCCAGTGCTGCCAGAAGGGCCAAAGGACAGTCGGGGTGTGTGGCAACTCGCTCCTATTTTTGGAACATAAGCGAGCTCCTTTTGCAACCCTCAGCGGGGGCAGCTCTCCCCCACGTGCACAGCAGGGACATTCGCCCCATGGAGCAAACACGCTGGGGCCTCGTGATTGCCCCCAGCTATTCCCTCCGTGCCTGTATGAGTTGTGCTTGTCCACGTGTGTCCCTGCAGCTGCATGGAAAATCCCACTGGGGTTCCCTGAGGACATGGGCAGTGATGGCAGCGGGACATGTGGAGTCCCCTTCCCACGGCTTTCCCCCAGCAGTCTGGGTTGGGAATGGGGACCTGGTGCCATGATGGCTGCTCTGAGGTCACCTCGCAGCCTGCTCTTCTCCAGGCTGCACAGCCACAGGTGTTCTATGCACTGGATCCTTATTGTGGCCCTTCTCTGGATGCACTCCAGCAGCTCCATGTCTCTCCTGTACTGAGGACTCCACATCTGCCGCTTGCCCCCAAACCCCACACAGCAGCACTCTCCTGCACCAATGCCTTTCGTGCTGCCGCTGTCCCGCACCCACGGCCACCAGAATGACACAGGCTGCAGCAATGATGGTTTTATTCATCTCATGCATGCTTGAAAATCGAGATAATGACCTAGGAGATGCTGGCATGCACCCAGTAGAAGACACTGTCATCATCATGGAGTTTTCTGTGGTGGGCTGAGGCGTGCTCCTCCCCGCCGGCTGACCGTCCCCCTGAAAAGAGCAGGCTGTCAGATGGACAGAAGTGGTTCATGGAAATCACTCTCCCTGTTCCCTGCTCCACCCGTCCCTTTCCCTTCTGCCTGGCCTACTCTCACACCGGCCCTGGAGCTCCCGAGGCCAAAGATGAACGCGGCAGGGCATGCGCTTTCCCTGGGCACCCCCCTTGCAGGGATGTGGGCAGCTGCACAAGGTAGTCCCAGAGGTGGCCAAGGATGTCAGGCAAGTTTCAGATCTTCTGCATTGTGCCAGAGGACTGCTGCTTTCTGACCTGTGGAACAGCAACCTTGCTGACCCAGTCCCAGGATGATTCAGGGCACTGGGAAAAGCAAAGCCAGCAGGACAAGTATAAGGTCTCGCTATTGGTATCCTCTGTATGCTGCACCGCACAAAGGTCCTGGCTTATCTTCCTGTCTTCAGTCCTGACAGGGCAGGAGGTTACGCCTAACCAGCAGGGCTGGGTGGCGTTTTGGCTTTAGGTCTCCATCTGATGCCGCTCCTCGGGAAGGAGCTGGTTGTAGCTCCCATCCTCAGTCCTGACGGGGCAGGAGGTTAGGCCAAAGCAGCAGGGCTTGGTGGAGTTCTGGCCTTTGGTCTGCATCGGAGGCTGCGCCTGTAGATGGGCCTGGTTGATCTTCCCGTCCTCAGTCCTGACGGGGCAGGAGGTTACGCCAAACCAGCAGGGGTGGGTGGAGGTCTGGCGCTTGGTCTCCATCTAAGGCTCCTCCGCGGGAGGGACCTGGTTGTTCATCCCTTCTTCAGTCCTTTCGGATCTAGAGGGTAGGCCAAAACAGCAGGACTTGGTGCAGGTCTGGCTCTTGGTATCCAGTGGATGCTGCTCCTCGAGAAGGACGAGGTTGTTTTTCCCGTCCTCAGTCCTGACGAGGGAGGTGGTTAGGAAAACCAGCAGTTCTGGGTGAAGGTCTGGTTCTTGGTCCGCATCGGATGCTGCTCCTCGGGAAGAAACTGGTAGTTCTTCTCGTCCGCAGTCCTGATGGGGCAGGTGGTTGGGCCAAACCAGCAGGGCTGGGTGAAGTTCTGGCTCTTGGTCTCTATCGGATGCCGCTCTTCGGTAAGGACAGGGTTTTGCTTCCTGTCCTCAGTCCTGATAGGGCAGGAGTTTTGGCCAAACCAGCAGGGCTGGGTGGAGGTCTGGCGCTTGGTCTCCATTGGATGCTCCCCCTTGGGAAGTACCTGGTTGTACTTTCCGTCCTCAATCCTGACAGGGCAGGAGGTTAGGTCAAGCGTCCAGGGCTGAGTGGGACTGCATGAGGATCGTCATATATGTCTCCATTAAGGCTATGTTGGCCTCCATCTGATAGAGCAGGTTATGAACATTTATGTTGTCCTTTCCCCAGAACTCTGTTTCCGAGGAAGCTGAGGCCGTTTGTCCCGTTCCCTGGAAGTGAGAGAGCCTGGGCACAGAGACTGGGGTCTCCCAGTGTGTGACAGCCCCGTCACACTCTGACAGCTGGGCACGTCCCTAGTGAGAGCTAACGGACCTCTGGGGGTCTGCTTTCCTTGGATGTCCTCATGTCTATGGCCTTGATAGTTCCCTGCTCCCTAGCCAGCGCACCCTCCCTGCTCTATTCATCTCGATCGTTCACCTGTCCTCGAGGCCTTCTTAATCTTCTCCAGAGGCCGTGGGCATTCCTCAGCAGGCCGCAAATGCAGATGGTTATCAGGGCCTGTATGAGGAGCCAGATTATCTTTCTTCTGGCATGGCCGTCCCAAAGGTGTCTCAGGATGCCAGGCAAGCTGTAGGCCTTCTGCTCGGTGCCCGGGGACTGCTGCTTTGGGCCTTCCAGAATGACAGCCTTGCTTCCCCATGTACTGGACCCATGTGGGGCATTGGGGAGGGCCAAGGCAGCAGGGCCAGTATGCGGTCAGGATCTTGGTCTCCATGGGATCTTGCTCCTTGGGAAGGACTTGCTTGTTCTTCCCGTCCTCGATCCTGATGGGGTAGAAGGTTAGGCCAACCAGCAGGGCCAGTAGGAAGCCAGCATCTTGGTCTCCACTGAATGCTGCTCCTCAGGAAGCTCCCAATTCCAGACCCAACTGAGACAGCTGGCACAGACAGGGCCATATCCAGGAAATGGAGGCATGGTCAGAGCCACGGCTCTCAGGAACTGTCTGTGTTGGAGGCAGAAATAAGCCTCACCGGTAGAGACTGCCAGAAGCATGCTATAGTGACTGGACAGGGGGCTCCATGCATACTCGGTGTAAAATATCTCAGGAGGGATACCAATGCCATGGCCCTGCGGCCAGTACAGACAAGACCGGGCATAAAGAACATCGTCTACACTGCTGCTGGAGAGAAAGGCCCCATGTGGAGTTTGAGGCAAACCCCTGGGATTTTGGAGTAGAGCATACAGGGGCTTGGAAGAGTGCTGCACTCCAACTGAAAAGGAGATCTTAGCAGCATATGAGGGGGTCCGGGCTGCTTCTGAAGTAATTGGCACTGAAAAGCAGCTCCTTCTGGCACCTCAGGTGCCAGTGCTGCACCGGATGTTTAAAGGAAAGGTTCCCTCCACCCATCATGCTACTGATGCCACCTGGAGCAAGTGGATTGCGCTGATTACACAACGAGCGCAAATGGGGAACCTCAGCCGTCCAGGGATCTTAGAGATGATCATGGACTGGCCTGAAGGAGAAAAGTTCAGCACATCACCGGGAGAAGAGGTGTCACGTGCTAAAGAGGCCCCACCACACAATGAACTACCAGAAAATGAAAAGATATATGCCCTGTTCATGGGTGGTGTCTCGCTCCAATTTATAGGAGGAAGAGGAGGTTCTTTGATGTATGTATACCCGGCGTGAGATTAAGAAACAACGGTTCAAATGTTGGTCCATCCAGTTTATTACAATTCCTAGCTGTTTGGGGAGATGGGGAAGGGAAGACGGGCGATAGAAAAGATAGGAAATATAAGCAAGGAATCTCTGTAGAGAGCAAAAGAGATAGTCACCATCGTGGGTCCAGCGAGGTACGTTGTAGGTCTGTTGATCTCAGGAAAGCCAGGCAGCTCCGCAGCAAGCAGGCCTCCGGGGTTCTTCCGAAGAGGTTTTCCCCTCAGGGAATTCTCTGTCAGAGGTGCCTTTGGGAGTTTGCTTTCCTCAAAGGTGTCTTTGGGAGTTTGTCTCCAAAGTCCCTACTTTAGTGGGGGCCTTTTATCCCCAATTTCTGTGGGTTTTTTTTTTCTCTTCTTTTGTCTCAGTTTTGTGTGACATTCCTGGACCAACAAATTAGCCAGCAGGGGGTGGTGCCTTCGTTGCCATGCACAAGCATTATCGCCTTTTGCAGTGGTCAGCTCCTTCAAGCCCTACCCCTGAGAAAGACGGCTTGTCCTGCTTCTGCTTATCTTTGCAACCATAAGCAGGGGTACAGTGGCATGGTGACATCCACCATTCACCCCCCTAGCAGTTGTCAGATAGAGTCCTATCACCAGAAAGGCCTCACGAAGCAAGCTTTGAGACAAAGAATGAAAAGAGTTTTGTCCTTCACAGATGGATCGTGTCGTATTGTGGGGAAGCATCGCAGATGGAAAGCTGCTGTGTGGAGCCCCACACGACAGGTTGCAGAGGCCACTGAAGGAAAAGGAGAATCAAGCCAATTTGCAGAGGCTGTCCAGCTGGCCTTGGCTGTTGCTGAACGGGAGAGGTGGCCGATGCTTTATACCGACTCATGGATGGTGGCAAATGCCTTATGGGGGTGGTTACGGCAGTGGGAACAAAACCGGCAGTGGAGGGGTAAACCTGTTTGGGCTCCTGAACTGTGGAAAGACATTGCTGGCCGAATAAAGAATATGGTTGTAAAGGTGTGTCGTGTGGATGCTCACGTGCCCAAGAGTTGGGCTACTGAAGAACAACGAAACAACCATCAGGTAGATCGAGCTGCCAGAATTGAGGTGGCTCAAATAGACTTGGACTGGCAGAACAAGGGTGAATTATTTCTAGCTCGATGGGCCCATGAGACCTCGGGCCATCAAGGAGGAGGTGCAACATATAAGTGGGCTAGAGACCAAGGGGTGGACTTAACTATGGACGCTGTTGCGCAGGTTATTCACGACTGTGAAATGTGCCATAATTAACCAAGGCAAGAGGATGAAGCCTCTTTGGGGGGAAGGGCGATGGCCAAAGTATGGGGAGGCATGGTAGGTTGCTTATATCACCTTGCCACGATCTGGCAATGGTAAGCGTTACGTGCTTACTATGGTGGAGGCAAGCACTGGGTGGCTTGAAACATTTGCAGTACCCCATGCTACCGCCCGAAAGACCACATTAGGTCTGGAGAGGCAAATCCTGTGGCGACGTGGCACCCCAGAAAGAATTGAGTCAGAGAATGGGACTCATTTCAAAAATTCACTTGTGGGTACCTGGGCCGGAGAACATGGCATCAAGAGGGTTTATCATACCCCCTATCATGCCCCAGCCTCTGGTAAGACTGAACGCTACAATGGGTTGTTAAAAACCATGTTGAAAGCAATGGGAGGTGGAACATTTAAGCACTGAGAGAAACATCTGGCAGAAGCCACCTGGCTGGTCAACACCAGAGGATCGGTCAGTTGAGATGGTCCTACACGATCCAGCTCCCCACGTACTGTGGAGGGAGATAAGGTCACAGAATCACAGAACGACCCGGGTTGGAAGGGACCCCAAGGATCATGAATTTCCAACCCCCCTGCCTGGCAGGGCCGCGAAACTGCACATTTACTCGATCAGGTTGGCCAGGGCCCCATCCAACCTGACCTTGAACACCTCGAGGGATGGACGGGGCGTCCACAATCTCCTTGGGCAGCCTGTTCCAGGACCTCACCACTCTCCTAGTAAAGAACTTCCCCCTAACATCCAAGCTAAGTCTTCCCTCTTTCAACTTAAAACCATTTCCCCTCGTCCTGCTATTATCGGCCCTTTCAAAGAGTTGACTCCCCTCCTGGTTATAGGTTCCCTTCAGGTACTGAAAGGCTGCAATGAGGTCACCCCACAGCCTTCTTTTCTCTGGGCTGAACAAGCCCAGCTCCCTCGGCCTGTCTTCATAGGGGAGGTGCTCCAGCCCCCCGATCATCTTCGTGGCCCTCCTCTGGACCCTTTCCAACAGCTCTCTGTCTTTCTTGTACTGAGGGCTCCATACCTGGACGCTGGACTCCAGATGGGGCCTCACAAGAGCGGAGTAGAGAGGGACAATCACCTCCCTATCCCTGCTGGCCATCCCCACCCCTCTCCTGATGGAGCCCAGGATACCATTTGCTTTCCGAGCTGCAAGAGCACGCTGCTGGCTCATGTTAAGTTTCTCATCCATCAGGACCCCCAGGCCCTTCTCTGCTGAGCTCCCTGTCGTACACGTCTGCTGAGGTCCCTGTAGTACATGTAAAGAGCATGTTGGGAAAAGCGGTTTGGGTCCTTCCAGCTTCTGGAAAGGGCAAACCTCTCCGTGGAACTGTTTTTGCACAGGGACCTGGGTGCACTTGGTGGGTGATGGAGAAAAATGGGGATGTCCAGTGTGTACCACAAGGCGATTTGACGCTCGGGGAGTGCAGTCAGTGATTCCATCTCTCTCTATATGTATGTGTATATGTAACACATGTTAATTATTGTTTGTTCCTATACAGATACATGTTATGCACGAAGTGGTGCTGTGGAATAAGGGGTGGAATGGAATGGTGTGGTTTTGTGATTTTTGTTGTGTATTCCACATCAGAACATCATGCAGAGCAGGGCAGATAAAGAGTTAATGCTCTGGTTCCGTGTTACCACCATTTTGGGCATCCAAAGGGTAGGAACACCTCTCCTACGAGGACAGGCTGAGAGCTGAGGCTGTGCAGCCTGGAGAAGGCTACAAGTTGACCTGAGAGCGGCCTTTCAGCATCTAAAGGGGAACTACAAGAAAGATGGGGACAGACTCTTGAGCTGGGTATGTGATGCCAGAACAAGGGGAGATGGTTTCAAGTTCAGAGACGGTGGATTCATGTGAGATAGAAGGAAAAAGTCTTTTTCAGTGAGGGTGGTGAGGCGCTGGAACAGGTCGCCCAGATGTGTGGGTGATGCCCCATCCCGGAAGGCTGGGTAAAGCCTCGGGCAACCTGGTCTAGCTGTGGATGTCCCAGTTCATTGCAGGGGAGTTAGACCAGATGGCCGTCAAAGGTCCCTTCCAACTCTAACGATTCAATGGTTCTGTGATTCTATGACCTTGTGAAGTTCAACAAGGACAAGTGTAAAGTCCTGCACCGAGTTTGGGGCCATCCGAAGTGCAGATACAGGCTGGGTGGAGAATCACAGAATCATAGAATTGCTCAGGTTGGAAAAGACCTTATGACCCTCAAGTCCAACCCCAACCTAACCATACCACCCTAACACTAACAGCCCCCTGCTAAATCATGTCCCTGATTTTTCCTGATATCCAACCTAAACCTCCTCTGGTTCAACTTGAGGCCGTTTCCGCTCATCCTTTCACCTGTTACCAGTGAGGAGAGACCAACCCCACTCTCCCTGCAGTCACCTTCCATGTATTTGAAGAGAGCAAATAAGGTTTCCCCTCAGCTTCCTTTTCCTCAGACTAAACAGCCCCAGTTCCTTCAGTCTCTCCTCATAGGGCATATTCGCCAAGCCCTTCACAAGCCTTGTTGTCCTTCTTTGGACCTGCTGCAGCACCTCCATGTCCTTTCTGTACTGAGGTGCCCAAAACTGAACACAGTACTCGAGGTGAGGCCTCACCAGTGCTGAGTACAGGGGCAGGATGACTTCCCTAGCCTTGCTCACCACACCATTCCTGATACAAACCAGGATGGTACTGGCCTTGTTGGCCACCTGGACGCACTGCTGGCTCATATTTAGACAGTTTTCCATCAGTACAGCAAGGTCCCTTTCCATCAGTCAGCTTTCCAGCCACTCCTCCCCAATCCGGTAGGGTTGCCTGGGGTTGTTGTGACCAAAATGCAGGACCTGACACTTGGCCCTATTGAAACTCACACACTTTACCTTGGCACATCGATCCAGTCTATCCAGGTCCCTCTGTAGTGCCCTTCTCCCCTCTGTCAGATCAACAGTAGCTCCCAGCTTGGTGACCTATGAATCTTGTAAGAATGGCTTGAGAGTAGCCCTGAGGAGAAGGACCTGGGAGTGTCGCTTGATGCAGGATCCAATATGAGCTGTCAATGTGTGCATGCGGCCCAGAAGACCAACCATATTCTAGGTTGTATCAGGGGAAGTGTGACCAGCAGGTCGAGGGAGGTGATTCTGCCCCTGTGCTCTGCTCTCGTGAGCCCCCACGTGCAGTACTGCATCCAATTCTGGAGCCCCCAACACAAGAAGGCATGGAGCACATTTCCTATGGGGACAGGCTGATGGAGTTGGGGCTCTTTGGCCTGGAGAAGAGAAGGCTCCGAGGGGACCTTCTAGTGGTCATCCCAAACGTGAAGGGGTCCTACAGGAAAGCTGGGGAGGGACTTTTAAAACAGGCAGGTAGAGACAGGACAAGGGGAAATGGCTTTCAACAGGAAGAGGGTAGTTTTAGACCATAGATTAGGAAGACATCCTTTACTGTGAGGCACTGGCAGAGGTTGCCCGGTGAGGCTGTGGATGCCCCCTCCGTGGAAGCATTCAAGGCCAGGTTGGCTGGGGCTGTGAGCAACGTGGTCTAGAGGGAGGTGTTCCTGCCTCTAGCAGGGGGGCTGGAACCGGATCATATTCAAGGTCCCTTCCAACCCTAAGCATTCTGTGTTGCTATGATTCTATGATTTGATGGATGGGAGGAGGAAGTGGAGGTGGGACGGGGCGGTGGGATTTGTATGTTGGGTCCCCAGCCCTGAGATGGGTGCGTGGGTGCCCTCCTCCATGCCCATGAGCCAGGTGCTCCAAATGTAGACAACAATCCCATCTGTATTTTTTTCTAGATGGATAGCAGAGCGTGCTTCTTGTATTTAAGTCGGCTAGGCTGAAAGCGCTGCCAATGAGAAATCAAAATGGAGCTGAAGCTGAAGTTAGAAAAACGCACAGTGAGTCTGGCTATTATTCAGGGTCTTTCATGAAACTCGCGTCCAGGGAGGTTTCCAAAACCTTCCGGCTACTGCCGTGTCGGCTTCCTGCTTTGTCAGAGTGGAATTCTCTGAGCCTGGACCCTCTGCCTTGGCCAGATCCAAATCTAAAAACTCCACCATGGAATCCACCAGGGCACGCTGGGAATCCCATGGCCGGTGCGGGGGAAAGGCATTGTGACATCACAGAGCAGGGCATGACATCAGACTTTGTCAAGTCACGCTGGCAGTGTCCTCCAGCTCAGACACGTGGAGCGGCCGCTCCGTCCTGGTGGTCACTGCTGGAGCTCTGCTCTGGGTGACAGCCATTTGTGCCTGGAGATTGTTCTTTGGCAGAGAACAAGATGAAACTCAGCCAGACTCTCCTCCTGGCCGTGGCTCTGATCATGTCTCCATTTGTGGGACATGGCCCTGGCTGTGCCAGCTATCTCAGCTGGGTGTGCTATCAGGACCAAAGTCTGTATGTTCCTGAGGAGCAGCATCCGGTAGAGCCCCAGAGCCAGACCTCCACCAAGCCCTGCTGGTTTGGCCTCACCTCCTGCCCCATCAGGACTCAAGATGGGAATAACAACAAGGTTCTCCCCGAGGAGCAGCATCCAGCGGAAACGAAGACCCTGACCTCCCACTGGCTCTGCTGGCTTGGCCTGACCTCCTGCCCGTTCACGTCTGAGGACAGGAAGACAAACCAGGACCTTCATGAGGTGCAGCGTACAGTAGAGACCAGTAGCCAGACCTCATACTTGCCCTGCTGGCTTGGATTTTCCCAGTGCCCCAAAACGTCCTGGGACAGGGGCAGCAGCAAGGTTGTCGTTCCAGAGGGCCCAAAGCAGAAGTCCCCGGGCACCGAGCAGAAGGCCTACAGCTTGCCTGGCATCCTGGGCCATGTTTACAACTACCTTGTGCAAAGAAGGGCAACCTGGCTCGTTACAGATACCTTGATAACCACCTGCATTTGCTGCCTGTTTAGTACTGCCTGTGGCCTCTGGAAAAGATTAAGAAGACCTTGGGGACAGGTGAGCGATCGAGTTGCATTGCACAGGGAGGGTACCCTGCTGGGGAGGAGGGAACCATCAAGGCCATAGACGTGAGGACATCCAAGGAAAGCAGACCCCCAGAGGTCCGTTAGCTCTCCCCAGGGACCTGCCCAGGCACGGGGCTGTCACACACTGGGAGTCCCCAGGGAAGCACAGGGCCTGCCAGAGGTGCTGTGAGCCCCACAGGCTGCCCCGAGCTGCCCTGCGAGGCTGGAAATGCTCCGCGCCAATCGGAGCCCTGCAGGGTGATGCTCTGCAAAATGAGCCTGCATCCCTTTCACTGTGCCCATGCTCTCTCACTTCCAGGAAATGGAACAAACGGCCTCAGCTTCCTCGGAAACTGAGTGCCAGGAAATGGACAACGTGGATGTTTACGACCGGCTCTGTCAGTTAGAGGCCAGAATAGCCTTATTGCGTAGATATTTGATGATCGTCATGCAGTCCCACATGGAGAAGTGCGGGTGCCTGCAGTACAGGGATATGGTGGATGGCAGAGGGGAGAGCGAGACACCCTCCACCGACTCCTCGTCCAGCTCCAGCTAGAGTGTGCACTCTGCGGATGGATGGCAGCAAAGCAAGTGAGTGCTGCAGTCCGTTGGTGTGGGGAGGCCGCTGCTCAGGGCAGAAGGCAGTACAGGAGTCAGGATGGGAAAGGCACCCATGGATGCAATGTTCCCGATGGGGACCCGTGAAGAAGGAGAAGGGGCCCACATCCTGGTAGCTGCCCACATCCCTGCAAGGGGGGTGCCCAGGGAAAGCGCATGCCCTGCCGCGTTCATCTTTGGCCTCGGGAGCTCCAGGGCCGGTGTGAGAGTAGGCCAGGCAGAAGGGAAAGGGACGGGTGGAGCAGGGAACAGGGAGAGTGATTTCCATGAACCACTTCAGTCCATCTGACAGCCTGCTCTTTTCAGGGGGACGGTCAGCCGGCGGGGAGGAGCACGCCTCAGCCCACCAAAGGTTCGTGCACAGAAAACTCCTTGTTGACTACAACATCTTCATCTGGATGCATGCCAACATCTCCTAAATCATCAACTCCATTTTCAAGCATGATATGAATAAAATCATCATTTCTGCAGCCTGTGTCATTGTGGTGGCAGTGGGCAGCACGAAAGCGGCAGCACGAAAGGCATTGGTGCAGGAGAGTGCTGCTGTGCGGGGTTTGGGGGCACGCGGCCGGGGAGGAGGAAGGGCACTGGGCCAGGGGAAAAGAGGCACCGGTGGCTGTGAGGTCCCACAGACAGCCATGCCCCAGGGGGAGAGAGCACATCCCGAGCGGGAGCCCACGTCCCGGTGAGGTAATGCAGCGTCCCCCAGAGCACACGGGGAGGTCCCGTGAGCCCTGCGGCACGCTGGGAAGCATCCAGGGCACACTGGGAGTCCTCAGCGGGGCCAGTTCTGCAAAGATCCCGTGCGGATCAGCTTCGTAGCAGAGGCCCGCAGCGAGGGAGCCTTCCCAGGAAGGTAAAACGGCAGCAAAGTCACGGCAAGAGCTGCTGGGAAAGGGAGGGAGGCCCTGAGGCGCAGCGGCTCACACTCCCTGGTCTGTTTCGTCAGTGGACAGGAGGAGAGCCACTGATGTCATCTCTGGGGACTTCAGTAAGTTTGACATCCAAAACAGTGTGGCCAGCAGGGTGAGGGAGGTGATCCTGCCCCTCTGCTCTGCGCTGGTGAGGCCTCACCTGGAGTACTGCGTCCATTCAGTGTTGCTATGATTCTACGATTCTATGGTTCTTTTGGACCAGCTCCAAAAGCTAGACACATGTCCATGGGGCCTGATGGATTGCACCCTAGAGTGCTGAGGGGGTTGGTGGATGTGGTTGCCAAGCCACTTTCCAGCATCCTTTGGCAGTCCTGGCTGACCGGGGATGTCCCGGCAGACTGGAGACTGGCTAATGTGACGCCCGTCTTCAAAAAGGGCCGGAAAGATGATCCTGGTAGCTACAGACCTATCAGTCTCACCTCGGTGCCGGGGAAGGCTATGGAATGGGTACTCTCGGGAGCCATCATGGACCAATTAAAGGTCAACCAGGGCTTCAGGCCCAGTCAGCATGGGTTCATGAATGGTAGATCCTGTCTGACAAACCTGATTTCATCCTATGACAGGGTGACCCGCCTAGTGCATGAAGGTAAGGCTGTGGATGTGGTCTACGTGGACTTCAGTAAGGCCTCTGACACTGTCCCCCACAACATCCTCGTGGAAAAGCTGTCTGCCCGCAGTTTGGATGGGCGTACGCTCTGCTGGGCGAAACACTGGCTGGATGGCCGGGCCCAAAGAGTTGTGGCCAGTGGAGTTAAATCCCGTTGGTGGCCGGTCACGAGCGGTGTCCCCCAGGGCTCAGTACTGGGGCCACTTGTATTTAACATCTTTATTAACGATCTTGACGAGGGGATTGAGTGCACCCTCAGTAAGTCTGCAGACAACTGTAAGCTGGGATGGAGTGCTGAACTGCCAGGGGGCAGAAAGGCACTACAGAGGGACCTGGATAGACTGGATCAATGTGCCAAGGTAAACTGTGTGTGTTTCAATAGAGCCAAGTGTCGGGTCCTGCATTTTGGTCACAACGACCCCAGGCAACCCTACAGGCTTGGGGAGAAGTGGCTGGAAAGCTGCCTGACAGAAAGGGACCTTGGTGTACTGACAGGTGGTCAGTTGAATATGAGCCCTGCTGAGCTCGGTCACGCTGTGTCCCTGTCTCTGCGCCCCTGTCCTCATCTGAGCCCACCCTCAGCCTTAGCCCCAGCTGGCTGCGATGCCGCCATGTCCCTGGGCACGCATGGAGCAGGGTGGTGAGCAGGGGAGGTACCCGGGGCCTCTCACCCCATCCTGCAAGGCACTGCCATCCACCAGCTCTTGCACTGCAGTGGCAGCTCCCCAGCACCACGTGCAGCCTCCACGTGCGTGCTGCTGGAGCCTCCCAACACCATCAGGAGATGGTCTGCTCCCACCATGCTCCAGCAGGGTCACCCAGAGCAGGTGCCCCAGCACTGTGTCCAGCCAGGACACGGATATCTCCCAGAGTGGAGATCCTCTAACATTTCGGGGCCACCTGTGCTACCTTCACACCAAAAATTATCGTCCTGTGTCTTCCAGACATAGAGGGATCTGGACAGGCAGGATAGCTGGCCTGAAGTCAGTGGGATGAGGTTCAACAAGACCAAATGCCAGGTCCTGCACTTTAGCCACAACAACGCCAGGCGATGCTACAGGCTTGGGGCAGAGTGGCTGGAAGACTGTATAGAGGAGATGGACCTGGGGGGATTGGTTGATGCTCGGCTGAACATGAGCCAGCAGCGTGCCCAGGCGGCCAAGAAGGCCAATGGCATCCTGGCCTGCATCAGAAACAGTGCTGCCAGCAGGAACAGAGCAGTGATTGTCCCTCTGTACTCAGCTCTGGTGAGGCCACACCTCGAGTGCAGTGTTCAGTTCTGGACCCCTCACTGCAAGAAAGACATTGATGCCCTGGAGCGTGGGGCAGGGTCCGGACAGGTGCCTGGAACTGGAGTGCACTTTAACTCCCAGTGCACTACATGATGCTATGATGTGCAATAGCGATAGCCCAAAATCATAAAACCATGACACCTGGTGAGGAGGGCTTTAACCGGGGAAGGAGGGGGAGGGAAGAGGGCCAGCAGCAGTGCCGTGAGGGGTCGCTCTTAGAATCATAGAGTCATCCAGGCTGGAAAAGACCTCGAGGACCCCCAACTCCACCCCCAACCCATCCACACTGGGCTCACTGACCACGTCCCTCAGTGCCACATCTCCACGGCTCCTGAGCCAGGTGGCCCCTGAGGACTTCACCTTCAGAGAGGAGATACAACCGCCTGTTTGCAGAAGGAGCTGCTAATTTTGCAGAACTTGGGATTTCTAAGCAGGCTCCCAGTCTCTCCCTTGAATCCTTCATGCACTTTTTGAATACTCATCTGATCACGTTGTTAATCTCCCTGAATGTACTGCTCGTCATTCTACTCATTCCACTCAGTATCTGGATTTCTGTTATTCTGAGGATGTCTTTCCCAGGACCAGAGAATACTGAGCGGCAGGGAGTGTGGAGAGGCTTGGGAGAGGCTTTAGAGAGCTGGACATGCTTGGTGTCATGGAATTTTACTCCTGAACACCTGCAAGATCCTGAGAGCCTAAACAGATATTTGAGACAGGGATGCTGCGGCTCACGCAGATCTGAGGAGGCGCAAATGATCTGGGGCCCGGCTACTGCTTATCGGGCCTTATTCAATACTATCCCAGAGAGGGAGAGAGTTTCTGAAATGGAGAGTCTCCGTGCTGTAGGAGAGGGTCTCAAAGCTGAAAGGGAGAGTCCCAGGGAGACAGTAGAAAATGAGCGAGAGAGTCTCCAAGCCAAATAGGAGAGTTTCCAGGGGAGGCTTTGAGCCAAGAGGGAGAATCTCCAGGCTGAGCGAGAGAGTCCCCTGTCGAGAGAAAAGACCTCCAGTCTGAGTGAGACACCCTCAGCCACTGTGAGACCTCACCTGGAGTACTGCATCCAGATGAGGAGTTCTCAGTATGGGAGGGATATAAATCTGTTGGAGTGCGTCCAGAGGGGGGCCTCAGAAATGACCCAGTGGATGGAACACCTCTCTCCTATGAGGACGGGCTGAGAGCTGAGGCTGTGCAGCCTGGAGGCTGCGAGGTGACCTGAGAGCAGCCATTCAGTATCTAAAGGGAAACTACAGGAAAGATGGGGGCAGACTCTTGAGCAGGGTATGTGATGACAGAGCAAGGGGAGATGGTTTCAAGCTCAAAGAGGGTGGATTCATGTGAGATAGAAGGAAAAAGTCTTTTTCAGTGAGGGTGGTGAGGCTTGGGAACAGGTCGCCCAGATGTGTGTGTTGATGCCCCATCCTGGAAGACTGTCAAGGTGAGGCTGGGTAAAGGGTTGGGCAACCTGGTCTAGCTGTGGATGTCCCAGTTCATTGCAGGGGAGTTAGACCAGATGGCCGTCAAAAGTCCCTTCCAACTCTAACGATTCAATGGTTCTGTGACTCTATGACCTCGTGAAGCTCAACAAAGACAAGTGTAAAGTCCTGCACCGAGTTTGGGGCCATCCCAAGTGCAGATACGGGTTGGGGGAGAATCACAGAATCATAGAATTGCTCAGGTTGGAAAAGCCGTTACGACCATCAAGTCCAACCCCAACCTAACCATACTACCCTAACACTAACAACAACCCTCCGCTAAATCACGGGCCTGAGCACCACAAGCAAATGGTTTTTAAACACATTCAGGGATGGTGACTCAACCACCTCCCTGGGCAGCCCATTCCAGTGCTTAACCACCCTTTCTGTAAAGACGTTTTTCCTGAAATCCAACCTAAACCTCCCCTGGTTCAACCTGAGGCCATTTCCCCTCGTCCTGTCACCTGTCACCAGCGAGAAGAGACCAACCCCACTCTCCCTGCAATCACCTTTCAGGTATTGGAAGAGAGCAATAAGGTCTCCTCTCAGCCTCCTTTTCCCCAGACTAAACAGCCCCAGTTCCTTCAGTCTCTCCTCATAGGGCATATTCTCCAAGCCCTTCACAAGCCTTGTTGCCCTTCTTTGGACCTGCTCCAGCACCTCCATGTCCTTTCTGTATTGAGGTGCCCAAAACCGAACACAGTACTCATGATGGGGCCTCACCAGTGCTGAGTACAGGGGCAGGATGACTTCCCAAGTCCTGCTTTCCACACTTTTCCTGATACAAGCCAGGATGCCATTGGCCTTCTTGGCCACCTGGGCACACTGCTGGCTCATATTCAGCCGACTGTCCATCAGTGCACCAAGGTCCTTTTCCATCAGGCAGATTACACAGAATCATAGAATGGCCTGGGTTGTCAAGGACCAGAACGCTCACCCAGTTTCAACCCCCCTGCTATGTGCAGGGTCGCCAACCACCAGACCAGGCTGCCCAGAGCCACGTCCAGTCTGGCTTGAATGCCTCCAGGGATTGAATAGGGCATCCACAACCTCCTTGGGCAACCTGTTCCGCTGTATCACCACCCTCTGTGTGAAAAACTTCCTCCTGATATCTAACCTAACCCCCCCCCGTCTCAGTTTAAAACCATTCCACTTTGTCCTATCACTGTCCACCCTCATAAACAGCCGTTCCCCCTCCTGTTTAAGCTCTCCCTTCAAGTACTGGAAGACTGCAGTGAGGTCTCCCCGGAGCCTTCTCTTCTCCGAGCTAAACAATCCCAATTCCCTCAACCTTTCCTCACAGGAGAGGTGCTCCAGCCCTCTGCTCATCTCAGTGGCCTCCTCTGGACCTGCTCCAAGAGCTCCACGTCCTCCCTGTGCTGGGGACCCCAGGCCTGGACGCAGTACTGCAGATGGGGCCTCACAAGAGCTGAGTAGAGGGGGACAGTCACCTCCCTCTCCCTGCTGGCCACCCCTGTTTTAATTCAGCCAGGAACGCGGTTGGCCTTCTGGGCTGCACGTGCACACTGCTGGCTCATGTCCACTTCTCGTCCACCAGGACCCCCAAGTCCCTCTCCACAGGGCTGCTCTCAAGGAGATCTTCCCCCAGTTTGTATAAATGCCTGGGGTTGCCCCAACCCAAGTGCAGCCTGCTCCAGCACCTGCACTTGGCCTTCTTGAACCTCATTAGGTTTTCATGGGCCCACTTCTCCAGCCTGTGCAGGTCCCTCTGGATGGCTCCCCTTCCTTCCAATGTATCGACTGCACTGCTCAGCTTGGTGTCATCTGCAAACTTGCTGAGGGTGCACTCGATGCCATCGTCTGTTGCTCCATCATAAAAGGCCACCAGATTGGTCAGGCACGATCTACCCTTGGCGAAGCCATGCTGGCTGTCTCTGGCGAATCTCCTCTGCTGGCAGATGGAGAGCCGTTGCGCTCTCAGAAGGGTGTCCTAAAAGAACTGCCAGCTCTGTTCTGCACCCATGCCCTTAAGGACAGTTTCCCAGGGAATCCCACTCAGCAGTTCCTTGCGCAGCAGAAGTTTGCTCTCCTACAGCACAGGGTCTTATCTCTGCACACACGGACAACAGCCCTGTATTCCACTCAGGCTGCACAACCCTGCTTCCACCTCCTCTGCATTTCCATCTTTTCCCTCAGTTTAAGCTGCAGGTCCTTGCACAGCTAAAACTATCGCTTGCCTTCCGTGCTTGATTTCTTCTGCTGGGGGATGGAGAGCCTGCAATGGCATCCTGACCTGCATCAGAAACAGTGCCACCAGCAGGAACAGGGCAGTGATGTAGGGTTGCCTGGGGTTGTTGTGACCAAAATGCAGGACCGACACTTGGCCCTGTTGAAACTCATACAGTTTACCTTGGCACATGGATCCAGTCTATCCAGGTCCGTCTGTAGTGCCTTTCTTCTCCTCTCTATTGCAGATCAGCACTCACTCCCAGCTTGGTGTCCTACGAATGTTGTAAGAATGGCTTGAGAGCAGCCCTGAGGAGAAGGAGCTGGGAGTGTCACTTGATGAAAGATTCAATATGAGCTGTCAATGTGTGCATGCAGCCCAGGGGGCCAGCCATATCCTGAGATGCATCAGGAGAAGTGTGACCAGCAGGTCGAGGGAGGTGATTCTGTCCCTGTGCTCTGCTCTCGTGAGCCCCCACGTGCAGTACAGCATCCAATTCTGGAGCCCCCAACACAAGAAGGGCGTGGAGCTGTTGGAGAAGGTCCAGAGGAGGGCCACAAAGATGATCAGAGGGCTGGAGCACATCTCCTATGGGGACAGGCTGATGGACCTGGGGCTCTTTGGCCTGGAGAAGAGAAGGCTCCGAGGGGACCTTCTAGTGGTCATCCCAAACGTGAAGGGGTCCTACAGGAAAGCTGGGGAGGGACTTTTAAAACAGGCAGGTAGAGACAGGACAAGGGGAAATGGCTTTCAACAGGAAGAGGGTAGTTTTAGACCATAGATTAGGAAGACATCCTTTACTGTGAGGCACTGGCAGAGGTTGCCCAGTGAGGCTGTGGATGCCCCCTCCGTGGAAGCATTCAAGGCCAGGTTGGCTGGGGCTGTGAGCAACGTGGTCTAGAGGGAGGTGTTCCTGCCTCTAGCAGGGGGGCTGGAACCAGATCATATTCAAGGTCCCTTCCAACCCTAAGCATTCTGTGTTGCTATGATTCTATGATTCGATGGATGGGAGGAGGAAGTGGAGGTGGGACGGGGAGGTGGGATTTGTATGTTGGGTCCCCAACCCTGAGATGGGTGCGTGGGTGCCCTCCTCCATGCCCATGAGCCAGGTGCTCCAAATGTAGACAACAATCCCATCTGTATTTTTTTCTAGATGGATAGCAGAGCGTGCTTCTTGTATTTAAGTCGGCTAGGCTGAAAGCGCTGCCAATGAGAAATCAAAATGGAGCTGAAGCTGAAGTTAGAAAAACGCACAGTGAGTCTGGCTATTATTCAGGGTCTTTCATGAAACTCGCGTCCAGGGAGGTTTCCAAAACCTTCCGGCTACTGCCGTGTCGGCTTCCTGCTTTGTCAGAGTGGAATTCTCTGAGCCTGGACCCTCTGCCTTGGCCAGATCCAAATCTACAAACTCCACCATGGAATCCACCAGGGCACGCTGGGAATCCCATGGCCGGTGCGGGGGAAAGGCATTGTGACATCACAGAGCAGGGCATGACATCAGACTTTGTCAAGTCACGCTGGCAGCGTCCTCCAGCTCAGACACGTGGAGCAGCCGCTCCGTCTTGGTGGTCACTGCTGGAGCTCTGCTCTGGGTGACAGCCATTTGTGCTTGGAGATTGTTCTTTGGCAGAGAACAAGATGAAACTCAGCCTGACTTTCTTCTTGGCCGTGGCTCTGACCATGTCTCCACTAGTGGGACATGGCCCTGGCTTTGCCAGCTGTCTCAACTGGGTCTGCAATCGGGACCAAAGTCTGGATGTTCCTGAGGAGCAGCATCCGGTAGGGACCCAGAGGCAGACCTCCACCAAGCCCTGCTGGTTTGGCCTCACCTCCTGCCCCATCAGGATCGAGGACAGGCAGAACAACCAGGTCCTTCCCAAGGAACAGCATCCAGTGGAGACCAAGATCCTGACCTCCTACTGGCTCTGCTGGCTTGGCCTAACCTCCTGCCCCGTAGGGATAAAGGGTGGGAAGAACAACCAGGTCCTTCCCAAGGAGCAGCATCCAGTGGAGACCAAGATCCTGACCTCCTACTGGCCCTGCTGGCTTGGCCCTTCCCGATGCCCTAAATGGGTCTGGTACAGAGGCAGCAAGGCTGTCGTTCCAGAGGGCCCAAAGCAGCATGCTCTGGTCACCAAGCAGAAGGCCTACAGCTTGCCTGGCATCGCGGGACACCTTTGGGACTACCTTGTGCAAGGAGGGAGAACCTGGCTTGTTACAGATACCTTGATAACCTTCTGCATTCTCTGGCTGCTGACGACTGCCTGTGGCCTCTGGAGAAGATTAAGAAGACCTTGGGGACAGGTGGGCAATCGAGTTGCATTGCACAGGAATGGTACCATAGCTGCGGAGCAGGGAACCATGAAAGCCATATTCTTGAGGACATCCAAGGAAAGCAGACCCCCAAAGGCCCGTTAGCTCTCCCCAGGGACTTGCCCAGCCACGGGGCTGTCACACAGTGGGAGACCCCAGTGCAGCACAGGGCCTGCCAGAGGTGGCGTGAGCCCCACGGGCTGCCCCGAGGAGTCCTGCGAGGCTGGAAATGCTCCGCGCCAATCAGAGCCCTGCAGGGTGATGCTCTGCAAAATGAGCCTGCATCCCTTTCACTGTGCCCATGCTCTCTCACTTCCAGGGAACGGGACAAACGGCCTCAGCTTCCTCGGAAACTGAGTTCTGGGGAAAGGACAACAAAATTGCTTCCAACCTACTTTGCCTGACTGAGGATGAAATAAGGTTCAAGGAGAGTGAGCTGATGACCCCCTGCCTGCTGCAGCAGCAAGTGCACAGCATCCAGCAGTACAGGAATACAGCGGCTGGCACAGGGGAGAGCAAGAGACCCTCCGCAGACTCCTCATCCAGCTCCAGCCAGAGGGTGCACTCTGTGGATGGACGGCAGAAAAGGCAGCAAAGCAAGTGAGTGCTGCCGTCTGTTGATGAGGGGAGGCCGCTGCTCAGGGCAGAAGGCAGTACAGGTGTAAGGATAGGAAAGGCACCCACGGCAGCAGTGTTCCCAATGGGGACCTGTGAAGAAGGAGAAGGGGCCCACATCCCAGCAGCTGCCCATGTCGCTGCGAAGGTGGTGCCCAGAGAAAGTGCATGCCCTCCTGCGTTCATCTTTGGCCTCAGGAGCTCCAGGGCCGGTGTGAGAGTAGGCCAGGCAAAAGGGAAAGTGGCGGGTGGAGCAGGGAACAGGGAGAGTGATTTCCATGAACCACTTCAGTCCATCTGACAGCCTGCTCTTTTCAGGGGGACGGTCAGCCGGCGGCGAGGAGCACGCCTCAGCCCACCAAAGGTTCGTGCACAGAAAACTCCTTGATGCCTACAGTGTCTTCTTCTGGGTGCATGCCAAGATGAGGATGAGCTGCACCACGAACACCTCCTGCAGAGGAGTTCCGCATTTGCCCATCAGAAAGATAACGATTGGTGTCACTGCTCTCTTTCCAAGGCTCTTCCAGTTCCCAACAGAGACCGGACTAAACATCTCTTGAGACAAAATGCTGGGACCTCCCAGAAGAACGAGCTGGACTGCTGCCCACTCGTGGTCTCCGAATTAAAGGCACGGAAGATCGGCTTATTTAACATGGGAAACACTTGCTACGTGAACAGTGTCATACAGTCTCTCTTCATGGCTTCTGAGTGAGTTGTTGCTCCCTTGTTCCCACTGAGGACTGCTCCAGGGATGCTCTTTGCACTGGTGTGGTGCTTCCCACGCTAATTGTCCATCTTGTTTTGCATCTCCGGTTGTCTTCTGCAGCTTTCGGCATGCGGTGTTGAATTTAACCAAGGGCAACTCCCAGCCCCTGATGACAAAACTGCAGTCGCTCTTTGCACTTTTGGAGCACAGTCAGGTAATTATTTCATGTTCTCGTTATTGCTTTGGACTCTCAGCTGTGGAAAGGCTCATCTCCAAGTTGCTTCCAGCCAACTCCAATGTGCTGACAAGGAGTTGTGGATCTGGGTGCATTTTTGTAACGGGACAAATTTTGTTGTCAGGAAAGAGGCTAATTTTGGGGGCGGAGGAGGCAAAGTGAGTGTTGAGCTCCCGTCATCTGTGATAGCGAGCTGTGTTCACACCAGGCCGCCTCTCTTTGGCCTCTGGCTATCCTGGCTTTGACTGATGCAATAACTACTAGTTTTGACACTGAAATCCGTTTGGTAATAGCTTATATGTGTGGCCAGCTGGAAAGCCTGTTGGTGTACAACAGCAGTTTCTGTTTGTTGCTGTGCAGCAGGGAAGAAGACTGGAACAAGCTGTTTGTCCCCTCGCCTCACTGCAAACTGCTGCCAATCAGTAGAATATGCCTTAAAATTGGCTTTGGCAGGCCAAAATCCAAAGACCAAAAACCAATACAGCAACAAACGCTTGGATTCCAGATGCTGTGAATCTTTCGTATCTGAGGGAAAGTAAAAAAATCACCCATAAACAAATTAAATTTGAGTGCTTTCTTCACCAACCTGAAATTTAACAGGAGTGACTCCAGGTGGGTCACATCCCGGTCCGTTGGTGAAAACACCCGTCTGTCCCCCAGAGACACCGCTTTGACTTTTCACTGGCTGTGAGCCCACTGACCCGTACCTCTCCGTTTTCCAAGACGTGACTGGCAGTTTTGGCTTGTTCCATTGTGGTGCTACACCATTACAGATCCATTACAGATCACTTTCAGGGGGTAATGTAGAGAACATCTGAGCTTGCACATTTGGTCCTAAAAGAGCCTGTTTTTTCAAAGCAGGTTATGGTGTGTTTGATGTGCATTAGCGTACTTGCTTGTTGTGCAGCTCATAGTTAACGATTCCACAGTAATTTCCTATAATCCTTCTAGTTCTTTTTCTTTTGGGCCAGTACTTAAAGCCACTTCTCCAGCCAACGATGGGTCTCCCACCGTATTAATAATGGCACCGATTACATTGCCCAGTAATGCAGTTTACCTGCCTGCAGTGATCAGAGGATGGGAGGAAGTTTGGTGGATTTTTTTAAATTTCTTTTTTTTAATAAATGGACTTGGTATCAAATTAAGGATCAAATTAAGTTCAGGCTGAATTGAGTAGAAGTCTCTGGATCAGGAACACAAACCATTATGAAACTGAATGAAGAAAGGAATGTGTGGATAGTTCGTATGAGTACCTAAGTGATACGTACTGGTTAATGTGAGCACATAGTATCTGTTATCCCCATGGCAGACCCGCAAAGGGATGTTCAGCAGGGCTGAAATTCATCCTTCCAGTGCTGGTTGCTGAAAACCAAACCAGTCTTCTCCTATATGAAGTGAGACCCAGTGGCTTAAGTGTGTTTTTCCCTCTCTGTGCCAGCGACCTGCCATCTCACCTGAGAGCTTCTTCTCTGCCTCGCGGCCACCCTGGTTTAGCCCCAGTGCTCAGGAGGACTGCTCGGAGTATCTCAAGTACCTCCTGAATAGGTATGTGGCAAGCACTCCGTTTTTGGAGCCCAGACGTGATGATGCCCCATCACGTAATATGAAATGCTGACCCCTCTGGAAGTGGTGCACGTGGCTGAGATCAGAGATTGGGTGTAAAAGATGGGAGAACTAGTCTGGGGCTTCTTAGTAGAACTCTGTTTGTGCCGACCCGGGGGGTAAGAAATGAATTCAGCTTGAAAATGTCTGGAATTGCCCCGAGTTCAGAGGAAAAGCGTTTGCCTGACAAGCCCCCTCTTTAAAATGTTGATTTTGCCTTTCTTTCACCAACGAATCCCGAGTGCCCGGTGTCCCAGTGATGCCCCACAAAGTGGGGTCAATGCACATTAACCATCTGTGCTTTCTGCAACACCACACTTGGCATCAGACCCCTGTGCACAGACAGGTTACAGAAACCGTACTGTAGAGACTCGTTCTGTAGGCTTTATTGCTCCATGTTGCCATCTTTTTTCTTCTGCCAAAGATTACACGAAGAAGAAAAAACTGGAAAGGGGATCTACTACCAGAAGCTCAAGGAATCCAACTTGATTTCTCAAGCCATGGAGCATCAGTCCTTAAACAAGACATTGATTGAGAAGATGTTTGGGGGAAAAATGATGACAAGGATTCGTTGCTTGAAGTGTTTGAACGTCTCCTCACGAGAAGAAGCCTTCACAGACCTGTCGTTGGCATTCCCCCCGCGGGATTGGCCCATATGCAGGCCAGGAAGCACCTCTGTTTTGCCCATGAGCAACAATGCTGTTGGCGTGGATACACCCAGAGATCCTCACTTGTCTTCCGGGGAGCAGACACGCGCTCCTAAGGACTCCCGATCCGTTGGGGATTTAATCAACTATTTTCTGTCCCCAGAGAGACTGACCGCAAAGAATCAATACCACTGCGAGAAATGTGCTTCCTTGCAGGATGCTGAGAAGGTGGCAGAGCTGACAGAGGGCCCGCACTACCTCATCCTCACACTGCTGCGGTTCTCCTTCAACCCGCAGACCATGAAGAGGAGGAAGATCCTGGACAATGTCTCCATCCCTGAGGTGCTCAAACTGCCCATCCTCGTCCGCTCAGAGGAAACCGAGGACATTTGTCAGCATGGGAAAGACAGGTCTGACCTGGGCAGCACCTTTGAGTCTGCTGTGTACGACCTCTGCAGCGTGGTGGTGCATTCGGGCATCTCCTCCGAGAACGGGCACTACTACTGCTACTGCAGAGAGTGCACTGATACCGTGCCCCACACACAGCCCCGGGATGGGACACCAGAACTGGCTTCCAACAAGCAGCTGGACTTTGACATGCCGTGGTACCTCTTCAACGACCACAGGGTTTCCACCTCCTCCTTCGAATCAGTCAGCAACCTGACTGCTTTATACCCGAAGGCCACTGCCTACGTGCTCTTCTACAGGCAGCGGGCGGACAGGCCAAGCTCCCCACTGCACGAGGCTGTGGCAGAAGCCAGCCGGCTGCACAGCCAAACCTTCCCTCAATAAGGACTTGATGGAAGCCATCTCCAAGGACAACATCCTCCACTTGCAGGTAGATCCCAGGTGTATACAGGTTGCATTTTCCCATTGAGATTGGGTGTTGAGCTTGATGTATGGGATCAGTGAGACAGCCAACACAAGGCACAAGAGAATGAATCGGTGATGTCTGTCCTGGGCAGCTCTGCGTCACGTTTTCTCCAAGTGTCCAGGTGTGGTGAGTGGACCATGGCTGCCCACCCACCTGCTCTCTCACTCCTCCTCCTTAGCAGAAGGAAAATAAGATGACACAGCTCAAGTGGGTCAAGTTAAGTATAGAGCGATGGCTCACTTTTGACCATCGTGGGCAACACAAGCTCAGCTCGGGGAAGATAAATTTAATTTGTTGCCTGTTAGTAAGAGTAGAATAACGAGGAGTAAAAGCCAACTAAACACGCTTCTTCCCCATCCACCCTCTTCTGCCTTCTCCCCTGCAAGCAGAGCAGAGGAGCGTGGGGTGGGGGCTGTGGTCAGTTGATAACGCTTTGTCTCTGATGCTCCTCCATGGTCATTCTGTGCCCTGCCGCACCATGGGAATTTCTGCTCTGTGCCTCGAACACCTCCTGCCCTCCTTTTTCTCTGACCTGGGTGGCTTCAGGGCAGCTTCTCTCTCACTTCTCCTTCCCAGAAGTTTCACAGCATTTTTTACCTGGCTCCCTTCTTTCCCAGGGTGGCTGTCAAGAGGCTGGTTTTGGATGACTCACGTGGCTGGAGAGATACGACACTTTGATGTATCTCTCCAACCAAGTTCTAGAGATAGTACATACCTTAGCAACCCCAGATTAATTTGGGGAAAATTCCCTGGAGCAAATGGGACAGCACAAAGAAGTTGGGGGCAATTCCCAAGGATTGTTTCCATGCGAATAACAGCAATGTACTTCTGTCATTTCTCCTACAGCAGCAGGAAAAGGAGGCGAGGAGCAGAGCTGCCTACTTTCCACCTTGCCAAAATCCCCGCTGTGGTGGAGAGACTTTGAGAGGGACAAGGACAATGACAGCTCATGAGGAGGATGCAGTCCTGCGGGGGGTGGAGGTGGATCTGGCTCTTTCCATGGACTCGTCTTCTAGCAAGCGGCATCTAGCAGACAGCACATGTCCATGAGGCTGACCTGAAGCTGGATGCTTCTCTTGAAACCGTAGGAATGCGAGGTCCTTGAAGACAATTGAAGACAAGTAGAGCTGTTGTTTGCAACTCGAGACCGGTGGGGGGAGTCCTTTGAAGATCAGGAGGCAGCGTTGCTGATGCGGCACAGTGCATCCTCCTGAAAAGGTTGAAAGTTCACATCTAGAAAGACATCCAGCATCCAAAACATCCTTCATCCAACGACCACCAGAGACCTCCACCACATCTTTGTGACGCACGCTTAAGAGAGTGGGACAACAGGTTAATAATTTCTCAGAATTCGGTCCATTTTCCATAATAAACATACCAACTATATCATCTCAGGTGGGTTGGGGAGTTTGATTGCGCACGTTACCAGTATTCCAAGGCGGTGAGCCTACAAGCTGTCTTGGCAGCACTGAGCAGCAACCGGTCGACCTGGATGCTGAGGGTCCCAAGAACAAGAGACCGAGCGGCTCTGGTTGGTACTTTTGGGCTCCGTTGGGCCTTGTGTCACTGGTGACCTCTGGATGCTGTGAGAGTACACGGCAGACCCAGCTCTTTGTCCAGACGTGTCTTTAGGACTTGGTTACTCTGGTGTATCCTGGTTTCTGGGCCAGACCTGCCAGGCTCCACAACCAGGCTATCTCTTAAGATGCCTGGAGCTTCAAGACCCCTAAACCCACCAGCTACTTCTTAAAAAAGGAAAGGAACACAACCAGATACACTGTATGCACCCTATATAAGTGCATGCTATGTAAAGAAGAGCCTTCTACATCATCAGTCACAGAACGAGGGCTGATTTTGGTGGCAGGAGGCAACGCAAGCCCCGGGCAGTGTGTCTATAGGATCGTAGCTCTGTCCCACAACGCCCCCCAACCTGCTTCTTACTTGCCTTTCCAGTAAGGGTTGCTTGAGCTCAAGAGGCAGAAATGCATGCCTCCGGTGCTCTGTGTACGGCCTTATCTTGACCGTGGGGTGTCAGGGGGGAGCACTGTGTTGCTGTAGAGAAGACAAAGCACAGGCTTTGCTACATGGGATGTAAGCAAAGGATCGAATCTCTTGGTGCATGCTCTCATATCTTCCTTTATTTCCATCCCTACATATAAATAAAGGGAATCAATTCAGTATAGAGGCTTCTTGTTTCACAGCAGTACTCATTGCTATTGGCTGATGGACAGAAGGATGGGAGAAGCTGATGAAAGAGGAGCACCTGTCCTTTTGTGCTCAGGAAGATCACACGGAGTACAGGTGGATTCACCACGGGCAACTCCTGCCTGACAAAATCGGAGGCCTTTTACGATGGAGTTACAGCGTCCGTGGAGATAATCTATACCGAGTATGCATGGAGCCCCCAGTCCAGTCACTATAGCATGCTTCTGGCAGTCTCTACCGGTGAGGCTTATTTCAGCTTGCCTGGCATCTTGGGCCGCCTACGGGACTACCATGCCAAAGGAATGATAAGCTGGCTCCTCATACAGACCTTGATAACCATCTGTATTCTCTGGCTGCTGGGAAATGCCCAGGGTCTCTAGAGAAGATTAAGACACTTTTGGCAACAGGTGGGCGATCGAGACGAATAGAGCAGGCAGGTTACCCTGGATGCGGAGCAGGGAACCATCAAGGCCATAGACATGAGGACATCCAAGGAAAGCAGACCCCCAGAGGTCCGTTAGCTCTCCCCAGGGACTTGCCCAGCCATGGGGCTGTCACACAGTGGGAGTCCCCAGAGCAACACACGGCCTGCCAGAGGTGGTGTGAGCCCCACAGGCTGCCCCGAGGAGTCCTGAGAAGCTTGAAATGCTCCGCGCCAATCGGAGCCCTGCAGGGTGATGCTCTGCAGAATGAGCCTGCATCTCTTTCACTGTGCCCATGCTCTCTCACTTCCAGGGAACGGCACAAACTGCCTCAGCTTCCTCAGAAATGGAGTGCCAGGAAAGGACATCAAAATTGCTGCCAACCTGCTGTGCCTGACTGAGGATGAAATAAGGTTTATGGGGAATGAGATGATGACCCCCTGTCTTCTCCAGCCGCAAGCGCACAGCATCCAGCAGTGCAGGAATACAGCGGCTGGCACAGGGGAGAGCAAGAGACCCTCTGCAGAGTCCTCATCCAGCTCCAGCCTGAGCGTGCATTCTGCGGATGGACGGCAGGAAAGGCAGCAAAGCAAGTGAGTGCTGCAGTCTGTTGGTGTGGGGAGGCCGCTGCTCAGGGCAGAAGGCAGTACAGGAGTCTGGATAGGAAAGGCACCCACGGCTGCAATGTTCCCGATGGTGACCCGTGAAGAAGGAGAAGGGGCCCACATCCCAGCAGCTGCCCACGTTCCTGCAATGCCGGCCAGGGAAAGTGCATGCCCTCCTGCGTTCATCTTTGGCCTCAGGAGATCCAGGGCCGGTGTGAGAGTAGGCCAGGCAAAAGGGAAAGGGGCCGGTGGAGCAGGGAACATGGAGAGTGATTTCCTTGAACCCGGGTGGCCAAGAGGGCCATTGGTATCCTCCCTTGTACCACCAACACAGCAGCCAGCACCTGCTGGAGCGGGAGCTGATTGTCCCTCTGTGCTCAGCTCTGGTGAGGCCGCACCTCGAGTGCAGTGTTCAGTTCTGGGCCCCTCACTACAAGAAAGACATCGAGGCCCTGCAGCGTGTCCAGAGCTGGGCAGCGCACCTATGAGGGGTATGGAGCACCTTATGGGCCTTATGGGGAGCAGCTGAGGGAACTGGGATGGTTCAGTCTGTAGAAGAGGAGGCTCGGGGGAGGCCTTCCTGCTCTCCACAACTGGCTGAAAGGAGGTTATGGTGAGGTGGGGGCCGGCCTCTTCTCCTGGGTAACAGCGATAGAATGAGAGGTTGTGTCAGAAGAGGTTCATGTTGGGTGTTATTTGGCAACACGGCCGACAGCAGGGGGGTTGAAACCAGATGATCCTTTCCAACCCAGGCTATTCCATGATTCCATGCTTAGGAAACATTTCTTCACGGAAAGAGCAGCGATGCAGTGGCACAGGCTGCACAGGGGGTGCTGGAGTCAGCGTCCCTCACTCAGCACCTGGCTCAGGAGCCGTGGAGATGTGGCACTGAGGGACGTGGTCAGTGAGCACAGTGTGGATGGGTTGGGGGTGGAGTTGGGGGTCCTCGAGGTCTTTTCCAGCCTGGATGACTCTATGACTCTAAGAGCGACCCCTCACGGCACTGCTGCTGGCCCTCTTCCCTCCCCCTCCTTCCCCGGTTACAGCCCTCCTCACGGGGTCAGCCACACGAGCGGCGGAAATGCCAGTGCCCCGATTAAAGCGCTGGATGCCACCTCCCCCAGGCAGACGCTGATCCTGACACGGGTTCCCGCAGTCCCAGCACCCAGTCCGTCCGTGCCGCATCCCATGACGCCCACGACCACTGCCCGCCACTGCGGGCGGAGGAGGCTCAGCCACAGGCGCAGCAACGAAGCGCCGCCCGGTGCCACCGTCGGGCTCCACCGCCTGCGGTGCGGGCAGAAGGCGGCGGCCGTGCCCGGGCTGATCCAGCGAGCCCTCCGGGCACCGGGCGGCCGCTCCCGCCGCCCCACGACGGCCCTCATCCTCGCTCCCCCCCAGCTCCGCTCGGGACGCGGGCAGCGCAGCTCCGCCCCCCCTCTCCCCCCTCCGCCACCCCCAGCGGCCGCCCGTCCCGCGGGTCCCCGCCGTCCTCCGCACCAGGTGCGGGCGGTTCCCGGGCGGCTCCGTGCCGGGAAAGCGTTGAGCGGACGGCGGCTGCGGACAGTTCCTTTTATTAGCAAAGAGCGGGGAGCGCTGCGCGGCTCCGGGATCCAGCCCGAAGGCGCCGGCGCTGCACGGCTCCTTCCGAGCCCAGCGCGGCAGTGCGGCGCTGTCCGAGAACGGAGCGGAGGGCGGAGGCGGGCAGCGCCGCGGGGCACCGCGGGACGGCACCGCCGGCTCTTGCCGTGGGGACGCGGCCCCGCAGACGGCTCCGCGGCTGTGCCGGCGCCGCTCGGAGGCCGCCCCGTCCCGCGGCGCTGAGCGGAGCCGCGCGGGGTCACCAGCTGGGCCGCGCGTCGCCGGGGCTGATCCGCTCCAGGATCTGGCTGTAGCGGCGCGTGAGGGCGGCGGTGTCCCTGCACCCACTGCCACCAGAATGACACAGTCGGGGTGTGTGGCAACTCGCTCCTATTTTTGGAACATAAGCGAGCTCCTTTTGCAACCCATGGCGGGGGCAGCTCTCCCCCACGTGTACAGCAGGGACACTCGCCCCATGGAGCAAACACGCTGGGGCCTCGTGATTGCCCCCAGCTATTCCCTCTGTGCCTGTATGAGTTGTGCTTGTCCACGTGTGTCCATGGAGCTGCATGGAAAATCCCACTGGGGTCCCCTGAGGACATGGGCAGTGATGGCAGCGGGACATGTGGAGTCCCCTTCCCACGGCTTTCCCCCAGCAACCTGGGTTGGGAATGGGGACCTGGTGCCATGATGGCTGCTCTGAGGTCACCTCGCAGCCTGCTCTTCTCCAGGCTGCACAGCCACAGGTGTTCTATGCACTGGATCCTTATTGTGGCCCTTCTCTGGATGCACTCCAGCAGCTCCATGTCTCTCGTGTACTGAGGACTCCACATCTGCCGCTTGCCCCCAAACCCCACACAGCAGCACTCTCCTGCACCAACGCCTTTTGTGCTGCCGCTGTCCCGCACCCACTGCCACCAGAATGACACAGGCTGCAGCAATGATGGTTTTATTCATCTCATGCATGCTTGAAAATCGAGATAATGACCTAGGAGATGCTGGCATGCACCCAGTAGAAGACACTGTCATCATCATGGAGTTTTCTGTGGTGGGCTGAGGCGTGCTCCTCCCCGCCGGCTGACCGTCCCCCTGAAAAGAGCAGGCTGTCAGATGGACAGAAGTGGTTCATGGAAATCACTCTCCCTGTTCCCTGCTCCACCCGTCCCTTTCCCTTCTGCCTGGCCTACTCTCACACCGGCCCTGGAGCTCCCGAGGCCAAAGATGAACGCGGCAGGGCATGCGCTTTCCCTGGGCACCCCCCTTGCAGGGACGTGGGCAGCTGCACAAGGTAGTCCCAGAGGTGGCCAAGGATGTCAGGCAAGTTTCAGATCTTCTGCATTGTGCCAGAGGACTGCTGCTTTCTGACCTGTGGAACAGCAACCTTGCTGACCCAGTCCCAGGATGATTCAGGGCACTGGGAAAAGCAAAGCCAGCAGGACAAGTATAAGGTCTCGCTATTGGTATCCTCTGTATGCTGCACCGCACAAAGGTCCTGGCTTATCTTCCTGTCTTCAGTCCTGACAGGGCAGGAGGTTACGCCTAACCAGCAGGGCTGGGTGGAGTTCTGGCTTTAGGTCTCCATCTGATGCCGCTCCTCGGGAAGGAGCTGGTTGTAGCTCCCATCCTCAGTCCTGACGGGGCAGGAGGTTAGGCCAAACCAGCAGGGCTTGGTGGAGTTCTGGCCTTTGGTCTGCATCGGAGGCTGCGCCTGTAGATGGGCCTGGTTGATCTTCCCGTCCTCAGTCCTGACGGGGCAGGAGGTTACGCCAAACCAGCAGGGGTGGGTGGAGGTCTGGCGCTTGGTCTCCATCTAAGGCTCCTCCGCGGGAGGGACCTGGTTGTTCATCCCTTCTTCAGTCCTTTCGGATCTAGAGGGTAGGCCGAAACAGCAGGACTTGGTGCAGGTCTGGCTCTTGGTATCCAGTGGATGCCGCTCCTCGAGAAGGACGAGGTTGTTTTTCCCGTCCTCAGTCCTGACGAGGGAGGTGGTTAGGAAAACCAGCAGTTCTGGGTGAAGGTCTGGTTCTTGGTCCGCATTGGATGCTGCTCCTCGGGAAGAAACTGGTAGTTCTTCTCGTCCGCAGTCCTGATGGGGCAGGTGGTTGGGCCAAACCAGCAGGGCTGGGTGAAGTTCTGGCTCTTGGTCTCTATCGGATGCCGCTCTTCGGTAAGGACAGGGTTTTGCTTCCTGTCCTCAGTCCTGATAGGGCAGGAGTTTTGGCCAAACCAGCAGGGCTGGGTGGAGGTCTGGCGCTTGGTCTCCATTGGATGCTCCCCCTTGGGAAGTACCTGGTTGTACTTTCCGTCCTCAATCCTGACAGGGCAGGAGGTTAGGTCAAACGTCCAGGGCTGAGTGGGACTGCATGAGGATCGTCATATATGTCTCCATTAAGGCTATGTTGGCCTCCATCTGACAGAGCAGGTTATGAACATTTACGTTGTCCTTTCCCCAGAACTCTGTTTCCGAGGAAGCTGAGGCCGTTTGTCCCGTTCCCTGGAAGTGAGAGAGCCTGGGCACAGAGACTGGGGTCTCCCAGTGTGTGACAGCCCCGTCACACTCTGACAGCTGGGCACGTCCCTAGTGAGAGCTAACGGACCTCTGGGGGTCTGCTTTCCTTGGATGTCCTCATGTCTATGGCCTTGATAGTTCCCTGCTCCCTAGCCAGCGCACCCTCCCTGCTCTATTCATCTCGATCGTTCACCTGTCCTCGAGGCCTTCTTAATCTTCTCCAGAGGCCGTGGGCATTCCTCAGCAGGCAGCAAATGCAGATGGTTATCAGGGCCTGTATGTGGAGCCAGATTATCTTTCTTCTGGCATGGCCGTCCCAAAGGTGTCTCAGGATGCCAGGCAAGCTGTAGGCCTTCTGCTCGATGCACGGGGACTGCTGCTTCGGGCCCTCCAGAATGACAGCCTTGCTTCCCCATGTACCGGACCCGTGTGGGGCATTGGGGAGGGCCAAGGCAGCAGGGCCAGTATGCGGTCAGGATCTTGGTCTCCATGGGATCTTGCTCCTTGGGAAGGACTTGCTTGTTCTTCCCGTCCTCGATCCTGATGGGGTAGAAGGTTAGGCCAAACCAGCAGGGCCAGTAGGAAGCCAGCATCTTGGTCTCCACTGAATGCTGCTCCTCAGGAAGCTCCCAATTCCAGACCCAACTGAGACAGCTGGCACAGACAGGGCCATATCCAGGAAGTGGAGGCATGGTCAGAGCCACGGCTCTCAGGAACTGTCTGTGTTGGAGGCAGAAATAAGCCTCACTGGTAGAGACTGCCAGAAGCATGCTATAGTGACTGGACAGGGGGCTCCATGCATACTCGGTGTAAATTATCTCGGGAGGGATACCAATGCCATGGCCCTGGGGCCAGTACAGACAAGACCGGGCATAAAGAACATCGTCTACACTGCTGCTGGAGAGAAAGGCCCCATGTGGAGTTTGAGGCAAACCCCTGGGATTTTGGAGTAGAGCATACAGGGGCTTGGAAGAGTGCTGCACTCCAACTGAAAAGGAGATCTTAGCAGCATATGAGATGTCCGGGCTGCTTCTGAAGTAATTGGCACTGAAAAGCAGCTCCTTCTGGCACCTCAGGTGCCAGTGCTGCACCGGATGTTTAAAGGAAAGGTTCCCTCCACCCATCATGCTACTGATGCCACCTGGAGCAAGTGGATTGCGCTGATTACACAACGAGCGCAAATGGGGAACCTCAGCCGTCCAGGGATCTTAGAGATGATCATGGACTGGCCTGAAGGAGAAAAGTTCAGCACATCACCGGGAGAAGAGGTGTCACGTGCTAAAGAGGCCCCACCACACAATGAACTACCAGAAAATGAAAAGATATATGCCCTGTTCATGGGTGGTGTCTCGCTCCAATTTATAGGAGGAAGAGGAGGGAGAGGAGGTTCTTTGATGTATGTATAGCCAGCGTGAGATTAAGAAACAACGGTTCAAATGTTGGTCCATCCAGTTTATTACAATTCCTAGCTGTTTGGGGAGATGGGGAAGGGAAGACAGGTGATAGAAAAGATAGGAAATATAAGCAAGGAATCTCTCTAGAGAGCAAAAGAGATAGTCACCATCGTGGGTCCAGCAAGGTACGTTGTAGGTCTGTTGATCTCAGGAAAGCCAGGCAGCTCCGCAGCAAGCAGGCCTCCGGGGTTCTTCCGAAGAGGTTTTCCCCTCAGGGAATTCTCTGTCAGAGGTGCCTTGGGGAGTTTGCTTTCCTCAAAGGTGTCTTTGGGAGTTTGTCTCCAAAGTCCCTACTTTAGTGGGGGCCTTTTATCCCCAATTTCTGTGGTTTTTTTTTTTCTCTTCTTTTGTCTCAGTTTTGTGTGACATTCCTGGACCAACAGATAAGCCAGCAGGGGGTGGTGCCTTCGTTGCCAAGCACAAGCATTATCGCCTTTTGCAGTGGTCAGCTCCTTCAAGCCCTACCCCTGAGAAAGATGGCTTGTCCTGCTTCTGCTTATCTTTGCAACCATAAGCAGGGGTACAGTGGCATGGTGACATCCACCATTCACCCCCCTAGCAGTTGTCAGATAGAGTCCTATCACCAGAAAGGCCTCACGAAGCAAGCTTTGAGACAAAGAATGAAAAGAGTTTTGTCCTTCACAGATGGATCGTGTCGTATTGTGGGGAAGCATCGCAGATGGAAAGCTGCTGTGTGGAGCCCCACACGACAGGTTGCAGAGGCCACTGAAGGAAAAGGAGTATCAAGCCAATTTGCAGAGGTAAAGGCTGTCCAGCTGGCCTTGGCTGTTGCTGAACGGGAGAGGTGGCCGATGCTTTATACCGACTCATGGATGGTGGCAAATGCCTTATGGGGGTGGTTACGGCAGTGGGAACAAAACCGGCAGTGGAGGGGTAAACCTGTTTGGGCTCCTGAACTGTGGAAAGACATTGCTGGCCGAATAAAGAATATGGTTGTAAAGGTGTGTCGTGTGGATGCTCACGTGCCCAAGAGTCGGGCTACTGAAGAACAACGAAACAACCATCAGGTAGATCGAGCTGCCAGAATTGAGGTGGCTCAAACAGACTTGGACTGGCAGAACAAGGGTGAATTATTTCTAGCTCGATGGGCCCATGAGACCTCGGGCCATCAAGGAGGAGGTGCAACATATAAGTGGGCTAGAGACCGAGGGGTGGACTTAACTAGGGACGCTATTGCGCAGGTTATTCATGACTGTGAAACATGTGCCATAATTAACTAAGGCAAGAGGATGAAGCCTCTTTGGGGGGAAGGGCGATGGCCAAAGTATGGGGAGGCATGGTAGGTTGCTTATATCACCTTGCCACGATCTGGCAATGGTAAGCGTTACGTGCTTACCATGGTGGAGGCAACCACTGGGTGGCTTGAAACATTTGCAGTACCCCATGCTACCGCCCGAAAGACCACATTAGGTCTGGAGAGACAAATCCTGTGGCGATGTGGCACCCCAGAAAGAATTGAGTCAGAGAATGGGACTCATTTCAAAAATTCACTTGTGGGTACCTGGGCCGGAGAACATGGCATCAAGAGGGTTTATCATACCCCCTATCATGCACCAGCCTCTGGTAAGACTGAACGCTACAACGGGTAGTTAAAAACCATGTTGAAAGCAATGGGAGGTGGAACATTTAAGCACTGAGAGAAACATCTGGCAGAAGCCACCTGGCTTGTCAACACCAGAGGATCGGTCAGTTGAGATGGTCCTACATGATCCAGCTCCCCACGTACGGTGGAGGGAGATAAGGTCACAGAATCACAGAACGACCCGGGTTGGAAGGGACCCCAAGGATCATGAAATTCCAAGCCCCCTGCCTCGCAGGGCCACCAGACTTCCACATTTACGTGATCAGGTTGGCCAGGGCCCCATCCAACCTCGCCTTGAACACCTCGAGGCAAGGACGGGGCATCCACAACCTCCCTGGGCAGCCTGTTCCAGGACCTCACCACTCTCCTAGTAAAGAACTTCCCCCTAACATCCAAGCTAAGTCTTCCCTCTTTCAACTTAAAACCATTTCCCCTCGTCCTGCTATTATCGGCCCTTTCAAAGAGTTGACTCCCCTCCTGGTTATAGGTTCCCTTCAGGTACTGAAAGGCTGCAATGAGGTCACCCCACAGCCTTCTTTTCTCCGGGCTGAACAAGCCCAGCTCCCTCGGCCTGTCTTCATAGGGGAGGCGCTCCAGCCCCCCGATCATCTTCGTGGCCCTCCTCTGGACCCTTTCCAACAGCTCTCTGTCTTTCTTGTACTGAGGGCTCCATACCTGGACACTGGACTCCAGATGGGGCCTCACAAGAGCGGAGTAGAGAGGGACAATCACCTCCCTATCCCTGCTGGCCATCCCCACCCCTCTCCTGATGGAGCCCAGGATACCATTTGCTTTCCGAGCTGCAAGAGCACGCTGCTGGCTCATGTTAAGTTTCTCATCTATCAGGACCCCCAGGCCCTTCTCTGCTGAGCTCCCTGTCGTACACGTCTGCTGAGGTCCCTGTAGTACATGTAAAGAGCATGTTGGGAAAAGCGGTTTGGGTCCTTCCAGCTTCTGGAAAGGGCAAACCTCTCCGTGGAACTGTTTTTGCACAGGGACCTGGGTGCACTTGGTGGGTGATGGAGAAAAATGGGGATGTCCAGTGTGTACCACAAGGTGATTTGATGCTCGGGGGGTGCAGTCAGTGATTCCATCTCTCTCTATATGTGTGTGTATATGTAACACATGTTAATTATTGTTTGTTCCTATACAGATACATGTTATGCACGAAGTGGTGCTGTGGAATAAGGGGTGGAATGGAATGGTGTGGTTTTGTGATTTTTGTTGTGTATTCCACATCAGAACATCATGCAGAGCAGGGCAGTTAGAGTTAATGCTCTGGTTCCGTGTTACCACCATTTTGGGCATCCAAAGGGTAGGAACACCTCTCCTACGAGGACAGGCTGAGAGCTGAGGCTGTGCAGCCTGGAGAAGGCTACAAGGTGACCTGAGAGCGGCCTTTCAGTATCTAAAGGGGAGCTACAAGAAAGATGGGGACAGACTCTTGAGCAGGGTATGTGATTCCAGAACAAGGGGAGATGGTTTCAAGTTCAGTGACGGTGGATTCATGTGAGATAGAAGGAAAAAGTCTTTTTCAGTGAGGGTGGTGAGGCGCTGGAACAGGTCGCCCAGATGTGTGGGTGATGCCCCATCCCGGAAGGCTGGGTAAAGCCTTGGGCAACCTGGTCTAGCTGTGGATGTCCCAGTTCATTGCAGGGGAGTTAGACCAGATGGCCGTCAAAGGTCCCTTCCAACTCTAACGATTCAATGGTTCTGTGATTCTATGACCTTGTGAAGTTCAACAAGGACAAGTGTAAAGTCCTGCACCGAGTTTGGGGCCATCTGAAGCGCAGATACAGGCTGGGTGGAGAATCACAGAATCATAGAATTGCTCAGGTTGGAAAAGACCTTATGACCCTCAAGTCCAACCCCAACCTAACCATACCACCCTAACACTAACAGCCCTCTGCTAAATCATGTCCCTGATTTTTCCTGATATCCAACCTAAACCTCCTCTGGTTCAACTTGAGGCCGTTTCCGCTCATCCTTTCACCTGTTACCAGTGAGGAGAGACCAACCCCACTCTCCCTGCAGTCACCTTCCATGTATTTGAAGAGAGCAAATAAGGTTTCCCCTCAGCCTCCTTTTCCCCAGACTAAACAGCCCCAGTTCCTTCAGTCTCTCCTCATAGGGCATATTCTCCAAGCCCTTCACAAGCCTTGTTGTCCTTCTTTGGACCTGCTGCAGCACCTCCATGTCCTTTCTGTACTGAGGTGCCCGAAACTGAACACAGTACTCGAGGTGAGGCCTCACCAGTGCTGAGTACAGGGGCAGGATGACTTCCCTAGCCCTGCTCACCACACCATTCCTGATACAAACCAGGATGGTACTGGCCTTGTTGGCCACCTGGGCGCACTGCTGGCTCATATTCAGACAGTTTTCCATCAGTACAGCAAGGTCCCTTTCCATCAGGCAGCTTTCCAGCCACTCCTCCCCAATCCGGTAGGGTTGCCTGGGGTTGTTGTGACCAAAATGCAGGACCTGACACTTGGCCCTATTGAAACTCACACACTTTACCTTGGCACATCGATCCAGTCTATCCAGGTCCCTCTGTAGTGCCTTTCTCCCCTCTGTCAGATCAACACTCCCTCCCAGCTTGGTGACCTATGAATCTTGTAAGAATGGCTTGAGAGTAGCCCTGAGGAGAAGGACCTGGGAGTGTCGCTTGATGCAGGATCCAATATGAGCTGTCAATGTGTGCATGCGGCCCAGAAGACCAACCATATTCTAGGTTGTATCAGGGGAAGTGTGACCAGCAGGTCGAAGGAGGTGATTCTGCCCCTGTGCTCTGCTCTCGTGAGCCCCCACGTGCAGTACAGCATCCAATTCTGGAGCCCCCAACACAAGAAGGCATGGAGCACATCTCCTATGGGGACAGGCTGATGGACCTGGGGCTCTTTGGCCTGGAGAAGAGAAGGCTCCGAGGGGACCTTCTAGTGGGCGTCCCAAACACGAAGGGGTCCTACAGGAAAGCTGGGGAGGGACTTTTAAAACAGGCAGGTAGAGGCAGGACAAGGGGAAATGGCTTTCAACAGGAAGAGGGTAGTTTTAGACCATAGATTAGGAAGACATCCTTTACTGTGAGGCACTGGCAGAGGTTGCCCGGTGAGGCTGTGGATGCCCCCTCCGTGGAAGCATTCAAGGCCAGGTTGGCTGGGGCTGTGAGCAACGTGGTCTAGAGGGAGGTGTTCCTGCCTCTAGCAGGGGGGCTGGAACCGGATCATATTCAAGGTCCCTTCCAACCCTAAGCATTCTGTGTTGCTATGATTCTATGATTGGATGGATGGGAGGAGGAAGTGGAGGTGGGACGGGGAGGTGGGATTTGTATGTTGGGTCCCCAACCCTGAGATGGGTGCGTGGGTGCCCTCCTCCATGCCCATGAGCCAGGTGCTCCAAATGTAGACAACAATCCCATCTGTATTTTTTTCTAGATGGATAGCAGAGCGTGCTTCTTGTATTTAAGTCGGCTAGGCTGAAAGCGCTGCCAATGAGAAATCAAAATGGAGCTGAAGCTGAAGTTAGAAAAACGCACAGTGAGTCTGGCTATTATTCAGGGTCTTTCATGAAACTCGCGTCCAGGGAGGTTTCCAAAACCTTCCGGCTACTGCCGTGTCGGCTTCCTGCTTTGTCGGAGTGGAATTCTCTGAGCCTGGACCCTCTGCCTTGGCCAGATCCAAATCTACAAACTCCACCATGGAATCCACCAGGGCACGCTGGGAATCCCATGGCCGGTGCGGGGGAAAGGCATTGTGACATCACAGAGCAGGGCATGACATCAGACTTTGTCAAGTCACGCTGGCAGCGTCCTCCAGCTCAGACACGTGGAGCGGCCGCTCCGTCCTGGTGGTCACTGCTGGAGCTCTGCTCTGGGTGACAGCCATTTGTGCCTGGAGATTGTTCTTTGGCAGAGAACAAGATGAAACTCAGCCAGACTCTCCTCCTGGCCGTGGCTCTGATCATGTCTCCATTTGTGGGACATGGCCCTGGCTGTGCCAGCTATCTCAGCTGGGTGTGCTATCAGGACCAAAGTCTGGATGTTCCTGAGGAGCAGCATCCGGTAGAGCCCCAGAGCCAGACCTCCACCCAGCCCTGCTGGTTTGGCCTCACCTCCTGCCCCATCAGGACTCAAGATGGGAATAACAACAAGGTTCTCCCCGAGGAGCAGCATCCAGCGGAAACGAAGACCCTGACCTCCCACTGGCTCTGCTGGCTTGGCCTGACCTCCTGCCCGTTCACGTCTGAGGACAGGAAGACAAACCAGGACCTTCATGAGGTGCAGCGTACAGTAGAGACCAGTAGCCAGACCTCATACTTGCCCTGCTGGCTTGGATTTTCCCAGTGCCCCAAAACGTCCTGGGACAGGGGCAGCAGCAAGGTTGTCGTTCCAGAGGGCCCAAAGCAGAAGTCCCCGGGCACCGAGCAGAAGGCCTACAGCTTGCCTGGCATCCTGGGCCATGTTTACAACTACCTTGTGCAAAGAAGGGCAACCTGGCTCGTTACAGATACCTTGATAACCACCTGCATTTGCTGCCTGTTTAGTACTGCCTGTGGCCTCTGGAAAAGATTAAGAAGACCTTGGGGACAGGTGAGCGATCGAGTTGCATTGCACAGGGAGGGTACCCTGCTGGGGAGGAGGGAACCATCAAGGCCATAGACGTGAGGACATCCAAGGAAAGCAGACCCCCAGAGGTCCGTTAGCTCTCCCCAGGGACCTGCCCAGGCACGGGGCTGTCACACACTGGGAGTCCCCAGAGCAACACAGGGCCTGCCAGAGGTGGTGTGAGCCCCACAGGCTGCCCCGAGCTGCCCTGCGAGGCTGGAAATGCTCCGCGCCAATCGGAGCCCTGCAGGGTGATGCTCTGCAAAATGAGCCTGCATCCCTTTCACTGTGCCCATGCTCTCTCACTTCCAGGAAATGGAACAAACGGCCTCAGCTTCCTCGGAAACTGAGTGCCAGGAAATGGACAACGTGGATGTTTACGACCGGCTCTGTCAGTTAGAGGCCAGAATAGCCTTATTGCGTAGATATTTGATGATCGTCATGCAGTCCCACATGGAGAAGTGCGGGTGCCTGCAGTACAGGGATATGGTGGATGGCAGAGGGGAGAGCGAGACACCCTCCACCGACTCCTCGTCCAGCTCCAGCTAGAGTGTGCACTCTGCGGATGGATGGCAGCAAAGCAAGTGAGTGCTGCAGTCCGTTGGTGTGGGGAGGCCGCTGCTCAGGGCAGAAGGCAGTACAGGAGTCAGGATGGGAAAGGCACCCATGGATGCAATGTTCCCGATGGGGACCCGTGAAGAAGGAGAAGGGGCCCACATCCTGGTAGCTGCCCGCATCCCTGCAAGGGGGGTGCCCAGGGAAAGCGCATGCCCTGCCGCGTTCATCTTTGGCCTCGGGAGCTCCAGGGCCGGTGTGAGAGTAGGCCAGGCAGAAGGGAAAGGGACGGGTGGAGCAGGGAACAGGGAGAGTGATTTCCATGAACCACTTCAGTCCATCTGACAGCCTGCTCTTTTCAGGGGGACGGTCAGCCGGCGGGGAGGAGCACGCCTCAGCCCACCAAAGGTTCGTGCACAGAAAACTCCTTGTTGACTACAACATCTTCATCTGGATGCATGCCAACATCTCCTAAATCATCAACTCCATTTTCAAGCATGATATGAATAAAATCATCATTTCTGCAGCCTGTGTCATTGTGGTGGCAGTGGGCAGCACGAAAGCGGCAGCACGAAAGGCATTGGTGCAGGAGAGTGCTGCTGTGCGGGGTTTGGGGGCACGCGGCCGGGGAGGAGGAAGGGCACTGGGCCAGGGGAAAAGAGGCACCGGTGGCTGTGAGGTCCCACAGACAGCCATGCCCCAGGGGGAGAGAGCACATCCCGAGCGGGAGCCCACGTCCCGGTGAGGTAATGCAGCGTCCCCCAGAGCACACGGGGAGGTCCCGTGAGCCCTGCGGCACGCTGGGAAGCATCCAGGGCACACTGGGAGTCCTCAGCGGGGCCAGTTCTGCAAAGATCCCGTGCGGATCAGCTTCGTAGCAGAGGCCCGCAGCGAGGGAGCCTTCCCAGGAAGGTAAAACGGCAGCAAAGTCACGGCAAGAGCTGCTGGGAAAGGGAGGGAGGCCCTGAGGCGCAGCGGCTCACACTCCCTGGTCTGTTTCGTCAGTGGACAGGAGGAGAGCCACTGATGTCATCTCTGGGGACTTCAGTAAGTTTGACATCCAAAACAGTGTGGCCAGCAGGGTGAGGGAGGTGATCCTGCCCCTCTGCTCTGCGCTGGTGAGGCCTCACCTGGAGTACTGCGTCCATTCAGTGTTGCTATGATTCTACGATTCTATGGTTCTTTTGGACCAGCTCCAAAAGCTAGACACATGTCCATGGGGCCTGATGGATTGCACCCTAGAGTGCTGAGGGGGTTGGTGGATGTGGTTGCCAAGCCACTTTCCAGCATCCTTTGGCAGTCCTGGCTGACCGGGGATGTCCCGGCAGACTGGAGACTGGCTAATGTGACGCCCGTCTTCAAAAAGGGCCGGAAAGATGATCCTGGTAGCTACAGACCTATCAGTCTCACCTCGGTGCCGGGGAAGGCTATGGAATGGGTACTCTCGGGAGCCATCATGGACCAATTAAAGGTCAACCAGGGCTTCAGGCCCAGTCAGCATGGGTTCATGAATGGTAGATCCTGTCTGACAAACCTGATTTCATCCTATGACAGGGTGACCCGCCTAGTGCATGAAGGTAAGGCTGTGGATGTGGTCTACGTGGACTTCAGTAAGGCCTCTGACACTGTCCCCCACAACATCCTCGTGGAAAAGCTGTCTGCCCGCAGTTTGGATGGGCGTACGCTCTGCTGGGCGAAACACTGGCTGGATGGCCGGGCCCAAAGAGTTGTGGCCAGTGGAGTTAAATCCCGTTGGTGGCCGGTCACGAGCGGTGTCCCCCAGGGCTCAGTACTGGGGCCACTTGTATTTAACATCTTTATTAACGATCTTGACGAGGGGATTGAGTGCACCCTCAGTAAGTCTGCAGACAACTGTAAGCTGGGATGGAGTGCTGAACTGCCAGGGGGCAGAAAGGCACTACAGAGGGACCTGGATAGACTGGATCAATGTGCCAAGGTAAACTGTGTGTGTTTCAATAGAGCCAAGTGTCGGGTCCTGCATTTTGGTCACAACGACCCCAGGCAACCCTACAGGCTTGGGGAGAAGTGGCTGGAAAGCTGCCTGACAGAAAGGGACCTTGGTGTACTGACAGGTGGTCAGTTGAATATGAGCCCTGCTGAGCTCGGTCACGCTGTGTCCCTGTCTCTGCGCCCCTGTCCTCATCTGAGCCCACCCTCAGCCTTAGCCCCAGCTGGCTGCGATGCCGCCATGTCCCTGGGCACGCATGGAGCAGGGTGGTGAGCAGGGGAGGTACCCGGGGCCTCTCACCCCATCCTGCAAGGCACTGCCATCCACCAGCTCTTGCACTGCAGTGGCAGCTCCCCAGCACCACGTGCAGCCTCCACGTGCGTGCTGCTGGAGCCTCCCAACACCATCAGGAGATGGTCTGCTCCCACCATGCTCCAGCAGGGTCACCCAGAGCAGGTGCCCCAGCACTGTGTCCAGCCAGGACACGGATATCTCCCAGAGTGGAGATCCTCTAACATTTCGGGGCCACCTGTGCTACCTTCACACCAAAAATTATCGTCCTGTGTCTTCCAGACATAGAGGGATCTGGACAGGCAGGATAGCTGGCCTGAAGTCAGTGGGATGAGGTTCAACAAGACCAAATGCCAGGTCCTGCACTTTAGCCACAACAATGCCAGGCGATGCTACAGGCTTGGGGCAGAGTGGCTGGAAGACTGTATAGAGGAGATGGACCTGGGGGGATTGGTTGATGCTCGTCTGAACATGAGCCAGCAGCGTGCCCAGGCGGCCAAGAAGGCCAATGGCATCCTGGCCTGCTTCAGAAACAGTGCTGCCAGCAGGAACAGAGCAGTGATTGTCCCTCTGTACTCAGCTCTGGTGAGGCCACACCTCGAGTGCAGTGTTCAGTTCTGGACCCCTCACTGCAAGAAAGACATTGATGCCCTGGAGCGTGGGGCAGGGTCCGGACAGGTGCCTGGAACTGGAGCATTAACACTTTAACTCCCAGTGCACTACATGATGCTATGATGTGCAATAGCGATAGCCCAAAATCATAAAACCATGACACCTGGTGAGGAGGGCTTTAACCGGGGAAGGAGGGGGAGGGAAGAGAGCCAGCAGCAGTGCCGTGAGGGGTCGCTCTTAGAATCATAGAGTCATCCAGGCTGGAAAAGACCTCGAGGACCCCCAACTCCACCCCCAACCCATCCACACTGTGCTCACTGACCACATCCCTCAGTGCCACATCTCCACGGCTCCTGAGCCAGGTGGCCCCTGAGGACTTCACCTTCAGAGAGGAGATACAACCGCCTGTTTGCAGAAGGAGCTGCTAATTTTGCAGAACTTGGGATTTCTAAGCAGGCTCCCAGTCTCCCCCTTGAATCCTTCATGCACTTTTTGAATACTCATCTGATCACGTTGTTAATCTCCCTGAATGTACTGCTCGTCATTCTACTCATTTCACTCAGTATCTGGATTTCTGTTATTCTGAGGATGTCTTTCCCAGGACCAGAGAATACTGAGCGGCAGGGAGTGTGGAGAGGCTTGGGAGAGGCTTTAGAGAGCTGGACATGCTTGGTGTCATGGAATTTTACTCCTGAACACCTGCAAGATCCTGAGAGCCTAAACAGATATTTGAGACAGGGATGCTGCGGCTCACGCAGATCTGAGGAGGCGCAAATGATCTGGGGCCCGGCTACTGCTTATCGGGCCTTATTCAATACTATCCCAGAGAGGGAGAGAGTTTCTGAAATTGAGAGTCTCCGTGCTGTAGGAGAGGGTCTCAAAGCTGAAAGGGAGAGTCCCAGGGAGACAGTAGAAAATGAGCGAGAGAGTCTCCAAGCCAAATAGGAGAGTTTCCAGGGGAGGCTTTGAGCCAAGAGGGAGAATCTCCAGGCTGAGCGAGAGAGTCCCCTGTCGAGAGAAAAGACCTCCAGTCTGAGTGAGACACCCTCAGCCACTGTGAGACCTCACCTGGAGTACTGCATCCAGATGAGGAGTTCTCAGTATGGGAGGGATATAAATCTGTTGGAGTGCGTCCAGAGGGGGGCCTCAGAAATGACCCAGTGGATGGAACACCTCTCTCCTATGAGGACGGGCTGAGAGCTGAGGCTGTGCAGCCTGGAGGCTGCGAGGTGACCTGAGAGCAGCCATTCAGTATCTAAAGGGAAACTACAGGAAAGATGGGGGCAGACTCTTGAGCAGGGTATGTGATGACAGAGCAAGGGGAGATGGTTTCAAGCTCAAAGAGGGTGGATTCATGTGAGATAGAAGGAAAAAGTCTTTTTCAGTGAGGGTGGTGAGGCTTGGGAACAGGTCGCCCAGATGTGTGTGTTGATGCCCCATCCTGGAAGACTGTCAAGGTGAGGCTGGGTAAAGGGTTGGGCAACCTGGTCTAGCTGTGGATGTCCCAGTTCATTGCAGGGGAGTTAGACCAGATGGCCGTCAAAAGTCCCTTCCAACTCTAACGATTCAATGGTTCTGTGACTCTATGACCTCGTGAAGCTCAACAAAGACAAGTGTAAAGTCCTGCACCGAGTTTGGGGCCATCCCAAGTGCAGATACGGGTTGGGGGAGAATCACAGAATCATAGAATTGCTCAGGTTGGAAAAGCCGTTACGACCATCAAGTCCAACCCCAACCTAACCATACTACCCTAACACTAACAACAACCCTCCGCTAAATCACGGGCCTGAGCACCACAAGCAAATGGTTTTTAAACACATTCAGGGATGGTGACTCAACCACCTCCCTGGGCAGCCCATTCCAGTGCTTAACCACCCTTTCTGTAAAGACGTTTTTCCTGAAATCCAACCTAAACCTCCCCTGGTTCAACCTGAGGCCATTTCCCCTCGTCCTGTCACCTGTCACCAGCGAGAAGAGACCAACCCCACTCTCCCTGCAATCACCTTTCAGGTATTGGAAGAGAGCAATAAGGTCTCCTCTCAGCCTCCTTTTCCCCAGACTAAACAGCCCCAGTTCCTTCAGTCTCTCCTCATAGGGCATATTCTCCAAGCCCTTCACAAGCCTTGTTGCCCTTCTTTGGACCTGCTCCAGCACCTCCATGTCCTTTCTGTATTGAGGTGCCCAAAACCGAACACAGTACTCATGATGGGGCCTCACCAGTGCTGAGTACAGGGGCAGGATGACTTCCCAAGTCCTGCTTTCCACACTTTTCCTGATACAAGCCAGGATGCCATTGGCCTTCTTGGCCACCTGGGCACACTGCTGGCTCATATTCAGCCGACTGTCCATCAGTGCACCAAGGTCCTTTTCCATCAGGCAGATTACACAGAATCATAGAATGGCCTGGGTTGTCAAGGACCAGAACGCTCACCCAGTTTCAACCCCCCTGCTATGTGCAGGGTCGCCAACCACCAGACCAGGCTGCCCAGAGCCACGTCCAGTCTGGCTTGAATGCCTCCAGGGATTGAATAGGGCATCCACAACCTCCTTGGGCAACCTGTTCCGCTGTATCACCACCCTCTGTGTGAAAAACTTCCTCCTGATATCTAACCTAACCCCCCCCCGTCTCAGTTTAAAACCATTCCACTTTGTCCTATCACTGTCCACCCTCATAAACAGCCGTTCCCCCTCCTGTTTAAGCTCTCCCTTCAAGTACTGGAAGACTGCAGTGAGGTCTCCCCGGAGCCTTCTCTTCTCCGAGCTAAACAATCCCAATTCCCTCAACCTTTCCTCACAGGAGAGGTGCTCCAGCCCTCTGCTCATCTCAGTGGCCTCCTCTGGACCTGCTCCAAGAGCTCCACGTCCTCCCTGTGCTGGGGACCCCAGGCCTGGACGCAGTACTGCAGATGGGGCCTCACAAGAGCTGAGTAGAGGGGGACAGTCACCTCCCTCTCCCTGCTGGCCACCCCTGTTTTAATTCAGCCAGGAACGCGGTTGGCCTTCTGGGCTGCACGTGCACACTGCTGGCTCATGTCCACTTCTCGTCCACCAGGACCCCCAAGTCCCTCTCCACAGGGCTGCTCTCAAGGAGATCTTCCCCCAGTTTGTATAAATGCCTGGGGTTGCCCCAACCCAAGTGCAGCCTGCTCCAGCACCTGCACTTGGCCTTCTTGAACCTCATTAGGTTTTCATGGGCCCACTTCTCCAGCCTGTGCAGGTCCCTCTGGATGGCTCCCCTTCCTTCCAATGTATCGACTGCACTGCTCAGCTTGGTGTCATCTGCAAACTTGCTGAGGGTGCACTCGATGCCATCGTCTGTTGCTCCATCATAAAAGGCCACCAGATTGGTCAGGCACGATCTACCCTTGGCGAAGCCATGCTGGCTGTCTCTGGCGAATCTCCTCTGCTGGCAGATGGAGAGCCGTTGCGCTCTCAGAAGGGTGTCCTAAAAGAACTGCCAGCTCTGTTCTGCACCCATGCCCTTAAGGACAGTTTCCCAGGGAATCCCACTCAGCAGTTCCTTGCGCAGCCGAAGTTTGCTCTCCTACAGCACAGGGTCCTATCTCTGCACACACGGACAACAGCCCTGTATTCCACTCAGGCTGCACAACCCTGCTTCCACCTCCTCTGCATTTCCATCTTTTCCCTCAGTTTAAGCTGCAGGTCCTTGCACAGCTAAAACTATCGCTTGCCTTCCGTGCTTGATTTCTTCTGCTGGGGGATGGAGAGCCTGCAATGGCATCCTGACCTGCATCAGAAACAGTGCCACCAGCAGGAACAGGGCAGTGATGTAGGGTTGCCTGGGGTTGTTGTGACCAAAATGCAGGACCGACACTTGGCCCTGTTGAAACTCATACAGTTTACCTTGGCACATGGATCCAGTCTATCCAGGTCCGTCTGTAGTGCCTTTCTTCTCCTCTCTATTGCAGATCAGCACTCACTCCCAGCTTGGTGTCCTACGAATGTTGTAAGAATGGCTTGAGAGCAGCCCTGAGGAGAAGGAGCTGGGAGTGTCACTTGATGAAAGATTCAATATGAGCTGTCAATGTGTGCATGCAGCCCAGGGGGCCAGCCATATCCTGAGATGCATCAGGAGAAGTGTGACCAGCAGGTCGAGGGAGGTGATTCTGCCCCTGTGCTCTGCTCTCGTGAGCCCCCACGTGCAGTACAGCATCCAATTCTGGAGCCCCCAACACAAGAAGGGCGTGGAGCTGTTGGAGAAGGTCCAGAGGAGGGCCACAAAGATGATCAGAGGGCTGGAGCACATCTCCTATGGGGACAGGCTGATGGACCTGGGGCTCTTTGGCCTGGAGAAGAGAAGGCTCCGAGGGGACCTTCTAGTGGTCATCCCAAACGTGAAGGGGTCCTACAGGAAAGCTGGGGAGGGACTTTTAAAACAGGCAGGTAGAGACAGGACAAGGGGAAATGGCTTTCAACAGGAAGAGGGTAGTTTTAGACCATAGATTAGGAAGACATCCTTTACTGTGAGGCACTGGCAGAGGTTGCCCGGTGAGGCTGTGGATGCCCCCTCCGTGGAAGCATTCAAGGCCAGGTTGGCTGGGGCTGTGAGCAACGTGGTCTAGAGGGAGGTGTTCCTGCCTCTAGCAGGGGGGCTGGAACCAGATCATCTTCAAGGTCCCTTCCAACCCTAAGCATTCTGTGTTGCTATGATTCTATGATTCGATGGATGGGAGGAGGAAGTGGAGGTGGGACGGGGAGGTGGGATTTGTATGTTGGGTCCCCAACCCTGAGATGGGTGCGTGGGTGCCCTCCTCCATGCCCATGAGCCAGGTGCTCCAAATGTAGACAACAATCCCATCTGTATTTTTTTCTAGATGGATAGCAGAGCGTGCTTCTTGTATTTAAGTCGGCTAGGCTGAAAGCGCTGCCAATGAGAAATCAAAATGGAGCTGAAGCTGAAGTTAGAAAAACGCACAGTGAGTCTGGCTATTATTCAGGGTCTTTCATGAAACTCGCGTCCAGGGAGGTTTCCAAAACCTTCCGGCTACTGCCGTGTCGGCTTCCTGCTTTGTCGGAGTGGAATTCTCTGAGCCTGGACCCTCTGCCTTGGCCAGATCCAAATCTACAAACTCCACCATGGAATCCACCAGGGCACGCTGGGAATCCCATGGCCGGTGCGGGGGAAAGGCATTGTGACATCACAGAGCAGGGCATGACATCAGACTTTGTCAAGTCACGCTGGCAGCGTCCTCCAGCTCAGACACGTGGAGCGGCCGCTCCGTCCTGGTGGTCACTGCTGGAGCTCTGCTCTGGGTGACAGCCATTTGTGCCTGGAGATTGTTCTTTGGCAGAGAACAAGATGAAACTCAGCCTGACTTTCTTCTTGGCCGTGGCTCTGACCATGTCTCCACTAGTGGGACATGGCCCTGGCTTTGCCAGCTGTCTCAACTGGGTCTGCAATCGGGACCAAAGTCTGGATGTTCCTGAGGAGCAGCATCCGGTAGGGACCCAGAGGCAGACCTCCACCAAGCCCTGCTGGTTTGGCCTCACCTCCTGCCCCATCAGGATCGAGGACAGGCAGAACAACCAGGTCCTTCCCAAGGAACAGCATCCAGTGGAGACCAAGATCCTGACCTCCTACTGGCTCTGCTGGCTTGGCCTAACCTCCTGCCCCGTAAGGATAAAGGATGGGAAGAACAACCAGGTCCTTCCCAAGGAGCAGCATCCAGTGGAGACCAAGATCCTGACCTCCTACTGGCCCTGCTGGCTTGGCCCTTCCCGATGCCCTAAATGGGTCTGGTACAGAGGCAGCAAGGCTGTCGTTCCAGAGGGCCCAAAGCAGCATGCTCTGGTCACCAAGCAGAAGGCCTACAGCTTGCCTGGCATCGCGGGACACCTTTTGGACTACCTTGTGCAAGGAGGGAGAACCTGGCTTGTTACAGATACCTTGATAACCTTCTGCATTCTCTGGCTGCTGACGACTGCCTGTGGCCTCTGGAGAAGATTAAGAAGACCTTGGGGACAGGTGGGCAATCGAGTTGCATTGCACAGGAATGGTACCATAGCTGCGGAGCAGGGAACCATGAAAGCCATATTCTTGAGGACATCCAAGGAAAGCAGACCCCCAAAGGCCCGTTAGCTCTCCCCAGGGACTTGCCCAGCCACGGGGCTGTCACACAGTGGGAGACCCCAGTGCAGCACAGGGCCTGCCAGAGGTGGCGTGAGCCCCACGGGCTGCCCCAAGGAGTCCTGCGAGGCTGGAAATGCTCCGCGCCAATCAGAGCCCTGCAGGGTGATGCTCTGCAAAATGAGCCTGCATCCCTTTCACTGTGCCCATGCTCTCTCACTTCCAGGGAACGGGACAAACGGCCTCAGCTTCCTCGGAAACTGAGTTCTGGGGAAAGGACAACAAAATTGCTTCCAACCTACTTTGCCTGACTGAGGATGAAATAAGGTTCAAGGAGAGTGAGCTGATGACCCCCTGCCTGCTGCAGCAGCAAGTGCACAGCATCCAGCAGTACAGGAATACAGCGGCTGGCACAGGGGAGAGCAAGAGACCCTCTGCAGAGTCCTCATCCAGCTCCAGCCAGAGGGTGCACTCTGTGGATGGACGGCAGAAAAGGCAGCAAAGCAAGTGAGTACTGCAGTCTGTTGATGAGGGGAGGCCGCTGCTCAGGGCAGAAGGCAGTACAGGTGTAAGGATAGGAAAGGCACCCACGGCAGCAGTGTTCCCAATGGGGACCTGTGAAGAAGGAGAAGGGGCCCACATCCCAGCAGCTGCCCATGTCGCTGCGAGGGTGGTGCCCAGAGAAAGTGCATGCCCTCCTGCGTTCATCTTTGGCCTCAGGAGCTCCAGGGCCGGTGTGAGAGTAGGCCAGGCAAAAGGGAAAGGGGCGGGTGGAGCAGGGAACAGGGAGAGTGATTTCCATGAACCACTTCAGTCCATCTGACAGCCTGCTCTTTTCAGGGGGACGGTCGGCCGGCGGCGAGGAGCACGCCTCAGCCCACCAAAGGTTCGTGCACAGAAAACTCCTTGATGCCTACAGTGTCTTCTTCTGGGTGCATGCCAAGATGAGGATGAGCTGCACCACGAACACCTCCTGCAGAGGAGTTCTGCATTTGCCCATCAGAAAGATAACGATTGGTGTCACTGCTCTCTTTCCAAGGCTCTTCCAGTTCCCAACAGAGACCGGACTAAACATCTCTTGAGACAAAATGCTGGGACCTCCCAGAAGAACGAGCTGGACTGCTGCCCACTCGTGGTCTCCGAATTAAAGGCACGGAAGATCGGCTTATTTAACATGGGAAACACTTGCTACGTGAACAGTGTCATACAGTCTCTCTTCATGGCTTCTGAGTGAGTTGTTGCTCCCTTGTTCCCACTGAGGACTGCTCCAGGGATGCTCTTTGCACTGGTGTGGTGCTTCCCACGCTAATTGTCCATCTTGTTTTGCATCTCCGGTTGTCTTCTGCAGCTTTCGGCATGCGGTGTTGAATTTAACCAAGGGCAACTCCCAGCCCCTGATGACAAAACTGCAGTCGCTCTTTGCACTTTTGGAGCACAGTCAGGTAATTATTTCATGTTCTCGTTATTGCTTTGGACTCTCAGCTGTGGAAAGGCTCATCTCCAAGTTGCTTCCAGCCAACTCCAATGTGCTGACAAGGAGTTGTGGATCTGGGTGCATTTTTGTAACGGGACAAATTTTGTTGTCACGAAAGAGGCTAATTTTGGGGGCGGAGGAGGCAAAGTGAGTGTTGAGCTCCCGTCATCTGTGATAGCGAGCTGTGTTCACACCAGGCCGCCTCTCTTTGGCCTCTGGCTATCCTGGCTTTGACTGATGCAATAACTACTAGTTTTGACACTGAAATCCGTTTGGTAATAGCTTATATGTGTGGCCAGCTGGAAAGCCTGTTGGTGTACAACAGCAGTTTCTGTTTGTTGCTGTGCAGCAGGGAAGAAGACTGGAACAAGCTGTTTGTCCCCTCGCCTCACTGCAAACTGCTGCCAATCAGTAGAATATGCCTTAAAAATGGCTTTGGCAGGCCAAAATCCAAAGACCAAAAACCAATACAGCAAGAAACGCTTGGATTCCAGATGCTGTGAATCTTTCGTATCTGAGGGAAAGTAAAAAAAATCACCCATAAACAAATTAAATTTGAGTGCTTTCTTCACCAACCTGAAATTTAACAGGAGTGACTCCAGGTGGGTCACATCCCGGTCCGTTGGTGAAAACACCCGTCTGTCCCCCAGAGACACCGCTTTGACTTTTCACTGGCTGTGAGCCCACTGACCCGTACCTCTCCGTTTTCCAAGACGTGACTGGCAGTTTTGGCTTGTTCCATTGTGGTGCTACACCATTACAGATCCATTACAGATCACTTTCAGGGGGTAATGTAGAGAACATCTGAGCTTGCACATTTGGTCCTAAAAGAGCCTGTTTTTTCAAAGCAGGTTATGGTGTGTTTGATGTGCATTAGCGTACTTGCTTGTTGTGCAGCTCATAGTTAACGATTCCCCAGTAATTTCCTATAATCCTTCTAGTTCTTTTTCTTTTGGGCCAGTACTTAAAGCCACTTCTCCAGCCAACGATGGGTCTCCCACCGTATTAATTAGACAACAATTGCCTAATGGCACCGATTACATTGCCCAGTAATGCAGTTTACCTGCCTGCAGTGATCAGAGGATGGGAGGAAGTTTGGTGGATTTTTTTAAATTTCTTTTTTTTAATAAATGGACTTGGTATCAAATTAAGGATCAAATTAAGTTCAGGCTGAATTGAGTAGAAGTCTCTGGATCAGGAACACAAACCATTTTGAAACTGAATGAAGAAAGGAATGCGTGGATAGTTCGTATGAGTACCTAAGTGATACGTACTGGTTAATGTGAGCACATAGTATCTGTTATCCCCATGGCAGACCCGCAAAGGGATGTTCAGCAGGGCTGAAATTCATCCTTCCAGTGCTGGTTGCTGAAAACCAAACCAGTCTTCTCCTATATGAAGTGAGACCCAGTGGCTTAAGTGTGTTTTTCCCTCTCTGTGCCAGCGACCTGCCATCTCACCTGAGAGCTTCTTCTCTGCCTCGCGGCCACCCTGGTTTAGCCCCAGTGCTCAGGAGGACTGCTCGGAGTATCTCAAGTACCTCCTGAATAGGTATGTGGCAAGCACTCCGTTTTTGGAGCCCAGACGTGATGATGCCCCATCACGTAATATGAAATGCTGACCCCTCTGGAAGTGGTGCACGTGGCTGAGATCAGAGATTGGGTGTAAAAGATGGGAGAACTAGTCTGGGGCTTCTTAGTAGAACTCTGTTTGTGCCGACCCGGGGGGTAAGAAATGAATTCAGCTTGAAAATGTCTGGAATTGCCCCGAGTTCAGAGGAAAAGCGTTTGCCTGACAAGCCCCCTCTTTAAAATGTTGATTTTGCCTTTCTTTCACCAACGAATCCCGAGTGCCCGGTGTCCCAGTGATGCCCCACAAAGTGGGGTCAATGCACATTAACCATCTGTGCTTTCTGCAACACCACACTTGGCATCAGACCCCTGTGCACAGACAGGTTACAGAAACCGTACTGTAGAGACTCGTTCTGTAGGCTTTATTGCTCCATGTTGCCATCTTTTTTCTTCTGCCAAAGATTACACGAAGAAGAAAAAACTGGAAAGGGGATCTACTACCAGAAGCTCAAGGAATCCAACTTGATTTCTCAAGCCATGGAGCACCAGTCCTTAAACAAGACATTGATTGAGAAGATGTTTGGGGGAAAAATGATGACAAGGATTCGTTGCTTGAAGTGTTTGAACGTCTCCTCACGAGAAGAAGCCTTCACAGACCTGTCGTTGGCATTCCCCCCGCGGGATTGGCCCATATGCAGGCCAGGAAGCACCTCTGTTTTGCCCATGAGCAACAATGCTGTTGGCGTGGATACACCCAGAGATCCTCACTTGTCTTCCGGGGAGCAGACACGCGCTCCTAAGGACTCCCGATCCGTTGGGGATTTAATCAACTATTTTCTGTCCCCAGAGAGACTGACCGCAAAGAATCAATACCACTGCGAGAAATGTGCTTCCTTGCAGGATGCTGAGAAGGTGGCAGAGCTGACAGAGGGCCCGCACTACCTCATCCTCACACTGCTGCGGTTCTTCTTTGACCCGCAGACCATGAAGAGGAGGAAGATCCTGGACAATGTCTCCATCCCTGAGGTGCTCAAACTGCCCATCCTCGTCCGCTCAGAGGAAACCGAGGACATTTGTCAGCATGGGAAAGACAGGTCTGACCTGGGAAGCACCTTTGAGTCTGCTGTGTACGACCTCTGCAGCGTGGTGGTGCATTCGGGCATCTCCTCCGAGAACGGGCACTACTACTGCTACTGCAGAGAGTGCACTGATACCGTGCCCCACACACAGCCCCGGGATGGGACACCAGAACTGGCTTCCAACAAGCAGCTGGACTTTGACATCCCGTGGTACCTCTTCAACGACCACAGGGTTTCCACCTCCTCCTTCGAATCAGTCAGCAACCTGACTGTTTTATACCCGAAGGCCACTGCCTACGTGCTCTTCTACAGGCAGCGGGCGGACAGGCCAAGCTCCCCACTGCACGAGGCTGTGGCAGAAGCCAGCCGGCTGCACAGCCAAACCTTCCCTCAATAAGGACTTGATGGAAGCCATCTCCAAGGACAACATCCTCCACTTGCAGGTAGATCCCAGGTGTATACAGATTGCATTTTCCCATTGAGATTGGGTGTTGAGCTTGATGTATGGGATCAGTGAGACAGCCAACACAAGGCACAAGAGAATGAATCGGTGACGTCTGTCCTGGGCAGCTCTGCGTCACGTTTTCTCCAAGTGTCCAGGTGTGGTGAGTGGACCATGGCTGCCCACCCACCTGCTCTCTCACTCCTCCTCCTTAGCAGGAGAAGGAAAATAAGATGACACAGCTCAAGTGGGTCAAGTTAAGTAATGGCTCACTTTTGACCATCGTGGGCAACACAAGCTCAGCTCGGGGAAGATAAATTTAATTTGCTGCCTGTTAGTAAGAGTAGAATACTGAGGAGTAAAAGCCAACTAAATACACTTCTTCCCCATCCACCCTCTTCTGCCTTCTCCCCTGCAAGCAGAGCAGAGGAACATGGAGAGGGGGCTGTGGTCAGTCGATAACCCTTTGTCTCTGATGCTCCTCCATGGTCATTCTGTGCCCTGCCGCACCATGGGAATTTCTGCTCTGTGCCTCGAACACCTCCTGCCCTCCTTCTGCTCTGACCTGGGTGGCTGCAGGGCAGCTTCTCTCTCACTTCTCCTTCCCAGAAGTTTCACAGCATTTTTTACCTGGCTCCCTTCTTTCCCAGGGTGGCTGTCAAGGGGCTGGTATTGGATGACCCACGTGGCTGGAGAGATACGACACTTTGATGTATCTCTCCAACCAAGTTCTAGAGATGAGTACATGCCTTAGCAACCCCAGATTAATTTGGGGAAAATTCCCTGGAGCAAATGGGACAGCACAAGGAAGTTGGGGGCAATTCCCAAGGATTGTTTCCATGCGAATAACAGCAATGTACTTCTGTCATTTCTCCTACAGGAGCAGGAAAAGGAGGCGAGGAGCAGAGCTGCCTACTTTCCACCTTGCCAAAATCCCCGCTGTGGTGGAGAGACTTTGAGAGGGACAAGGACGATGACAGCTCATGAGGAGGATGCAGTCCTGCGGGGGGTGGAGGTGGATCTGGCTCCTTCCATGGACTCGTCTTCTAGCAAGTGGCATCTAGCAGACAGCACGTGTCCATGAGGCTGACCCGAAGCTGGATGCTTCTCTTGAAACCGTAGGAATGCGAGGTCCTTGAAGACAATTGAAGACAAGTAGAGCTGTTGTTTGCAACTCGAGACCGGTGGGGGGAGTCCTTTGAAGATCAGGAGGCAGCGTTGCTGATGCGACACAGTGCATCCTCCTGAAAAGGTTGAAAGTTCACATCTAGAAAGACATCCAGCATCCAAAACATCCTTCATCCAACGGCCACCAGAGACCTCCACCACATCTTTGTGACACACGCTTAAGAGAGTGGGACAACAGGTTAATAATTTCTCAGAATTCCACCCATTTTCCATAATAAACATACCAACTATATCATCTCAGGTGGGTTGGGGAGTTTGATTGCGCACGTTACCAGTATTCCAAGGCGGTGAGCCTACAAGCTGTCTTGGCGGCACTGAGCAGCAACCGGTTGACCTGGATGCTGAGGGTCCCAAGAACGAGAGACTGAGCAGCTCTGGTTGGTACTTTTGGGATCCGTTGGGCATTGTGTCACTGGTGACCTCTGGATGCTGTGAGAGTACACGGCAGACCCAGCTCTTTGTCCAGACGTGTCTTTAGGACTTGGTTACTCTGGTGTATCCTGGTTTCTGGGCCAGACCTGCCAGGCTCCACAACCAGGCTATCTCTTAAGATGCCTTGAGCTTCAAGACCCCTAAACCCACCAGCTACTTCTTAAAAAAGGAAAGGAACACAACCAGATACACTGTATGCACCCTATGTAAGTGCATACTATGTAAAGAAGAGCCTTCTACATCATCAGTCACAGAACGAGGGCTGATTTTGGTGGCAGGAGGCAACGCAAGCCCCGGGCAGTGTGTCTATAGGATCGTAGCTCCGTCCCACAACGCCCCCCAACCTGCTTCTTGTTTGCCTTTCCAGTAAGGGTTGCTTGAGCTCAAGAGGCAGAAATGCATGCCTCCGGTGCTCTGTGTACGGCCTTATCTTGACCGTGGGGTGTCAGGGGGGAGCACTGTGTTGCTGTAGAGAAGAGAAAGCACAGGCGTTGCTACATGGGATGTAAGCAAAGGATCGAATCTCTTGGTGCATGCTCTCATATCTTCCTTTATTTCCATCCCTACATATAAATAAAGGGAATCAATTCAGTATAGAGGCTTCTTGTTTCACAGCAGTACTCATTGCTATTGGCTGATGGACAGAAGGATGGGAGAAGCTGATGAAAGAGGAGCACCTGTCCTTTTGTGCTCAGGAAGATCACACGGAGTACAGGTGGATTCACCACGGGCAACTCCTGCCTGACATAATCGGAGGCCTTTTACGATGGAGATACAGCGTCCGTGGAGATAATCTATACCGAGTATGCATGGAGCCCCCAGTCCAGTCACTATAGCATGCTTCTGGCAGTCTCTACCGGTGAGGCTTATTTCAGCTTGCCTGGCATCTTGGGCCGCCTACGGGACTACCATGCCAAAGGACTGATAAGCTGGCTCCTCATACAGACCTTGATAACCATCTGTATTCTCTGGCTGCTGGGAAATGCCCAGGGTCTCTGGAGAAGATTAAGACACTTTTGGCGACAGGTGGGCGATCGAGATGAATAGAGCAGGCAGGTTACCCTGGATGCGGAGCAGGGAACCATCAAGGCCATAGACATGAGGACATCCAAGGAAAGCAGACCCCCAGAGGTCCGTTAGGTCTCCCCAGGGACTTGCCCAGCCATGGGGCTGTCACGCAGTGGGAGTCCCCAGAGCAACACACGGCCTGCCAGAGGTGGTGTGAGCCCCACAGGCTGCCCCGAGGAGTCCTGAGAAGCTTGAAATGCTCCACGCCAATCGGAGCCCTGCAGGGTGATGCTCTGCAGAATGAGCCTGCATCTCTTTCACTGTGCCCATGCTCTCTCACTTCCAGGGAACGGCACAAACTGCCTCAGCTTCCTCAGAAATGGAGTGCCAGGAAAGGACATCAAAATTGCTGCCAACCTGCTGTGCCTGTCTGAGGATGAAATAAGGTTCATGGGGAATGAGATGATGAAGAAGGAGAAGGGGCCCACATCCCAGCAGCTGCCCACGTTCCTGCAATGCCGGCCAGGGAAAGTGCATGCCCTGCTGCGTTCATCTTTGGCCTTGGGAGATCCAGGGCCGGTGTGAGAGTAGGCCAGGCAAAAGGGAAAGGGGCTGGTGGAGCAGGGAACATGGAGAGTGATTTCCTTGAACCCGGGTGGCCGAGAGGGCCATTTGTATCCTCCCTTGTACCAGCAACAGAGCAGCCAGCACCTGCTGGAGCGGGAGCTGATCGTCCCTCTGTGCTCAGCTCTGGTGAGGCCGCACCTCGAGTGCAGTGTTCAGTTCTGGGCCCCTCACTACAAGAAAGACATCGAGGCCCTGCAGCGTGTCCAGAGCAGGGCAGCGCAGCTATGAGGGGTATGGAGCACCTTATGGGCCTTATGGGGAGCAGCTGAGGGAACTGGGATGGTTCAGTCTGTAGAAGAGGAGGCTCGGGGGAGGCCTTCCTGCTCTCCACAACTGGCTGAAAGGAGGTTATGGTGAGGTGGGGGCTGGCCTCTTCTCCTGGGTAACAGCGATAGAATGAGAGGTTGTGTCAGAAGAGGTTCATGTTGGGTGTTATTTGGCAACACGGCCGACAGCAGGGGGGTTGAAACCAGATGATCCTTTCCAACCCAGGCTATTCCATGATTCCATGCTTAGGAAACATTTCTTCACGGAAAGAGCAGCGATGCAGTGGCACAGGCTGCACAGGGGGTGCTGGAGTCAGCGTCCCTCACTCAGCACCTGGCTCAGGAGCCGTGGAGATGTGGCACTGAGGGACGTGGTCAGTGAGCACAGTGTGGATGGGTTGGGGGTGGAGTTGGGGGTCCTCGAGGTCTTTTCCAGCCTGGATGACTCTATGACTCTAAGAGCGACCCCTCACGGCACTGCTGCTGGCCCTCTTCCCTCCCCCTCCTTCCCCGGTTACAGCCCTCCTCACGGGGTCAGCCACACGAGCGGCGGAAATGCCAGTGCCCCGATTAAAGCGCTGGATGCCACCTCCCCCAGGCAGACGCTGATCCTGACACGGGTTCCCGCAGTCCCAGCACCCAGTCCGTCCGTGCCGCATCCCATGACGCCCACGACCACTGCCCGCCACTGCGGGCGGAGGAGGCTCAGCCACAGGCGCAGCAACGAAGCGCCGCCCGGTGCCACCGTCGGGCTCCACCGCCTGCGGTGCGGGCAGAAGGCGGCGGCCGTGCCCGGGCTGATCCAGCGAGCCCTCCGGGCACCGGGCGGCCGCTCCCGCCGCCCCACGACGGCCCTCATCCTCGCTCCCCCCCAGCTCCGCTCGGGACGCGTGCAGCGCAGCTCCGCGCCCCCCCTCCCCCCTCCGCCACCCCCAGCGGCCGCCCGTCCCGCGGGTCCCCGCCGTCCTCCGCACCAGGTGCGGGCGGTTCCCGGGCGGCTCCGTGCCGGGAAAGCGTTGAGCGGACGGCGGCTGCGGACAGTTCCTTTTATTAGCAAAGAGCGGGAAGCGCTGCGCGGCTCCGGGATCCAGCCCGAAGGCGCCGGCGCTGCACGGCTCCTTCCGAGCCCAGCGCGGCAGTGCGGCGCTGTCCGAGAACGGAGCGGAGGGCGGAGGCGGGCAGCGCCGCGGGGCACCGCGGGACGGCACCGCCGGCTCTTGTCGCGGGGACGCGGCCCCGCAGACGGCTCCGCTCAGCGCCGCGGGACGGGGCGGCCTCCGAGCGGCGCCGGCACAGCCGCGGAGCCGTCTGCGGGGTCACCAGCTGGGCCGCGCGTCGCCGGGGCTGATCCGCTCCAGGATCTGGCTGTAGCGGCGCGTGAGGGCGGCGGTGTCCCTGCTGAGGTGGCTGAGGATCTGCTGCAGCCCGGCCAGGTGGTGGCACAGCCGCTGCTCCAGGCTGCCGTCCGCCTCGTCGGCTGCGGCCGCGGCGCCGTCGGCGGCGGCGTCGCCGTCGCCGGCGGAGCTGCGCTCGGTGACGGAGGCCAGGCCTCGCTCCACCACGGGCTTGATGGCCTTGAGGAGCTGGTAGCGCTCGTAGAGGTCCGCGGGGCCGCCGGCGGCTGGGTCGGCCCCGTCCTGCGGGAAGACCCCTCGCAGCAGGCTGGGGAACATCACCTCCTGCTCCATCTTCTGCGTTGCCGAGAAGTACTGCTCCATGGCCCCGCGCCTCGCCTCTCTTCGTGTCCCGCCGCGGCCCGGCCCCGCCGGGTCTTTTATGCCGCTCCGCTCCGCTCCCGTCTCCTCCCCGCTCCGCTCCCCGCCCCGCTCGGGCTCCGGTCCCGCTGGGCCGCGACGCGCCCCTGGCTCCGTGCCCCCGTCCCCGCTGGGGCTCTGGCCGCGGTGCCGAGGGCGGACGGCACCTCTGCCCCCGCTTGCAGCTCTCTGGGGACGTCAGTGCCCGGGGCTTGAGCAACGCCGCGCCGCACCGACGGCACAGGGCTGACGGCAGCGCCGGCGGACGTGGAGCTGCGTGCAAAGTCCCGTCGGGTTCCTGTGGCGACGTGGGCGCCGATGGGCGTCCGGCCGCGATGGGTCCGCAGAAATGTCCCCTTCCGCGGCGCTGCGATGGCCGTGGGGACCCGGTGACACCGTGGCTCAGCGGATGGGGCCGCCCGTCTACCTTCGTCCCTCGATGGGAAGCCGCAGTGCTCTGTTTTGGGAAAGGACACGGGGCCACTTGTCGCTTGCGCATCCCCTGGGGGCTACAGCTGCCCCAGGGCCAGCCCCGCAGCTGGGAGCTGTGCTCAGAGCGGGCGGCCGTGGCTGGGCGTGCTGGGAAGGGCAGAGGCAGCCGCTGGGCTCTCCCAGAGCTCTGCTGGGTTTGGGCAGGGAGGGGGCATTGCTAATTTCTCTCATGCTCCACACCAAGGAGCCCAGCACGTCCCGAAGGTGTGTGGGTGCTTTCACCCCGTGCATGGTGCTGTGGGATATCGGGTCTGCGGGGACATGGCTGCGCTCCTGGGGCAGAGTGATGCGGAGGACGCTGCCTCCTGCTCCCACCTTTGGTCCCAGCGTTTTCCTACCGAGCTGCTGCAGGGCTCGAGCAGCAAATGGGGGTAGTGGTGGCTCAGCAGCCTCAGCCTGGTCCCCATCACCTCGTCGTGTCCCATCGTGAAGCTGGAGCTGCTCGCAGGGGACACAGAACACTCAGAGAGGAAGCAGGGGGTGAGGAAGTGCTGCTGAAATCCCAGCCGTGAGCAGAACCAGCAGCGCTGCCCAGTGCTGCCAGAAGGGCCAAAGGACAGTCGGGGTGTGTGGCAACTCGCTCCTATTTTTGGAACATAAGCGAGCTCCTTTTGCAACCCTCGGCGGGGGCAGCTCTCCCCCACGTGCACAGCAGGGACACTCGCCCCATGGAGCAAACACGCTGGGGCCTCGTGATTGCCCCCAGCTATTCCCTCTGTGCCTGTATGAGTTGTGCTTGTCCACGTGTGTCCATGGAGCTGCATGGAAAATCCCACTGGGGTCCCCTGAGGACATGGGCAGTGATGGCAGCGGGACATGTGGAGTCCCCTTCCCACGGCTTTCCCCCAGCAGCCTGGGTTGGGAATGGGGACCTGGTGCCATGATGGCTGCTCTGAGGTCACCTCGCAGCCTGCTCTTCTCCAGGCTGCACAGCCACAGGTGTTCTATGCACTGGATCCTTATTGTGGCCCTTCTCTGGATGCACTCCAGCAGCTCCATGTCTCTCCTGTACTGAGGACTCCACATCTGCCGCTTGCCCCCAAACCCCACACAGCAGCACTCTCCTGCACCAACGCCTTTTGTGCTGCCGCTGTCCCGCACCCACTGCCACCAGAATGACACAGGCTGCAGCAATGATGGTTTTATTCATCTCATGCATGCTTGAAAATCGAGATAATGACCTAGGAGATGCTGGCATGCACCCAGTAGAAGACACTGTCATCATCATGGAGTTTTCTGTGGTGGGCTGAGGCGTGCTCCTCCCCGCCGGCTGACCGTCCCCCTGAAAAGAGCAGGCTGTCAGATGGACAGAAGTGGTTCATGGAAATCACTCTCCCTGTTCCCTGCTCCACCCGTCCCTTTCCCTTCTGCCTGGCCTACTCTCACACCGGCCCTGGAGCTCCCGAGGCCAAAGATGAACGCGGCAGGGCATGCGCTTTCCCTGGGCACCCCCCTTGCAGGGACGTGGGCAGCTGCACAAGGTAGTCCCAGAGGTGGCCAAGGATGTCAGGCAAGTTTCAGATCTTCTGCATTGTGCCAGAGGACTGCTGCTTTCTGACCTGTGGAACAGCAACCTTGCTGACCCAGTCCCAGGATGATTCAGGGCACTGGGATAAGCCAAGCCAGCAGGACAAGTATAAGGTCTCGCTATTGGTATCCTCTGTATGCTGCACCGCACAAAGGTCCTGGCTTATCTTCCTGTCTTCAGTCCTGACAGGGCAGGAGGTTACGCCTAACCAGCAGGGCTGGGTGGCGTTTTGGCTTTAGGTCTCCATCTGATGCCGCTCCTCGGGAAGGAGCTGGTTGTAGCTCCCATCCTCAGTCCTGACGGGGCAGGAGGTTAGGCCAAACCAGCAGGGCTTGGTGGAGTTCTGGCCTTTGGTCTGCAACGGAGGCTGCGCCTGTAGATGGGCCTGGTTGATCTTCCTGTCCTCAGTCCTGACGGGGCAGGAGGTTACGCCAAACCAGCAGGGGTGGGTGGAGGTCTGGCGCTTGGTCTCCATCTAAGGCTCCTCCGCGGGAGGGACCTGGTTGTTCATCCCTTCTTCAGTCCTTTCGGATCTAGAGGGTAGGCCAAAACAGCAGGACTTGGTGCAGGTCTGGCTCTTGGTATCCAGTGGATGCCGCTCCTCGAGAAGGACGAGGTTGTTTTTCCCGTCCTCAGTCCTGACGAGGGAGGTGGTTAGGAAAACCAGCAGTTCTGGGTGAAGGTCTGGTTCTTGGTCCGCATCGGATGCTGCTCCTCGGGAAGAAACTGGTAGTTCTTCTCGTCCGCAGTCCTGATGGGGCAGGTGGTTGGGCCAAACCAGCAGGGCTGGGTGAATTTCTGGCTCTTGGTCTCTATCGGATGCCGCTCTTCGGTAAGGACAGGGTTTTGCTTCCTGTCCTCAGTCCTGATAGGGCAGGAGTTTTGGCCAAACCAGCAGGGCTGGGTGGAGGTCTGGCGCTTGGTCTCCATTGGATGCTCCCCCTTGGGAAGTACCTGGTTGTACTTTCCGTCCTCAATCCTGACAGGGCAGGAGGTTAGGTCAAACGTCCAGGGCTGAGTGGGACTGCATGAGGATCGTCATATATGTCTCCATTAAGGCTATGTTGGCCTCCATCTGACAGAGCAGGTTATGAACATTTACGTTGTCCTTTCCCCAGAACTCTGTTTCCGAGGAAGCTGAGGCCGTTTGTCCCATTCCCTGGAAGTGAGAGAGCCTGGGCACAGAGTCTGGGGTCTCCCAGTGTGTGACAGCCCCGTCACACTCTGACAGCTGGGCACGTCCCTAGTGAGAGCTAACGGACCTCTGGGGGTCTGCTTTCCTTGGATGTCCTCATGTCTATGGCCTTGATAGTTCCCTGCTCCCTAGCCAGCGCATCCTCCCTGCTCTATTCATCTCGATCGTTCACCTGTCCTCGAGGCCTTCTTAATCTTCTCCAGAGGCCGTGGGCATTCCTCAGCAGGCCGCAAATGCAGATGGTTATCAGGGCCTGTATGTGGAGCCAGATTATCTTTCTTCTGGCATGGCCGTCCCAAAGGTGTCTCAGGATGCCAGGCAAGCTGTAGGCCTTCTGCTCGATGCACGGGGACTGCTGCTTCGGGCCCTCCAGAATGACAGCCTTGCTTCCCCATGTACCGGACCCATGTGGGGCATTGGGGAGGGCCAAGGCAGCAGGGCCAGTATGCGGTCAGGATCTTGGTCTCCATGGGATCTTGCTCCTTGGGAAGGACTTGCTTGTTCTTCCCGTCCTCGATCCTGATGGGGTAGAAGGTTAGGCCAAACCAGCAGGGCCAGTAGGAAGCCAGCATCTTGGTCTCCACTGAATGCTGCTCCTCAGGAAGCTCCCAATTCCAGACCCAACTGAGACAGCTGGCACAGACAGGGCCATATCCAGGAAATGGAGGCATGGTCAGAGCCACGGCTCTCAGGAACTGTCTGTGTTGGAGGCAGAAATAAGCCTCACTGGTAGAGACTGCCAGAAGCATGCTATAGTGACTGGACAGGGGGCTCCATGCATACTCGGTGTAAATTATCTCAGGAGGGATACCAATGCCATGGCCCTGCGGCCAGTACAGACAAGACCGGGCATAAAGAACATCGTCTACACTGCTGCTGGAGAGAAAGGCCCCATGTGGAGTTTGAGGCAAACCCCTGGGATTTTGGAGTAGAGCATACAGGGGCTTGGAAGAGTGCTGCACTCCAACTGAAAAGGAGATCTTAGCAGCATATGAGATGTCCGGGCTGCTTCTGAAGTAATTGGCACTGAAAAGCAGCTCCTTCTGGCACCTCAGGTGCCAGTGCTGCACCGGATGTTTAAAGGAAAGGTTCCCTCCACCCATCATGCTACTGATGCCACCTGGAGCAAGTGGATTGCGCTGATTACACAACGAGCGCAAATGGGGAACCTCAGCCGTCCAGGGATCTTAGAGATGATCATGGACTGGCCTGAAGGAGAAAAGTTCAGCACATCACCGGGAGAAGAGGTGTCACGTGCTAAAGAGGCCCCACCACACAATGAACTACCAGAAAATGAAAAGATATATGCCCTGTTCATGGGTGGTGTCTCGCTCCAATTTATAGGAGGAAGAGGAGGTTCTTTGATGTATGTATACCCGGCGTGAGATTAAGAAACAACGGTTCAAATGTTGGTCCATCCAGTTTATTACAATTCCTAGCTGTTTGGGGAGATCGGGAAGGGAAGACAGGTGATAGAAAAGATAGGAAATATAAGCAAGGAATCTCTCTAGAGAGCAAAAGAGATAGTCACCATCGTGGGTCCAGCAAGGTACGTTGTAGGTCTGTTGATCTCAGGAAAGCCAGGCAGCTCCGCAGCAAGCAGGCCTCCGGGGTTCTTACAAAGAGGTTTTCCCCTCAGGGAATTCTCTGTCAGAGGTGCCTTTGGGAGTTTGCTTTCCTCAAAGGTGTCTTTGGGAGTTTGTCTCCAAAGTCCCTACTTTAGTGGGGGCCTTTTATCCCCAATTTCTGTGGTTTTTTTTTTTCTCTTCTTTTGTCTCAGTTTTGTGTGACATTCCTGGGCCAACAAATTAGCCAGCAGGGGGTGGTGCCTTCGTTGCCAAGCACAAGCATTATCGCCTTTTGCAGTGGTCAGCTCCTTCAAGCCCTACCCCTGTGAAAGATGGCTTGTCCTGCTTCTGCTTATCTTTGCAACCATAAGCAGGGGTACAGTGGCATGGTGACATCCACCATTCACCCCCCCTAGCAGTTGTCAGATGGAGTCCTATCACCAGAAAGGCCTCACGAAGCAAGCTTTGAGACAAAGAATGAAAAGAGTTTTGTCCTTCACAGATGGATCGTGTCGTATTGTGGGGAAGCATCGCAGATGGAAAGCTGCTGTGTGGAGCCCCACACGACAGGTTGCAGAGGCCACTGAAGGAAAAGGAGTATCAAGCCAATTTGCAGAGGTAAAGGCTGTCCAGCTGGCCTTGGCTGTTGCTGAACGGGAGAGGTGGCCGATGCTTTATACCGACTCATGGATGGTGGCAAATGCCTTATGGGGGTGGTTACGGCAGTGGGAACAAAACCGGCAGTGGAGGGGTAAACCTGTTTGGGCTCCTGAACTGTGGAAAGACATTGCTGGCCGAATAAAGAATATGGTTGTAAAGGTGTGTCGTGTGGATGCTCACGTGCCCAAGAGTCGGGCTACTGAAGAACAATGAAACAACCATCAGGTAGATCGAGCTGCCAGAATTGAGGTGGCTCAAATAGACTTGGACTGGCAGAACAAGGGTGAATTATTTCTGGCTCGATGGGCCCATGAGACCTCGGGCCATCAAGGAGGAGGTGCAACATATAAGTGCGCTAGAGACCAAGGGGTGGACTTAACTACGGACGCTATTGCGCAGGTTATTCACGACTGTGAAACGTGCCATAATTAACCAAGGCAAGAGGATGAAGCCTCTTTGGGGGGAAGGGCAATGGCCAAAGTATGGGGAGGCATCGTAGGATGCTTATATCACCTTGCCACGATCTGGCAATGGTAAGCGTTACGTGCTTACCATGGTGGAGGCAAGCACTGGGTGGCTTGAAACATTTGCAGTACCCCATGCTACCGCCCGAAAGACCACATTAGGTCTGGAGAGGCAAATCCTGTGGCGATGTGGCACCCCAGAAGGAATTGAGTCAGAGAATGGGACTCATTTCAAAAATTCACTTGTGGGTACCTGGGCCGGAGAACATGGCATCAAGAGGGTTTATCATACCCCCTATCATGCACCAGCCTCTGGTAAGACCGAACGCTGCAACGGGTAGTTAAAAACCATGTTGAAAGCAATGGGAGGTGGAACATTTAAGCACTGAGAGAAACATCTGGCAGAAGCCACCTGGCTGGTCAACACCAGAGGATCGGTCAGTTGAGATGGTCCTACACGATCCAGCTCCCCACGTACGGTGGAGGGAGATAAGGTCACAGAATCACAGAACGACCCGGGTTGGAAGGGACCCCAAGGATCATGAAATTCCAAGCCCCCTGCCTGGCAGGGCCACCAAACTTCCACATTTACGTGATCAGGTTGGCCAGGGCCCCATCCAACCTGGCCTTGAACACCTCGAGGCAAGGACGGGGCATCCACAACCTCCCTGGGCAGCCTGTTCCATGACCTCACCACTCTCCTAGTAAAGAACTTCCCCCTAACATCCAACCTAAGTCTTCCCTCTTTCAACTTAAAACCATTTCCCCTCGTCCTGCTATTATCGGCCCTTTCAAAGAGTTTACTCCCCTCCTGGTTATAGGTTCCCTTCAGGTACTGAAAGGCTGCAATGAGGTCACCCCACAGCCTTCTTTTCTCCGGGCTGAACAAGCCCAGCTCCCTCAGCCTGTCTTCATAGGGGAGGTGCTCCAGCCCCCCGATCATCTTCGTGGCCCTCCTCTGGACCCTTTCCAACAGCTCTCTGTCTTTCTTGTACTGAGGGCTCCATACCTGGACGCTGGACTCCAGATGGGGCCTCACAAGAGCAGAGTAGAGAGGGACAATCACCTCCCTATCCCTGCTGGCCACCCCTCTCCTGATGGAGCCCAGGATACCATTTGCTTTCCGAGCTGCAAGAGCACCCTGCTGGCTCATGTTAAGTTTCTCATCCATCAGGACCCCCAGGCCCTTCTCTGCTGAGCTCCCTGTCGTACACGTCTGCTGAGGTCCCTGTAGTACATGTAAAGAGCATGTTGGGAAAAGCGGTTTGGGTCCTTCCAGCTTCTGGAAAGGGCAAACCTCTCCGTGGAACTGTTTTTGCACAGGGACCTGGGTGCACTTGGTGGGTGATGGAGAAAAATGGGGATGTCCAGTGTGTACCACAAGGCGATTTGACGCTCGGGGAGTGCAGTCAGTGATTCCATCTCTCTCTATATGTATGTGTATATGTAACACATGTTAATTATTGTTTGTTCCTATACAGATACATGTTATGCACGAAGTGGTGCTGTGGAATAAGGGGTGGAATGGAATGGTGTGGTTTTGTGATTTTTGTTGTGTATTCCACATCAGAACATCATGCAGAGCAGGGCAGTTAGAGTTAATGCTCTGGTTCCGTGTTACCACCATTTTGGGCATCCAAAGGGTAGGAACACCTCTCCTACGAGGACAGGCTGAGAGCTGAGGCTGTGCAGCCTGGAGAAGGCTACAAGTTGACCTGAGAGCGGCCTTTCAGCATCTAAAGGGGAACTACAAGAAAGATGGGGACAGACTCTTGAGCAGGGTATGTGATGCCAGAACAAGGGGAGATGGTTTCAAGTTCAGAGACGGTGGATTCATGTGAGATAGAAGGAAAAAGTCTTTTTCAGTGAGGGTGGTGAGGCGCTGGAACAGGTCGCCCAGATGTGTGGGTGATGCCCCATCCCGGAAGGCTGGGTAAAGCCTCGGGCAACCTGGTCTAGCTGTGGATGTCCCAGTTCATTGCAGGGGAGTTAGACCAGATGGCCGTCAAAGGTCCCTTCCAACTCTAACGATTCAATGGTTCTGTGATTCTATGACCTTGTGAAGTTCAACAAGGACAAGTGTAAAGTCCTGCACCGAGTTTGGGGCCATCCGAAGTGCAGATAAAGGCTGGGTGGAGAATCACAGAATAATAGAATTGCTCAGGTTGGAAAAGACCTTATGACCGTCAAGTCCAACCCCAACCTAACCATACCACCCTAACACTAACAACCCTCTGCTAAATCATGTCCCTGATTTTTCCTGATATCCAACCTAAACCTCCTCTGGTTCAACTTGAGGCCGTTTCCGCTCATCCTTTCACCTGTTACCAGTGAGGAGAGACCAACCCCACTCTCCCTGCAGTCACCTTCCATGTATTTGAAGAGAGCAAATAAGGTTTCCCCTCAGCCTCCTTTTCCCCAGACTAAACAGCCCCACTTCCTTCAGTCTCTCCTCATAGGGCATATTCGCCAAGCCCTTCACAAGCCTTGTTGTCCTTCTTTGGACCTGCTGCAGCACCTCCATGTCCTTTCTGTACTGAGGTGCCCGAAACTGAACACAGTACTCGAGGTGAGGCCTCACCAGTGCTGAGTACAGGGGCAGGATGACTTCCCTAGCCCTGCTCACCACACCATTCCTGATACAAACCAGGATGGTACTGGCCTTGTTGGCCACCTGGGCGCACTGCTGGCTCATATTCAGACAGTTTTCCATCAGTACAGCAAGGTCCCTTTCCATCAGGCAGCTTTCCAGCCACTCCTCCCCAATCCGGTAGGGTTGCCTGGGGTTGTTGTGACCAAAATGCAGGACCTGACACTTGGCCCTATTGAAACTCACACACTTTACCTTGGCACATCGATCCAGTCTATCCAGGTCCCTCTGTAGTGCCTTTCTCCCCTCTGTCAGATCAACACTCCCTCCCAGCTTGGTGACCTATGAATCTTGTAAGAATGGCTTGAGAGTAGCCCTGAGGAGAAGGACCTGGGAGTGTCGCTTGATGCAGGATCCAATATGAGCTGTCAATGTGTGCATGCGGCCCAGAAGACCAACCATATTCTAGGTTGTATCAGGGGAAGTGTGACCAGCAGGTCGAGGGAGGTGATTCTGCCCCTGTGCTCTGCTCTCGTGAGCCCCCACGTGCAGTACAGCATCCAATTCTGGAGCCCCCAACACAAGAAGGCATGGAGCACATCTCCTATGGGGACAGGCTGATGGACCTGGGGCTCTTTGGCCTGGAGAAGAGAAGGCTCCGAGGGGACCTTCTAGTGGGCATCCCAAACGTGAAGGGGTCCTACAGGAAAGCTGGGGAGGGACTTTTAAAACAGGCAGGTAGAGGCAGGACAAGGGGAAATGGCTTTCAACAGGAAGAGGGTAGTTTTAGACCATAGATTAGGAAGACATCCTTTACTGTGAGGCACTGGCAGAGGTTGCCCGGTGAGGCTGTGGATGCCCCCTCCGTGGAAGCATTCAAGGCCAGGTTGGCTGGGGCTGTGAGCAACGTGGTCTAGAGGGAGGTGTTCCTGCCTCTAGCAGGGGGGCTGGAACCGGATCATATTCAAGGTCCCTTCCAACCCTAAGCATTCTGTGTTGCTATGATTCTATGATTGGATGGATGGGAGGAGGAAGTGGAGGTGGGACGGGGAGGTGGGATTTGTATGTTGGGTCCCCAACCCTGAGATGGGTGCGTGGGTGCCCTCCTCCATGCCCATGAGCCAGGTGCTCCAAATGTAGACAACAATCCCATCTGTATTTTTTTCTAGATGGATAGCAGAGCGTGCTTCTTGTATTTAAGTCGGCTAGGCTGAAAGCGCTGCCAATGAGAAATCAAAATGGAGCTGAAGCTGAAGTTAGAAAAACGCACAGTGAGTCTGGCTATTATTCAGGGTCTTTCATGAAACTCGCGTCCAGGGAGGTTTCCAAAACCTTCCGGCTACTGCCGTGTCGGCTTCCTGCTTTGTCGGAGTGGAATTCTCTGAGCCTGGACCCTCTGCCTTGGCCAGATCCAAATCTACAAACTCCACCATGGAATCCACCAGGGCACGCTGGGAATCCCATGGCCGGTGCGGGGGAAAGGCATTGTGACATCACAGAGCAGGGCATGACATCAGACTTTGTCAAGTCACGCTGGCAGCGTCCTCCAGCTCAGACACGTGGAGCGGCCGCTCCGTCCTGGTGGTCACTGCTGGAGCTCTGCTCTGGGTGACAGCCATTTGTGCCTGGAGATTGTTCTTTGGCAGAGAACAAGATGAAACTCAGCCAGACTCTCCTCCTGGCCGTGGCTCTGATCATGTCTCCATTTGTGGGACATGGCCCTGGCTGTGCCAGCTATCTCAGCTGGGTGTGCTATCAGGACCAAAGTCTGGATGTTCCTGAGGAGCAGCATCCGGTAGAGCCCCAGAGCCAGACCTCCACCCAGCCCTGCTGGTTTGGCCTCACCTCCTGCCCCATCAGGACTCAAGATGGGAATAACAACAAGGTTCTCCCCGAGGAGCAGCATCCAGCGGAAACGAAGACCCTGACCTCCCACTGGCTCTGCTGGCTTGGCCTGACCTCCTGCCCGTTCACGTCTGAGGACAGGAAGACAAACCAGGACCTTCATGAGGTGCAGCGTACAGTAGAGACCAGTAGCCAGACCTCATACTTGCCCTGCTGGCTTGGATTTTCCCAGTGCCCCAAAACGTCCTGGGACAGGGGCAGCAGCAAGGTTGTCGTTCCAGAGGGCCCAAAGCAGAAGTCCCCGGGCACCGAGCAGAAGGCCTACAGCTTGCCTGGCATCCTGGGCCATGTTTACAACTACCTTGTGCAAAGAAGGGCAACCTGGCTCGTTACAGATACCTTGATAACCACCTGCATTTGCTGCCTGTTTAGTACTGCCTGTGGCCTCTGGAAAAGATTAAGAAGACCTTGGGGACAGGTGAGCGATCGAGTTGCATTGCACAGGGAGGGTACCCTGCTGGGGAGGAGGGAACCATCAAGGCCATAGACGTGAGGACATCCAAGGAAAGCAGACCCCCAGAGGTCCGTTAGCTCTCCCCAGGGACCTGCCCAGGCACGGGGCTGTCACACACTGGGAGTCCCCAGAGCAACACAGGGCCTGCCAGAGGTGGTGTGAGCCCCACAGGCTGCCCCGAGCTGCCCTGCGAGGCTGGAAATGCTCCGCGCCAATCGGAGCCCTGCAGGGTGATGCTCTGCAAAATGAGCCTGCATCCCTTTCACTGTGCCCATGCTCTCTCACTTCCAGGAAATGGAACAAACGGCCTCAGCTTCCTCGGAAACTGAGTGCCAGGAAATGGACAACGTGGATGTTTACGACCGGCTCTGTCAGTTAGAGGCCAGAATAGCCTTATTGCGTAGATATTTGATGATCGTCATGCAGTCCCACATGGAGAAGTGCGGGTGCCTGCAGTACAGGGATATGGTGGATGGCAGAGGGGAGAGCGAGACACCCTCCACCGACTCCTCGTCCAGCTCCAGCTAGAGTGTGCACTCTGCGGATGGATGGCAGCAAAGCAAGTGAGTGCTGCAGTCCGTTGGTGTGGGGAGGCCGCTGCTCAGGGCAGAAGGCAGTACAGGAGTCAGGATGGGAAAGGCACCCATGGATGCAATGTTCCCGATGGGGACCCGTGAAGAAGGAGAAGGGGCCCACATCCTGGTAGCTGCCCGCATCCCTGCAAGGGGGGTGCCCAGGGAAAGCGCATGCCCTGCCGCGTTCATCTTTGGCCTCGGGAGCTCCAGGGCCGGTGTGAGAGTAGGCCAGGCAGAAGGGAAAGGGACGGGTGGAGCAGGGAACAGGGAGAGTGATTTCCATGAACCACTTCAGTCCATCTGACAGCCTGCTCTTTTCAGGGGGACGGTCAGCCGGCGGGGAGGAGCACGCCTCAGCCCACCAAAGGTTCGTGCACAGAAAACTCCTTGTTGACTACAACATCTTCATCTGGATGCATGCCAACATCTCCTAAATCATCAACTCCATTTTCAAGCATGATATGAATAAAATCATCATTTCTGCAGCCTGTGTCATTGTGGTGGCAGTGGGCAGCACGAAAGCGGCAGCACGAAAGGCATTGGTGCAGGAGAGTGCTGCTGTGCGGGGTTTGGGGGCACGCGGCCGGGGAGGAGGAAGGGCACTGGGCCAGGGGAAAAGAGGCACCGGTGGCTGTGAGGTCCCACAGACAGCCATGCCCCAGGGGGAGAGAGCACATCCCGAGCGGGAGCCCACGTCCCGGTGAGGTAATGCAGCGTCCCCCAGAGCACACGGGGAGGTCCCGTGAGCCCTGCGGCACGCTGGGAAGCATCCAGGGCACACTGGGAGTCCTCAGCGGGGCCAGTTCTGCAAAGATCCCGTGCGGATCAGCTTCGTAGCAGAGGCCCGCAGCGAGGGAGCCTTCCCAGGAAGGTAAAACGGCAGCAAAGTCACGGCAAGAGCTGCTGGGAAAGGGAGGGAGGCCCTGAGGCGCAGCGGCTCACACTCCCTGGTCTGTTTCGTCAGTGGACAGGAGGAGAGCCACTGATGTCATCTCTGGGGACTTCAGTAAGTTTGACATCCAAAACAGTGTGGCCAGCAGGGTGAGGGAGGTGATCCTGCCCCTCTGCTCTGCGCTGGTGAGGCCTCACCTGGAGTACTGCGTCCATTCAGTGTTGCTATGATTCTACGATTCTATGGTTCTTTTGGACCAGCTCCAAAAGCTAGACACATGTCCATGGGGCCTGATGGATTGCACCCTAGAGTGCTGAGGGGGTTGGTGGATGTGGTTGCCAAGCCACTTTCCAGCATCCTTTGGCAGTCCTGGCTGACCGGGGATGTCCCGGCAGACTGGAGACTGGCTAATGTGACGCCCGTCTTCAAAAAGGGCCGGAAAGATGATCCTGGTAGCTACAGACCTATCAGTCTCACCTCGGTGCCGGGGAAGGCTATGGAATGGGTACTCTCGGGAGCCATCATGGACCAATTAAAGGTCAACCAGGGCTTCAGGCCCAGTCAGCATGGGTTCATGAATGGTAGATCCTGTCTGACAAACCTGATTTCATCCTATGACAGGGTGACCCGCCTAGTGCATGAAGGTAAGGCTGTGGATGTGGTCTACGTGGACTTCAGTAAGGCCTCTGACACTGTCCCCCACAACATCCTCGTGGAAAAGCTGTCTGCCCGCAGTTTGGATGGGCGTACGCTCTGCTGGGCGAAACACTGGCTGGATGGCCGGGCCCAAAGAGTTGTGGCCAGTGGAGTTAAATCCCGTTGGTGGCCGGTCACGAGCGGTGTCCCCCAGGGCTCAGTACTGGGGCCACTTGTATTTAACATCTTTATTAACGATCTTGACGAGGGGATTGAGTGCACCCTCAGTAAGTCTGCAGACAACTGTAAGCTGGGATGGAGTGCTGAACTGCCAGGGGGCAGAAAGGCACTACAGAGGGACCTGGATAGACTGGATCAATGTGCCAAGGTAAACTGTGTGTGTTTCAATAGAGCCAAGTGTCGGGTCCTGCATTTTGGTCACAACGACCCCAGGCAACCCTACAGGCTTGGGGAGAAGTGGCTGGAAAGCTGCCTGACAGAAAGGGACCTTGGTGTACTGACAGGTGGTCAGTTGAATATGAGCCCTGCTGAGCTCGGTCACGCTGTGTCCCTGTCTCTGCGCCCCTGTCCTCATCTGAGCCCACCCTCAGCCTTAGCCCCAGCTGGCTGCGATGCCGCCATGTCCCTGGGCACGCATGGAGCAGGGTGGTGAGCAGGGGAGGTACCCGGGGCCTCTCACCCCATCCTGCAAGGCACTGCCATCCACCAGCTCTTGCACTGCAGTGGCAGCTCCCCAGCACCACGTGCAGCCTCCACGTGCGTGCTGCTGGAGCCTCCCAACACCATCAGGAGATGGTCTGCTCCCACCATGCTCCAGCAGGGTCACCCAGAGCAGGTGCCCCAGCACTGTGTCCAGCCAGGACACGGATATCTCCCAGAGTGGAGATCCTCTAACATTTCGGGGCCACCTGTGCTACCTTCACACCAAAAATTATCGTCCTGTGTCTTCCAGACATAGAGGGATCTGGACAGGCAGGATAGCTGGCCTGAAGTCAGTGGGATGAGGTTCAACAAGACCAAATGCCAGGTCCTGCACTTTAGCCACAACAATGCCAGGCGATGCTACAGGCTTGGGGCAGAGTGGCTGGAAGACTGTATAGAGGAGATGGACCTGGGGGGATTGGTTGATGCTCGTCTGAACATGAGCCAGCAGCGTGCCCAGGCGGCCAAGAAGGCCAATGGCATCCTGGCCTGCTTCAGAAACAGTGCTGCCAGCAGGAACAGAGCAGTGATTGTCCCTCTGTACTCAGCTCTGGTGAGGCCACACCTCGAGTGCAGTGTTCAGTTCTGGACCCCTCACTGCAAGAAAGACATTGATGCCCTGGAGCGTGGGGCAGGGTCCGGACAGGTGCCTGGAACTGGAGCATTAACACTTTAACTCCCAGTGCACTACATGATGCTATGATGTGCAATAGCGATAGCCCAAAATCATAAAACCATGACACCTGGTGAGGAGGGCTTTAACCGGGGAAGGAGGGGGAGGGAAGAGAGCCAGCAGCAGTGCCGTGAGGGGTCGCTCTTAGAATCATAGAGTCATCCAGGCTGGAAAAGACCTCGAGGACCCCCAACTCCACCCCCAACCCATCCACACTGTGCTCACTGACCACATCCCTCAGTGCCACATCTCCACGGCTCCTGAGCCAGGTGGCCCCTGAGGACTTCACCTTCAGAGAGGAGATACAACCGCCTGTTTGCAGAAGGAGCTGCTAATTTTGCAGAACTTGGGATTTCTAAGCAGGCTCCCAGTCTCCCCCTTGAATCCTTCATGCACTTTTTGAATACTCATCTGATCACGTTGTTAATCTCCCTGAATGTACTGCTCGTCATTCTACTCATTTCACTCAGTATCTGGATTTCTGTTATTCTGAGGATGTCTTTCCCAGGACCAGAGAATACTGAGCGGCAGGGAGTGTGGAGAGGCTTGGGAGAGGCTTTAGAGAGCTGGACATGCTTGGTGTCATGGAATTTTACTCCTGAACACCTGCAAGATCCTGAGAGCCTAAACAGATATTTGAGACAGGGATGCTGCGGCTCACGCAGATCTGAGGAGGCGCAAATGATCTGGGGCCCGGCTACTGCTTATCGGGCCTTATTCAATACTATCCCAGAGAGGGAGAGAGTTTCTGAAATTGAGAGTCTCCGTGCTGTAGGAGAGGGTCTCAAAGCTGAAAGGGAGAGTCCCAGGGAGACAGTAGAAAATGAGCGAGAGAGTCTCCAAGCCAAATAGGAGAGTTTCCAGGGGAGGCTTTGAGCCAAGAGGGAGAATCTCCAGGCTGAGCGAGAGAGTCCCCTGTCGAGAGAAAAGACCTCCAGTCTGAGTGAGACACCCTCAGCCACTGTGAGACCTCACCTGGAGTACTGCATCCAGATGAGGAGTTCTCAGTATGGGAGGGATATAAATCTGTTGGAGTGCGTCCAGAGGGGGGCCTCAGAAATGACCCAGTGGATGGAACACCTCTCTCCTATGAGGACGGGCTGAGAGCTGAGGCTGTGCAGCCTGGAGGCTGCGAGGTGACCTGAGAGCAGCCATTCAGTATCTAAAGGGAAACTACAGGAAAGATGGGGGCAGACTCTTGAGCAGGGTATGTGATGACAGAGCAAGGGGAGATGGTTTCAAGCTCAAAGAGGGTGGATTCATGTGAGATAGAAGGAAAAAGTCTTTTTCAGTGAGGGTGGTGAGGCTTGGGAACAGGTCGCCCAGATGTGTGTGTTGATGCCCCATCCTGGAAGACTGTCAAGGTGAGGCTGGGTAAAGGGTTGGGCAACCTGGTCTAGCTGTGGATGTCCCAGTTCATTGCAGGGGAGTTAGACCAGATGGCCGTCAAAAGTCCCTTCCAACTCTAACGATTCAATGGTTCTGTGACTCTATGACCTCGTGAAGCTCAACAAAGACAAGTGTAAAGTCCTGCACCGAGTTTGGGGCCATCCCAAGTGCAGATACGGGTTGGGGGAGAATCACAGAATCATAGAATTGCTCAGGTTGGAAAAGCCGTTACGACCATCAAGTCCAACCCCAACCTAACCATACTACCCTAACACTAACAACAACCCTCCGCTAAATCACGGGCCTGAGCACCACAAGCAAATGGTTTTTAAACACATTCAGGGATGGTGACTCAACCACCTCCCTGGGCAGCCCATTCCAGTGCTTAACCACCCTTTCTGTAAAGACGTTTTTCCTGAAATCCAACCTAAACCTCCCCTGGTTCAACCTGAGGCCATTTCCCCTCGTCCTGTCACCTGTCACCAGCGAGAAGAGACCAACCCCACTCTCCCTGCAATCACCTTTCAGGTATTGGAAGAGAGCAATAAGGTCTCCTCTCAGCCTCCTTTTCCCCAGACTAAACAGCCCCAGTTCCTTCAGTCTCTCCTCATAGGGCATATTCTCCAAGCCCTTCACAAGCCTTGTTGCCCTTCTTTGGACCTGCTCCAGCACCTCCATGTCCTTTCTGTATTGAGGTGCCCAAAACCGAACACAGTACTCATGATGGGGCCTCACCAGTGCTGAGTACAGGGGCAGGATGACTTCCCAAGTCCTGCTTTCCACACTTTTCCTGATACAAGCCAGGATGCCATTGGCCTTCTTGGCCACCTGGGCACACTGCTGGCTCATATTCAGCCGACTGTCCATCAGTGCACCAAGGTCCTTTTCCATCAGGCAGATTACACAGAATCATAGAATGGCCTGGGTTGTCAAGGACCAGAACGCTCACCCAGTTTCAACCCCCCTGCTATGTGCAGGGTCGCCAACCACCAGACCAGGCTGCCCAGAGCCACGTCCAGTCTGGCTTGAATGCCTCCAGGGATTGAATAGGGCATCCACAACCTCCTTGGGCAACCTGTTCCGCTGTATCACCACCCTCTGTGTGAAAAACTTCCTCCTGATATCTAACCTAACCCCCCCCCGTCTCAGTTTAAAACCATTCCACTTTGTCCTATCACTGTCCACCCTCATAAACAGCCGTTCCCCCTCCTGTTTAAGCTCTCCCTTCAAGTACTGGAAGACTGCAGTGAGGTCTCCCCGGAGCCTTCTCTTCTCCGAGCTAAACAATCCCAATTCCCTCAACCTTTCCTCACAGGAGAGGTGCTCCAGCCCTCTGCTCATCTCAGTGGCCTCCTCTGGACCTGCTCCAAGAGCTCCACGTCCTCCCTGTGCTGGGGACCCCAGGCCTGGACGCAGTACTGCAGATGGGGCCTCACAAGAGCTGAGTAGAGGGGGACAGTCACCTCCCTCTCCCTGCTGGCCACCCCTGTTTTAATTCAGCCAGGAACGCGGTTGGCCTTCTGGGCTGCACGTGCACACTGCTGGCTCATGTCCACTTCTCGTCCACCAGGACCCCCAAGTCCCTCTCCACAGGGCTGCTCTCAAGGAGATCTTCCCCCAGTTTGTATAAATGCCTGGGGTTGCCCCAACCCAAGTGCAGCCTGCTCCAGCACCTGCACTTGGCCTTCTTGAACCTCATTAGGTTTTCATGGGCCCACTTCTCCAGCCTGTGCAGGTCCCTCTGGATGGCTCCCCTTCCTTCCAATGTATCGACTGCACTGCTCAGCTTGGTGTCATCTGCAAACTTGCTGAGGGTGCACTCGATGCCATCGTCTGTTGCTCCATCATAAAAGGCCACCAGATTGGTCAGGCACGATCTACCCTTGGCGAAGCCATGCTGGCTGTCTCTGGCGAATCTCCTCTGCTGGCAGATGGAGAGCCGTTGCGCTCTCAGAAGGGTGTCCTAAAAGAACTGCCAGCTCTGTTCTGCACCCATGCCCTTAAGGACAGTTTCCCAGGGAATCCCACTCAGCAGTTCCTTGCGCAGCCGAAGTTTGCTCTCCTACAGCACAGGGTCCTATCTCTGCACACACGGACAACAGCCCTGTATTCCACTCAGGCTGCACAACCCTGCTTCCACCTCCTCTGCATTTCCATCTTTTCCCTCAGTTTAAGCTGCAGGTCCTTGCACAGCTAAAACTATCGCTTGCCTTCCGTGCTTGATTTCTTCTGCTGGGGGATGGAGAGCCTGCAATGGCATCCTGACCTGCATCAGAAACAGTGCCACCAGCAGGAACAGGGCAGTGATGTAGGGTTGCCTGGGGTTGTTGTGACCAAAATGCAGGACCGACACTTGGCCCTGTTGAAACTCATACAGTTTACCTTGGCACATGGATCCAGTCTATCCAGGTCCGTCTGTAGTGCCTTTCTTCTCCTCTCTATTGCAGATCAGCACTCACTCCCAGCTTGGTGTCCTACGAATGTTGTAAGAATGGCTTGAGAGCAGCCCTGAGGAGAAGGAGCTGGGAGTGTCACTTGATGAAAGATTCAATATGAGCTGTCAATGTGTGCATGCAGCCCAGGGGGCCAGCCATATCCTGAGATGCATCAGGAGAAGTGTGACCAGCAGGTCGAGGGAGGTGATTCTGCCCCTGTGCTCTGCTCTCGTGAGCCCCCACGTGCAGTACAGCATCCAATTCTGGAGCCCCCAACACAAGAAGGGCGTGGAGCTGTTGGAGAAGGTCCAGAGGAGGGCCACAAAGATGATCAGAGGGCTGGAGCACATCTCCTATGGGGACAGGCTGATGGACCTGGGGCTCTTTGGCCTGGAGAAGAGAAGGCTCCGAGGGGACCTTCTAGTGGTCATCCCAAACGTGAAGGGGTCCTACAGGAAAGCTGGGGAGGGACTTTTAAAACAGGCAGGTAGAGACAGGACAAGGGGAAATGGCTTTCAACAGGAAGAGGGTAGTTTTAGACCATAGATTAGGAAGACATCCTTTACTGTGAGGCACTGGCAGAGGTTGCCCGGTGAGGCTGTGGATGCCCCCTCCGTGGAAGCATTCAAGGCCAGGTTGGCTGGGGCTGTGAGCAACGTGGTCTAGAGGGAGGTGTTCCTGCCTCTAGCAGGGGGGCTGGAACCAGATCATCTTCAAGGTCCCTTCCAACCCTAAGCATTCTGTGTTGCTATGATTCTATGATTCGATGGATGGGAGGAGGAAGTGGAGGTGGGACGGGGAGGTGGGATTTGTATGTTGGGTCCCCAACCCTGAGATGGGTGCGTGGGTGCCCTCCTCCATGCCCATGAGCCAGGTGCTCCAAATGTAGACAACAATCCCATCTGTATTTTTTTCTAGATGGATAGCAGAGCGTGCTTCTTGTATTTAAGTCGGCTAGGCTGAAAGCGCTGCCAATGAGAAATCAAAATGGAGCTGAAGCTGAAGTTAGAAAAACGCACAGTGAGTCTGGCTATTATTCAGGGTCTTTCATGAAACTCGCGTCCAGGGAGGTTTCCAAAACCTTCCGGCTACTGCCGTGTCGGCTTCCTGCTTTGTCGGAGTGGAATTCTCTGAGCCTGGACCCTCTGCCTTGGCCAGATCCAAATCTACAAACTCCACCATGGAATCCACCAGGGCACGCTGGGAATCCCATGGCCGGTGCGGGGGAAAGGCATTGTGACATCACAGAGCAGGGCATGACATCAGACTTTGTCAAGTCACGCTGGCAGCGTCCTCCAGCTCAGACACGTGGAGCGGCCGCTCCGTCCTGGTGGTCACTGCTGGAGCTCTGCTCTGGGTGACAGCCATTTGTGCCTGGAGATTGTTCTTTGGCAGAGAACAAGATGAAACTCAGCCTGACTTTCTTCTTGGCCGTGGCTCTGACCATGTCTCCACTAGTGGGACATGGCCCTGGCTTTGCCAGCTGTCTCAACTGGGTCTGCAATCGGGACCAAAGTCTGGATGTTCCTGAGGAGCAGCATCCGGTAGGGACCCAGAGGCAGACCTCCACCAAGCCCTGCTGGTTTGGCCTCACCTCCTGCCCCATCAGGATCGAGGACAGGCAGAACAACCAGGTCCTTCCCAAGGAACAGCATCCAGTGGAGACCAAGATCCTGACCTCCTACTGGCTCTGCTGGCTTGGCCTAACCTCCTGCCCCGTAGGGATAAAGGGTGGGAAGAACAACCAGGTCCTTCCCAAGGAGCAGCATCCAGTGGAGACCAAGATCCTGACCTCCTACTGGCCCTGCTGGCTTGGCCCTTCCCGATGCCCTAAATGGGTCTGGTACAGAGGCAGCAAGGCTGTCGTTCCAGAGGGCCCAAAGCAGCATGCTCTGGTCACCAAGCAGAAGGCCTACAGCTTGCCTGGCATCGCGGGACACCTTTTGGACTACCTTGTGCAAGGAGGGAGAACCTGGCTTGTTACAGATACCTTGATAACCTTCTGCATTCTCTGGCTGCTGACGACTGCCTGTGGCCTCTGGAGAAGATTAAGAAGACCTTGGGGACAGGTGGGCAATCGAGTTGCATTGCACAGGAATGGTACCATAGCTGCGGAGCAGGGAACCATGAAAGCCATATTCTTGAGGACATCCAAGGAAAGCAGACCCCCAAAGGCCCGTTAGCTCTCCCCAGGGACTTGCCCAGCCACGGGGCTGTCACACAGTGGGAGACCCCAGTGCAGCACAGGGCCTGCCAGAGGTGGCGTGAGCCCCACGGGCTGCCCCAAGGAGTCCTGCGAGGCTGGAAATGCTCCGCGCCAATCAGAGCCCTGCAGGGTGATGCTCTGCAAAATGAGCCTGCATCCCTTTCACTGTGCCCATGCTCTCTCACTTCCAGGGAACGGGACAAACGGCCTCAGCTTCCTCGGAAACTGAGTTCTGGGGAAAGGACAACAAAATTGCTTCCAACCTACTTTGCCTGACTGAGGATGAAATAAGGTTCAAGGAGAGTGAGCTGATGACCCCCTGCCTGCTGCAGCAGCAAGTGCACAGCATCCAGCAGTACAGGAATACAGCGGCTGGCACAGGGGAGAGCAAGAGACCCTCTGCAGAGTCCTCATCCAGCTCCAGCCAGAGGGTGCACTCTGTGGATGGACGGCAGAAAAGGCAGCAAAGCAAGTGAGTACTGCAGTCTGTTGATGAGGGGAGGCCGCTGCTCAGGGCAGAAGGCAGTACAGGTGTAAGGATAGGAAAGGCACCCACGGCAGCAGTGTTCCCAATGGGGACCTGTGAAGAAGGAGAAGGGGCCCACATCCCAGCAGCTGCCCATGTCGCTGCGAGGGTGGTGCCCAGAGAAAGTGCATGCCCTCCTGCGTTCATCTTTGGCCTCAGGAGCTCCAGGGCCGGTGTGAGAGTAGGCCAGGCAAAAGGGAAAGGGGCGGGTGGAGCAGGGAACAGGGAGAGTGATTTCCATGAACCACTTCAGTCCATCTGACAGCCTGCTCTTTTCAGGGGGACGGTCGGCCGGCGGCGAGGAGCACGCCTCAGCCCACCAAAGGTTCGTGCACAGAAAACTCCTTGATGCCTACAGTGTCTTCTTCTGGGTGCATGCCAAGATGAGGATGAGCTGCACCACGAACACCTCCTGCAGAGGAGTTCTGCATTTGCCCATCAGAAAGATAACGATTGGTGTCACTGCTCTCTTTCCAAGGCTCTTCCAGTTCCCAACAGAGACCGGACTAAACATCTCTTGAGACAAAATGCTGGGACCTCCCAGAAGAACGAGCTGGACTGCTGCCCACTCGTGGTCTCCGAATTAAAGGCACGGAAGATCGGCTTATTTAACATGGGAAACACTTGCTACGTGAACAGTGTCATACAGTCTCTCTTCATGGCTTCTGAGTGAGTTGTTGCTCCCTTGTTCCCACTGAGGACTGCTCCAGGGATGCTCTTTGCACTGGTGTGGTGCTTCCCACGCTAATTGTCCATCTTGTTTTGCATCTCCGGTTGTCTTCTGCAGCTTTCGGCATGCGGTGTTGAATTTAACCAAGGGCAACTCCCAGCCCCTGATGACAAAACTGCAGTCGCTCTTTGCACTTTTGGAGCACAGTCAGGTAATTATTTCATGTTCTCGTTATTGCTTTGGACTCTCAGCTGTGGAAAGGCTCATCTCCAAGTTGCTTCCAGCCAACTCCAATGTGCTGACAAGGAGTTGTGGATCTGGGTGCATTTTTGTAACGGGACAAATTTTGTTGTCACGAAAGAGGCTAATTTTGGGGGCGGAGGAGGCAAAGTGAGTGTTGAGCTCCCGTCATCTGTGATAGCGAGCTGTGTTCACACCAGGCCGCCTCTCTTTGGCCTCTGGCTATCCTGGCTTTGACTGATGCAATAACTACTAGTTTTGACACTGAAATCCGTTTGGTAATAGCTTATATGTGTGGCCAGCTGGAAAGCCTGTTGGTGTACAACAGCAGTTTCTGTTTGTTGCTGTGCAGCAGGGAAGAAGACTGGAACAAGCTGTTTGTCCCCTCGCCTCACTGCAAACTGCTGCCAATCAGTAGAATATGCCTTAAAAATGGCTTTGGCAGGCCAAAATCCAAAGACCAAAAACCAATACAGCAAGAAACGCTTGGATTCCAGATGCTGTGAATCTTTCGTATCTGAGGGAAAGTAAAAAAAATCACCCATAAACAAATTAAATTTGAGTGCTTTCTTCACCAACCTGAAATTTAACAGGAGTGACTCCAGGTGGGTCACATCCCGGTCCGTTGGTGAAAACACCCGTCTGTCCCCCAGAGACACCGCTTTGACTTTTCACTGGCTGTGAGCCCACTGACCCGTACCTCTCCGTTTTCCAAGACGTGACTGGCAGTTTTGGCTTGTTCCATTGTGGTGCTACACCATTACAGATCCATTACAGATCACTTTCAGGGGGTAATGTAGAGAACATCTGAGCTTGCACATTTGGTCCTAAAAGAGCCTGTTTTTTCAAAGCAGGTTATGGTGTGTTTGATGTGCATTAGCGTACTTGCTTGTTGTGCAGCTCATAGTTAACGATTCCCCAGTAATTTCCTATAATCCTTCTAGTTCTTTTTCTTTTGGGCCAGTACTTAAAGCCACTTCTCCAGCCAACGATGGGTCTCCCACCGTATTAATTAGACAACAATTGCCTAATGGCACCGATTACATTGCCCAGTAATGCAGTTTACCTGCCTGCAGTGATCAGAGGATGGGAGGAAGTTTGGTGGATTTTTTTAAATTTCTTTTTTTTAATAAATGGACTTGGTATCAAATTAAGGATCAAATTAAGTTCAGGCTGAATTGAGTAGAAGTCTCTGGATCAGGAACACAAACCATTTTGAAACTGAATGAAGAAAGGAATGCGTGGATAGTTCGTATGAGTACCTAAGTGATACGTACTGGTTAATGTGAGCACATAGTATCTGTTATCCCCATGGCAGACCCGCAAAGGGATGTTCAGCAGGGCTGAAATTCATCCTTCCAGTGCTGGTTGCTGAAAACCAAACCAGTCTTCTCCTATATGAAGTGAGACCCAGTGGCTTAAGTGTGTTTTTCCCTCTCTGTGCCAGCGACCTGCCATCTCACCTGAGAGCTTCTTCTCTGCCTCGCGGCCACCCTGGTTTAGCCCCAGTGCTCAGGAGGACTGCTCGGAGTATCTCAAGTACCTCCTGAATAGGTATGTGGCAAGCACTCCGTTTTTGGAGCCCAGACGTGATGATGCCCCATCACGTAATATGAAATGCTGACCCCTCTGGAAGTGGTGCACGTGGCTGAGATCAGAGATTGGGTGTAAAAGATGGGAGAACTAGTCTGGGGCTTCTTAGTAGAACTCTGTTTGTGCCGACCCGGGGGGTAAGAAATGAATTCAGCTTGAAAATGTCTGGAATTGCCCCGAGTTCAGAGGAAAAGCGTTTGCCTGACAAGCCCCCTCTTTAAAATGTTGATTTTGCCTTTCTTTCACCAACGAATCCCGAGTGCCCGGTGTCCCAGTGATGCCCCACAAAGTGGGGTCAATGCACATTAACCATCTGTGCTTTCTGCAACACCACACTTGGCATCAGACCCCTGTGCACAGACAGGTTACAGAAACCGTACTGTAGAGACTCGTTCTGTAGGCTTTATTGCTCCATGTTGCCATCTTTTTTCTTCTGCCAAAGATTACACGAAGAAGAAAAAACTGGAAAGGGGATCTACTACCAGAAGCTCAAGGAATCCAACTTGATTTCTCAAGCCATGGAGCACCAGTCCTTAAACAAGACATTGATTGAGAAGATGTTTGGGGGAAAAATGATGACAAGGATTCGTTGCTTGAAGTGTTTGAACGTCTCCTCACGAGAAGAAGCCTTCACAGACCTGTCGTTGGCATTCCCCCCGCGGGATTGGCCCATATGCAGGCCAGGAAGCACCTCTGTTTTGCCCATGAGCAACAATGCTGTTGGCGTGGATACACCCAGAGATCCTCACTTGTCTTCCGGGGAGCAGACACGCGCTCCTAAGGACTCCCGATCCGTTGGGGATTTAATCAACTATTTTCTGTCCCCAGAGAGACTGACCGCAAAGAATCAATACCACTGCGAGAAATGTGCTTCCTTGCAGGATGCTGAGAAGGTGGCAGAGCTGACAGAGGGCCCGCACTACCTCATCCTCACACTGCTGCGGTTCTTCTTTGACCCGCAGACCATGAAGAGGAGGAAGATCCTGGACAATGTCTCCATCCCTGAGGTGCTCAAACTGCCCATCCTCGTCCGCTCAGAGGAAACCGAGGACATTTGTCAGCATGGGAAAGACAGGTCTGACCTGGGAAGCACCTTTGAGTCTGCTGTGTACGACCTCTGCAGCGTGGTGGTGCATTCGGGCATCTCCTCCGAGAACGGGCACTACTACTGCTACTGCAGAGAGTGCACTGATACCGTGCCCCACACACAGCCCCGGGATGGGACACCAGAACTGGCTTCCAACAAGCAGCTGGACTTTGACATCCCGTGGTACCTCTTCAACGACCACAGGGTTTCCACCTCCTCCTTCGAATCAGTCAGCAACCTGACTGTTTTATACCCGAAGGCCACTGCCTACGTGCTCTTCTACAGGCAGCGGGCGGACAGGCCAAGCTCCCCACTGCACGAGGCTGTGGCAGAAGCCAGCCGGCTGCACAGCCAAACCTTCCCTCAATAAGGACTTGATGGAAGCCATCTCCAAGGACAACATCCTCCACTTGCAGGTAGATCCCAGGTGTATACAGATTGCATTTTCCCATTGAGATTGGGTGTTGAGCTTGATGTATGGGATCAGTGAGACAGCCAACACAAGGCACAAGAGAATGAATCGGTGACGTCTGTCCTGGGCAGCTCTGCGTCACGTTTTCTCCAAGTGTCCAGGTGTGGTGAGTGGACCATGGCTGCCCACCCACCTGCTCTCTCACTCCTCCTCCTTAGCAGGAGAAGGAAAATAAGATGACACAGCTCAAGTGGGTCAAGTTAAGTAATGGCTCACTTTTGACCATCGTGGGCAACACAAGCTCAGCTCGGGGAAGATAAATTTAATTTGCTGCCTGTTAGTAAGAGTAGAATACTGAGGAGTAAAAGCCAACTAAATACACTTCTTCCCCATCCACCCTCTTCTGCCTTCTCCCCTGCAAGCAGAGCAGAGGAACATGGAGAGGGGGCTGTGGTCAGTCGATAACCCTTTGTCTCTGATGCTCCTCCATGGTCATTCTGTGCCCTGCCGCACCATGGGAATTTCTGCTCTGTGCCTCGAACACCTCCTGCCCTCCTTCTGCTCTGACCTGGGTGGCTGCAGGGCAGCTTCTCTCTCACTTCTCCTTCCCAGAAGTTTCACAGCATTTTTTACCTGGCTCCCTTCTTTCCCAGGGTGGCTGTCAAGGGGCTGGTATTGGATGACCCACGTGGCTGGAGAGATACGACACTTTGATGTATCTCTCCAACCAAGTTCTAGAGATGAGTACATGCCTTAGCAACCCCAGATTAATTTGGGGAAAATTCCCTGGAGCAAATGGGACAGCACAAGGAAGTTGGGGGCAATTCCCAAGGATTGTTTCCATGCGAATAACAGCAATGTACTTCTGTCATTTCTCCTACAGGAGCAGGAAAAGGAGGCGAGGAGCAGAGCTGCCTACTTTCCACCTTGCCAAAATCCCCGCTGTGGTGGAGAGACTTTGAGAGGGACAAGGACGATGACAGCTCATGAGGAGGATGCAGTCCTGCGGGGGGTGGAGGTGGATCTGGCTCCTTCCATGGACTCGTCTTCTAGCAAGTGGCATCTAGCAGACAGCACGTGTCCATGAGGCTGACCCGAAGCTGGATGCTTCTCTTGAAACCGTAGGAATGCGAGGTCCTTGAAGACAATTGAAGACAAGTAGAGCTGTTGTTTGCAACTCGAGACCGGTGGGGGGAGTCCTTTGAAGATCAGGAGGCAGCGTTGCTGATGCGACACAGTGCATCCTCCTGAAAAGGTTGAAAGTTCACATCTAGAAAGACATCCAGCATCCAAAACATCCTTCATCCAACGGCCACCAGAGACCTCCACCACATCTTTGTGACACACGCTTAAGAGAGTGGGACAACAGGTTAATAATTTCTCAGAATTCCACCCATTTTCCATAATAAACATACCAACTATATCATCTCAGGTGGGTTGGGGAGTTTGATTGCGCACGTTACCAGTATTCCAAGGCGGTGAGCCTACAAGCTGTCTTGGCGGCACTGAGCAGCAACCGGTTGACCTGGATGCTGAGGGTCCCAAGAACGAGAGACTGAGCAGCTCTGGTTGGTACTTTTGGGATCCGTTGGGCATTGTGTCACTGGTGACCTCTGGATGCTGTGAGAGTACACGGCAGACCCAGCTCTTTGTCCAGACGTGTCTTTAGGACTTGGTTACTCTGGTGTATCCTGGTTTCTGGGCCAGACCTGCCAGGCTCCACAACCAGGCTATCTCTTAAGATGCCTTGAGCTTCAAGACCCCTAAACCCACCAGCTACTTCTTAAAAAAGGAAAGGAACACAACCAGATACACTGTATGCACCCTATGTAAGTGCATACTATGTAAAGAAGAGCCTTCTACATCATCAGTCACAGAACGAGGGCTGATTTTGGTGGCAGGAGGCAACGCAAGCCCCGGGCAGTGTGTCTATAGGATCGTAGCTCCGTCCCACAACGCCCCCCAACCTGCTTCTTGTTTGCCTTTCCAGTAAGGGTTGCTTGAGCTCAAGAGGCAGAAATGCATGCCTCCGGTGCTCTGTGTACGGCCTTATCTTGACCGTGGGGTGTCAGGGGGGAGCACTGTGTTGCTGTAGAGAAGAGAAAGCACAGGCGTTGCTACATGGGATGTAAGCAAAGGATCGAATCTCTTGGTGCATGCTCTCATATCTTCCTTTATTTCCATCCCTACATATAAATAAAGGGAATCAATTCAGTATAGAGGCTTCTTGTTTCACAGCAGTACTCATTGCTATTGGCTGATGGACAGAAGGATGGGAGAAGCTGATGAAAGAGGAGCACCTGTCCTTTTGTGCTCAGGAAGATCACACGGAGTACAGGTGGATTCACCACGGGCAACTCCTGCCTGACATAATCGGAGGCCTTTTACGATGGAGATACAGCGTCCGTGGAGATAATCTATACCGAGTATGCATGGAGCCCCCAGTCCAGTCACTATAGCATGCTTCTGGCAGTCTCTACCGGTGAGGCTTATTTCAGCTTGCCTGGCATCTTGGGCCGCCTACGGGACTACCATGCCAAAGGACTGATAAGCTGGCTCCTCATACAGACCTTGATAACCATCTGTATTCTCTGGCTGCTGGGAAATGCCCAGGGTCTCTGGAGAAGATTAAGACACTTTTGGCGACAGGTGGGCGATCGAGATGAATAGAGCAGGCAGGTTACCCTGGATGCGGAGCAGGGAACCATCAAGGCCATAGACATGAGGACATCCAAGGAAAGCAGACCCCCAGAGGTCCGTTAGGTCTCCCCAGGGACTTGCCCAGCCATGGGGCTGTCACGCAGTGGGAGTCCCCAGAGCAACACACGGCCTGCCAGAGGTGGTGTGAGCCCCACAGGCTGCCCCGAGGAGTCCTGAGAAGCTTGAAATGCTCCACGCCAATCGGAGCCCTGCAGGGTGATGCTCTGCAGAATGAGCCTGCATCTCTTTCACTGTGCCCATGCTCTCTCACTTCCAGGGAACGGCACAAACTGCCTCAGCTTCCTCAGAAATGGAGTGCCAGGAAAGGACATCAAAATTGCTGCCAACCTGCTGTGCCTGTCTGAGGATGAAATAAGGTTCATGGGGAATGAGATGATGAAGAAGGAGAAGGGGCCCACATCCCAGCAGCTGCCCACGTTCCTGCAATGCCGGCCAGGGAAAGTGCATGCCCTGCTGCGTTCATCTTTGGCCTTGGGAGATCCAGGGCCGGTGTGAGAGTAGGCCAGGCAAAAGGGAAAGGGGCTGGTGGAGCAGGGAACATGGAGAGTGATTTCCTTGAACCCGGGTGGCCGAGAGGGCCATTTGTATCCTCCCTTGTACCAGCAACAGAGCAGCCAGCACCTGCTGGAGCGGGAGCTGATCGTCCCTCTGTGCTCAGCTCTGGTGAGGCCGCACCTCGAGTGCAGTGTTCAGTTCTGGGCCCCTCACTACAAGAAAGACATCGAGGCCCTGCAGCGTGTCCAGAGCAGGGCAGCGCAGCTATGAGGGGTATGGAGCACCTTATGGGCCTTATGGGGAGCAGCTGAGGGAACTGGGATGGTTCAGTCTGTAGAAGAGGAGGCTCGGGGGAGGCCTTCCTGCTCTCCACAACTGGCTGAAAGGAGGTTATGGTGAGGTGGGGGCTGGCCTCTTCTCCTGGGTAACAGCGATAGAATGAGAGGTTGTGTCAGAAGAGGTTCATGTTGGGTGTTATTTGGCAACACGGCCGACAGCAGGGGGGTTGAAACCAGATGATCCTTTCCAACCCAGGCTATTCCATGATTCCATGCTTAGGAAACATTTCTTCACGGAAAGAGCAGCGATGCAGTGGCACAGGCTGCACAGGGGGTGCTGGAGTCAGCGTCCCTCACTCAGCACCTGGCTCAGGAGCCGTGGAGATGTGGCACTGAGGGACGTGGTCAGTGAGCACAGTGTGGATGGGTTGGGGGTGGAGTTGGGGGTCCTCGAGGTCTTTTCCAGCCTGGATGACTCTATGACTCTAAGAGCGACCCCTCACGGCACTGCTGCTGGCCCTCTTCCCTCCCCCTCCTTCCCCGGTTACAGCCCTCCTCACGGGGTCAGCCACACGAGCGGCGGAAATGCCAGTGCCCCGATTAAAGCGCTGGATGCCACCTCCCCCAGGCAGACGCTGATCCTGACACGGGTTCCCGCAGTCCCAGCACCCAGTCCGTCCGTGCCGCATCCCATGACGCCCACGACCACTGCCCGCCACTGCGGGCGGAGGAGGCTCAGCCACAGGCGCAGCAACGAAGCGCCGCCCGGTGCCACCGTCGGGCTCCACCGCCTGCGGTGCGGGCAGAAGGCGGCGGCCGTGCCCGGGCTGATCCAGCGAGCCCTCCGGGCACCGGGCGGCCGCTCCCGCCGCCCCACGACGGCCCTCATCCTCGCTCCCCCCCAGCTCCGCTCGGGACGCGTGCAGCGCAGCTCCGCGCCCCCCCTCCCCCCTCCGCCACCCCCAGCGGCCGCCCGTCCCGCGGGTCCCCGCCGTCCTCCGCACCAGGTGCGGGCGGTTCCCGGGCGGCTCCGTGCCGGGAAAGCGTTGAGCGGACGGCGGCTGCGGACAGTTCCTTTTATTAGCAAAGAGCGGGAAGCGCTGCGCGGCTCCGGGATCCAGCCCGAAGGCGCCGGCGCTGCACGGCTCCTTCCGAGCCCAGCGCGGCAGTGCGGCGCTGTCCGAGAACGGAGCGGAGGGCGGAGGCGGGCAGCGCCGCGGGGCACCGCGGGACGGCACCGCCGGCTCTTGTCGCGGGGACGCGGCCCCGCAGACGGCTCCGCTCAGCGCCGCGGGACGGGGCGGCCTCCGAGCGGCGCCGGCACAGCCGCGGAGCCGTCTGCGGGGTCACCAGCTGGGCCGCGCGTCGCCGGGGCTGATCCGCTCCAGGATCTGGCTGTAGCGGCGCGTGAGGGCGGCGGTGTCCCTGCTGAGGTGGCTGAGGATCTGCTGCAGCCCGGCCAGGTGGTGGCACAGCCGCTGCTCCAGGCTGCCGTCCGCCTCGTCGGCTGCGGCCGCGGCGCCGTCGGCGGCGGCGTCGCCGTCGCCGGCGGAGCTGCGCTCGGTGACGGAGGCCAGGCCTCGCTCCACCACGGGCTTGATGGCCTTGAGGAGCTGGTAGCGCTCGTAGAGGTCCGCGGGGCCGCCGGCGGCTGGGTCGGCCCCGTCCTGCGGGAAGACCCCTCGCAGCAGGCTGGGGAACATCACCTCCTGCTCCATCTTCTGCGTTGCCGAGAAGTACTGCTCCATGGCCCCGCGCCTCGCCTCTCTTCGTGTCCCGCCGCGGCCCGGCCCCGCCGGGTCTTTTATGCCGCTCCGCTCCGCTCCCGTCTCCTCCCCGCTCCGCTCCCCGCCCCGCTCGGGCTCCGGTCCCGCTGGGCCGCGACGCGCCCCTGGCTCCGTGCCCCCGTCCCCGCTGGGGCTCTGGCCGCGGTGCCGAGGGCGGACGGCACCTCTGCCCCCGCTTGCAGCTCTCTGGGGACGTCAGTGCCCGGGGCTTGAGCAACGCCGCGCCGCACCGACGGCACAGGGCTGACGGCAGCGCCGGCGGACGTGGAGCTGCGTGCAAAGTCCCGTCGGGTTCCTGTGGCGACGTGGGCGCCGATGGGCGTCCGGCCGCGATGGGTCCGCAGAAATGTCCCCTTCCGCGGCGCTGCGATGGCCGTGGGGACCCGGTGACACCGTGGCTCAGCGGATGGGGCCGCCCGTCTACCTTCGTCCCTCGATGGGAAGCCGCAGTGCTCTGTTTTGGGAAAGGACACGGGGCCACTTGTCGCTTGCGCATCCCCTGGGGGCTACAGCTGCCCCAGGGCCAGCCCCGCAGCTGGGAGCTGTGCTCAGAGCGGGCGGCCGTGGCTGGGCGTGCTGGGAAGGGCAGAGGCAGCCGCTGGGCTCTCCCAGAGCTCTGCTGGGTTTGGGCAGGGAGGGGGCATTGCTAATTTCTCTCATGCTCCACACCAAGGAGCCCAGCACGTCCCGAAGGTGTGTGGGTGCTTTCACCCCGTGCATGGTGCTGTGGGATATCGGGTCTGCGGGGACATGGCTGCGCTCCTGGGGCAGAGTGATGCGGAGGACGCTGCCTCCTGCTCCCACCTTTGGTCCCAGCGTTTTCCTACCGAGCTGCTGCAGGGCTCGAGCAGCAAATGGGGGTAGTGGTGGCTCAGCAGCCTCAGCCTGGTCCCCATCACCTCGTCGTGTCCCATCGTGAAGCTGGAGCTGCTCGCAGGGGACACAGAACACTCAGAGAGGAAGCAGGGGGTGAGGAAGTGCTGCTGAAATCCCAGCCGTGAGCAGAACCAGCAGCGCTGCCCAGTGCTGCCAGAAGGGCCAAAGGACAGTCGGGGTGTGTGGCAACTCGCTCCTATTTTTGGAACATAAGCGAGCTCCTTTTGCAACCCTCGGCGGGGGCAGCTCTCCCCCACGTGCACAGCAGGGACACTCGCCCCATGGAGCAAACACGCTGGGGCCTCGTGATTGCCCCCAGCTATTCCCTCTGTGCCTGTATGAGTTGTGCTTGTCCACGTGTGTCCATGGAGCTGCATGGAAAATCCCACTGGGGTCCCCTGAGGACATGGGCAGTGATGGCAGCGGGACATGTGGAGTCCCCTTCCCACGGCTTTCCCCCAGCAGCCTGGGTTGGGAATGGGGACCTGGTGCCATGATGGCTGCTCTGAGGTCACCTCGCAGCCTGCTCTTCTCCAGGCTGCACAGCCACAGGTGTTCTATGCACTGGATCCTTATTGTGGCCCTTCTCTGGATGCACTCCAGCAGCTCCATGTCTCTCCTGTACTGAGGACTCCACATCTGCCGCTTGCCCCCAAACCCCACACAGCAGCACTCTCCTGCACCAACGCCTTTTGTGCTGCCGCTGTCCCGCACCCACTGCCACCAGAATGACACAGGCTGCAGCAATGATGGTTTTATTCATCTCATGCATGCTTGAAAATCGAGATAATGACCTAGGAGATGCTGGCATGCACCCAGTAGAAGACACTGTCATCATCATGGAGTTTTCTGTGGTGGGCTGAGGCGTGCTCCTCCCCGCCGGCTGACCGTCCCCCTGAAAAGAGCAGGCTGTCAGATGGACAGAAGTGGTTCATGGAAATCACTCTCCCTGTTCCCTGCTCCACCCGTCCCTTTCCCTTCTGCCTGGCCTACTCTCACACCGGCCCTGGAGCTCCCGAGGCCAAAGATGAACGCGGCAGGGCATGCGCTTTCCCTGGGCACCCCCCTTGCAGGGACGTGGGCAGCTGCACAAGGTAGTCCCAGAGGTGGCCAAGGATGTCAGGCAAGTTTCAGATCTTCTGCATTGTGCCAGAGGACTGCTGCTTTCTGACCTGTGGAACAGCAACCTTGCTGACCCAGTCCCAGGATGATTCAGGGCACTGGGATAAGCCAAGCCAGCAGGACAAGTATAAGGTCTCGCTATTGGTATCCTCTGTATGCTGCACCGCACAAAGGTCCTGGCTTATCTTCCTGTCTTCAGTCCTGACAGGGCAGGAGGTTACGCCTAACCAGCAGGGCTGGGTGGCGTTTTGGCTTTAGGTCTCCATCTGATGCCGCTCCTCGGGAAGGAGCTGGTTGTAGCTCCCATCCTCAGTCCTGACGGGGCAGGAGGTTAGGCCAAACCAGCAGGGCTTGGTGGAGTTCTGGCCTTTGGTCTGCAACGGAGGCTGCGCCTGTAGATGGGCCTGGTTGATCTTCCTGTCCTCAGTCCTGACGGGGCAGGAGGTTACGCCAAACCAGCAGGGGTGGGTGGAGGTCTGGCGCTTGGTCTCCATCTAAGGCTCCTCCGCGGGAGGGACCTGGTTGTTCATCCCTTCTTCAGTCCTTTCGGATCTAGAGGGTAGGCCAAAACAGCAGGACTTGGTGCAGGTCTGGCTCTTGGTATCCAGTGGATGCCGCTCCTCGAGAAGGACGAGGTTGTTTTTCCCGTCCTCAGTCCTGACGAGGGAGGTGGTTAGGAAAACCAGCAGTTCTGGGTGAAGGTCTGGTTCTTGGTCCGCATCGGATGCTGCTCCTCGGGAAGAAACTGGTAGTTCTTCTCGTCCGCAGTCCTGATGGGGCAGGTGGTTGGGCCAAACCAGCAGGGCTGGGTGAATTTCTGGCTCTTGGTCTCTATCGGATGCCGCTCTTCGGTAAGGACAGGGTTTTGCTTCCTGTCCTCAGTCCTGATAGGGCAGGAGTTTTGGCCAAACCAGCAGGGCTGGGTGGAGGTCTGGCGCTTGGTCTCCATTGGATGCTCCCCCTTGGGAAGTACCTGGTTGTACTTTCCGTCCTCAATCCTGACAGGGCAGGAGGTTAGGTCAAACGTCCAGGGCTGAGTGGGACTGCATGAGGATCGTCATATATGTCTCCATTAAGGCTATGTTGGCCTCCATCTGACAGAGCAGGTTATGAACATTTACGTTGTCCTTTCCCCAGAACTCTGTTTCCGAGGAAGCTGAGGCCGTTTGTCCCATTCCCTGGAAGTGAGAGAGCCTGGGCACAGAGTCTGGGGTCTCCCAGTGTGTGACAGCCCCGTCACACTCTGACAGCTGGGCACGTCCCTAGTGAGAGCTAACGGACCTCTGGGGGTCTGCTTTCCTTGGATGTCCTCATGTCTATGGCCTTGATAGTTCCCTGCTCCCTAGCCAGCGCATCCTCCCTGCTCTATTCATCTCGATCGTTCACCTGTCCTCGAGGCCTTCTTAATCTTCTCCAGAGGCCGTGGGCATTCCTCAGCAGGCCGCAAATGCAGATGGTTATCAGGGCCTGTATGTGGAGCCAGATTATCTTTCTTCTGGCATGGCCGTCCCAAAGGTGTCTCAGGATGCCAGGCAAGCTGTAGGCCTTCTGCTCGATGCACGGGGACTGCTGCTTCGGGCCCTCCAGAATGACAGCCTTGCTTCCCCATGTACCGGACCCATGTGGGGCATTGGGGAGGGCCAAGGCAGCAGGGCCAGTATGCGGTCAGGATCTTGGTCTCCATGGGATCTTGCTCCTTGGGAAGGACTTGCTTGTTCTTCCCGTCCTCGATCCTGATGGGGTAGAAGGTTAGGCCAAACCAGCAGGGCCAGTAGGAAGCCAGCATCTTGGTCTCCACTGAATGCTGCTCCTCAGGAAGCTCCCAATTCCAGACCCAACTGAGACAGCTGGCACAGACAGGGCCATATCCAGGAAATGGAGGCATGGTCAGAGCCACGGCTCTCAGGAACTGTCTGTGTTGGAGGCAGAAATAAGCCTCACTGGTAGAGACTGCCAGAAGCATGCTATAGTGACTGGACAGGGGGCTCCATGCATACTCGGTGTAAATTATCTCAGGAGGGATACCAATGCCATGGCCCTGCGGCCAGTACAGACAAGACCGGGCATAAAGAACATCGTCTACACTGCTGCTGGAGAGAAAGGCCCCATGTGGAGTTTGAGGCAAACCCCTGGGATTTTGGAGTAGAGCATACAGGGGCTTGGAAGAGTGCTGCACTCCAACTGAAAAGGAGATCTTAGCAGCATATGAGATGTCCGGGCTGCTTCTGAAGTAATTGGCACTGAAAAGCAGCTCCTTCTGGCACCTCAGGTGCCAGTGCTGCACCGGATGTTTAAAGGAAAGGTTCCCTCCACCCATCATGCTACTGATGCCACCTGGAGCAAGTGGATTGCGCTGATTACACAACGAGCGCAAATGGGGAACCTCAGCCGTCCAGGGATCTTAGAGATGATCATGGACTGGCCTGAAGGAGAAAAGTTCAGCACATCACCGGGAGAAGAGGTGTCACGTGCTAAAGAGGCCCCACCACACAATGAACTACCAGAAAATGAAAAGATATATGCCCTGTTCATGGGTGGTGTCTCGCTCCAATTTATAGGAGGAAGAGGAGGTTCTTTGATGTATGTATACCCGGCGTGAGATTAAGAAACAACGGTTCAAATGTTGGTCCATCCAGTTTATTACAATTCCTAGCTGTTTGGGGAGATCGGGAAGGGAAGACAGGTGATAGAAAAGATAGGAAATATAAGCAAGGAATCTCTCTAGAGAGCAAAAGAGATAGTCACCATCGTGGGTCCAGCAAGGTACGTTGTAGGTCTGTTGATCTCAGGAAAGCCAGGCAGCTCCGCAGCAAGCAGGCCTCCGGGGTTCTTACAAAGAGGTTTTCCCCTCAGGGAATTCTCTGTCAGAGGTGCCTTTGGGAGTTTGCTTTCCTCAAAGGTGTCTTTGGGAGTTTGTCTCCAAAGTCCCTACTTTAGTGGGGGCCTTTTATCCCCAATTTCTGTGGTTTTTTTTTTTCTCTTCTTTTGTCTCAGTTTTGTGTGACATTCCTGGGCCAACAAATTAGCCAGCAGGGGGTGGTGCCTTCGTTGCCAAGCACAAGCATTATCGCCTTTTGCAGTGGTCAGCTCCTTCAAGCCCTACCCCTGTGAAAGATGGCTTGTCCTGCTTCTGCTTATCTTTGCAACCATAAGCAGGGGTACAGTGGCATGGTGACATCCACCATTCACCCCCCCTAGCAGTTGTCAGATGGAGTCCTATCACCAGAAAGGCCTCACGAAGCAAGCTTTGAGACAAAGAATGAAAAGAGTTTTGTCCTTCACAGATGGATCGTGTCGTATTGTGGGGAAGCATCGCAGATGGAAAGCTGCTGTGTGGAGCCCCACACGACAGGTTGCAGAGGCCACTGAAGGAAAAGGAGTATCAAGCCAATTTGCAGAGGTAAAGGCTGTCCAGCTGGCCTTGGCTGTTGCTGAACGGGAGAGGTGGCCGATGCTTTATACCGACTCATGGATGGTGGCAAATGCCTTATGGGGGTGGTTACGGCAGTGGGAACAAAACCGGCAGTGGAGGGGTAAACCTGTTTGGGCTCCTGAACTGTGGAAAGACATTGCTGGCCGAATAAAGAATATGGTTGTAAAGGTGTGTCGTGTGGATGCTCACGTGCCCAAGAGTCGGGCTACTGAAGAACAATGAAACAACCATCAGGTAGATCGAGCTGCCAGAATTGAGGTGGCTCAAATAGACTTGGACTGGCAGAACAAGGGTGAATTATTTCTGGCTCGATGGGCCCATGAGACCTCGGGCCATCAAGGAGGAGGTGCAACATATAAGTGCGCTAGAGACCAAGGGGTGGACTTAACTACGGACGCTATTGCGCAGGTTATTCACGACTGTGAAACGTGCCATAATTAACCAAGGCAAGAGGATGAAGCCTCTTTGGGGGGAAGGGCAATGGCCAAAGTATGGGGAGGCATCGTAGGATGCTTATATCACCTTGCCACGATCTGGCAATGGTAAGCGTTACGTGCTTACCATGGTGGAGGCAAGCACTGGGTGGCTTGAAACATTTGCAGTACCCCATGCTACCGCCCGAAAGACCACATTAGGTCTGGAGAGGCAAATCCTGTGGCGATGTGGCACCCCAGAAGGAATTGAGTCAGAGAATGGGACTCATTTCAAAAATTCACTTGTGGGTACCTGGGCCGGAGAACATGGCATCAAGAGGGTTTATCATACCCCCTATCATGCACCAGCCTCTGGTAAGACCGAACGCTGCAACGGGTAGTTAAAAACCATGTTGAAAGCAATGGGAGGTGGAACATTTAAGCACTGAGAGAAACATCTGGCAGAAGCCACCTGGCTGGTCAACACCAGAGGATCGGTCAGTTGAGATGGTCCTACACGATCCAGCTCCCCACGTACGGTGGAGGGAGATAAGGTCACAGAATCACAGAACGACCCGGGTTGGAAGGGACCCCAAGGATCATGAAATTCCAAGCCCCCTGCCTGGCAGGGCCACCAAACTTCCACATTTACGTGATCAGGTTGGCCAGGGCCCCATCCAACCTGGCCTTGAACACCTCGAGGCAAGGACGGGGCATCCACAACCTCCCTGGGCAGCCTGTTCCATGACCTCACCACTCTCCTAGTAAAGAACTTCCCCCTAACATCCAACCTAAGTCTTCCCTCTTTCAACTTAAAACCATTTCCCCTCGTCCTGCTATTATCGGCCCTTTCAAAGAGTTTACTCCCCTCCTGGTTATAGGTTCCCTTCAGGTACTGAAAGGCTGCAATGAGGTCACCCCACAGCCTTCTTTTCTCCGGGCTGAACAAGCCCAGCTCCCTCAGCCTGTCTTCATAGGGGAGGTGCTCCAGCCCCCCGATCATCTTCGTGGCCCTCCTCTGGACCCTTTCCAACAGCTCTCTGTCTTTCTTGTACTGAGGGCTCCATACCTGGACGCTGGACTCCAGATGGGGCCTCACAAGAGCAGAGTAGAGAGGGACAATCACCTCCCTATCCCTGCTGGCCACCCCTCTCCTGATGGAGCCCAGGATACCATTTGCTTTCCGAGCTGCAAGAGCACCCTGCTGGCTCATGTTAAGTTTCTCATCCATCAGGACCCCCAGGCCCTTCTCTGCTGAGCTCCCTGTCGTACACGTCTGCTGAGGTCCCTGTAGTACATGTAAAGAGCATGTTGGGAAAAGCGGTTTGGGTCCTTCCAGCTTCTGGAAAGGGCAAACCTCTCCGTGGAACTGTTTTTGCACAGGGACCTGGGTGCACTTGGTGGGTGATGGAGAAAAATGGGGATGTCCAGTGTGTACCACAAGGCGATTTGACGCTCGGGGAGTGCAGTCAGTGATTCCATCTCTCTCTATATGTATGTGTATATGTAACACATGTTAATTATTGTTTGTTCCTATACAGATACATGTTATGCACGAAGTGGTGCTGTGGAATAAGGGGTGGAATGGAATGGTGTGGTTTTGTGATTTTTGTTGTGTATTCCACATCAGAACATCATGCAGAGCAGGGCAGTTAGAGTTAATGCTCTGGTTCCGTGTTACCACCATTTTGGGCATCCAAAGGGTAGGAACACCTCTCCTACGAGGACAGGCTGAGAGCTGAGGCTGTGCAGCCTGGAGAAGGCTACAAGTTGACCTGAGAGCGGCCTTTCAGCATCTAAAGGGGAACTACAAGAAAGATGGGGACAGACTCTTGAGCAGGGTATGTGATGCCAGAACAAGGGGAGATGGTTTCAAGTTCAGAGACGGTGGATTCATGTGAGATAGAAGGAAAAAGTCTTTTTCAGTGAGGGTGGTGAGGCGCTGGAACAGGTCGCCCAGATGTGTGGGTGATGCCCCATCCCGGAAGGCTGGGTAAAGCCTCGGGCAACCTGGTCTAGCTGTGGATGTCCCAGTTCATTGCAGGGGAGTTAGACCAGATGGCCGTCAAAGGTCCCTTCCAACTCTAACGATTCAATGGTTCTGTGATTCTATGACCTTGTGAAGTTCAACAAGGACAAGTGTAAAGTCCTGCACCGAGTTTGGGGCCATCCGAAGTGCAGATAAAGGCTGGGTGGAGAATCACAGAATAATAGAATTGCTCAGGTTGGAAAAGACCTTATGACCGTCAAGTCCAACCCCAACCTAACCATACCACCCTAACACTAACAACCCTCTGCTAAATCATGTCCCTGATTTTTCCTGATATCCAACCTAAACCTCCTCTGGTTCAACTTGAGGCCGTTTCCGCTCATCCTTTCACCTGTTACCAGTGAGGAGAGACCAACCCCACTCTCCCTGCAGTCACCTTCCATGTATTTGAAGAGAGCAAATAAGGTTTCCCCTCAGCCTCCTTTTCCCCAGACTAAACAGCCCCACTTCCTTCAGTCTCTCCTCATAGGGCATATTCGCCAAGCCCTTCACAAGCCTTGTTGTCCTTCTTTGGACCTGCTGCAGCACCTCCATGTCCTTTCTGTACTGAGGTGCCCGAAACTGAACACAGTACTCGAGGTGAGGCCTCACCAGTGCTGAGTACAGGGGCAGGATGACTTCCCTAGCCCTGCTCACCACACCATTCCTGATACAAACCAGGATGGTACTGGCCTTGTTGGCCACCTGGGCGCACTGCTGGCTCATATTCAGACAGTTTTCCATCAGTACAGCAAGGTCCCTTTCCATCAGGCAGCTTTCCAGCCACTCCTCCCCAATCCGGTAGGGTTGCCTGGGGTTGTTGTGACCAAAATGCAGGACCTGACACTTGGCCCTATTGAAACTCACACACTTTACCTTGGCACATCGATCCAGTCTATCCAGGTCCCTCTGTAGTGCCTTTCTCCCCTCTGTCAGATCAACACTCCCTCCCAGCTTGGTGACCTATGAATCTTGTAAGAATGGCTTGAGAGTAGCCCTGAGGAGAAGGACCTGGGAGTGTCGCTTGATGCAGGATCCAATATGAGCTGTCAATGTGTGCATGCGGCCCAGAAGACCAACCATATTCTAGGTTGTATCAGGGGAAGTGTGACCAGCAGGTCGAGGGAGGTGATTCTGCCCCTGTGCTCTGCTCTCGTGAGCCCCCACGTGCAGTACAGCATCCAATTCTGGAGCCCCCAACACAAGAAGGCATGGAGCACATCTCCTATGGGGACAGGCTGATGGACCTGGGGCTCTTTGGCCTGGAGAAGAGAAGGCTCCGAGGGGACCTTCTAGTGGGCATCCCAAACGTGAAGGGGTCCTACAGGAAAGCTGGGGAGGGACTTTTAAAACAGGCAGGTAGAGGCAGGACAAGGGGAAATGGCTTTCAACAGGAAGAGGGTAGTTTTAGACCATAGATTAGGAAGACATCCTTTACTGTGAGGCACTGGCAGAGGTTGCCCGGTGAGGCTGTGGATGCCCCCTCCGTGGAAGCATTCAAGGCCAGGTTGGCTGGGGCTGTGAGCAACGTGGTCTAGAGGGAGGTGTTCCTGCCTCTAGCAGGGGGGCTGGAACCGGATCATCTTCGAGGTCCCTTCCAACCCTAAGCATTCTGTGTTGCTATGATTCTATGATTCGATGGATAGGAGGAGGAAGTGGAGGTGGGACGGGGAGGTGGGATTTGTATGTTGGGTCCCCAACCCTGAGATGGGTGCGTGGGTGCCCTCCTCCATGCCCATGAGCCAGGTGCTCCAAATGTAGACAACAATCCCATCTGTATTTTTTTCTAGATGGATAGCAGAGCGTGCTTCTTGTATTTAAGTCGGCTAGGCTGAAAGCGCTGCCAATGAGAAATCAAAATGGAGCTGAAGCTGAAGTTAGAAAAACGCACAGTGAGTCTGGCTATTATTCAGGGTCTTTCATGAAACTCGCGTCCAGGGAGGTTTCCAAAACCTTCCGGCTACTGCCGTGTCGGCTTCCTGCTTTGTCAGAGTGGAATTCTCTGAGCCTGGACCCTCTGCCTTGGCCAGATCCAAATCTAAAAACTCCACCATGGAATCCACCAGGGCACGCTGGGAATCCCATGGCCGGTGCGGGGGAAAGGCATTGTGACATCACAGAGCAGGGCATGACATCAGACTTTGTCAAGTCACGCTGGCAGCGTCCTCCAGCTCAGACACGTGGAGCGGCCGCTCCGTCCTGGTGGTCACTGCTGGAGCTCTGCTCTGGGTGACAGCCATTTGTGCCTGGAGATTGTTCTTTGGCAGAGAACAAGATGAAACTCAGCCAGACTCTCCTCCTGGCCGTGGCTCTGATCATGTCTCCATTTGTGGGACATGGCCCTGGCTGTGCCAGCTATCTCAGCTGGGTGTGCTATCAGGACCAAAGTCTGGATGTTCCTGAGGAGCAGCATCCGGTAGAGCCCCAGAGCCAGACCTCCACCCAGCCCTGCTGGTTTGGCCTCACCTCCTGCCCCATCAGGACTCAATATGGGAATAACAACAAGGTTCTCCCCGAGGAGCAGCATCCAGCGGAAACGAAGACCCTGACCTCCCACTGGCTCTGCTGGCTTGGCCTGACCTCCTGCCCGTTCACGTCTGAGGACAGGAAGACAAACCAGGACCTTTATGAGGTGCAGCGTACAGTAGAGACTAGTAGCCAGACCTCATACTTGCCCTGCTGGCTTGGATTTTCCCAGTGCCCCAAAACGTCCTGGGACAGGGGCAGCAGCAAGGTTGTCGTTCCAGAGGGCCCAAAGCAGAAGTCCCCGGGCACCGAGCAGAAGGCCTACAGCTTGCCTGGCATCCTGGGCCATGTTTACAACTACCTTGTGCAAAGAAGGGCAGCCTGGCTCGTTACAGATACCTTGATAACCACCTGCATTTGCTGCCTGTTTAGTACTGCCTGTGGCCTCTGGAAAAGATTAAGAAGACCTTGGGGACAGGTGAGCGATCGAGTTGCATTGCACAGGGAGGGTACCCTGCTGGGGAGGAGGGAACCATCAAGGCCATAGACGTGAGGACATCCAAGGAAAGCAGACCCCCAGAGGTCCGTTAGCTCTCCCCAGGGACCTGCCCAGGCACGGGGCTGTCACACACTGGGAGTCCCCAGAGCAACACAGGGCCTGCCAGAGGTGCTGTGAGCCCCACAGGCTGCCCCGAGCTGCCCTGCGAGGCTGGAAATGCTCCGCGCCAATCGGAGCCCTGCAGGGTGATGCTCTGCAAAATGAGCCTGCATCCCTTTCACTGTGCCCATGCTCTCTCACTTCCAGGAAATGGAACAAACGGCCTCAGCTTCCTCGGAAACTGAGTGCCAGGAAATGGACAACGTGGATGTTTACGACCGGCTCTGTCAGTTAGAGGCCAGAATAGCCTTATTGCGTAGATATTTGATGATCGTCATGCAGTCCCACATGGAGAAGTGCGGGTGCCTGCAGTACAGGGATATGGTGGATGGCAGAGGGGAGAGCGAGACACCCTCCACCGACTCCTCGTCCAGCTCCAGCTAGAGTGTGCACTCTGCGGATGGATGGCAGCAAAGCAAGTGAGTGCTGCAGTCCGTTGGTGTGGGGAGGCCGCTGCTCAGGGCAGAAGGCAGTACAGGAGTCAGGATGGGAAAGGCACCCATGGATGCAATGTTCCCGATGGGGACCCGTGAAGAAGGAGAAGGGGCCCACATCCTGGTAGCTGCCCACATCCCTGCAAGGGGGGTGCCCAGGGAAAGCGCATGCCCTGCCGCGTTCATCTTTGGCCTCGGGAGCTCCAGGGCCGGTGTGAGAGTAGGCCAGGCAGAAGGGAAAGGGGCGGGTGGAGCAGGGAACAGGGAGAGTGATTTCCATGAACCACTTCAGTCCATCTGACAGCCTGCTCTTTTCAGGGGGACGGTCAGCCGGCGGGGAGGAGCACGCCTCAGCCCACCAAAGGTTCGTGCACAGAAAACTCCTTGTTGACTACAACATCTTCATCTGGATGCATGCCAACATCTCCTAAATCATCAACTCCATTTTCAAGCATGATATGAATAAAATCATCATTTCTGCAGCCTGTGTCATTGTGGTGGCAGTGGGCAGCACGAAAGCGGCAGCACGAAAGGCGTTGGTGCAGGAGAGTGCTGCTGTGCGGGGTTTGGGGGCACGCGGCCGGGGAGGAGGAAGGGCACTGGGCCAGGGGAAAAGAGGCACCGGTGGCTGTGAGGTCCCACAGACAGCCATGCCCCAGGGGGAGAGAGCACATCCCGAGCGGGAGCCCACGTCCCGGTGAGGTAATGCAGCGTCCCCCAGAGCACACGGGGAGGTCCCGTGAGTCCTGCGGCACGCTGGGAAGCATCCAGGGCACACTGGGAGTCGTCAGCGGGGCCAGTTCTGCAAAGAACTGAGAGCCACTGATGTCATCTCTGGGGACTTCAGTAAGTTTGACATCCAAAACAGTGTGGCCAGCAGGGTGAGGGAGGTGATCCTGCCCCTCTGCTCTGCGCTGGTGAGGCCTCACCTGGAGTACTGCGTCCATTCAGTGTTGCTATGATTCTACGCTTCTATGGTTCTTTTGGACCAGCTCCAAAAGCTAGACACATGTCCATGGGGCCTGATGGATTGCACCCTAGAGTGCTGAGGGGGTTGGTGGATGTGGTTGCCAAGCCACTTTCCAGCATCCTTTGGCAGTCCTGGCTGAACGGGGATGTCCCGGCAGACTGGAGACTGGCTAATGTGACGCCCGTCTTCAAAAAGGGCCGGAAAGATGATCCTGGTAGCTACAGACCTATCAGTCTCACCTCGGTGCCGGGGAAGGCTATGGAATGGGTACTCTCGGGAGCCATCATGGACCAATTAAAGGTCAACCAGGGCTTCAGGCCCAGTCAGCATGGGTTCATGAACGGTAGATCCTGTCTGACAAACCTGATTTCATCCTATGACAGGGTGACCCGCCTAGTGCATGAAGGTAAGGCTGTGGATGTGGTCTACGTGGACTTCAGTAAGGCCTCTGACACTGTCCCCCACAACATCCTCGTGGAAAAGCTGTCTGCCCGCAGTTTGGATGGGCGTACGCTCTGCTGGGCGAAACACTGGCTGGATGGCCGGGCCCAAAGAGTTGTGGCCAGTGGAGTTAAATCCCGTTGGTGGCCGGTCACGAGCGGTGTCCCCCAGGGCTCAGTACTGGGGCCACTTGTATTTAACATCTTTATTAACGATCTTGACGAGGGGATTGAGTGCACCCTCAGTAAGTCTGCAGACAACTGTAAGCTGGGATGGAGTGCTGAACTGCCAGGGGGCAGAAAGGCACTACGGAAGAGGGACCCGGATAGACTGGATCAATGTGCCAAGGTAAACTGTGTGTGTTTCAATAGAGCCAAGTGTCGGGTCCTGCATTTTGGTCACAACGACCCCAGGCAACCCTACAGGCTTGGGGAGAAGTGGCTGGAAAGCTGCCTGACGGAAAGGGACCTTGGTGTACTGACAGGTGGTCAGTTGAATATGAGCCCTGCTGAGCTCGGTCACGCTGTGTCCCTGTCTCTGCGCCCCTGTCCTCATCTGAGCCCACCCTCAGCCTTAGCCCCAGCTGGCTGCGATGCCGCCATGTCCCTGGGCACGCATGGAGCAGGGTGGTGAGCAGGGGAGGTACCCGGGGCCTCTCACCCCATCCTGCAAGGCACTGCCATCCACCAGCTCTTGCACTGCAGTGGCAGCTCCCCAGCACCACGTGCAGCCTCCACGTGCATGCTGCTGGAGCCTCCCAACACCATCAGGAGATGGTCTGCTCCCACCATGCTCCAGCAGGGTCACCCAGAGCAGGTGCCCCAGCACTGTGTCCAGCCAGGACACGGATATCTCCCAGAGTGGAGATCCTCTAACATTTCAGGGCCACCTGTGCTACCTTCACACCAAAAATTATCGTCCTGTGTCTTCCAGACATAGAGGGATCTGGACAGGCAGGATAGCTGGCCTGAAGTCAGTGGGATGAGGTTCAACAAGACCAAATGCCAGGTCCTGCACTTTAGCCACAACAATGCCAGGCGATGCTACAGGCTTGGGGCAGAGTGGCTGGAAGACTGTATAGAGGAGATGGACCTGGGGGGATTGGTTGATGCTCGGCTGAACATGAGCCAGCAGCGTGCCCAGGCGGCCAAGAAGGCCAATGGCATCCTGGCCTGCTTCAGAAACAGTGCTGCCAGCAGGAACAGAGCAGTGATTGTCCCTCTGTACTCAGCTCTGGTGAGGCCACACCTCGAGTGCAGTGTTCAGTTCTGGGCCCCTCACTGCAAGAAAGACATTGATGCCCTGGAGTGTGGGGCAGGGTCCGGACAGGTGCCTGGAACTGGAGCATTAACACTTTAACTCCCAGTGCACTACATGATGCTATGATGTGCAATAGCGATAGCCCAAAATCATAAAACCATGACACCTGGTGAGGAGGGCTTTAACCGGGGAAGGAGGGGGAGGGAAGAGGGCCAGCAGCAGTGCCGTGAGGGGTCGCTCTTAGAATCATAGAGTCATCCAGGCTGGAAAAGACCTCGAGGACCCCCAACTCCACCCCCAACCCATCCACACTGTGCTCACTGACCACGTCCCTCAGTGCCACATCTCCATGGCTCCTGAGCCAGGTGGCCCCTGAGGACTTCACCTTCAGAGAGGAGATACAACCGCCTGTTTGCAGAAGGAGCTGCTAATTTTTGCAGAACTTGGGATTTCTAAGCAGGCTCCCAGTCTCTCCCTTGAATCCTTCATGCACTTTTTGAATACTCATCTGATCACGTTGTTAATCTCCCTGAATGTACTGCTTGTCATTCTACTCATTTCACTCAGTATCTGGATTTCTGTTATTCTGAGGATGTCTTTCCCAGGACCAGAGAATACTGAGCGGCAGGGAGTGTGGAGAGGCTTGGGAGAGGCTTTAGAGAGCTGGACATGCTTGGTGTCATGGAATTTTACTCCTGAACACCTGCAAGATCCTGAGAGCCTAAACAGATATTTGAGACAGGGATGCTGCGGCTCACGCAGATCTGAGGAGGCGCAAATGATCTGGGGCCCGGCTACTGCTTATCGGGCCTTATTCAATACTATCCCAGAGAGGGAGAGAGTTTCTGAAATGGAGAGTCTCTGTGCTGTAGGAGAAGGTCTCAAAGCTGAAAGGGAGAGTCCCTGGGAGACAGTAGAGAATGAGCGAGAGAGTCTCCAAGCCAAATAGGAGAGTTTCCAGGGGAGGCTTTGAGCCAAGAGGGAGAATCTCCAGGCTGAGCGAGAGAGTCTCCTGTCGAGAGAAAAGACCTCCAGTCTGAGTGAGACACCCTCAGCCACTGTGAGACCTCACCTGGAGTACTGCATCCAGATGTGGAGTTCTCAGTATGGGAGGGATATAAATCTGTTGGAGTGCGTCCAGAGGGGGGCCTCAGAAATGACCCAGTGGATGGAACACCTCTCTCCTATGAGGACGGGCTGAGAGCTGAGGCTGTGCAGCCTGGAGGCTGCGAGATGACCTGAGAGCAGCCATTCAGTATCTAAAAGGAAGCTACAGGAAAGATGGGGGCAGACTCTTGAGCAGGGTATGTGATGACAGAGCAAGGGGAGATGGTTTCAAGCTCAAAGAGGGTGGATTCATGTGAGATAGAAGGAAAAAGTCTTTTTCAGTGAGGGTGGTGAGGCTTGGGAACAGGTCGCCCAGATGTGTGTGTTGATGCCCCATCCTGGAAGACTGTCAAGGTGAGGCTGGGTAAAGGGTTGGGCAACCTGGTCTAGCTGTGGATGTCCCAGTTCATTGCAGGGGAGTTAGACCAGATGGCCGTCAAAAGTCCCTTCCAACTCTAACGATTCAATGGTTCTGTGACTCTATGACCTCGTGAAGCTCAACAAAGACAAGTGTAAAGTCCTGCACCGAGTTTGGGGCCATCCCAAGTGCAGATACGGGTTGGGGGAGAATCACAGAATCATAGAATTGCTCAGGTTGGAAAAGCCGTTACGACCATCAAGTCCAACCGCAACCTAACCATACTACCCTAACACTAACAACAACCCTCCGCTAAATCACGGGCCTGAGCACCACAAGCAAATGGTTTTTAAACACATTCAGGGATGGTGACTCAACCACCTCCCTGGGCAGCCCATTCCAGTGCTTAACCACCCTTTCTGTAAAGACGTTTTTCCTGAAATCCAACCTAAACCTCCCCTGGTTCAACCTGAGGCCATTTCCCCTCGTCCTGTCACCTGTCACCAGCGAGAAGAGACCAACCCCACTCTCCCTGCAATCACCTTTCAGGTATTGGAAGAGAGCAATAAGGTCTCCTCTCAGCCTCCTTTTCCCCAGACTAAACAGCCCCAGTTCCTTCAGTCTCTCCTCATAGGGCATATTCTCCAAGCCCTTCACAAGCCTTGTTGCCCTTCTTTGGACCTGCTCCAGCACCTCCATGTCCTTTCTGTATCGAGGTGCCCAAAACCGAACACAGTACTCATGATGGGGCCTCACCAGTGCTGAGTACAGGGGCAGGATGACTTCCCAAGTCCTGCTTTCCACACTTTTCCTGATACAAGCCAGGATGCCATTGGCCTTCTTGGCCACCTGGGCACACTGCTGGCTCATATTCAGCCGACTGTCCATCAGTGCACCAAGGTCCTTTTCCATCAGGCAGATTACACAGAATCATAGAATGGCCTGGGTTGTCAAGGACCAGAACGCTCACCCAGTTTCAACCCCCCTGCTATGTGCAGGGTCGCCAACCACCAGACCAGGCTGCCCAGAGCCACGTCCAGTCTGGCTTGAATGCCTCCAGGGATTGAATAGGGCATCCACAACCTCCTTGGGCAACCTGTTCCGCTGTATCACCACCCTCTGTGTGAAAAACTTCCTCCTGATATCTAACCTAACCCCCCCCGTCTCAGTTTAAAACCATTCCACTTTGTCCTATCACTGTCCACCCTCATAAACAGCCGTTCCCCCTCCTGTTTAAGCTCTCCCTTCAAGTACTGGAAGACTGCAGTGAGGTCTCCCCGGAGCCTTCTCTTCTCCGAGCTAAACAATCCCAATTCCCTCAACCTTTCCTCACAGGAGAGGTGCTCCAGCCCTCTGCTCATCTCAGTGGCCTCCTCTGGACCTGCTCCAAGAGCTCCACGTCCTCCCTGTGCTGGGGACCCCAGGCCTGGACGCAGTACTGCAGATGGGGCCTCACAAGAGCTGAGTAGAGGGGGACAGTCACCTCCCTCTCCCTGCTGGCCACCCCTGTTTTAATTCAGCCAGGAACGCGGTTGGCCTTCTGGGCTGCACGTGCACACTGCTGGCTCATGTCCACTTCTCGTCCACCAGGACCCCCAAGTCCCTCTCCACAGGGCTGCTCTCAAGGAGATCTTCCCCCAGTTTGTATAAATGCCTGGGGTTGCCCCAACCCAAGTGCAGCCTGCTCCAGCACCTGCACTTGGCCTTCTTGAACCTCATTAGGTTTTCATGGGCCCACTTCTCCAGCCTGTGCAGGTCCCTCTGGATGGCTCCCCTTCCTTCCAATGTATCGACTGCACTGCTCAGCTTGGTGTCATCTGCAAACTTGCTGAGGGTGCACTCGATGCCATCGTCTGTTGCTCCATCATAAAAGGCCACCAGATTGGTCAGGCACGATCTACCCTTGGCGAAGCCATGCTGGCTGTCTCTGGCAAATCTCCTCTGCTGGCAGATGGAGAGCCGTTGCGCTCTCAGAAGGGTGTCCTAAAAGAACTGCCAGCTCTGTTCTGCACCCATGCCCTTAAGGACAGTTTCCCAGGGAATCCCACTCAGCAGTTCCTTGCGCAGCCGAAGTTTGCTCTCCTACAGCACAGGGTCTTATCTCTGCACACACGGACAACAGCCCTGTATTCCACTCAGGCTGCACAACCCTGCTTCCACCTCCTCTGCATTTACATCTTTTCCCTCAGTTTAAGCTGCAGGTCCTTGCACAGCTAAAACTATCGCTTGCCTTCCGTGCTTGATTTCTTCTGCTGGGGGATGGAGAGCCTGCAATGGCATCCTGACCTGCATCAGAAACAGTGCCACCAGCAGGAACAGGGCAGTGATGTAGGGTTGCCTGGGGTTGTTGTGACCAAAATGCAGGACCGACACTTGGCCCTGTTGAAACTCATACAGTTTACCTTGGCACATGGATCCAGTCTATCCAGGTCCGTCTGTAGTGCCTTTCTTCTCCTCTCTATTGCAGATCAGCACTCCCTCCCAGCTTGGTGTCCTACGAATGTTGTAAGAATGGCTTGAGAGCACCCCTGAGGAGAAGGAGCTGGGAGTGTCACTTGATGAAAGATTCAATAAGAGCTGTCAATGTGTGCATGCAGCCCAGGGGGCCAGCCATATCCTGAGATGCATCAGGAGAAGTGTGACCAGCAGGTCGAGGGAGGTGATTCTGCCCCTGTGCTCTGCTCTCGTGAGCCCCCACGTGCAGTACAGCATCCAATTCTGGAGCCCCCAACACAAGAAGGGCGTGGAGCTGTTGGAGAAGGTCCAGAGGAGGGCCACAAAGATGATCAGAGGGCTGGAGCACATCTCCTATGGGGACAGGCTGATGGACCTGGGGCTCTTTGGCCTGGAGAAGAGAAGGCTCCGAGGGGACCTTCTAGTGGTCATCCCAAACGTGAAGGGGTCCTACAGGAAAGCTGGGGAGGGACTTTTAAAACAGGCAGGTAGAGACAGGACAAGGGGAAATGGCTTTCAACAGGAAGAGGGTAGTTTTAGACCATAGATTAGGAAGACATTCTTTACTGTGAGGCACTGGCAGAGGTTGCCCGGTGAGGCTGTGGATGCCCCCTCCGTGGAAGCATTCAAGGCCAGGTTGGCTGGGGCTGTGAGCAACGTGGTCTAGAGGGAGGTGTTCCTGCCTCTAGCAGGGGGGCTGGAACCGGATCATCTTCAAGGTCCCTTCCAACCCTAAGCATTCTGTGTTGCTATGATTCTATGATTCGATGGATGGGAGGAGGAAGTGGAGGTGGGACGGGGAGGTGGGATTTGTATGTTGGGTCCCCAACCCTGAGATGGGTGCGTGGGTGCCCTCCTCCATGCCCATGAGCCAGGTGCTCCAAATGTAGACAACAATCCCATCTGTATTTTTTTCTAGATGGATAGCAGAGCGTGCTTCTTGTATTTAAGTCGGCTAGGCTGAAAGCGCTGCCAATGAGAAATCAAAATGGAGCTGAAGCTGAAGTTAGAAAAACGCACAGTGAGTCTGGCTATTATTCAGGGTCTTTCATGAAACTCGCGTCCAGGGAGGTTTCCAAAACCTTCCGGCTACTGCCGTGTCGGCTTCCTGCTTTGTCGGAGTGGAATTCTCTGAGCCTGGACCCTCTGCCTTGGCCAGATCCAAATCTAAAAACTCCACCATGGAATCCACCAGGGCACGCTGGGAATCCCATGGCCGGTGCGGGGGAAAGGCATTGTGACATCACAGAGCAGGGCATGACATCAGACTTTGTCAAGTCACGCTGGCAGCGTCCTCCAGCTCAGACACATGGAGCAGCCGCTCCGTCTTGGTGGTCACTGCTGGAGCTCTGCTCTGGGTGACAGCCATTTGTGCTTGGAGATTGTTCTTTGGCAGAGAACAAGATGAAACTCAGCCTGACTTTCTTCTTGGCCGTGGCTCTGACCATGTCTCCACTAGTGGGACATGGCCCTGGCTTTGCCAGCTGTCTCAGCTGGGTCTGCAATCGGGACCAAAGTCTGGATGTTCCTGAGGAGCAGCATCCGGTAGGGACCCAGAGGCAGACCTCCACCAAGCCCTGCTGGTTTGGCCTCACCTCCTGCCCCATCAGGATCGAGGACAGGCAGAACAACCAGGTCCTTCCCAAGGAACAGCATCCAGTGGAGACCAAGATCCTGACCTCCTACTGGCTCTGCTGGCTTGGCCTAACCTCCTGCCCCGTAAGGATAAAGGATGGGAAGAACAACCAGGTCCTTCCCAAGGAGCAGCATCCAGTGGAGACCAAGATCCTGACCTCCTACTGGCCCTGCTGGCTTGGCCCTTCCCGATGCCCTAAATGGGTCTGGTACAGAGGCAGCAAGGCTGTCGTTCCAGAGGGCCCAAAGCAGCATGCTCTGGTCACCAAGCAGAAGGCCTACAGCTTGCCTGGCATCGCGGGACACCTTTGGGACTACCTTGTGCAAGGAGGGAGAACCTGGCTTGTTACAGATACCTTGATAACCATCTGCATTCTCTGGCTGCTGACGACTGCCTGTGGCCTCTGGAGAAGATTAAGAAGACCTTGGGGACAGGTGGGCAATCGAGTTGCATTGCACAGGAATGGTACCATAGCTGCGGAGCAGGGAACCATGAAAGCCATATTCTTGAGGACATCCAAGGAAAGCAGACCCCCAAAGACCCGTTAGCTCTCCCCAGGGACTTGCCCAGCCACGGGGCTGTCACACAGTGGGAGACCCCAGTGCAGCACAGGGCCTGCCAGAGGTGGCGTGAGCCCCACGGGCTGCCCCAAGGAGTCCTGCGAGGCTGGAAATGCTCCGCGCCAATCAGAGCCCTGCAGGGTGATGCTCTGCAAAATGAGCCTGCATCCCTTTCACTGTTCCCATGCTCTCTCACTTCCAGGGAACGGCACAAACGGCCTCAGCTTCCTCGGAAACTGAGTTCTGGGGAAAGGACAACAAAATTGCTTCCAACCTACTTTGCCTGACTGAGGATGAAATAAGGTTCAAGGAGAGTGAGCTGATGACCCCCTGCCTGCTGCAGCAGCAAGCGCACAGCATCCAGCAGTACAGGAATACAGCGGGTGTTACAGGGGAGAGCAAGAGACCCTCCGCAGACTCCTCATCCAGCTCCAGCCAGAGGGTGCATTCTGTGGATGGACGGCAGAAAAGGCAGCAAAGCAAGTGAGTGCTGCAGTCTGTTGATGAGGGGAGGCTGCTGCTCAGGGCAGAAGGCAGTACAGGTGTAAGGATAGGAAAGGCACCCATGGCAGCAGTGTTCCCAATGGGGACCTGTGAAGAAGGAGAAGGGGCCCACATCCCAGCAGCTGCCCATGTCGCTGCGAGGGTGGTGCCCAGGGAAAGTGCATGCCCTCCTGCGTTCATCTTTGGCCTCAGGAGCTCCAGGGCCGGTGTGAGAGTAGGCCAGGCAAAAGGGAAAGGGGCGGGTGGAGCAGGGAACAGGGAGAGTGATTTCCATGAACCACTTCAGTCCATCTGACAGCCTGCTCTTTTCAGGGGGACGGTCAGCCGGCGGCGAGGAGCACGCCTCAGCCCACCAAAGGTTCGTGCACAGAAAACTCCTTGATGCCTACAGTGTCTTCTTCTGGGTGCATGCCAAGATGAGGATGAGCTGCACCACGAACACCTCCTGCAGAGGAGTTCTGCATTTGCCCATCAGAAAGATAACGATTGGTGTCACTGCTCTCTTTCCAAGGCTCTTCCAGTTCCCAACAGAGACCGGACTAAACATCTCTTGAGACAAAATGCTGGGACCTCCCAGAAGAACGAGCTGGACTGCTGCCCACTCGTGGTCTCCGAATTAAAGGCACGGAAGATCGGCTTATTTAACTTGGGAAACACTTGCTACGTGAACAGTGTCATACAGTCTCTCTTCATGGCTTCTGAGTGAGTTGTTGCTCCCTTGTTCCCACTGAGGACTGCTCCAGGGATGCTCTTTGCACTGGTGTGGTGCTTCCCACGCTAATTGTCCATCTTGTTTTGCATCTCCGGTTGTCTTCTGCAGCTTTCGGCATGTGGTGTTGAATTTAACCAAGGGCAACTCCCAGCCCCTGATGACAAAACTGCAGTCGCTCTTTGCACTTTTGGAGCACAGTCAGGTAATTATTTCATGTTCTCATTATTGCTTTGGACTCTCAGCTGTGGAAAGGCTCATCTCCAAGTTGCTTCCAGCCAACTCCAATGTGCTGACAAGGAGTTGTGGATCTGGGTGCATTTTTGTAACGGGACAAATTTTGTTGTCAGGAAAGAGGCTAATTTTGGGGGCGGAGGAGGCAAAGTGAGTGTTGAGCTCCCGTCATCTGTGATAGCGAGCTGTGTTCACACCAGGCCGCCTCTCTTTGGCCTCTGGCTATCCTGGCTTTGACTGATGCAATAACTACTAGTTTTGACACTGAAATCCGTTTGGTAATAGCTTATATGTGTGGCCAGCTGGAAAGCCTGTCGGTGTACAACAGCAGTTTCTGTTTGTTGCTGTGCAGCAGGGAAGAAGACTGGAACAAGCTGTTTGTCCCCTCGCCTCACTGCAAACTGCTGCCAATCAGTAGAATATGCCTTAAAAATGGCTTTGGCAGGCCAAAATCCAAAGACCAAAAACCAATACAGCAACAAACGCATGGATTCCAGATGCTGTGAATCTTTCGTATCTGAGGGAAAGTAAAAAAATCACCCATAAACAAATTAAATTTGAGTGCTTTCTTCACCAACCTGAAATTTAACAGGAGTGACTCCAGGTGGGTCACATCCCGGTCCGTTGGTGAAAACACTCGTCTGTCCCCCAGAGACACCGCTTTGACTTTTCACTGGCTGTGAGCCCACTGACCCGTACCTCTCCGTTTTCCAAGACGTGACTGGCAGTTTTGGCTTGTTCCATTGTGGTGCTACACCATTACAGATCCATTACAGATCACTTTCAGGGGGTAATGTAGAGAACATCTGAGCTTGCACATTTGGTCCTAAAAGAGCCTGTTTTTTCAAAGCAGGTTATGGTGTGTTTGATGTGCATTAGCGTACTGGCTTGTTGTGCAGCTCATAGTTAACGATTCCCCAGTAATTTCCTATAATCCTTCTAGTTCTTTTTCTTTTGGGCCAGTACTTAAAGCCACTTCTCCAGCCAACGATGGGTCTCCCACCGTATTAATAATGGCACCGATTACATTGCCCAGTAATGCAGTTTACCTGCCTGCAGTGATCAGAGGATGGGAGGAAGTTTGGTGGATTTTTTTAAATTTCTTTTTTTTAATAAATGGACTTGGTATCAAATTAAGGATCAAATTAAGTTCAGGCTGAATTGAGTAGAAGTCTCTGGATCAGGAACACAAACCATTATGAAACTGAATGAAGAAAGGAATGCATGGATAGTTCGTATGAGTACCTAAGTGATACGTACTGGTTAATGTGAGCACATAGTATCTGTTATCCCCATGGCAGACCCGCAAAGGGATGTTCAGCAGGGCTGAAATTCATCCTTCCAGTGCTGGTTGCTGAAAACCAAACCAGTCTTCTCCTATATGAAGTGAGACCCAGTGGCTTAAGTGTGTTTTTCCCTCTCTGTGCCAGCGACCTGCCATCTCACCTGAGAGCTTCTTCTCTGCCTCACGGCCACCCTGGTTTAGCCCCAGTGCTCAGGAGGACTGCTCGGAGTATCTCAAGTACCTCCTGAATAGGTATGTGGCAAGCACTCCGTTTTTGGAGCCCAGACGTGATGATGCCCCATCACGTAATATGAAATGCTGACCCCTCTGGAAGTGGTGCACGTGGCTGAGATCAGAGATTGGGTGTAAAAGATGGGAGAACTAGTCTGGGGCTTCTTAGTAGAACTCTGTTTGTGCCGACCTGGGGGGTAAGAAATGAATTCAGCTTGAAAATGTCTGGAATTGCCCCGAGATCAGAGGAAAAGCGTTTGCCTGACAAGCCCCCTCTTTAAAATGTTGATTTTGCCTTTCTTTCACCAACGAATCCCGAGTGCCCGGTGTCCCAGTGATGCCCCACAAAGTGGGGTCAATGCACATTAACCATCTGTGCTTTCTGCAACACCACACTTGGCATCAGACCCCTGTGCACAGACAGGTTACAGAAACCGTACTGTAGAGACTCGTTCTGTAGGCTTTATTGCTCCATGTTGCCATCTTTTTTCTTCTGCCAAAGATTACACGAAGAAGAAAAAACTGGAAAGGGGATCTACTACCAGAAGCTCAAGGAATCCAACTTGATTTCTCAAGCCATGGAGCACCAGTCCTTAAACAAGACATTGATTGAGAAGATGTTTGGGGGAAAAATGATGACAAGGATTCGTTGCTTGAAGTGTTTGAACGTCTCCTCACGAGAAGAAGCCTTCACAGACCTGTCGTTGGCATTCCCCCCGCGGGATTGGCCCATATGCAGGCCAGGAAGCACCTCTGTTTTGCCCATGAGCAACAATGCTGTTGGCGTGGATACAACCAGAGATCCTCACTTGTCTTCCGGGGAGCAGACACGCGCTCCTAAGGACTCCCGATCCGTTGGGGATTTAATCAACTATTTTCTGTCCCCAGAGAGACTGACCGCAAAGAATCAATACCACTGCGAGAAATGTGCTTCCTTGCAGGATGCTGAGAAGGTGGCAGAGCTGACAGAGGGCCCGCACTACCTCATCCTCACACTGCTGCGGTTCTCCTTCGACCCGCAGACCATGAAGAGGAGGAAGATCCTGGACAATGTCTCCATCCCTGAGGTGCTCAAACTGCCCATCCTCGTCCACTCAGAGGAAACCGAGGACATTTGTCAGCATGGGAAAGAAAGGTCTGACCTGGGCAGCACCTTTGAGTCTGCTGTGTACGACCTCTGCAGCGTGGTGGTGCATTCGGGCATCTCCTCCGAGAACGGGCACTACTACTGCTACTGCAGAGAGTGCACTGATACCGTGCCCCACGCACAGCCCCGGGATGGGACACCAGAACTGGCTTCCAACAAGCAGCTGGACTTTGACATGCCGTGGTACCTCTTCAACGACCACAGGGTTTCCACCTCCTCCTTCCAATCAGTCAGCAACCTGACTGCTTTATACCCGAAGGCCACTGCCTACGTGCTCTTCTACAGGCAGCGGGCGGACAGGCCAAGCTCCCCAGTGCACGAGGCTGTGGCAGAAGCCAGCCGGCTGCACAGCCAAACCTTCCCTCAATAAGGACTTGATGGAAGCCATCTCCAAGGACAACATCCTCCACTTGCAGGTAGATCCCAGGTGTATACAGGTTGCATTTTCCCATTGAGATTGGGTGTTGAGCTTGATGTATGGGATCAGTGAGACAGCCAACACAAGGCACAAGAGAATGAATCGGTGACGTCTGTCCTGGGCAGCTCTGCGTCACGTTTTCTCCAAGTGTCCAGGTGTGGTGAGTGGACCATGGCTGCCCACCCACCTGCTCTCTCACTCCTCCTCCTTAGCAGGAGAAGGAAAATAAGATGACACAGCTCAAGTGGGTCAAGTTAAGTAATGGCTCACTTTTGACCATCGTGGGCAACACAAGCTCAGCTCGGGGAAGATAAATTTAATTTGCTGCCTGTTAGTAAGAGTAGAATAATGAGGAGTAAAAGCCAACTAAATACACTTCTTCCCCATCCACCCTCTTCTGCCTTCTCCCCTGCAAGCAGAGCAGAGGAACATGGAGAGGGGGCTGTGGTCAGTCGATAACCCTTTGTCTCTGATGCTCCTCCATGGTCATTCTGTGCCCTGCCGCACCATGGGAATTTCTGCTCTGTGCCTCGAACACCTCCTGCCCTCCTTCTGCTCTGACCTGGGTGGCTGCAGGGCAGCTTCTCTCTCACTTCTCCTTCCCAGAAGTTTCACAGCATTTTTTACCTGGCTCCCTTCTTTCCCAGGGTGGCTGTCAAGGGGCTGGTTTTGGATGACCCACGTGGCTGGAGAGATACGACACTTTGATGTATCTCTCCAACCAAGTTCTAGAGATGAGTACATGCCTTAGCAACCCCAGATTAATTTGGGGAAAATTCCCTGGAGCAAATGGGACAGCACAAAGAAGTTGGGGGCAATTCCCAAGGATTGTTTCTATGCGAATAACAGCAATGTACTTCTGTCATTTCTCCTACAGGAGCAGGAAAAGGAGGCGAGGAGCAGAGCTGCCTACTTTCCACCTTGCCAAAATCCCCGCTGTGGTGGAGAGACTTTGAGAGGGACAAGGACAATGACAGCTCATCAGGAGGATGCAGTCCTGCGGGGGGTGGAGGTGGATCTGGCTCTTTCCATGGACTCGTCTTCTAGCAAGCGGCATCTAGCAGACAGCACATGTCCATGAGGCTGACCCGAAGCTGGATGCTTCTCTTGAAACCGTAGGAATGCGAGGTCCTTGAAGACAATTGAAGACAAGTAGAGCTGTTGTTTGCAACTCGAGACCGGTGGGGGGAGTCCTTTGAAGATCAGGAGGCAGCGTTGCTGATGCGACACAGTGCATCCTCCTGAAAAGGTTGAAAGTTCACATCTAGAAAGACATCCAGCATCCAAAACATCCTTCATCCAACGACCACCAGAGACCTCCACCACATCTTTGTGACGCACGCTTAAGAGAGTGGGACAACAGGTTAATAATTTCTCAGAATTCGGTCCATTTTCCATAATAAACATACCAACTATATCATCTCACGTGGGTTGGGGAGTTTGATTGCGCACGTTACCAGTATTCCAAGGCGGTGAGCCTACAAGCTTTCTTGGCAGCACTGAGCAGCAACCGGTCGACCTGGATGCTGAGGGTCCCAAGAACGAGAGACCGAGCGGCTCTGGTTGGTACTTTTGGGCTCCGTTGGGCCTTGTGTCACTGGTGACCTCTGGATGCTGTGAGAGTACACGGCAGACCCAGCTCTTTGTCCAGACGTGTCTTTAGGACTTGGTTACTCTGGTGTATCCTGGTTTCTGGGCCAGACCTGCCAGGCTCCACAACCAGGCTATCTCTTAAGATGCCTGGAGCTTCAAGACCCCTAAACCCACCAGCTACTTCTTAAAAAAGGAAAGGAACACAACCAGATACACTGTATGCACCTTATATAAGTGCATGCTATGTAAAGAAGAGCCTTATACATCATCAGTCACAGAACGAGGGCTGATTTTGGTGGCAGGAGGCAACGCAAGCCCCGGGCAGTGTGTCTATAGGATCGTAGCTCCGTCCCACAACGCCCCCCAACCTGCTTCTTACTTGCGTTTCCAGTAAGGGTTGCTTGAGCTCAAGAGGCAGAAATGCATGCCTCCGGTGCTCTGTGTACGGCCTTATCTTGACCGTGGGGTGTCAGGGGGGAGCACTGTGTTGCTGTAGAGAAGACAAAGCACAGGCTTTGCTACATGGGATGTAAGCAAAGGATCGAATCTCTTGGTGCATGCTCTCATATCTTCCTTTATTTCCATCCCTACATATAAATAAAGGGAATCAATTCAGTATAGAGGCTTCTTGTTTCACAGCAGTACTCATTGCTATTGGCTGATGGACAGAAGGATGGGAGAAGCTGATGAAAGAGGAGCACCTGTCCTTTTGTGCTCAGGAAGATCACACGGAGTACAGGTGGATTCACCACGGGCAACTCCTGCCTGACAAAATCGGAGGCCTTTTACGATGGAGTTACAGCGTCCGTGGAGATAATCTATACCGAGTATGCATGGAGCCCCCAGTCCAGTCACTATAGCATGCTTCTGGCAGTCTCTACCGGTGAGGCTTATTTCAGCTTGCCTGGCATCTTGGGCCGCCTACGGGACTACCATGCCAAAGGAATGATAAGCTGGCTCCTCATACAGACCTTGATAACCATCTGTATTCTCTGGCTGCTGGGAAATGCCCAGGGTCTCTAGAGAAGATTAAGACACTTTTGGCAACAGGTGGGCGATCGAGACGAATAGAGCAGGCAGGTTACCCTGGATGTGGAGCAGGGAACCATCAAGGCCATAGACATGAGGACATCCAAGGAAAGCAGACCCCCAGAGGTCCGTTAGCTCTCCCCAGGGACTTGCCCAGCCATGGGGCTGTCACACAGTGGGAGTCCCCAGAGCAACACACGGCCTGCCAGAGGTGGTGTGAGCCCCACAGGCTGCCCCGAGGAGTCCTGAGAAGCTTGAAATGCTCCGCGCCAATCGGAGCCCTGCAGGGTGATGCTCTGCAGAATGAGCCTGCATCTCTTTCACTGTGCCCATGCTCTCTCACTTCCAGGGAACGGCACAAACTGCCTCAGCTTCCTCAGAAATGGAGTGCCAGGAAAGGACATCAAAATTGCTGCCAACCTGCTGTGCCTGACTGAGGATGAAATAAGGTTTATGGGGAATGAGATGATGACCCCCTGTCTTCTCCAGCCGCAAGCGCACAGCATCCAGCAGTGCAGGAATACAGCGGCTGGCACAGGGGAGAGCAAGAGACCCTCTGCAGAGTCCTCATCCAGCTCCAGCCTGAGCGTGCATTCTGCGGATGGACGGCAGGAAAGGCAGCAAAGCAAGTGAGTGCTGCAGTCTGTTGGTGTGGGGAGGCCGCTGCTCAGGGCAGAAGGCAGTACAGGAGTCTGGATAGGAAAGGCACCCACGGCTGCAATGTTCTTGATGGTGACCCGTGAAGAAGGAGAAGGGGCCCACATCCCAGCAGCTGCCCACGTTCCTGCAATGCCGGCCAGGGAAAGTGCATGCCCTGCTGTGTTCATCTTTGGCCTTGGGAGATCCAGGGCCGGTGTGAGAGTAGGCCAGGCAAAAGGGAAAGGGGCTGGTGGAGCAGGGAACATGGAGAGTGATTTCCTTGAACCCGGGTGGCCGAGAGGGCCATTTGTATCCTCCCTTGTACCAGCAACAGAGCAGCCAGCACCTGCTGGAGCGGGAGCTGATCGTCCCTCTGTGCTCAGCTCTGGTGAGGCCGCACCTCGAGTGCAGTGTTCAGTTCTGGGCCCCTCACTACAAGAAAGACATCGAGGCCCTGCAGCGTGTCCAGAGCAGGGCAGCGCAGCTATGAGGGGTATGGAGCACCTTATGGGCCTTATGGGGAGCAGCTGAGGGAACTGGGATGGTTCAGTCTGTAGAAGAGGAGGCTCGGGGGAGGCCTTCCTGCTCTCCACAACTGGCTGAAAGGAGGTTATGGTGAGGTGGGGGCCGGCCTCTTCTCCTGGGTAACAGCGATAGAATGAGAGGTTGTGTCAGAAGAGGTTCATGTTGGGTGTTATTTGGCAACACGGCCGACAGCAGGGGGGTTGAAACCAGATGATCCTTTCCAACCCAGGCTATTCCATGATTCCATGCTTAGGAAACATTTCTTCACGGAAAGAGCAGCGATGCAGTGGCACAGGCTGCACAGGGGGTGCTGGAGTCAGCGTCCCTCACTCAGCACCTGGCTCAGGAGCCGTGGAGATGTGGCACTGAGGGACGTGGTCAGTGAGCACAGTGTGGATGGGTTGGGGGTGGAGTTGGGGGTCCTCGAGGTCTTTTCCAGCCTGGATGACTCTATGACTCTAAGAGCGATCCCTCACGGCACTGCTGCTGGCCCTCTTCCCTCCCCCTCCTTCCCCGGTTACAGCCCTCCTCACGGGGTCAGCCACACGAGCGGCGGAAATGCCAGTGCCCCGATTAAAGCGCTGGATGCCACCTCCCCCAGGCAGACGCTGATCCTGACACGGGTTCCCGCAGTCCCAGCACCCAGTCCGTCCGTGCCGCATCCCATGACGCCCACGACCACTGCCCGCCACTGCGGGCGGAGGAGGCTCAGCCACAGGCGCAGCAACGAAGCGCCGCCCGGTGCCACCGTCGGGCTCCACCGCCTGCGGTGCGGGCAGAAGGCGGCGGCCGTGCCCGGGCTGATCCAGCGAGCCCTCCGGGCACCGGGCGGCCGCTCCCGCCGCCCCACGACGGCCCTCATCCTCGCTCCCCCCCAGCTCCGCTCGGGACGCGGGCAGCGCAGCTCCGCGCCCCCCCTCCCCCCTCCGCCACCCCCAGCGGCCGCCCGTCCCGCGGGTCCCCGCCGTCCTCCGCGTCCCGTGCGGGCGGTTCCCGGGCGGCTCCGTGCCGGGAAAGCGTTGAGCGGACGGCGGCTGCGGACAGTTCCTTTTATTAGCAAAGAGCGGGGAGCGCTGCGCAGCTCCGGGATTCAGCCCGAAGGCGCCGGCGCTGCACGGCTCCTTCCGAGCCCAGCGCGGCAGTGCGGCGCTGTCCGAGAACGGAGCGGAGGGCGGAGGCGGGCAGCGCCGCGGGGCACCGCGGGACGGCACCGCCGGCTCTTGCCGTGGGGACGCGGCCCCGCAGACGGCTCCGCGGCTGTGCCGGCGCCGCTCGGAGGCCGCCCCGTCCCGCGGCGCTGAGCGGAGCCGCGCGGGGTCACCAGCTGGGCCGCGCGTCGCCGGGGCTGATCCGCTCCAGGATCTGGCTGTAGCGGCGCGTGAGGGCGGCTGTGTCCCTGCTGAGGTGGCTGAGGATCTGCTGCAGCCCGGCCAGGTGGTGGCACAGCCGCTGCTCCGGCGGCTGGGTCGTCCCCGTCCTGCGGGAAGACCCCTCTCAGCAGGCTGGGGAACATCACCTCCTGCTCCATCTTCCGCGTGGCCGAGAAGTACTGCTCCATGGCCCCGCGCCTCGCCTCTCCTCGTGTCCCGCCGCTGCCCGGCCCCGCCGGGTCTTCTATGCCGCTCCACTCCGCTCCCGTCTCCTCCCCGGTCCGCTCCCCGCCCCGCTCGGGCTCCGGTCCCGCTGGGCCGCGACGCGCCCCTGGCTCCGTGCCCCCGTCCCCGCTGGGGCTCTGGCCGCGGTGCCGAGGGCGGACGGCACCTCTGCCCCCGCTTGCAGCTCTCTGGGGACGTCAGTGCCCGGGGCTTGAGCAACGCCGCGCCGCACCGACGGCACAGGGCTGACGGCAGCGCCGGCGGACGTGGAGCTGCGTGCAAAGTCCCGTCGGGTTCCTGTGGGGACGTGGGCGCCGATGGGCGTCCGGCCGCGATGGGTTCGCAGAAATGTCCCCTTCCGCGGCGCTTCGATGGCCGTGGGGACCAGGTGACACCGTGGCGCAGCGGCTGGGGCCGCCCGTCTGCCTTCGTCCCTCGATGGGAAGCCGCAGTGCTCTGTTTAGGGAAAGGACACGGGGCCACTTGTCGCTTGCGCATCCCCCGGGGGCTGCAGCTGCCCCAGGGCCAGCCCCGCAGCTGGGAGCTGTGCTCAGAGCGGGCGGCCGTGGCTGGGCGTGCTGGGAAGGGCAGAGGCAGCCGCTGGGCTCTCCCTGAGCTCTGCTGGGTTTGGGCAGGGAGGGGCCATTGCTTATTTCTCTCATACTCCCCACCAGGGACCCAGCACGTCCCGAAGGTGTGTGGGTGCTTTCACCCCGTGCATGGTGCTGTGGGATATCGGGTCTGCGGGGACATGGCTGCGCTCCTGGGGCAGAGTGACGCGGAGGACGCTGCCTCCTGCTCCCACCTTTGGTCCCAGCGTTTTCCTACCGAGCTGCTGCAGGGCTCGAGCAGCAAATGGGGGTAGTGGTGGCTCAACAGCCTCAGCCTGGTCCCCATCACCTCGTGTCCCATCGTGATGCTGGAGCTGCTCGCAGGGGACACAGAACACTCAGAGAGGAAGCAGGGGGTGAGGAAGTGCTGCTGAAATCCCAGCCGTGAGCAGAGCTAGAAGCGCTGCCCAGTGCTGCCAGAAGGGCCAAAGGACAGTCGGGGTGTGTGGCTTGTGGGTGATGTCGCTTGAGGATCATCATATATCTCTCCATTAAGACTATGTTGGCCTCCATCTGGCAGAGCAGGTTATGAACATTTACGTTGTCCTTTTCCTGTCACTCAGTTTCTGTGGAAGCTGAGGCCATTTGTCCCGTTTCCTGGAAGTGAGAGAGCATGGGCACAGTGAAAGAGATGCAGGCTTGTTTTACAGAGCATCACCCTGCAGGGCTCCAGTTGGCGCGGAGCATTTCCAGCCTCTCAGGACTCCTCGGGGCAGCCCGTGGGGCTCACACCACCTCTGGCAGGCCCTGTGTTGCGCGGGCGTCTCCCATTGTGTGACAGCCCTGTGGCTGGGCAAGTCCCTGGGGAGAGCTAACGGGCCTCTGGGGGTCTGCTTTCCTTGGATGTCCTAAAGAACATGGCTTTTATGGTTCCCTGCTCCGCAGCTATGGTACCATTCCTGTGCAATGCAACTCGATTGCCCACCTGTCCCCGTGGTCTTCTTAATCTTCTCCAGAGACTGCGGGCATTTCCCAGCAGGCAGCAAATGCAGATGGTTATCAAGGGATCTGTAAGGATCTAGGCTCTCCTTCTTTGCACAAGGTAGTTCCGGAGGTGGCCAAGGATGTCAGGAAGCTGCAGACCTTCTGCACCGTGCCAGAGGACTGCTGATTTCGGACCTGTGGAACAGCAACCTTGCTGCCCCAGTCCCAGGACAATTCAGGGCACTGGGAAAAGCCAAGCTGGCAGGGCAGGTATAAGGTCTCGCTGTTGGTATCCTCTGTATGCTGCACCACATAAAGGTCCCGGCTTATCATCCTGTCCTCAGTCCTGATGAGGCAGGAGGTTACGCCTACTAGCAGGGCTGGGTGGAGGTCCGGTCCTTGGTCTCCATCTGATGCCGCTCCTCGGGAAGGACCTGGTTGTACCTCCCATCCTCAGTCCCAACGGGGCAGGAGGTTAAGCCTAAGCAGCAGGGCTTGGTGGAGTTTTGGCTTTTGGTCTGCATCGGAGGCTGCTCCTGTAGATGGACCTGATTGCTCTTCCTGTCCTCAGTTCTGACGGGGCAGGAGGTTACGCCAAACCAGCAGAGCTGGGTGGAAGTCTGTCTATTGGTCTCTATCATAGAATCATAGAATCATAGAATCACAAGGTTGGAAAGGACCTACAAGATCATCTAGCCCAACCGTCCTCCCAGTACCATAGCTACTGAAAAACCACTAAACCATATCTCTTAGCTCCTTATCCAGACGCCTCTTGAACACTGCCAGGGATGGCGACTCCACCACCTCCCTGGGCAGGCCATTCCAGTGCCTGACCACTCTCTGAGAGAAAAAGTTTTTCCTTATGTCTAATCTAAACCTCCTCTGGTACAACTTGAGACCATTTCCTCGGGTCCTGTCTGTTGCCTGGGAGAAGAGGCCAAGCCCCTCCTCATCACATCCTCCCTTCAGGAAGTTGTAGATTGCTATGAGGTCTCCCCTGAGCCTCCTCTTCTCCAGGCTAAACAATCCCAGTTCCCTGAGCCGTTCCTCATAAGACTTGTGCTCCAGACCCCTCACCAGTTTCATTGCCCTTCTCTGGATACGGTCCAGGGCTTCGATGTCTTTCTTGTAGTGAGGAGCCCAAAACTGAACACAATACTCGAGATGCGGCCTCACCAGAGCTGAGTACAGAGGGATGATCACCTCTCTGCTCCTACTGGCCACGCTGTTTCTAATACAGGCCAGGATGCCGTTGGCCTTCTTGGCCACCTGGGCACACTGTCGGCTCATGTTCAGCCAAGCATCAACCAACGCCCCCAGGTCCCTTTCCTCCTCACAGTCATCCAGCCACTCATCCCCAAGCCTATAGCGCTGCATGGGGTTATTGCAGCCGAAGTGCAGGACCCGGCACTTGGCCTTGTTGAACCTCATCCCATTCACCTCAGCCCAGTAATTCAGCCTATCTAGATCCCTCTGAAGGGCCTCCCTACCCTCAGGCAGATCAACACCACCTCCCAACTTGGTGTCATCTGCAAACTTACTGAGGGTACACTCAATCCCCTCATCCAGGCCATCAATGAAGATGTTAAACAAGATGGGCCCTAGAACCGACCCCTGGGGGACACCACTTGTAACAGGTAGCCAGCCGGACTTAACTCCATTAACCACTACCCGCTGGGCACGGCCCTCTAGCCAGTTCTTTACCCAAAGAAGGGTATACCCGTCAAGGCCACGAGCGGCTAGTTTCCTCAGGAGAATACTGTGAGAGACCGTGTCAAAGGCTTTGCTGAAGTCAAGGTAGACTACATCAACCGCCTTTCCCTCATCTACCAGTCTGGTCACCCAATCATAGAAGGAGATGAGGTAGGTCAAGCATGACCTGCCTTTCGTGAATCTATGCTGGCTAGCCCTGATCCCCTGGATGCCATGCACATGCCGTGTGATCTCACCCAAGAAAGGCTGCTCCGCGGGAAGCACCTGGTTGTTCTTCCTGTCCACAGTCCTGACAGAGCAGGAGTTTTGGCCAAACACGCAGGGCTCGGTGGAGGTCTGGCGCTTGGTCTCCATTGGATGCTCCCCCTTGGGAAGTACCTGGTTGTTCATCCCATCCTCATCCCCGACGGGGCAGGAGGTTAGGCCAATCCATAAGGGCTGGGTGCAGGTCTGGTTCTTCATCTCCAGTGGATGCTGTGCCTTGGGTAGGACCTGGCTGTTCTTCCTGTCCTCAGTCCTGACAGAGTAGGAGGTTAGGCCAATCTAGCAGGACTGGATGGAGCTCTGGCACTTGGTGTCCATCAGAGGCTTTTCCGTGGGAAGGTCCTGGTTGTTCTTCCCAATCTCAGTCCTGATGGGGGAGGAGGTTAAGTGAAACCAGCAGGGCTGGGTGGAAGTCTGGCTGTTGTTCTCCACCGGGTGCCGATCCTCAGGAAGGACCTGGTTGTTCTTACTGTCCTCAGTCCTGACGGGGCAGGAGGTTATGCCAAACCAGCAGGGCAGGGTGAACGTCTGGCTCTTGGTCTCCATCTAAGGCTCCTCCGTGGGAGGGACCTGGTTGTTCATCCCTTCTTCAGACCTGTCAGAGCTAGAGGGTAGGCAAAACCAGCTGGACTTGGTGGAGGTCTTCCTCTTGCTATCCAGTGGAAGCCGCTCCTCGAGAAGGACGAGGTGGTTCTTCCCATCCTCAGTCCTGATGAGGGAGGTGGTTAGGAAAACCAGCAGTTCTGGGTGAAGGTCTGCTTCTCGGTCTCCATCGGATGCTGCTCCTCGGGAAGAAACTGGTAGTTCTTCTCGTCCACAGTCCTGACGGGGCAGGAGGTTGGGCCAAACACACAGGGCTGGGTGCAGGTCTGGCTCTTGGTCTCCATCGGATACCGCTCTTCGGTAAGGACAGGGTTATTCTTCCCATCCTCAGTCCTGACAGGGAAGGAGTTTTTGCCAAACCAGCAGGGCTGGGTGGAGGTCTGGCGCTTGGTCTCCATCGGATGCTCCCCCTTGGGAAGAACCTGGTTGTTCATCCCATCCTCATCCCCGACGGGGCAGGAGGTTAGGCCAATCCATAAGGGCTGGGTGCAGGTCTGGTTCTTTGTCTCCATTGGATGCTGTGCCTTGGGTAGGACCTGGTTGTTCTTCCCGTCCTCAGTCCTGACGGTGCAGGAAGTTAGGCCAAACCATCAGGGCTGGGTTGAGGTCTGGCTCTTGGTCTCCATCTGATGCTCCCCCTCGGGAAGGACCTGGTTGTACTTTCCGTCCTCACTCCTGACAGGGCAGGAGGTTAGGTCAAATATCCAGGGCTGTGTGGAGGTTTGGCTTTTTGTCTCCATCACAGGCTGCTCCTCGGGAAGGACGTGGTTGTTCTTCTCGTTCTCAGTCCTGACGGGGAAGGACGTTAGGCGAAACCTCCTGGTGGAGGCCAAGGCAGCAGGGCTGGGTGGAGGTCTGGCTCTTGGTCTCCATTGGATGCTGCTCCTCGGGATGGACCTGGTTCTTTTTACTAGCAAAGAGCGGGGAGCGCTGCGCGGCTCCGGGATCCAGCCCGAAGGCGCCGGCGCTGCACGGCTCCGTCCGAGCCCAGCGCGGCAGTGCGGCGCTGTCCGAGAACGGAGCGGAGGGCGGAGGCGGGCAGCGCCGCGGGGCACCGCGGGACGGCACCGCCGGCTCTTGCCGTGGGGACGCGGCCCCGCAGACGGCTCCGCGGCTGTGCCGGCGCCGCTCGGAGGCCGCCCCGTCCCGCGGCGCTGAGCGGAGCCGCGCGGGGTCACCAGCTGGGCCGCGCGTCGCCGGGGCTGATCCGCTCCAGGATCTGGCTGTAGCGGCGCGTGAGGGCGGCGGTGTCCCTGCACCCACTGCCACCAGAATGACACAGTCGGGGTGTGTGGCAACTCGCTCCTATTTTTGGAACATAAGCGAGCTCCTTTTGCAACCCTCGGCGGGGGCAGCTCTCCCCCACGTGCACAGCAGGGACACTCGCCCCATGGAGCAAACACGCTGGGGCCTCGTGATTGCCCCCAGCTATTCCCTCTGTGCCTGTATGAGTTGTGCTTGTCCACGTGTGTCCATGGAGCTGCATGGAAAATCCCACTGGGGTCCCCTGAGGACATGGGCAGTGATGGCAGCGGGACATGTGGAGTCCCCTTCCCACGGCTTTCCCCCAGCAGCCTGGGTTGGGAATGGGGACCTGGTGCCATGATGGCTGCTCTGAGGTCACCTCGCAGCCTGCTCTTCTCCAGGCTGCACAGCCACAGGTGTTCTATGCACTGGATCCTTATTGTGGCCCTTCTCTGGATGCACTCCAGCAGCTCCATGTCTCTCCTGTACTGAGGACTCCACATCTGCCGCTTGCCCCCAAACCCCACACAGCAGCACTCTCCTGCACCAACGCCTTTTGTGCTGCCGCTGTCCCGCACCCACTGCCACCAGAATGACACAGGCTGCAGCAGTGATGGTTTTATTCATCTCATGCATGCTTGAAAATCGAGATAATGACCTAGGAGATGCTGGCATGCACCCAGTAGAAGACACTGTCATCATCATGGAGTTTTCTGTGGTGGGCTGAGGCGTGCTCCTCCCCGCCGGCTGACCGTCCCCCTGAAAAGAGCAGGCTGTCAGATGGACAGAAGTGGTTCATGGAAATCACTCTCCCTGTTCCCTGCTCCACCCGTCCCTTTCCCTTCTGCCTGGCCTACTCTCACACCGGCCCTGGAGCTCCCGAGGCCAAAGATGAACGCGGCAGGGCATGCGCTTTCCCTGGGCACCCCCCTTGCAGGGACGTGGGCAGCTGCACAAGGTAGTCCCAGAGGTGGCCAAGGATGTCAGGCAAGTTTCAGATCTTCTGCATTGTGCCAGAGGACTGCTGCTTTCTGACCTGTGGAACAGCAACCTTGCTGACCCAGTCCCAGGATGATTCAGGGCACTGGGAAAAGCAAAGCCAGCAGGACAAGTATAAGGTCTCGCTATTGGTATCCTCTGTATGCTGCACCGCACAAAGGTCCTGGCTTATCTTCCTGTCTTCAGTCCTGACAGGGCAGGAGGTTACGCCTAACCAGCAGGGCTGGGTGGCGTTTTGGCTTTAGGTCTCCATCTGATGCCGCTCCTCGGGAAGGAGCTGGTTGTAGCTCCCATCCTCAGTCCTGACGGGGCAGGAGGTTAGGCCAAACCAGCAGGGCTTGGTGGAGTTCTGGCCTTTGGTCTGCAACGGAGGCTGCGCCTGTAGATGGGCCTGGTTGATCTTCCTGTCCTCAGTCCTGACGGGGCAGGAGGTTACGCCAAACCAGCAGGGGTGGGTGGAGGTCTGGCGCTTGGTCTCCATCTAAGGCTCCTCCGCGGGAGGGACCTGGTTGTTCATCCCTTCTTCAGTCCTTTCGGATCTAGAGGGTAGGCCAAAACAGCAGGACTTGGTGCAGGTCTGGCTCTTGGTATCCAGTGGATGCCGCTCCTCGAGAAGGACGAGGTTGTTTTTCCCGTCCTCAGTCCTGACGAGGGAGGTGGTGAGGAAAACCAGCAGTTCTGGGTGAAGGTCTGGTTCTTGGTCCGCATTGGATGCTGCTCCTCGGGAAGAAACTGGTAGTTCTTCTCGTCCGCAGTCCTGATGGGGCAGGTGGTTGGGCCAAACCAGCAGGGCTGGGTGAAGTTCTGGCTCTTGGTCTCTATCGGATGCCGCTCTTCGGTAAGGACAGGGTTTTGCTTCCTGTCCTCAGTCCTGATAGGGCAGGAGTTTTGGCCAAACCAGCAGGGCTGGGTGGAGGTCTGGCGCTTGGTCTCCATTGGATGCTCCCCCTTGGGAAGTACCTGGTTGTACTTTCCGTCCTCAATCCTGACAGGGCAGGAGGTTAGGTCAAACGTCCAGGGCTGAGTGGGACTGCATAAGGATCGTCATATATGTCTCCATTAAGGCTATGTTGGCCTCCATCTGACAGAGCAGGTTATGAACATTTACGTTGTCCTTTCCCCAGAACTCTGTTTCCGAGGAAGCTGAGGCCGTTTGTCCCGTTCCCTGGAAGTGAGAGAGCATGGGCACAGAGACTGGGGTCTCCCAGTGTGTGACAGCCCCGTCACACTCTGACAGCTGGGCACGTCCCTAGTGAGAGCTAACGGACCTCTCGGGGTCTGCTTTCCTTGGATGTCCTCATGTCTATGGCCTTGATAGTTCCCTGCTCCCTAGCCAGCGCATCCTCCCTGCTCTATTCATCTCGATCGCTCACCTGTCCTCGAGGCCTTCTTAATCTTCTCCAGAGGCCGTGGGCATTCCTCAGCAGGCAGCAAATGCAGATGGTTATCAGGGCCTGTATGAGGAGCCAGATTATCTTTCTTCTGGCATGGCCGTCCCAAAGGTGTCTCAGGATGCCAGGCAAGCTGTAGGCCTTCTGCTCGGTGCCCGGGGACTGCTGCTTCGGGCCTTCCAGAGTGACAGCCTTGCTTCCCCATGTACCGGACCCATGTGGGGCATTGGGAAGGGCCAAGGCAGCAGGGCCAGTATGCGGTCAGGATCTTGGTCTCCATGGGATCTTGCTCCTTGGGAAGGACTTGCTTGTTCTTCCCGTCCTCGATCCTGATGGGGCAGCAGGTTAGGCCAAACCAGCAGGGCCAGTAGGAGGTCAGGATCTTGGTCTCCACTGAATGCTGCTCCTCAGGAAGCTCCCCATTCCAGACCCAACTGAGACAGCTGGCACAGACTGGGCCATATCCAGGAAATGGAGGCATGGTCAGAGCCACGGCTCTCAGGAACTGTCTGTGTTGGAGGCAGAAATAAGCCTCACCGGTAGAGACTGCCAGAAGCATGCTATAGTGACTGGACAGGGGGCTCCATGCATACTCGGTGTAAATTATCTCAGGAGGGATACCAATGCCATGGCCCTGGGGCCAGTACGGACAGGACAGGGCATAAAGAACATCGTCTGCACTGCTGCTGGAGAGAAAGGCCCCATCTGGAGTTTGAGGCAAACCCCTGGGATTTTGGAGTAGAGCATACAGGGGGTTGGAAGAGTGCTGCACTCCAACTGAAAAGGAGATCTTAGCAGCATATGAGGGGGTCCGGGCTGCTTCTGAAGTAATTGGCACTGAAAAGCAGCTCCTTCTGGCACCTCAGGTGCCAGTGCTGCACCGGATGTTTAAAGGAAAGGTTCCCTCCACCCATCATGCTACTGATGCCACCTGGAGCAAGTGGATTGCGCTGATTACACAACGAGCGCAAATGGGGAACCTCAGCCGTCCAGGGATCTTAGAGATGGTCATGGACTGGCCTGAAGGAAAAAAGTTCAGCACATCAGCGGGAGAAGAGGTGTCACGTGCTAAAGAGGCCCCACCACACAATGAACTACCAGAACATGAAAAGAAATATGCCCTGTTCATGGGTGGTGTCTCGCTCCAATTTATAGGAGGAAGAGGAGGGAGAGGAGGTTCTTTGATGTATGTATAGCCAGCGTGAGATTAAGAAACAACGGTTCAAATGTTGGTCCAACCAGTTTATTACAATTCCTAGCTGTTTGGGGAGATGGGGAAGGGAAGATGGGCGATAGAAAAGATAGGAAATATAGGCAAGGAGTCTCTGTAGAGAGTAAAAGAGAGTCAGCACCGTGGGTCCAGTGAGGTACGTTGTAGGTCCGTTCATCTCAGGAACCAGTCTGGTCACCACGGGGGATGGGAGAAAGCCAGGCAGCTCCGCAGCAAGCAGGCCTCCGGGGTTCTTCCAAAGAGGTTTTCCCCTCAGGGAATTCTCTGTCAGAGGTGCCTTTGGGAGTTTGCTTTCCTCAAAGGTGTCTTTGGGAGTTTGTCTCCAAAGTCCCTACTTTAGTGGGGGCCTTTTATCCCCAATTTCTGTGTTTTTTTTTTTTCTCTTCTTTTGTCTCAGTTTTGTGTGACATTCCTGGGCCAACAAATTAGCCAGCAGGGGGTGGTGCCTTCGTTGCCATGCACAAGCATTATCGCCTTTTGCAGTGGTCAGCTCCTTCAAGCCCTACCCCTGAGAAAGACGGCTTGTCCTGCTTCTGCTTATCTTTGCAACCATAAGCAGGGGTACAGTGGCATGGTGACATCCACCATTCACCCCCCCTAGCAGTTGTCAGATAGAGTCCTATCACCAGAAAGGCCTCATGAAGCAAGCTTTGAGGCAAAGAATGAAAAGAGTTTTGTCCTTCACAGATGGATCGTGTCGTATTGTGGGGAAGCATCGCAGATGGAAAGCTGCTGTGTGGAGCCCCACACGACAGGTTGCAGAGGCCACTGAAGGAAAAGGAGTATCAAGCCAATTTGCAGAGGTAAAGGCTGTCCAGCTGGCCTTGGCTGTTGCTGAATGGGAGAGGTGGCCGATGCTTTATACCGACTCATGGATGGTGGCAAATGCCTTATGGGGGTGGTTACGGCAGTGGGAACAAAACCGGCAGTGGAGGGATAAACCAGTTTGGGCTCCTGAACTGTGGAAAGACATTGCTGGCCGAATAAAGAATATGGTTGTAAAGGTGTGTCGTGTGGATGCTCACGTGCCCAAGAGTCGGGCTACTGAAGAACAACGAAACAACCATCAGGTAGATCGAGCTGCCAGAATTGAGGTGGCTCAAATAGACTTGGACTGGCAGAACAAGGGTGAATTATTTCTAGCTCGATGGGCCCATGAGACCTCGGGCCATCAAGGAGGAGGTGCAACATATAAGTGGGCTAGAGACCGAGGGGTGGACTTAACTATGGACGCTGTTGCGCAGGTTATTCATGACTGTGAAACATGTGCCATAATTAACCAAGCCAAGAGGATGAAGCCTCTTTGGGGGGAAGGGCGATGGCAAAAGTATGGGGAGGCATGGTAGGTTGCTTATATCACCTTGCCACGATCTGGCAATGATAAGCGTTACGTGCTTACTATGGTGGAGGCAACCACTGGGTGGCTTGAAACATTTGCAGTACCCCATGCTACCGCCCGAAAGACCACATTAGGTCTGGAGAGGCAAATCCTGTGGCGATGTGGCACCCCAGAAAGAATTGAGTCAGAGAGTGGGACTCATTTCAAAAATTCACTTGTGGGTACCTGGGCCGGAGAACATGGCATCAAGTGGGTTTATCATACCCCCTATCATGCACCAGCCTCTGGTAAGACTGAACGCTACAACGGGTAGTTAAAAACCATGTTGAAAGCAATGGGAGGTGGAACATTTAAGCACTGAGAGAAACATCTGGCAGAAGCCACCTGGCTGGACAACACCAGAGGATCGGTCAGTTGAGATGGTCCTACACGATCCAGCTCCCACGTACTGTAGAGGGAGATAAGGTCACAGAATCACAGAATCACAGAACGACCCGGGTTGGAAGGGACCCCAAGGATCATGAATTTCCAACCCCCCTGCCTGGCAGGGCCACCAAACTTCACATTTACTCGATCAGGTTGGCCAGGGCCCCATCCAACCTGGCCTTGAACACCTCGAGGGATGGACGGGGCATCCACAACCTCCCTGGGCAGCCTGTTCCAGGACCTCACCACTCTCCTAGTAAAGAACTTCCCCCTAACATCCAAGCTAAGTCTTCCGTCTTTCAACTTAAAACCATTTCCCCTCATCCTGCTATTATCGGCCCTTTCAAAGAGTTGACTCCCCTCCTGGTTATAGGTTCCCTTCAGGTACTGAAAGGCTGCAATGAGGTCTCCCCACAGCCTTCTTTTCTCTGGGCTGAACAAGCCCAGCTCCCTCAGCCTGTCTTCATAGGGGAGGTGCTCCAGCCCCCCGATCATCTTCGTGGCCCTCCTCTGGACCCTTTCCAACAGCTCTCTGTCTTTCTTGTACTGAGGGCTCCATACCTGGACGCTGGACTCCAGATGGGGCCTCACAAGAGCAGAGCAGAGAGGGACAATCACCTCCCTATCCCTGCTGGCCACCCCTCTCCTGATGGAGCCCAGGATACCATTTGCTTTCCGAGCTGCAAGAGCACGCTGCTGGCTCATGTTAAGTTTCTCATCCATCAGGACCCCCAGGCCCTTCTCTGCTGAGCTCCCTGTCGTACACGTCTGCTGAGGTCCCTGTAGTACATGTAAAGAGCATGTTGGGAAAAGCGGTTTGGGTCCTTCCAGCTTCTGGAAAGGGCAAACCTCTCCGTGGAACTGTTTTTGCACAGGGACCTGGGTGCACTTGGTGGGTGATGGAGAAAAATGGGGATGTCCAGTGTGTACCACAAGGCGATTTGACGCTCGGGGAGTGCAGTCAGTGATGCCATCTCTCTATATATGTATGTGTATATGTAACACATGTTAATTATTGTTTGTTCCCATACAGATACATGTTATGCACGAAGTGGTGCTGTGGAATAAGGGGTGGAATGGAATGGTGTGGTTTTGTGATTTTTGTTGTGTATTCCACATCAGAACATCATGCAGAGCAGGGCAGTTAAAGAGTTAATGCTCTGGTTCCGTGTTACCACCATTTTGGGCATCCAAAGGGTAGGAACACCTCTCCTACGAGGACAGGCTGAGAGCTGAGGCTGTGCAGCCTGGAGAAGGCTGCAAGGTGACCTGAGAGCGGCCTTTCAGCATTTAAAGGGGAACTACAAGAAAGATGGGGACAGACTCTTGAGCTGGGTATGAGATGCCAGAACAAGGGGAGATGGTTTCAAGTTCAGAGACGGTGGATTCATGTGAGATAGAAGGAAAAAGTCTTTTTCAGTGAGGGTGGTGAGGCGCTGGAACAGGTCGCCCAGATGTGTGGGTGATGCCCCATCCCGGAAGGCTGGGTAAAGCCTTGGGCAACCTGGTCTAGCTGTGGATGTCCCAGTTCATTGCAGGGGAGTTAGACCAGATGGCCGTCAAAGGTCCCTTCCAACTCTAACGATTCAATGGTTCTGTGATTCTATGACCTTGTGAAGTTCAACAAGGACAAGTGTAAAGTCCTGCACCGAGTTTGGGGCCATCCGAAGCGCAGATACAGGCTGGGTGGAGAATCACAGAATCATAGAATTGCTCAGGTTGGAAAAGACCTTATGACCCTCAAGTCCAACCCCAACCTAACCATACCACCCTAACACTAACAACCCTCTGCTAAATCATGTCCCTGATTTTTCCTGATATCCAACCTAAACCTCCTCTGGTTCAACTTGAGGCCGTTTCCGCTCATCCTTTCACCTGTTACCAGTGAGGAGAGACCAACCCCACTCTCCCTGCAGTCACCTTCCATGTATTTGAAGAGAGCAAATAAGGTTTCCCCTCAGCCTCCTTTTCCCCAGACTAAACAGCCCCAGTTCCTTCAGTCTCTCCTCATAGGGCATATTCTCCAAGCCCTTCACAAGCCTTGTTGTCCTTCTTTGGACCTGCTGCAGCACCTCCGTGTCCTTTCTGTACTGAGGTGCCCGAAACTGAACACAGTACCCCAGGTGAGGCCTCACCAGTGCTGAGTACAGGGGCAGGATGACTTCCCTAGCCCTGCTCACCACACCATTCCTGATACAAACCAGGATAGCACTGGCCTTGTTGGCCACCTGGGCGCACTGCTGGCTCATATTCAGACAGTTGTCCATCAGTACAGCAAGGTCACTTTCCATCAGGCAGCTTTCCAGCCACTCCTCCCCAATCCGGTAGGGTTGCCTGGGGTTGTTGTGACCAAAATGCAGGACCTGACACTTGGCCCTATTGAAACTCACACACTTTACCTTGGCGCATCGATCCAGTCTATCCAGGTCCCTCTGTAGTGCCTTTCTCCCCTCTGGCAGATCAACACTAGCTCCCAGCTTAGTGTCCTATGAATCTTGTAAGAATGGCTTGAGAGTAGCCCTGAGGAGAAGGACCTGGGAGTGTCGCTTGATTCAGGATCCAATATGAGCTGTCAATGTGTGCATGCGGCCCAGAAGACCAACCATATTCCGGGTTGTATCAGTAGAAGTGTGACCAGCAGGTCGAGGGAGGTGATTCTGCCCCTGTGCTCTGCTCTCGTGAGCCCCCACGTGCAGTACAGCATCCAATTCTGGAGCCCCCAACACAAGAAGGCATGGAGCACATCTCCTATGGGGACAGGCTGATGGACCTGGGGCTCTTTGGCCTGGAGAAGAGAAGGCTCCGAGGGGACCTTCTAGTGGGTGTCCCAAACGTGAAGGGGTCCTACAGGAAAGCTGGGGAGGGACTTTTAAAACGGACAGGTAGAGGCAGGACAAGGGGAAATGGCTTTCAACAGGAAGAGGGTAGTTTTAGACCATAGATTAGGAAGACATCCTTTACTGTGAGGCACTGGCAGAGGTTGCCCGGTGAGGCTGTGGATGCCCCCTCCCTGGGAGCATTCAAGGCCAGGTTGGCTGGGGCTGTGAGCAACGTGGTCTAGAGGGAGGTGTTCCTGCCTCTAGCAGGGGGGCTGGAACCGGATCATATTCGAGGTCCCTTCCAACCCTAAGCATTCTGTGTTGCTATGATTCTATGATTCGATGGATGGGAGGAGGAAGTGGAGGTGGGACGGGGAGGTGGGATTTGTATGTTGGGTCCCCAGCCCTGAGATGGGTGCATGGGTGCCCTCCTCCATGCCCATGAGCCAGGTGCTCCAAATGTAGACAACAATCCCATCTGTATTTTTTTCTAGATGGATAGCAGAGCGTGCTTCTTGTATTTAAGTCGGCTAGGCTGAAAGCGCTGCCGATGAGAAATCAAAATGGAGCTGAAGCTGAAGTTAGAAAAACGCACAGTGAGTCTGGCTATTATTCAGGGTCTTTCATGAAACTCGCGTCCAAGGAGGTTTCCAAAACCTTCCGGCTACTGCTGTGTCGGCTTCCTGCTTTGTCGGAGTGGCACGTGGAGGAATTCTCTGAGCCTGGACCCTCTGCCCTGGCCAGATCCAAATCTAAAAACTCCACCATGGAATCCACCAGGGCACGCTGGAAATCCCATGGCCGGTGCGGGGGAAAGACATCACAGAGCAGGGCATGACATCAGACTTTGTCAAGTCACGCTGGCAGCGTCCTCCAGCTCAGACACGTGGAGCGGCCGCTCCGTCTTGGTGGTCACTGCTGGAGCTCTGCTCTGGGTGACAGCCATTTGTGCTTGGAGATTGTTCTTTGGCAGAGAACAAGATGAAACACAGCCTGACTTTCTTCTTGGCCGTGGCTCTGACCATGTCTCCACTTTGGAGACATGGCCCTGGCTTTGCCAGCTGTCTCAGCTGGGTCTGCAATCGGGACCAAAGGCTGGATGTTCCTGAGGAGCAGCAACCGGTAGGGACCCAGAGGCAGACCTCCACCCAGCCCTGCTGGATTGGCCTCACCTCCTGCCCCATCAGGATCGAGGACAGGCAGAACAACCAGGTCCTACTCAAGGAACAGCATCCAATGCAGACCAAGATCCTGACCTCCTACTGGCTCTGCTGGCTTGGCCTAACCTCCTGCCCCGTAAGGACAGAGGATGGGAAGAACAACCAGGTCCTTCCCAAGGAGCAGCATCCAGTGGAGACCAAGATCCTGACCTCCTACTGGCCCTGCTGGCTTGGCCCTTCCCGATGCCCTAAATGGGTCTGGTACAGAGGCAGCAAGGCTGTCGTTCCAGAGGGCCCAAAGCAGCATGCTCTGGTCACCAAGCAGAAGGCCTACAGCTTGCCTGGCATCGCGGGACACCTTTGGGACTACCTTGTGCAAGGAGGGAGAACCTGGCTTGTTACAGATACCTTGATAATCATCTGCATTCTCTGGCTGCTGATGACTGCCTGTGGCCTCTGGAGAAGATTAAGAAGACCTCGGGGACAGGTGAGTGATCGAATTGTGCAGGGAGAGCACCCTGCCTGCGTAGCAGGGAACCATCAAGGCCATAGACGTGAGAACGTCCAAGGAAAGCAGACGCCCAGAGGTCTGTTAGCTCTCCCCAGGGACTTGCCCAGCCACAGGACTGTCACACAGTGGGAGACCCCAGTGCAACACAGGGCCTGCCAGAGATGGCATGAGCCCCACGGGCTGCCCCGAGGAGTCCTACGAGTCTGGAAATGCTCTGCGCCAATCGGAGCCCTTCAGGATGATGCTCTGCAAAATGATCCTGCATCCCTTTCACTGTTCCCATGCTCTCTCACTTCCAGGGAACGGGACAAACGGCCTCAGCTTCTTCGGAAACTGAGTTCTGGGGAAAGGACAACAAAATTGCTTCCAACCTACTTTGCCTGACTGAGGATGAAATAATGTTCAAGGAGAGTGAGCTGACGAATCCCTGCCTGCTCCAGCAGCAAGTGCACAGCATCCAGCAGTGCAGGAATACAGCGGCTGGCACAGAGGAGAGCAAAAGACCCTCTGCAGACTCCTCATCCAGCTCCAGCCAGAGTGTGCATTCCTTGGATGGATGGCAGGAAAGGCAGCAAAGCAAGTGAGTGCTGCAGTCTGTTGATGAGGGGAGGCCGCTGCTCAGGGCAGAAGGCAGTACAGGAGTCAGGATAGGAAAGGCACCCACGGCAGCAGTGTTCCCAATGGGGACCTGTGAAGAAGGAGAAGGGGCCCACATCCCAGCAGCTGCCCATGTCGCTGCGAGTGTGGTGCCCAGGGAAAGTGCATGCCCTGCTGCTTTCATCTATGGCCTCAGGAGCTCCAGGGCCAGTGTGAGAGAAGAAGTGGCAAAAGGGAAAGGGGTGGGTGGAGCAGGGAACAGGGAGAGAGATTTCCATGAACCACTTCAGTCCATCTGACAGCCTGCTCTTTTCAGGGGGACGGTCAGCTGGCGGCAAGGAGCACGCCTCAGCCCACTAAAGGTTCGTGCACAGAAAACTCCCCCTCGCCTCACTGCAAACCGCAGCCAATCAGTAGAATATGCCTTAAAAATGGCTTTGGCAGGCCAAAAATCCAAGGACCAAAAACCAATACAGCAACAAACGTTTCGATTCCAGATGCTGTGAATCTTTCGTATCTGAGGGAAAGTAAAAAAAATCACCCATAAACAAATTAAATTTGAGTGCTTTCTTCACCAACCTGAAATTTAACAGGAGTGACTCCAGGTGGGTCACATCCCGGTCCGTTGGTGAAAACACCCGTCTGTCCCCCAGAGACACCGCTTTGACTTTTCACTGGCTGTGAGCCCACTGACCCGTACCTCTCCGTTTTCCAAGACGTGACTGGCAGTTTTGGCTTGTTCCATTGTGGTGCTACACCATTACAGATCCATTACAGATCACTTTCAGGGGGTAATGTAGAGAACATCTGAGCTTGCACATTTGGTCCTAAAAGAGCCTGTTTTTTCAAAGCAGGTTATGGTGTGTTTGATGTGCATTAGCGTACTTGCTTGTTGTGCAGCTCATAGTTAACGATTCCACAGTAATTTCCTATAATCCTTCTAGTTCTTTTTCTTTTGGGCCAGTACTTAAAGCCACTTCTCCAGCCAATGATGGGTCTCCCATCGTATTAATTAGACAACAATTGCCTAATGGCACCGATTACATTGCCCAGTAATGCAGTTTACCTGCCTGCAGTGATCAGAGGATGGGAGGAAGTTTGGTGGATTTTTTTAAATTTCTTTTTTTTAATAAATGGACTTGGTATCAAATTAAGGATCAAATTAAGTTCAGGCTGAATTGAGTAGAAGTCTCTGAATCAGGAACACAAACCATTTTGAAACTGAATAAAGAAAGGAATGTGTGGATAGTTCGTATGAGTACCTAAGTGATACGTACTGGTTAATGTGAGCACATAGTATCGGCCTGCAGTTTATTGAGCCCCGCAAAAACCAGCCAACAGGCTCTCCCTGGGTCCGGAGGAAGCCTGCTGTGTCTGGAGATACGCAGCTCAGCCAGTGGCAGTGGAAACACTGGGTTTTCGGGAGCCTAGAGAATCAGTACATCCCTTAAGCAACAATGCTCTTGGTGTGGATACAACCAGAGATCCTCACTTGTCTTCTGGGGAGCAGACACGCGCTCCTAAGGACTCCCGATCTGCTGGGGAATAATCAACTATTTTCTGTCCCCAGAGAGACTGACCGCAGAGAATCAATACCACTGCGAGAAATGTGCTTCCTTGCAGGATGCTGAGAAGGTGGCAGAGCTGACAGAGGGCACGCACTACCTCATCCTCACACTGCTGCGGTTCTCCTTCAACCCGCAGACCATGAAGAGGAGGAAGATCCTGGACAATGTCTCCATCCCTGAGGTGCTCAAACTGCCCATCCTCGTCCACTCAGAGGAAACCGAGGACATTTGTCAGCATGGGAAAGACAGGTCTGACTTGGGCAGCACCTTTGTGTCTGCCGTGTACGACCTCTGCAGCGTGGTGGTGCATTCGGACATCTCCTCCGAGAGCGGGCACTACTACTGCTACTGCAGAGAGTGCACTGATACCGTGCCCCACGCACAGCCCCGGGATGGGACACCAGAACTGGCTTCCAACAAGCAGCTGGACTCTGACATCCCGTGGTACCTCTTCAACGACAACAGGGTTTCCACCTCCTCCTTCGAATCAGTCAGCAACCTGACTGCTTTATACCCCAAGGCCACTGCCTACGTGCTCTTCTACAGGCAGCGGGCGGACAGGCCAAGCTCCCCAGTGCACGAGGCTGTGGCAGAAGCCAGCCGGCTGCACAGCCAATCCTTCCCTCAGTAAAGACTTGATGGAAGCCATCTCCAAGGACAACATCCTCCACTTGCAAGTAGATCCCAGGTGTATACAGATTGCATTTTCCCATTGAGATTGGGTGTTGAGCTTGATGTATGGGATCAGTGAGACAGCCAACACAAGGCACAAGAGAATGAATCGGTGACGTCTGTCCTGGGCAGCTCTGCGTCACGATTTCTCCAGGCATCCAGGTGTGGTGAGTAGACCATGGCTGCCCACCCACCTGCTCTCTCACTCCTCCTCCTTAGCAGGAGAAGGAAAATAAGATGACACAGCTCAAGTGGGTCAAGTTAAGTATAGAGCGATGGCTCACTTTTGACCATCGTGGGCAACACAAGCTCAGCTTGGGGAAGATAAATTTAATTTGTTGCCTGTTAGTAAGAGTAGAATAACAAGGAGTAAAAGCAAACTAAATACACTTCCTCCCCATCCACCCTCTTTTGCCTTCTCCCCTGCAAGCAGAGCAGAGGAGCATGGAGTGGGGGCTGTGGTCAGTCGATAACCCTTTGTCTCTGATGCTCCTCCATGGTCATTCTGTGCCCTGCTGCACCATGGGAATTTCTGCTCTGTGCCTCGAACACCTCCTGCCCTCCTTCTGCTCTGACCTGGGTGGCTGCAGGGCAGCTTCTCTCTCACTTCTCCTTCCCAGAAGTTTCACAGCATTTTTTACCTGGCTCCCTTCTGTCCCAGGGTGGCTGTCTAGGGGCTGGTTTTGGATGACCCACGTGGCTGGAGAGATACGACACTTTGATGTCTCTCTCCAACGAAGTTCTAGAGATGAGTACATGCCTTAGCAACCCCAGATTAATTTGGGGAAAATTCCCTGGAGCAAATGGGACAGCACAAAGAAGTTGGGGGCAATTCCCAAGGATCGTTTCCGTGCGAATAACAGCAATGTACTTCTGTCATTTCTCCTACAGGAGCAGGAAAAGGAGGCGAGGAGCAGAGCTGCCTACTTTCCACCTTGCCAAAATCCCCGCTGTGGTGGAGAGACTTTGAGAGGGACAAGGACGATGACAGCTCATGAGGAGGATGCAGTCCTGCGGGGGGTGGAGGTGGATCTGGCTCCTTCCATGGACTCCTCTTCTAGCAAGCGGCATCTAGCAGACAGCACGTGTCCATGACGCTGACCCGAAGCTGGATGCTCCTCTTGAAACCATGGGATTGCGAGGTCCTTGAAGACAATTGAAGACAAGTAGAGCTGTTGTTTGCAACTCGAGACCGGTGGGGGGAGTCCTTTGAAGATCAGGAGGCAGCGTTGCTGATGCGACACAGTGCATCCTCCTGAAAAGGTTGAAAGTTCACATCTAGAAAGACATCTAGCATCCAAAACATCGTTCATCCAACGACCACTAGAGACCTCCACGAAATCTTTGTGACGCACGCTTAAGAGAGTGGGACAATAAGTTAATAATTTCTCAGAATTCAGTCCATTTTCCATAATAAACATACCAACTATATCATCTCAGGTGGGTTGGGGAGTTTGATTGCGCACGTTACCAGTATTCCAAGGCGGTGAGCCTACAAGCTTTCTTGGCGGCACTGAGCAGCAACTGGTCGACCTGGATGCTGAGGGTCCCAAGAATGAGAGACTGAGCAGCTCTGGTTGGTAATTTTGGGCTCCGTTGGGCCTTGTGTCACTGGTGACCTCTGGATGCTGTGAGAGTACACGGCAGACCCAGCTCTTTGTCCAGACGTGTCTTTAGGACTTGGTTACTCTGGTGTATCCTGGTTTCTGGGCCAGACCTGCCAGGCTCCACAACCAGGCTATCTCTTAAGATGCCTGGAGCTTCAAGACCCACCAGCTACTTCTCAGAAAAAGGAAAGGAACACAACCAGATACACTGTATGCACCCTATGTAAGTGCATTCTATGTAAAGAAGAGCCTTCTACATCGTTAGTCACAGAACGAGGGCTGATTGTGGTGGCAGGAGGCAACGCAAGCCCCGGGCAGTGTGTCTATAGGATCGTAGCTCCGTCCCACAACGCCCCCCAACCTGCTTCTTACTTGCCTTTCCAGTAAGGGTTACTTGAGCTCAAGAGGCAGAAATGCATGCCTCCGGTGCTCTGTGCACGGCCTAATCTTGACCATGGGGTGTCTGGGGGGGAGCACTGTGTTGCTGTAGAGAAGAGAAAGCACAGGCGTTGCTACATGGGATGTAAGCAAAGGATCGAATCTCTTGGTGCATGCTCTCATATCTTCCTTTATTTTCATCCCTATGTATAAAGAAAGGGAATCAATTCAGTATAGAGGCTTCTTGTTTCACAGCAGTACTCATTGCTATTGGCTGATGGACAGAAGGATGGGAGAACCTGATGGGAGAGGAGCACCCGTCCTTCTGTGCTCAGGAAGATCACACGGAGTTCAGGTGGATTCAACACGGGCAACTCCTGCCTGACAAAATTGGAGGCCTTTTACGATGGAGTTACAGCGTCCGTGGAGATAATCTATACCGAGTATGCATGGAGCCCCCTGTCCAGTCACTATAGCATGCTTCTGGCAGTCTCTACCGGTGAGGCTTATTTCTGCCTCCAACACAGAGAGTTCCTGAGAGCCATGGCTCTGACCATGCCTCCATTACCTGGATATGGCTCTGTCTGTGCCAGAGGTCCGTGAGCTCTCACTAGGGACGTGCCCAGCTGTCAGAGTGTGACAGGGCTTTCACACACTGGGAGACCCCAGTCTCTGTGCCCATGCTCTCTCACTTCCAGGGAACGGGACAAACGGCCTCAGCTTCCTCGGAAACAGAGTTCTGGGGAAAGGACAACGTAAATGTTCAAAACCTGCTCTGTCAGATGGAGGCCAACATAGCCTTAATGGAGACATATATGACGATCCTCATGCAGTCCCACTCAGCCCTGGACGTTTGACCTAACCTCCTGCCCTGTCAGGATTGAGGACGGAAAGTACAACCAGGTCCTTCCCGAGGGGGAGCATCAGATGCAGAGGAAGAGCCAGATCTCAACCCAGCCCTGATGGTTTGGCCTAACGTCCTGCACTGTCAGGACTGAGGACGGGAAGAACAACCAGGTCCATCCCAAGGAGCAGCCTCTGATGGATACCAACAGCCATGCCTCCACACAGCCCTGCTAGCGCTGACTGAACTCCTGCCCAGACATAACTGAGCATAGGAAGAACAACCAGGACCTTCCCACGGAAAAGCCTCTGATGGAGAGCAAGAGCCAGAGCTCCATGCAGCCCTGCTAGATTGGCCTAACCTCCTGCCCCATCAGGACTGAGGACAGGAAGAACAACCAGGTCCTACCCAAGGCACAGCATCCACTGGAGACCAAGAACCAGACCTGCACCCAGCCCTTATGGATTGGCCTAACCTCCTGCCCCGTCGGGGATGAGGACGGGATGAACAACCAGGTACTTCCCAAGGGGGAGCATCCAATGGAGACCAAGCGCCAGACCTCCACCCAGCCCTGCTGGTTTGGCCAAAACTCCTACCCCGTCAGGACTGAGGACAGTAAGAACAACCAGGTACTTCCCGAGGATCCGCACCCGATGGAGAACAACAGCCAGAACTCCATACAGCCCTGCTAATTTGGCCTAACCTCCTGCCCCATCAGAACTGAGAACGGGAAGAACAACCAGGACCTTCCCACGAAAAAGCCTCCGATGGAGAGCAAGAGCCAGAGCTCGATAGAGCCCTGCAGGTTTGATATAACCCCCTGCCCCGTCAGAACTGAGGACAGGAAGAACAACCGGGTGCTTCCCGCAGAGCAGCCTTCGATAGAGACCAAAAGACAGACCCCCACCCAGCCCTGCTGCTTTGGCCTAACCTCCTGCCCCGTCAGGACTGAGGATGGGAGCTACAACCAGCTCCTTCCCGAGGAGCGGCATCAGATGGAGACCTAAAGCCAAAACGCCACCCAGCCCTGCTGGTTAGGCGTAACCTCCTGCCCTGTCAGGACTGAAGACAGGAAGATAAGCCAGGACCTTTGTGCGGTGCAGCATACAGAGGATACCAATAGCGAGACCTTATACTTGTCCTGCTGGCTTGGCTTATCCCAGCGCCCTGAATCATCCTGGGACTGGGGCAGCAAGGTTGCTGTTCCACAGGTCCAAAAGCAGCAGTCCTCTGGCATGATGCGGAAGATCTGCAGCTTGCCTGACATCCTCGGCCACCTCTGGGACTACTCTGTGCAAGGAAGGACAGCCTGGCTCCTTACAGATCCCTTGATAACCATCTGCATTTGCTGCCTGCTGCGAAATACCCGCGGCCTCTGGAGAAGATTAAGAAGAACTCGGGGACAGGTGGGCAATCGAGTTGCATTGCACAGGAATGGTACCATAGCTGCGGAGCAGGGAACCATAAAAGCCATGTTCTTTGGGACATCCAAGGAAAGCAGACCCCGTTATTTCTGCCTCCAACACAGACAGTTCCTGAGAGCTACGGCTCTGACCAGGCCTCCATTTCCTGGATATGGCCCTGTCTGTGCCAGCTGTCTCAGTTGGGTCTGGAATTGGGAGCTTCCTGAGGAACAGCATTCAGTGGAGACCAAGATGCCGACCTCCTACTGGCCCTGCTGGTTTGGCCTAACCTGCTGCCCCATCAGGATCGAGGACGGGAAGAACAAGCAAGTCCTTCCCAAGGAGCAAGATCCCATGGAGACCAAGATCCTGACCGCATACTGGCCCTGCTGCCTTGGCCCTTCCCAATGCCCCACATGGGTCCGGTACATGGGGAAGCAAGGCTGTCATTCTGGAAGGCCCGAAGCAGCAGTCCCCGGGCACCGAGCAGAAGGCCTACAGCTTGCCTGGCATCCTGAGACACCTTTGGGACGGCCATGCCAGAAGAAAGATAATCTGGCTCCTCATACAGGCCTGGATAACCATCAGCATTTGCTGCCTGCTGAGGAATGCCCACGGCCTCTGGAGAAGATTAAGAAGGCCTCGAGGACAGGTGAACGATCGAGATGAATAGAGCAGGGAGGGTGCGCTGGCTAGGGAGCAGGGAACTATCAAGGCCATAGACATGAGGACATCCAAGGAAAGCAGACCCCCAGAGGTCCGTTAGCTCTCACTAGGGACGTGCCCAGCTGTCAGAGTGTGACGGGGCTGTCACACACTGGGAGACCCCAGACTCTGTGCCCATGCTCTCTCACTTCCAGGGAACGGGACAAACGGCCTCAGCTTCCTCGGAAACAGAGTTCTGGGGAAAGGACAACGTAAATGTTCAAAACCTGCTCTGTCAGATGGAGGCCAGCATAGCCTTAATGGAGACATATATGACGATCCTCATGCAGTCCCACTCAGCCCTGGACGTTTGACCTAACCTCCTGCCCTGTCAGGATTGAGGACGGAAAGTACAACCAGGTCCTTCCCGAGGGGGAGCATCAGATGCAGAGGAAGAGCCAGATCTCAACCCAGCCCTGATGGTTTGGCCTAACGTCCTGCACTGTCAGGACTGAGGACGGGAAGAACAACCAGGTCCATCCCAAGGAGCAGCCTCTGATGGATACCAACAGCCATACCTCCACACAGCCCTGCTAGCGCTGACTGAACTCCTGCCCAGACATAACTGAGGATAGGAAGAACAACCAGGACCTTCCCACGGAAAAGCCTCCGATGGAGAGCAAGAGCCAGAGCTCCATGCAGCCCTGCTAGATTGGCCTAACCTCCTGCCCCATCAGGACTGAGGACAGGAAGAACAACCAGGTCCTACCCAAGGCACAGCATCCACTGGAGACCAAGAACCAGACCTGCACCCAGCCCTTATGGATTGGCCTAACCTCCTGCCCCGTCGGGGATGAGGACGGGATGAACAACCAGGTACTTCCCAAGGGGGAGCATCCAATGGAGACCAAGCGCCAGACCTCCACCCAGCCCTGCTGGTTTGGCCAAAACTCCTACCCCGTCAGGACTGAGGACAGTAAGAACAACCAGGTACTTCCCGAGGATCCGCACCCGATGGAGAACAACAGCCAGAACTCCATACAGCCCTGCTAATTTGGCCTAACCTCCTGCCCCATCAGAACTGAGAACGGGAAGAACAACCAGGACCTTCCCACGAAAAAGCCTCCGATGGAGAGCAAGAGCCAGAGCTCGATAGAGCCCTGCAGGTTTGATATAACCCCCTGCCCCGTCAGAACTGAGGACAGGAAGAACAACCGGGTGCTTCCCGCAGAGCAGCCTTCGATAGAGACCAAAAGACAGACCCCCACCCAGCCCTGCTGCTTTGGCCTAACCTCCTGCCCCGTCAGGACTGAGGATGGGAGCTACAACCAGCTCCTTCCCGAGGAGCGGCATCAGATGGAGACCTAAAGCCAAAACGCCACCCAGCCCTGCTGGTTAGGCGTAACCTCCTGCCCTGTCAGGACTGAAGACAGGAAGATAAGCCAGGACCTTTGTGCGGTGCAGCATACAGAGGATACCAATAGCGAGACCTTATACTTGTCCTGCTGGCTTGGCTTATCCCAGCGCCCTGAATCATCCTGGGACTGGGGCAGCAAGGTTGCTGTTCCACAGGTCCAAAAGCAGCAGTCCTCTGGCATGATGCGGAAGATCTGCAGCTTGCCTGACATCCTCGGCCACCTCTGGGACTACTCTGTGCAAGGAAGGACAGCCTGGCTCCTTACAGATCCCTTGATAACCATCTGCATTTGCTGCCTGCTGCGAAATACCCGCGGCCTCTGGAGAAGATTAAGAAGAACTCGGGGACAGGTGGGCAATCGAGTTGCATTGCACAGGAATGGTACCATAGCTGCGGAGCAGGGAACCATAAAAGCCATGTTCTTTGGGACATCCAAGGAAAGCAGACCCCGTTATTTCTGCCTCCAACACAGACAGTTCCTGAGACTCTGACCATGCCTCCATTTCCTGGATATGGCCCTGTCTGTGCCAGCTGTCTCAGTTGGGTCTGGAACTGGGAGCTTCCTGAGGAACAGCATTCAGTGGAGACCAAGATGCCGACCTCCTACTGGCCCTGCTGGTTTGGCCTAACCTGCTGCCCCATCAGGATCGAGGACGGGAAGAACAAGCAAGTCCTTCCCAAGGAGCAAGATCCCATGGAGACCAAGATCCTGACCGCATACTGGCCCTGCTGCCTTGGCCCTTCCCAATGCCCCACATGGGTCCGGTACATGGGGAAGCAAGGCTGTCATTCTGGAAGGCCCGAAGCAGCAGTCCCCGGGCACCGAGCAGAAGGCCTACAGCTTGCCTGGCATCCTGAGACACCTTTGGGACGGCCATGCCAGAAGAAAGATAATCTGGCTCCTCATACAGGCCTGGATAACCATCAGCATTTGCTGCCTGCTGAGGAATGCCCACGGCCTCTGGAGAAGATTAAGAAGGCCTCGAGGACAGGTGAACGATCGAGATGAATAGAGCAGGGAGGGTGCGCTGGCTAGGGAGCAGGGAACTATCAAGGCCATAGACATGAGGACATCCAAGGAAAGCAGACCCCCAGAGGTCCGTTAGCTCTCACTAGGGACGTGCCCAGCTGTCAGAGTGTGACGGGGCTGTCACACACTGGGAGACCCCAGACTCTGTGCCCATGCTCTCTCACTTCCAGGGAACGGGACAAACGGCCTCAGCTTCCTCGGAAACAGAGTTCTGGGGAAAGGACAACGTAAATGTTCAAAACCTGCTCTGTCAGATGGAGGCCAGCATAGCCTTAATGGAGACATATATGACGATCCTCATGCAGTCCCACTCAGCCCTGGACGTTTGACCTAACCTCCTGCCCTGTCAGGATTGAGGACGGAAAGTACAACCAGGTCCTTCCCGAGGGGGAGCATCAGATGCAGAGGAAGAGCCAGATCTCAACCCAGCCCTGATGGTTTGGCCTAACGTCCTGCACTGTCAGGACTGAGGACGGGAAGAACAACCAGGTCCATCCCAAGGAGCAGCCTCTGATGGATACCAACAGCCATACCTCCACACAGCCCTGCTAGCGCTGACTGAACTCCTGCCCAGACATAACTGAGGATAGAAAGAACAACCAGGACCTTCCCACGGAAAAGCCTCCGATGGAGAGCAAGAGCCAGAGCTCCATGCAGCCCTGCTAGATTGGCCTAACCTCCTGCCCCATCAGGACTGAGGACAGGAAGAACAACCAGGTCCTACCCAAGGCACAGCATCCACTGGAGACCAAGAACCAGACCTGCACCCAGCCCTTATGGATTGGCCTAACCTCCTGCCCCGTCGGGGATGAGGACGGGATGAACAACCAGGTACTTCCCAAGGGGGAGCATCCAATGGAGACCAAGCGCCAGACCTCCACCCAGCCCTGCTGGTTTGGCCAAAACTCCTACCCCGTCAGGACTGAGGACAGTAAGAACAACCAGGTACTTCCCGAGGATCCGCACCCGATGGAGAACAACAGCCAGAACTCCATACAGCCCTGCTAATTTGGCCTAACCTCCTGCCCCATCAGAACTGAGAACGGGAAGAACAACCAGGACCTTCCCACGAAAAAGCCTCCGATGGAGAGCAAGAGCCAGAGCTCGATAGAGCCCTGCAGGTTTGATATAACCCCCTGCCCCGTCAGAACTGAGGACAGGAAGAACAACCGGGTGCTTCCCGCAGAGCAGCCTTCGATAGAGACCAAAAGACAGACCCCCACCCAGCCCTGCTGCTTTGGCCTAACCTCCTGCCCCGTCAGGACTGAGGATGGGAGCTACAACCAGCTCCTTCCCGAGGAGCGGCATCAGATGGAGACCTAAAGCCAAAACGCCACCCAGCCCTGCTGGTTAGGCGTAACCTCCTGCCCTGTCAGGACTGAAGACAGGAAGATAAGCCAGGACCTTTGTGCGGTGCAGCATACAGAGGATACCAATAGCGAGACCTTATACTTGTCCTGCTGGCTTGGCTTATCCCAGCGCCCTGAATCATCCTGGGACTGGGGCAGCAAGGTTGCTGTTCCACAGGTCCAAAAGCAGCAGTCCTCTGGCATGATGCAGAAGATCTGCAGCTTGCCTGACATCCTCGGCCACCTCTGGGACTACTCTGTGCAAGGAAGGACAGCCTGGCTCCTTACAGATCCCTTGATAACCATCTGCATTTGCTGCCTGCTGCGAAATACCCGCGGCCTCTGGAGAAGATTAAGAAGAACTCGGGGACAGGTGGGCAATCGAGTTGCATTGCACAGGAATGGTACCATAGCTGCGGAGCAGGGAACCATAAAAGCCATGTTCTTTGGGACATCCAAGGAAAGCAGACCCCGCTATTTCTGCCTCCAACACAGACAGTTCCTGAGAGCTACGGCTCTGACCAGGCCTCCATTTCCTGGATATGGCCCTGTCTGTGCCAGCTGTCTCAGTTGGGTCTGGAACTGGGAGCTTCCTGAGGAACAGCATTCAGTGGAGACCAAGATGCCGACCTCCTACTGGCCCTGCTGGTTTGGCCTAACCTGCTGCCCCATCAGGATCGAGGACGGGAAGAACAAGCAAGTCCTTCCCAAGGAGCAAGATCCCATGGAGACCAAGATCCTGACCGCATACTGGCCCTGCTGCCTTGGCCCTTCCCAATGCCCCACATGGGTCCGGTACATGGGGAAGCAAGGCTGTCATTCTGGAAGGCCCGAAGCAGCAGTCCCCGGGCACCGAGCAGAAGGCCTACAGCTTGCCTGGCATCCTGAGACACCTTTGGGACGGCCATGCCAGAAGAAAGATAATCTGGCTCCTCATACAGGCCTGGATAACCATCAGCATTTGCTGCCTGCTGAGGAATGCCCACGGCCTCTGGAGAAGATTAAGAAGGCCTCGAGGACAGGTGAACGATCGAGATGAATAGAGCAGGGAGGGTGCGCTGGCTAGGGAGCAGGGAACTATCAAGGCCATAGACATGAGGACATCCAAGGAAAGCAGACCCCCAGAGGTCCGTTAGCTCTCACTAGGGACGTGCCCAGCTGTCAGAGTGTGACGGGGCTGTCACACACTGGGAGACCCCAGACTCTGTGCCCATGCTCTCTCACTTCCAGGGAACGGGACAAACGGCCTCAGCTTCCTCGGAAACAGAGTTCTGGGGAAAGGACAACGTAAATGTTCAAAACCTGCTCTGTCAGATGGAGGCCAGCATAGCCTTAATGGAGACATATATGACGATCCTCATGCAGTCCCACTCAGCCCTGGACGTTTGACCTAACCTCCTGCCCTGTCAGGATTGAGGACGGAAAGTACAACCAGGTCCTTCCCGAGGGGGAGCATCAGATGCAGAGGAAGAGCCAGATCTCAACCCAGCCCTGATGGTTTGGCCTAACGTCCTGCACTGTCAGGACTGAGGACGGGAAGAACAACCAGGTCCATCCCAAGGAGCAGCCTCTGATGGATACCAACAGCCATACCTCCACACAGCCCTGCTAGCGCTGACTGAACTCCTGCCCAGACATAACTGAGGATAGGAAGAACAACCAGGACCTTCCCACGGAAAAGCCTCCGATGGAGAGCAAGAGCCAGAGCTCCATGCAGCCCTGCTAGATTGGCCTAACCTCCTGCCCCATCAGGACTGAGGACAGGAAGAACAACCAGGTCCTACCCAAGGCACAGCATCCACTGGAGACCAAGAACCAGACCTGCACCCAGCCCTTATGGATTGGCCTAACCTCCTGCCCCGTCGGGGATGAGGACGGGATGAACAACCAGGTACTTCCCAAGGGGGAGCATCCAATGGAGACCAAGCGCCAGACCTCCACCCAGCCCTGCTGGTTTGGCCAAAACTCCTACCCCGTCAGGACTGAGGACAGTAAGAACAACCAGGTACTTCCCGAGGATCCGCACCCGATGGAGAACAACAGCCAGAACTCCATACAGCCCTGCTAATTTGGCCTAACCTCCTGCCCCATCAGAACTGAGAACGGGAAGAACAACCAGGACCTTCCCACGAAAAAGCCTCCGATGGAGAGCAAGAGCCAGAGCTCGATAGAGCCCTGCAGGTTTGATATAACCCCCTGCCCCGTCAGAACTGAGGACAGGAAGAACAACCGGGTGCTTCCCGCAGAGCAGCCTTCGATAGAGACCAAAAGACAGACCCCCACCCAGCCCTGCTGCTTTGGCCTAACCTCCTGCCCCGTCAGGACTGAGGATGGGAGCTACAACCAGCTCCTTCCCGAGGAGCGGCATCAGATGGAGACCTAAAGCCAAAACGCCACCCAGCCCTGCTGGTTAGGCGTAACCTCCTGCCCTGTCAGGACTGAAGACAGGAAGATAAGCCAGGACCTTTGTGCGGTGCAGCATACAGAGGATACCAATAGCGAGACCTTATACTTGTCCTGCTGGCTTGGCTTATCCCAGCGCCCTGAATCATCCTGGGACTGGGGCAGCAAGGTTGCTGTTCCACAGGTCCAAAAGCAGCAGTCCTCTGGCATGATGCGGAAGATCTGCAGCTTGCCTGACATCCTCGGCCACCTCTGGGACTACTTTGTGCAAGGAAGGACAGCCTGGCTCCTTACAGATCCCTTGATAACCATCTGCATTTGCTGCCTGCTGCGAAATACCCGCGGCCTCTGGAGAAGATTAAGAAGAACTCGGGGACAGGTGGGCAATCGAGTTGCATTGCACAGGAATGGTACCATAGCTGCGGAGCAGGGAACCATAAAAGCCATGTTCTTTGGGACATCCAAGGAAAGCAGACCCCGTTATTTCTGCCTCCAACACAGACAGTTCCTGAGACTCTGACCATGCCTCCATTTCCTGGATATGGCCCTGTCTGTGCCAGCTGTCTCAGTTGGGTCTGGAACTGGGAGCTTCCTGAGGAACAGCATTCAGTGGAGACCAAGATGCCGACCTCCTACTGGCCCTGCTGGTTTGGCCTAACCTGCTGCCCCATCAGGATCGAGGACGGGAAGAACAAGCAAGTCCTTCCCAAGGAGCAAGATCCCATGGAGACCAAGATCCTGACCGCATACTGGCCCTGCTGCCTTGGCCCTTCCCAATGCCCCACATGGGTCCGGTACATGGGGAAGCAAGGCTGTCATTCTGGAAGGCCCGAAGCAGCAGTCCCCGGGCACCGAGCAGAAGGCCTACAGCTTGCCTGGCATCCTGAGACACCTTTGGGACGGCCATGCCAGAAGAAAGATAATCTGGCTCCTCATACAGGCCTGGATAACCATCAGCATTTGCTGCCTGCTGAGGAATGCCCACGGCCTCTGGAGAAGATTAAGAAGGCCTCGAGGACAGGTGAACGATCGAGATGAATAGAGCAGGGAGGGTGCGCTGGCTAGGGAGCAGGGAACTATCAAGGCCATAGACATGAGGACATCCAAGGAAAGCAGACCCCCAGAGGTCCGTTAGCTCTCACTAGGGACGTGCCCAGCTGTCAGAGTGTGACGGGGCTGTCACACACTGGGAGACCCCAGACTCTGTGCCCATGCTCTCTCACTTCCAGGGAACGGGACAAACGGCCTCAGCTTCCTCGGAAACAGAGTTCTGGGGAAAGGACAACGTAAATGTTCAAAACCTGCTCTGTCAGATGGAGGCCAGCATAGCCTTAATGGAGACATATATGACGATCCTCATGCAGTCCCACTCAGCCCTGGACGTTTGACCTAACCTCCTGCCCTGTCAGGATTGAGGACGGAAAGTACAACCAGGTCCTTCCCGAGGGGGAGCATCAGATGCAGAGGAAGAGCCAGATCTCAACCCAGCCCTGATGGTTTGGCCTAACGTCCTGCACTGTCAGGACTGAGGACGGGAAGAACAACCAGGTCCATCCCAAGGAGCAGCCTCTGATGGATACCAACAGCCATACCTCCACACAGCCCTGCTAGCGCTGACTGAACTCCTGCCCAGACATAACTGAGGATAGAAAGAACAACCAGGACCTTCCCACGGAAAAGCCTCCGATGGAGAGCAAGAGCCAGAGCTCCATGCAGCCCTGCTAGATTGGCCTAACCTCCTGCCCCATCAGGACTGAGGACAGGAAGAACAACCAGGTCCTACCCAAGGCACAGCATCCACTGGAGACCAAGAACCAGACCTGCACCCAGCCCTTATGGATTGGCCTAACCTCCTGCCCCGTCGGGGATGAGGACGGGATGAACAACCAGGTACTTCCCAAGGGAAGGAGCATCCAATGGAGACCAAGCGCCAGACCTCCACCCAGCCCTGCTGGTTTGGCCAAAACTCCTACCCCGTCAGGACTGAGGACAGTAAGAACAACCAGGTACTTCCCGAGGATCCGCACCCGATGGAGAACAACAGCCAGAACTCCATACAGCCCTGCTAATTTGGCCTAACCTCCTGCCCCATCAGAACTGAGAACGGGAAGAACAACCAGGACCTTCCCACGAAAAAGCCTCCGATGGAGAGCAAGAGCCAGAGCTCGATAGAGCCCTGCAGGTTTGATATAACCCCCTGCCCCGTCAGAACTGAGGACAGGAAGAACAACCGGGTGCTTCCCGCAGAGCAGCCTTCGATCCTGCCCCGTCAGGACTGAGGATGGGAGCTACAACCAGCTCCTTCCCGAGGAGCGGCATCAGATGGAGACCTAAAGCCAAAACGCCACCCAGCCCTGCTGGTTAGGCGTAACCTCCTGCCCTGTCAGGACTGAAGACAGGAAGATAAGCCAGGACCTTTGTGCGGTGCAGCATACAGAGGATACCAATAGCGAGACCTTATACTTGTCCTGCTGGCTTGGCTTATCCCAGCGCCCTGAATCATCCTGGGACTGGGGCAGCAAGGTTGCTGTTCCACAGGTCCAAAAGCAGCAGTCCTCTGGCATGATGCGGAAGATCTGCAGCTTGCCTGACATCCTCGGCCACCTCTGGGACTACTTTGTGCAAGGAAGGACAGCCTGTCTCCTTACAGATCCCTTGATAACCATCTGCATTTGCTGCCTGCTGCGAAATACCCGCGGCCTCTGGAGAAGATTAAGAAGAACTCGGGGACAGGTGGGCAATCGAGTTGCATTGCACAGGAATGGTACCATAGCTGCGGAGCAGGGAACCATAAAAGCCATGTTCTTTGGGACATCCAAGGAAAGCAGACCCCGTTATTTCTGCCTCCAACACAGACAGTTCCTGAGACTCTGACCATGCCTCCATTTCCTGGATATGGCCCTGTCTGTGCCAGCTGTCTCAGTTGGGTCTGGAACTGGGAGCTTCCTGAGGAACAGCATTCAGTGGAGACCAAGATGCCGACCTCCTACTGGCCCTGCTGGTTTGGCCTAACCTGCTGCCCCATCAGGATCGAGGACGGGAAGAACAAGCAAGTCCTTCCCAAGGAGCAAGATCCCATGGAGACCAAGATCCTGATCGCATACTGGCCCTGCTGCCTTGGCCCTTCCCAATGCCCCACATGGGTCCGGTACATGGGGAAGCAAGGCTGTCATTCTGGAAGGCCCGAAGCAGCAGTCCCCGGGCACCGAGCAGAAGGCCTACAGCTTGCCTGGCATCCTGAGACACCTTTGGGACGGCCATGCCAGAAGAAAGATAATCTGGCTCCTCATACAGGCCTGGATAACCATCAGCATTTGCTGCCTGCTGAGGAATGCCCACGGCCTCTGGAGAAGATTAAGAAGGCCTCGAGGACAGGTGAACGATCGAGATGAATAGAGCAGGGAGGGTGCGCTGGCTAGGGAGCAGGGAACTATCAAGGCCATAGAAATGAGGACATCCAAGGAAAGCAGACCCCCAGAGGTCCGTTAGCTCTCACTAGGGACGTGCCCAGCTGTCAGAGTGTGACGGGGCTGTCACACACTGGGAGACCCCAGACTCTGTGCCCATGCTCTCTCACTTCCAGGGAACGGGACAAACGGCCTCAGCTCCCTCGGAAACAGAGTTCTGGGGAAAGGACAACGTAAATGTTCATAACCTGCTCTGTCAGATGGAGGCCAGCATAGCCTTAATGGAGACATATATGACGATCCTCATGCAGTCCCACTCAGCCCTGGACGTTTGACCTAACCTCCTGCCCTGTCAGGATTGAGGACGGAAAGTACAACCAGGTCCTTCCCAAGGGGGAGCATCAGATGCAGAGGAAGAGCCAGATCTCAACCCAGCCCTGATGGTTTGGCCTAACGTCCTGCACTGTCAGGACTGAGGACGGGAAGAACAACCAGGTCCATCCCAAGGAGCAGCCTCTGATGGATACCAACAGCCATACCTCCACACAGCCCTGCTAGCGCTGACTGAACTCCTGCCCAGACATAACTGAGGATAGGAAGAACAACCAGGACCTTCCCACGGAAAAGCCTCCGATGGAGAGCAAGAGCCAGAGCTCCATGCAGCCCTGCTAGATTGGCCTAACCTCCTGCCCCATCAGGACTGAGGACAGGAAGAACAACCAGGTCCTACCCAAGGCACAGCATCCACTGGAGACCAAGAACCAGACCTGCACCCAGCCCTTATGGATTGGCCTAACCTCCTGCCCCGTCGGGGATGAGGACGGGATGAACAACCAGGTACTTCCCAAGGGGGAGCATCCAATGGAGACCAAGCGCCAGACCTCCACCCAGCCCTGCTGGTTTGGCCAAAACTCCTACCCCGTCAGGACTGAGGACAGTAAGAACAACCAGGTACTTCCCGAGGATCCGCACCCGATGGAGAACAACAGCCAGAACTCCATACAGCCCTGCTAATTTGGCCTAACCTCCTGCCCCATCAGAACTGAGAACGGGAAGAACAACCAGGACCTTCCCACGAAAAAGCCTCCGATGGAGAGCAAGAGCCAGAGCTCGATAGAGCCCTGCAGGTTTGATATAACCCCCTGCCCCGTCAGAACTGAGGACAGGAAGAACAACCGGGTGCTTCCCGCAGAGCAGCCTTCGATAGAGACCAAAAGACAGACCCCCACCCAGCCCTGCTGCTTTGGCCTAACCTCCTGCCCCGTCAGGACTGAGGATGGGAGCTACAACCAGCTCCTTCCCGAGGAGCGGCATCAGATGGAGACCTAAAGCCAAAACGCCACCCAGCCCTGCTGGTTAGGCGTAACCTCCTGCCCTGTCAGGACTGAAGACAGGAAGATAAGCCAGGACCTTTGTGCGGTGCAGCATACAGAGGATACCAATAGCGAGACCTTATACTTGTCCTGCTGGCTTGGCTTATCCCAGCGCCCTGAATCATCCTGGGACTGGGGCAGCAAGGTTGCTGTTCCACAGGTCCAAAAGCAGCAGTCCTCTGGCATGATGCGGAAGATCTGCAGCTTGCCTGACATCCTCGGCCACCTCTGGGACTACTTTGTGCAAGGAAGGACAGCCTGGCTCCTTACAGATCCCTTGATAACCATCTGCATTTGCTGCCTGCTGCGAAATACCCGCGGCCTCTGGAGAAGATTAAGAAGAACTCGGGGACAGGTGGGCAATCGAGTTGCATTGCACAGGAATGGTACCATAGCTGCGGAGCAGGGAACCATAAAAGCCATGTTCTTTGGGACATCCAAGGAAAGCAGACCCCGTTATTTCTGCCTCCAACACAGACAGTTCCTGAGAGCTACGGCTCTGACCAGGCCTCCATTTCCTGGATATGGCCCTGTCTGTGCCAGCTGTCTCAGTTGGGTCTGGAATTGGGAGCTTCCTGAGGAACAGCATTCAGTGGAGACCAAGATCCTGACCTCCTACTGGCCCTGCTGGTTTGGCCTAACCTGCTGCCCCATCAGGATCGAGGACGGGAAGAACAAGCAAGTCCTTCCCAAGGAGCAAGATCCCATGGAGACCAAGATCCTGACCGCATACTGGCCCTGCTGCCTTGGCCCTTCCCAATGCCCCACATGGGTCCGGTACATGGGGAAGCAAGGCTGTCATTCTGGAAGGCCCGAAGCAGCAGTCCCCGGGCACCGAGCAGAAGGCCTACAGCTTGCCTGGCATCCTGAGACACCTTTGGGACGGCCATGCCAGAAGAAAGATAATCTGGCTCCTCATACAGGCCTGGATAACCATCAGCATTTGCTGCCTGCTGAGGAATGCCCACGGCCTCTGGAGAAGATTAAGAAGGCCTCGAGGACAGGTGAACGATCGAGATGAATAGAGCAGGGAGGGTGCGCTGGCTAGGGAGCAGGGAACTATCAAGGCCATAGACATGAGGACATCCAAGGAAAGCAGACCCCCAGAGGTCCGTTAGCTCTCACTAGGGACGTGCCCAGCTGTCAGAGTGTGACGGGGCTGTCACACACTGGGAGACCCCAGACTCTGTGCCCATGCTCTCTCACTTCCAGGGAACGGGACAAACGGCCTCAGCTTCCTCGGAAACAGAGTTCTGGGGAAAGGACAACGTAAATGTTCAAAACCTGCTCTGTCAGATGGAGGCCAGCATAGCCTTAATGGAGACATATATGACGATCCTCATGCAGTCCCACTCAGCCCTGGACGTTTGACCTAACCTCCTGCCCTGTCAGGATTGAGGACGGAAAGTACAACCAGGTCCTTCCCGAGGGGGAGCATCAGATGCAGAGGAAGAGCCAGATCTCAACCCAGCCCTGATGGTTTGGCCTAACGTCCTGCACTGTCAGGACTGAGGACGGGAAGAACAACCAGGTCCATCCCAAGGAGCAGCCTCTGATGGATACCAACAGCCATACCTCCACACAGCCCTGCTAGCGCTGACTGAACTCCTGCCCAGACATAACTGAGGATAGGAAGAACAACCAGGACCTTCCCACGGAAAAGCCTCCGATGGAGAGCAAGAGCCAGAGCTCCATGCAGCCCTGCTAGATTGGCCTAACCTCCTGCCCCATCAGGACTGAGGACAGGAAGAACAACCAGGTCCTACCCAAGGCACAGCATCCACTGGAGACCAAGAACCAGACCTGCACCCAGCCCTTATGGATTGGCCTAACCTCCTGCCCCGTCGGGGATGAGGACGGGATGAACAACCAGGTACTTCCCAAGGGGGAGCATCCAATGGAGACCAAGCGCCAGACCTCCACCCAGCCCTGCTGGTTTGGCCAAAACTCCTACCCCGTCAGGACTGAGGACAGTAAGAACAACCAGGTACTTCCCGAGGATCCGCACCCGATGGAGAACAACAGCCAGAACTCCATACAGCCCTGCTAATTTGGCCTAACCTCCTGCCCCATCAGAACTGAGAACGGGAAGAACAACCAGGACCTTCCCACGAAAAAGCCTCCGATGGAGAGCAAGAGCCAGAGCTCGATAGAGCCCTGCAGGTTTGATATAACCCCCTGCCCCGTCAGAACTGAGGACAGGAAGAACAACCGGGTGCTTCCCGCAGAGCAGCCTTCGATAGAGACCAAAAGACAGACCCCCACCCAGCCCTGCTGCTTTGGCCTAACCTCCTGCCCCGTCAGGACTGAGGATGGGAGCTACAACCAGCTCCTTCCCGAGGAGCGGCATCAGATGGAGACCTAAAGCCAAAACGCCACCCAGCCCTGCTGGTTAGGCGTAACCTCCTGCCCTGTCAGGACTGAAGACAGGAAGATAAGCCAGGACCTTTGTGCGGTGCAGCATACAGAGGATACCAATAGCGAGACCTTATACTTGTCCTGCTGGCTTGGCTTATCCCAGCGCCCTGAATCATCCTGGGACTGGGGCAGCAAGGTTGCTGTTCCACAGGTCCAAAAGCAGCAGTCCTCTGGCATGATGCGGAAGATCTGCAGCTTGCCTGACATCCTCGGCCACCTCTGGGACTACTTTGTGCAAGGAAGGACAGCCTGGCTCCTTACAGATCCCTTGATAACCATCTGCATTTGCTGCCTGCTGCGAAATACCCGCGGCCTCTGGAGAAGATTAAGAAGAACTCGGGGACAGGTGGGCAATCGAGTTGCATTGCACAGGAATGGTACCATAGCTGCGGAGCAGGGAACCATAAAAGCCATGTTCTTTGGGACATCCAAGGAAAGCAGACCCCGTTATTTCTGCCTCCAACACAGACAGTTCCTGAGACTCTGACCATGCCTCCATTTCCTGGATATGGCCCTGTCTGTGCCAGCTGTCTCAGTTGGGTCTGGAACTGGGAGCTTCCTGAGGAACAGCATTCAGTGGAGACCAAGATGCCGACCTCCTACTGGCCCTGCTGGTTTGGCCTAACCTGCTGCCCCATCAGGATCGAGGACGGGAAGAACAAGCAAGTCCTTCCCAAGGAGCAAGATCCCATGGAGACCAAGATCCTGACCGCATACTGGCCCTGCTGCCTTGGCCCTTCCCAATGCCCCACATGGGTCCGGTACATGGGGAAGCAAGGCTGTCATTCTGGAAGGCCCGAAGCAGCAGTCCCCGGGCACCGAGCAGAAGGCCTACAGCTTGCCTGGCATCCTGAGACACCTTTGGGACGGCCATGCCAGAAGAAAGATAATCTGGCTCCTCATACAGGCCTGGATAACCATCAGCATTTGCTGCCTGCTGAGGAATGCCCACGGCCTCTGGAGAAGATTAAGAAGGCCTCGAGGACAGGTGAACGATCGAGATGAATAGAGCAGGGAGGGTGCGCTGGCTAGGGAGCAGGGAACTATCAAGGCCATAGACATGAGGACATCCAAGGAAAGCAGACCCCCAGAGGTCCGTTAGCTCTCACTAGGGACGTGCCCAGCTGTCAGAGTGTGACGGGGCTGTCACACACTGGGAGACCCCAGACTCTGTGCCCATGCTCTCTCACTTCCAGGGAACGGGACAAACGGCCTCAGCTCCCTCGGAAACAGAGTTCTGGGGAAAGGACAACGTAAATGTTCATAACCTGCTCTGTCAGATGGAGGCCAGCATAGCCTTAATGGAGACATATATGACGATCCTCATGCAGTCCCACTCAGCCCTGGACGTTTGACCTAACCTCCTGCCCTGTCAGGATTGAGGACGGAAAGTACAACCAGGTCCTTCCCAAGGGGGAGCATCAGATGCAGAGGAAGAGCCAGATCTCAACCCAGCCCTGATGGTTTGGCCTAACGTCCTGCACTGTCAGGACTGAGGACGGGAAGAACAACCAGGTCCATCCCAAGGAGCAGCCTCTGATGGATACCAACAGCCATACCTCCACACAGCCCTGCTAGCGCTGACTGAACTCCTGCCCAGACATAACTGAGGATAGGAAGAACAACCAGGACCTTCCCACGGAAAAGCCTCTGATGGAGAGCAAGAGCCAGAGCTCCATGCAGCCCTGCTAGATTGGCCTAACCTCCTGCCCCATCAGGACTGAGGACAGGAAGAACAACCAGGTCCTACCCAAGGCACAGCATCCACTGGAGACCAAGAACCAGACCTGCACCCAGCCCTTATGGATTGGCCTAACCTCCTGCCCCGTCGGGGATGAGGACGGGATGAACAACCAGGTACTTCCCAAGGGGGAGCATCCAATGGAGACCAAGCGCCAGACCTCCACCCAGCCCTGCTGGTTTGGCCAAAACTCCTACCCCGTCAGGACTGAGGACAGTAAGAACAACCAGGTACTTCCCGAGGATCCGCACCCGATGGAGAACAACAGCCAGAACTCCATACAGCCCTGCTAATTTGGCCTAACCTCCTGCCCCATCAGAACTGAGAACGGGAAGAACAACCAGGACCTTCCCACGAAAAAGCCTCCGATGGAGAGCAAGAGCCAGAGCTCGATAGAGCCCTGCAGGTTTGATATAACCCCCTGCCCCGTCAGAACTGAGGACAGGAAGAACAACCGGGTGCTTCCCGCAGAGCAGCCTTCGATAGAGACCAAAAGACAGACCCCCACCCAGCCCTGCTGCTTTGGCCTAACCTCCTGCCCCGTCAGGACTGAGGATGGGAGCTACAACCAGCTCCTTCCCGAGGAGCGGCATCAGATGGAGACCTAAAGCCAAAACGCCACCCAGCCCTGCTGGTTAGGCGTAACCTCCTGCCCTGTCAGGACTGAAGACAGGAAGATAAGCCAGGACCTTTGTGCGGTGCAGCATACAGAGGATACCAATAGCGAGACCTTATACTTGTCCTGCTGGCTTGGCTTATCCCAGCGCCCTGAATCATCCTGGGACTGGGGCAGCAAGGTTGCTGTTCCACAGGTCCAAAAGCAGCAGTCCTCTGGCATGATGCGGAAGATCTGCAGCTTGCCTGACATCCTCGGCCACCTCTGGGACTACTTTGTGCAAGGAAGGACAGCCTGGCTCCTTACAGATCCCTTGATAACCATCTGCATTTGCTGCCTGCTGCGAAATACCCGCGGCCTCTGGAGAAGATTAAGAAGAACTCGGGGACAGGTGGGCAATCGAGTTGCATTGCACAGGAATGGTACCATAGCTGCGGAGCAGGGAACCATAAAAGCCATGTTCTTTGGGACATCCAAGGAAAGCAGACCCCGTTATTTCTGCCTCCAACACAGACAGTTCCTGAGACTCTGACCAGGCCTCCATTTCCTGGATATGGCCCTGTCTGTGCCAGCTGTCTCAGTTGGGTCTGGAATTGGGAGCTTCCTGAGGAACAGCATTCAGTGGAGACCAAGATGCCGACCTCCTACTGGCCCTGCTGGTTTGGCCTAACCTGCTGCCCCATCAGGATCGAGGACGGGAAGAACAAGCAAGTCCTTCCCAAGGAGCAAGATCCCATGGAGACCAAGATCCTGACCGCATACTGGCCCTGCTGCCTTGGCCCTTCCCAATGCCCCACATGGGTCCGGTACATGGGGAAGCAAGGCTGTCATTCTGGAAGGCCCGAAGCAGCAGTCCCCGGGCACCGAGCAGAAGGCCTACAGCTTGCCTGGCATCCTGAGACACCTTTGGGACGGCCATGCCAGAAGAAAGATAATCTGGCTCCTCATACAGGCCTGGATAACCATCAGCATTTGCTGCCTGCTGAGGAATGCCCACGGCCTCTGGAGAAGATTAAGAAGGCCTCGAGGACAGGTGAACGATCGAGATGAATAGAGCAGGGAGGGTGCGCTGGCTAGGGAGCAGGGAACTATCAAGGCCATAGACATGAGGACATCCAAGGAAAGCAGACCCCCAGAGGTCCGTTAGCTCTCACTAGGGACGTGCCCAGCTGTCAGAGTGTGACGGGGCTGTCACACACTGGGAGACCCCAGACTCTGTGCCCATGCTCTCTCACTTCCAGGGAACGGGACAAACGGCCTCAGCTCCCTCGGAAACAGAGTTCTGGGGAAAGGACAACGTAAATGTTCATAACCTGCTCTGTCAGATGGAGGCCAGCATAGCCTTAATGGAGACATATATGACGATCCTCATGCAGTCCCACTCAGCCCTGGACGTTTGACCTAACCTCCTGCCCTGTCAGGATTGAGGACGGAAAGTACAACCAGGTCCTTCCCGAGGGGGAGCATCAGATGCAGAGGAAGAGCCAGATCTCAACCCAGCCCTGATGGTTTGGCCTAACGTCCTGCACTGTCAGGACTGAGGACGGGAAGAACAACCAGGTCCATCCCAAGGAGCAGCCTCTGATGGATACCAACAGCCATACCTCCACACAGCCCTGCTAGCGCTGACTGAACTCCTGCCCAGACATAACTGAGGATAGGAAGAACAACCAGGACCTTCCCACGGAAAAGCCTCCGATGGAGAGCAAGAGCCAGAGCTCCATGCAGCCCTGCTAGATTGGCCTAACCTCCTGCCCCATCAGGACTGAGGACAGGAAGAACAACCAGGTCCTACCCAAGGCACAGCATCCACTGGAGACCAAGAACCAGACCTGCACCCAGCCCTTATGGATTGGCCTAACCTCCTGCCCCGTCGGGGATGAGGACGGGATGAACAACCAGGTACTTCCCAAGGGGGAGCATCCAATGGAGACCAAGCGCCAGACCTCCACCCAGCCCTGCTGGTTTGGCCAAAACTCCTACCCCGTCAGGACTGAGGACAGTAAGAACAACCAGGTACTTCCCGAGGATCCGCACCCGATGGAGAACAACAGCCAGAACTCCATACAGCCCTGCTAATTTGGCCTAACCTCCTGCCCCATCAGAACTGAGAACGGGAAGAACAACCAGGACCTTCCCACGAAAAAGCCTCCGATGGAGAGCAAGAGCCAGAGCTCGATAGAGCCCTGCAGGTTTGATATAACCCCCTGCCCCGTCAGAACTGAGGACAGGAAGAACAACCGGGTGCTTCCCGCAGAGCAGCCTTCGATAGAGACCAAAAGACAGACCCCCACCCAGCCCTGCTGCTTTGGCCTAACCTCCTGCCCCGTCAGGACTGAGGATGGGAGCTACAACCAGCTCCTTCCCGAGGAGCGGCATCAGATGGAGACCTAAAGCCAAAACGCCACCCAGCCCTGCTGGTTAGGCGTAACCTCCTGCCCTGTCAGGACTGAAGACAGGAAGATAAGCCAGGACCTTTGTGCGGTGCAGCATACAGAGGATACCAATAGCGAGACCTTATACTTGTCCTGCTGGCTTGGCTTATCCCAGCGCCCTGAATCATCCTGGGACTGGGGCAGCAAGGTTGCTGTTCCACAGGTCCAAAAGCAGCAGTCCTCTGGCATGATGCGGAAGATCTGCAGCTTGCCTGACATCCTCGGCCACCTCTGGGACTACTTTGTGCAAGGAAGGACAGCCTGGTTCCTTACAGATCCCTTGATAACCATCTGCATTTGCTGCCTGCTGCGAAATACCCGCGGCCTCTGGAGAAGATTAAGAAGAACTCGGGGACAGGTGGGCAATCGAGTTGCATTGCACAGGAATGGTACCATAGCTGCGGAGCAGGGAACCATAAAAGCCATGTTCTTTGGGACATCCAAGGAAAGCAGACCCCGTTATTTCTGCCTCCAACACAGACAGTTCCTGAGAGCTACGGCTCTGACCAGGCCTCCATTTCCTGGATATGGCCCTGTCTGTGCCAGCTGTCTCAGTTGGGTCTGGAATTGGGAGCTTCCTGAGGAACAGCATTCAGTGGAGACCAAGATGCCGACCTCCTACTGGCCCTGCTGGTTTGGCCTAACCTGCTGCCCCATCAGGATCGAGGACGGGAAGAACAAGCAAGTCCTTCCCAAGGAGCAAGATCCCATGGAGACCAAGATCCTGACCGCATACTGGCCCTGCTGCCTTGGCCCTTCCCAATGCCCCACATGGGTCCGGTACATGGGGAAGCAAGGCTGTCATTCTGGAAGGCCCGAAGCAGCAGTCCCCGGGCACCGAGCAGAAGGCCTACAGCTTGCCTGGCATCCTGAGACACCTTTGGGACGGCCATGCCAGAAGAAAGATAATCTGGCTCCTCATACAGGCCTGGATAACCATCAGCATTTGCTGCCTGCTGAGGAATGCCCACGGCCTCTGGAGAAGATTAAGAAGGCCTCGAGGACAGGTGAACGATCGAGATGAATAGAGCAGGGAGGGTGCGCTGGCTAGGGAGCAGGGAACTATCAAGGCCATAGACATGAGGACATCCAAGGAAAGCAGACCCCCAGAGGTCCGTTAGCTCTCACTAGGGACGTGCCCAGCTGTCAGAGTGTGACGGGGCTGTCACACACTGGGAGACCCCAGACTCTGTGCCCATGCTCTCTCACTTCCAGGGAACGGGACAAACGGCCTCAGCTCCCTCGGAAACAGAGTTCTGGGGAAAGGACAACGTAAATGTTCAAAACCTGCTCTGTCAGATGGAGGCCAGCATAGCCTTAATGGAGACATATATGACGATCCTCATGCAGTCCCACTCAGCCCTGGACGTTTGACCTAACCTCCTGCCCTGTCAGGATTGAGGACGGAAAGTACAACCAGGTCCTTCCCGAGGGGGAGCATCAGATGCAGAGGAAGAGCCAGATCTCAACCCAGCCCTGATGGTTTGGCCTAACGTCCTGCACTGTCAGGACTGAGGACGGGAAGAACAACCAGGTCCATCCCAAGGAGCAGCCTCTGATGGATACCAACAGCCATACCTCCACACAGCCCTGCTAGCGCTGACTGAACTCCTGCCCAGACATAACTGAGGATAGGAAGAACAACCAGGACCTTCCCACGGAAAAGCCTCCGATGGAGAGCAAGAGCCAGAGCTCCATGCAGCCCTGCTAGATTGGCCTAACCTCCTGCCCCATCAGGACTGAGGACAGGAAGAACAACCAGGTCCTACCCAAGGCACAGCATCCACTGGAGACCAAGAACCAGACCTGCACCCAGCCCTTATGGATTGGCCTAACCTCCTGCCCCGTCGGGGATGAGGACGGGATGAACAACCAGGTACTTCCCAAGGGGGAGCATCCAATGGAGACCAAGCGCCAGACCTCCACCCAGCCCTGCTGGTTTGGCCAAAACTCCTACCCCGTCAGGACTGAGGACAGTAAGAACAACCAGGTACTTCCCGAGGATCCGCACCCGATGGAGAACAACAGCCAGAACTCCATACAGCCCTGCTAATTTGGCCTAACCTCCTGCCCCATCAGAACTGAGAACGGGAAGAACAACCAGGACCTTCCCACGAAAAAGCCTCCGATGGAGAGCAAGAGCCAGAGCTCGATAGAGCCCTGCAGGTTTGATATAACCCCCTGCCCCGTCAGAACTGAGGACAGGAAGAACAACCGGGTGCTTCCCGCAGAGCAGCCTTCGATAGAGACCAAAAGACAGACCCCCACCCAGCCCTGCTGCTTTGGCCTAACCTCCTGCCCCGTCAGGACTGAGGATGGGAGCTACAACCAGCTCCTTCCCGAGGAGCGGCATCAGATGGAGACCTAAAGCCAAAACGCCACCCAGCCCTGCTGGTTAGGCGTAACCTCCTGCCCTGTCAGGACTGAAGACAGGAAGATAAGCCAGGACCTTTGTGCGGTGCAGCATACAGAGGATACCAATAGCGAGACCTTATACTTGTCCTGCTGGCTTGGCTTATCCCAGCGCCCTGAATCATCCTGGGACTGGGGCAGCAAGGTTGCTGTTCCACAGGTCCAAAAGCAGCAGTCCTCTGGCATGATGCGGAAGATCTGCAGCTTGCCTGACATCCTCGGCCACCTCTGGGACTACTTTGTGCAAGGAAGGACAGCCTGGCTCCTTACAGATCCCTTGATAACCATCTGCATTTGCTGCCTGCTGCGAAATACCCGCGGCCTCTGGAGAAGATTAAGAAGAACTCGGGGACAGGTGGGCAATCGAGTTGCATTGCACAGGAATGGTACCATAGCTGCGGAGCAGGGAACCATAAAAGCCATGTTCTTTGGGACATCCAAGGAAAGCAGACCCCGTTATTTCTGCCTCCAACACAGACAGTTCCTGAGAGCTACGGCTCTGACCAGGCCTCCATTTCCTGGATATGGCCCTGTCTGTGCCAGCTGTCTCAGTTGGGTCTGGAATTGGGAGCTTCCTGAGGAACAGCATTCAGTGGAGACCAAGATGCCGACCTCCTACTGGCCCTGCTGGTTTGGCCTAACCTGCTGCCCCATCAGGATCGAGGACGGGAAGAACAAGCAAGTCCTTCCCAAGGAGCAAGATCCCATGGAGACCAAGATCCTGACCGCATACTGGCCCTGCTGCCTTGGCCCTTCCCAATGCCCCACATGGGTCCGGTACATGGGGAAGCAAGGCTGTCATTCTGGAAGGCCCGAAGCAGCAGTCCCCGGGCACCGAGCAGAAGGCCTACAGCTTGCCTGGCATCCTGAGACACCTTTGGGACGGCCATGCCAGAAGAAAGATAATCTGGCTCCTCATACAGGCCTGGATAACCATCAGCATTTGCTGCCTGCTGAGGAATGCCCACGGCCTCTGGAGAAGATTAAGAAGGCCTCGAGGACAGGTGAACGATCGAGATGAATAGAGCAGGGAGGGTGCGCTGGCTAGGGAGCAGGGAACTATCAAGGCCATAGACATGAGGACATCCAAGGAAAGCAGACCCCCAGAGGTCCGTTAGCTCTCACTAGGGACGTGCCCAGCTGTCAGAGTGTGACGGGGCTTTCACACACTGGGAGACCCCAGACTCTGTGCCCATGCTCTCTCACTTCCAGGGAACGGGACAAACGGCCTCAGCTCCCTCGGAAACAGAGTTCTGGGGAAAGGACAACGTAAATGTTCATAACCTGCTCTGTCAGATGGAGGCCAGCATAGCCTTAATGGAGACATATATGACGATCCTCATGCAGTCCCACTCAGCCCTGGACGTTTGACCTAACCTCCTGCCCTGTCAGGATTGAGGACGGAAAGTACAACCAGGTCCTTCCCGAGGGGGAGCATCAGATGCAGAGGAAGAGCCAGATCTCAACCCAGCCCTGATGGTTTGGCCTAACGTCCTGCACTGTCAGGACTGAGGACGGGAAGAACAACCAGGTCCATCCCAAGGAGCAGCCTCTGATGGATACCAACAGCCATACCTCCACACAGCCCTGCTAGCGCTGACTGAACTCCTGCCCAGACATAACTGAGGATAGGAAGAACAACCAGGACCTTCCCACGGAAAAGCCTCCGATGGAGAGCAAGAGCCAGAGCTCCATGCAGCCCTGCTAGATTGGCCTAACCTCCTGCCCCATCAGGACTGAGGACAGGAAGAACAACCAGGTCCTACCCAAGGCACAGCATCCACTGGAGACCAAGAACCAGACCTGCACCCAGCCCTTATGGATTGGCCTAACCTCCTGCCCCGTCGGGGATGAGGACGGGATGAACAACCAGGTACTTCCCAAGGGGGAGCATCCAATGGAGACCAAGCGCCAGACCTCCACCCAGCCCTGCTGGTTTGGCCAAAACTCCTACCCCGTCAGGACTGAGGACAGTAAGAACAACCAGGTACTTCCCGAGGATCCGCACCCGATGGAGAACAACAGCCAGAACTCCATACAGCCCTGCTAATTTGGCCTAACCTCCTGCCCCATCAGAACTGAGAACGGGAAGAACAACCAGGACCTTCCCACGAAAAAGCCTCCGATGGAGAGCAAGAGCCAGAGCTCGATAGAGCCCTGCAGGTTTGATATAACCCCCTGCCCCGTCAGAACTGAGGACAGGAAGAACAACCGGGTGCTTCCCGCAGAGCAGCCTTCGATAGAGACCAAAAGACAGACCCCCACCCAGCCCTGCTGCTTTGGCCTAACCTCCTGCCCCGTCAGGACTGAGGATGGGAGCTACAACCAGCTCCTTCCCGAGGAGCGGCATCAGATGGAGACCTAAAGCCAAAACGCCACCCAGCCCTGCTGGTTAGGCGTAACCTCCTGCCCTGTCAGGACTGAAGACAGGAAGATAAGCCAGGACCTTTGTGCGGTGCAGCATACAGAGGATACCAATAGCGAGACCTTATACTTGTCCTGCTGGCTTGGCTTATCCCAGCGCCCTGAATCATCCTGGGACTGGGGCAGCAAGGTTGCTGTTCCACAGGTCCAAAAGCAGCAGTCCTCTGGCATGATGCGGAAGATCTGCAGCTTGCCTGACATCCTCGGCCACCTCTGGGACTACTTTGTGCAAGGAAGGACAGCCTGGCTCCTTACAGATCCCTTGATAACCATCTGCATTTGCTGCCTGCTGCGAAATACCCGCGGCCTCTGGAGAAGATTAAGAAGAACTCGGGGACAGGTGGGCAATCGAGTTGCATTGCACAGGAATGGTACCATAGCTGCGGAGCAGGGAACCATAAAAGCCATGTTCTTTGGGACATCCAAGGAAAGCAGACCCCGTTATTTCTGCCTCCAACACAGACAGTTCCTGAGAGCTACGGCTCTGACCAGGCCTCCATTTCCTGGATATGGCCCTGTCTGTGCCAGCTGTCTCAGTTGGGTCTGGAATTGGGAGCTTCCTGAGGAACAGCATTCAGTGGAGACCAAGATGCTGACCTCCTACTGGCCCTGCTGGTTTGGCCCAACCTGCTGCCCCATCAGGATCGAGGACGGGAAGAACAAGCAAGTCCTTCCCAAGGAGCAAGATCCCATGGAGACCAAGATCCTGACCGCATACTGGCCCTGCTGCCTTGGCCCTTCCCAATGCCCCACATGGGTCCGGTACATGGGGAAGCAAGGCTGTCATTCTGGAAGGCCCGAAGCAGCAGTCCCCGGGCACCGAGCAGAAGGCCTACAGCTTGCCTGGCATCCTGAGACACCTTTGGGACGGCCATGCCAGAAGAAAGATAATCTGGCTCCTCATACAGGCCTGGATAACCATCAGCATTTGCTGCCTGCTGAGGAATGCCCACGGCCTCTGGAGAAGATTAAGAAGGCCTCGAGGACAGGTGAACGATCGAGATGAATAGAGCAGGGAGGGTGCGCTGGCTAGGGAGCAGGGAACTATCAAGGCCATAGACATGAGGACATCCAAGGAAAGCAGACCCCCAGAGGTCCGTTAGCTCTCACTAGGGACGTGCCCAGCTGTCAGAGTGTGACGGGGCTTTCACACACTGGGAGACCCCAGACTCTGTGCCCATGCTCTCTCACTTCCAGGGAACGGGACAAACGGCCTCAGCTCCCTCGGAAACAGAGTTCTGGGGAAAGGACAACGTAAATGTTCATAACCTGCTCTGTCAGATGGAGGCCAGCATAGCCTTAATGGAGACATATATGACGATCCTCATGCAGTCCCACTCAGCCCTGGACGTTTGACCTAACCTCCTGCCCTGTCAGGATTGAGGACGGAAAGTACAACCAGGTCCTTCCCGAGGGGGAGCATCAGATGCAGAGGAAGAGCCAGATCTCAACCCAGCCCTGATGGTTTGGCCTAACGTCCTGCACTGTCAGGACTGAGGACGGGAAGAACAACCAGGTCCATCCCAAGGAGCAGCCTCTGATGGATACCAACAGCCATACCTCCACACAGCCCTGCTAGCGCTGACTGAACTCCTGCCCAGACATAACTGAGGATAGGAAGAACAACCAGGACCTTCCCACGGAAAAGCCTCCGATGGAGAGCAAGAGCCAGAGCTCCATGCAGCCCTGCTAGATTGGCCTAACCTCCTGCCCCATCAGGACTGAGGACAGGAAGAACAACCAGGTCCTACCCAAGGCACAGCATCCACTGGAGACCAAGAACCAGACCTGCACCCAGCCCTTATGGATTGGCCTAACCTCCTGCCCCGTCGGGGATGAGGACGGGATGAACAACCAGGTACTTCCCAAGGGGGAGCATCCAATGGAGACCAAGCGCCAGACCTCCACCCTGCCCTGCTGGTTTGGCCAAAACTCCTACCCCGTCAGGACTGAGGACAGTAAGAACAACCAGGTACTTCCCGAGGATCCGCACCCGATGGAGAACAACAGCCAGAACTCCATACAGCCCTGCTAATTTGGCCTAACCTCCTGCCCCATCAGAACTGAGAACGGGAAGAACAACCAGGACCTTCCCACGAAAAAGCCTCCGATGGAGAGCAAGAGCCAGAGCTCGATAGAGCCCTGCAGGTTTGATATAACCCCCTGCCCCGTCAGAACTGAGGACAGGAAGAACAACCGGGTGCTTCCCGCAGAGCAGCCTTCGATAGAGACCAAAAGACAGACCCCCACCCAGCCCTGCTGCTTTGGCCTAACCTCCTGCCCCGTCAGGACTGAGGATGGGAGCTACAACCAGCTCCTTCCCGAGGAGCGGCATCAGATGGAGACCTAAAGCCAAAACGCCACCCAGCCCTGCTGGTTAGGCGTAACCTCCTGCCCTGTCAGGACTGAAGACAGGAAGATAAGCCAGGACCTTTGTGCGGTGCAGCATACAGAGGATACCAATAGCGAGACCTTATACTTGTCCTGCTGGCTTGGCTTATCCCAGCGCCCTGAATCATCCTGGGACTGGGGCAGCAAGGTTGCTGTTCCACAGGTCCAAAAGCAGCAGTCCTCTGGCATGATGCGGAAGATCTGCAGCTTGCCTGACATCCTCGGCCACCTCTGGGACTACTTTGTGCAAGGAAGGACAGCCTGGCTCCTTACAGATCCCTTGATAACCATCTGCATTTGCTGCCTGCTGCGAAATACCCGCGGCCTCTGGAGAAGATTAAGAAGAACTCGGGGACAGGTGGGCAATCGAGTTGCATTGCACAGGAATGGTACCATAGCTGCGGAGCAGGGAACCATAAAAGCCATGTTCTTTGGGACATCCAAGGAAAGCAGACCCCGTTATTTCTGCCTCCAACACAGACAGTTCCTGAGACTCTGACCAGGCCTCCATTTCCTGGATATGGCCCTGTCTGTGCCAGCTGTCTCAGTTGGGTCTGGAATTGGGAGCTTCCTGAGGAACAGCATTCAGTGGAGACCAAGATGCCGACCTCCTACTGGCCCTGCTGGTTTGGCCTAACCTGCTGCCCCATCAGGATCGAGGACGGGAAGAACAAGCAAGTCCTTCCCAAGGAGCAAGATCCCATGGAGACCAAGATCCTGACCGCATACTGGCCCTGCTGCCTTGGCCCTTCCCAATGCCCCACATGGGTCCGGTACATGGGGAAGCAAGGCTGTCATTCTGGAAGGCCCGAAGCAGCAGTCCCCGGGCACCGAGCAGAAGGCCTACAGCTTGCCTGGCATCCTGAGACACCTTTGGGACGGCCATGCCAGAAGAAAGATAATCTGGCTCCTCATACAGGCCTGGATAACCATCAGCATTTGCTGCCTGCTGAGGAATGCCCACGGCCTCTGGAGAAGATTAAGAAGGCCTCGAGGACAGGTGAACGATCGAGATGAATAGAGCAGGGAGGGTGCGCTGGCTAGGGAGCAGGGAACTATCAAGGCCATAGACATGAGGACATCCAAGGAAAGCAGACCCCCAGAGGTCCGTTAGCTCTCACTAGGGACGTGCCCAGCTGTCAGAGTGTGACGGGGCTGTCACACACTGGGAGACCCCAGACTCTGTGCCCATGCTCTCTCACTTCCAGGGAACGGGACAAACGGCCTCAGCTTCCTTGGAAACAGAGTTCTGGGGAAAGGACAATGTAAATGTTCATAACCTGCTCTGTCAGATGGAGGCCAGCATAGCCTTAATGGAGACATATATGACGATCCTCATGCAGTCCCACTCAGCCCTGGACGTTTGACCTAACCTCCTGCCCTGTCAGGATTGAGGACGGAAAGTACAACCAGGTCCTTCCCGAGGGGGAGCATCAGATGCAGAGGAAGAGCCAGATCTCAACCCAGCCCTGATGGTTTGGCCTAACGTCCTGCACTGTCAGGACTGAGGACGGGAAGAACAACCAGGTCCATCCCAAGGAGCAGCCTCTGATGGATACCAACAGCCATGCCTCCACACAGCCCTGCTAGCGCTGACTGAACTCCTGCCCAGACATAACTGAGGATAGGAAGAACAACCAGGACCTTCCCACGGAAAAGCCTCCGATGGAGAGCAAGAGCCAGAGCTCCATGCAGCCCTGCTAGATTGGCCTAACCTCCTGCCCCATCAGGACTGAGGACAGGAAGAACAACCAGGTCCTACCCAAGGCACAGCATCCACTGGAGACCAAGAACCAGACCTGCACCCAGCCCTTATGGATTGGCCTAACCTCCTGCCCCGTCGGGGATGAGGACGGGATGAACAACCAGGTACTTCCCAAGGGAAGGAGCATCCAATGGAGACCAAGCGCCAGACCTCCACCCAGCCCTGCTGGTTTGGCCAAAACTCCTACCCCGTCAGGACTGAGGACAGTAAGAACAACCAGGTACTTCCCGAGGATCCGCACCCGATGGAGAACAACAGCCAGAACTCCATACAGCCCTGCTAATTTGGCCTAACCTCCTGCCCCATCAGAACTGAGAACGGGAAGAACAACCAGGACCTTCCCACGAAAAAGCCTCCGATGGAGAGCAAGAGCCAGAGCTCGATAGAGCCCTGCAGGTTTGATATAACCCCCTGCCCCGTCAGAACTGAGGACAGGAAGAACAACCGGGTGCTTCCCGCAGAGCAGCCTTCGATAGAGACCAAAAGACAGACCCCCACCCAGCCCTGCTGCTTTGGCCTAACCTCCTGCCCCGTCAGGACTGAGGATGGGAGCTACAACCAGCTCCTTCCCGAGGAGCGGCATCAGATGGAGACCTAAAGCCAAAACGCCACCCAGCCCTGCTGGTTAGGCGTAACCTCCTGCCCTGTCAGGACTGAAGACAGGAAGATAAGCCAGGACCTTTGTGCGGTGCAGCATACAGAGGATACCAATAGCGAGACCTTATACTTGTCCTGCTGGCTTGGCTTATCCCAGCGCCCTGAATCATCCTGGGACTGGGGCAGCAAGGTTGCTGTTCCACAGGTCCAAAAGCAGCAGTCCTCTGGCATGATGCGGAAGATCTGCAGCTTGCCTGACATCCTCGGCCACCTCTGGGACTACTTTGTGCAAGGAAGGACAGCCTGGCTCCTTACAGATCCCTTGATAACCATCTGCATTTGCTGCCTGCTGCGAAATACCCGCGGCCTCTGGAGAAGATTAAGAAGAACTCGGGGACAGGTGGGCAATCGAGTTGCATTGCACAGGAATGGTACCATAGCTGCGGAGCAGGGAACCATAAAAGCCATGTTCTTTGGGACATCCAAGGAAAGCAGACCCCGTTATTTCTGCCTCCAACACAGACAGTTCCTGAGACTCTGACCAGGCCTCCATTTCCTGGATATGGCCCTGTCTGTGCCAGCTGTCTCAGTTGGGTCTGGAATTGGGAGCTTCCTGAGGAACAGCATTCAGTGGAGACCAAGATGCCGACCTCCTACTGGCCCTGCTGGTTTGGCCTAACCTGCTGCCCCATCAGGATCGAGGACGGGAAGAACAAGCAAGTCCTTCCCAAGGAGCAAGATCCCATGGAGACCAAGATCCTGACCGCATACTGGCCCTGCTGCCTTGGCCCTTCCCAATGCCCCACATGGGTCCGGTACATGGGGAAGCAAGGCTGTCATTCTGGAAGGCCCGAAGCAGCAGTCCCCGGGCACCGAGCAGAAGGCCTACAGCTTGCCTGGCATCCTGAGACACCTTTGGGACGGCCATGCCAGAAGAAAGATAATCTGGCTCCTCATACAGGCCTGGATAACCATCAGCATTTGCTGCCTGCTGAGGAATGCCCACGGCCTCTGGAGAAGATTAAGAAGGCCTCGAGGACAGGTGAACGATCGAGATGAATAGAGCAGGGAGGGTGCGCTGGCTAGGGAGCAGGGAACTATCAAGGCCATAGACATGAGGACATCCAAGGAAAGCAGACCCCCAGAGGTCCGTTAGCTCTCACTAGGGACGTGCCCAGCTGTCAGAGTGTGACGGGGCTGTCACACACTGGGAGACCCCAGACTCTGTGCCCATGCTCTCTCACTTCCAGGGAACGGGACAAACGGCCTCAGCTTCCTTGGAAACAGAGTTCTGGGGAAAGGACAATGTAAATGTTCATAACCTGCTCTGTCAGATGGAGGCCAGCATAGCCTTAATGGAGACATATATGACGATCCTCATGCAGTCCCACTCAGCCCTGGACGTTTGACCTAACCTCCTGCCCTGTCAGGATTGAGGACGGAAAGTACAACCAGGTCCTTCCCGAGGGGGAGCATCAGATGCAGAGGAAGAGCCAGATCTCAACCCAGCCCTGATGGTTTGGCCTAACGTCCTGCACTGTCAGGACTGAGGACGGGAAGAACAACCAGGTCCATCCCAAGGAGCAGCCTCTGATGGATACCAACAGCCATACCTCCACACAGCCCTGCTAGCGCTGACTGAACTCCTGCCCAGACATAACTGAGGATAGGAAGAACAACCAGGACCTTCCCACGGAAAAGCCTCCGATGGAGAGCAAGAGCCAGAGCTCCATGCAGCCCTGCTAGATTGGCCTAACCTCCTGCCCCATCAGGACTGAGGACAGGAAGAACAACCAGGTCCTACCCAAGGCACAGCATCCACTGGAGACCAAGAACCAGACCTGCACCCAGCCCTTATGGATTGGCCTAACCTCCTGCCCCGTCGGGGATGAGGACGGGATGAACAACCAGGTACTTCCCAAGGGGGAGCATCCAATGGAGACCAAGCGCCAGACCTCCACCCAGCCCTGCTGGTTTGGCCAAAACTCCTACCCCGTCAGGACTGAGGACAGTAAGAACAACCAGGTACTTCCCGAGGATCCGCACCCGATGGAGAACAACAGCCAGAACTCCATACAGCCCTGCTAATTTGGCCTAACCTCCTGCCCCATCAGAACTGAGAACGGGAAGAACAACCAGGACCTTCCCACGAAAAAGCCTCCGATGGAGAGCAAGAGCCAGAGCTCGATAGAGCCCTGCAGGTTTGATATAACCCCCTGCCCCGTCAGAACTGAGGACAGGAAGAACAACCGGGTGCTTCCCGCAGAGCAGCCTTCGATAGAGACCAAAAGACAGACCCCCACCCAGCCCTGCTGCTTTGGCCTAACCTCCTGCCCCGTCAGGACTGAGGATGGGAGCTACAACCAGCTCCTTCCCGAGGAGCGGCATCAGATGGAGACCTAAAGCCAAAACGCCACCCAGCCCTGCTGGTTAGGCGTAACCTCCTGCCCTGTCAGGACTGAAGACAGGAAGATAAGCCAGGACCTTTGTGCGGTGCAGCATACAGAGGATACCAATAGCGAGACCTTATACTTGTCCTGCTGGCTTGGCTTATCCCAGCGCCCTGAATCATCCTGGGACTGGGGCAGCAAGGTTGCTGTTCCACAGGTCCAAAAGCAGCAGTCCTCTGGCATGATGCGGAAGATCTGCAGCTTGCCTGACATCCTCGGCCACCTCTGGGACTACTTTGTGCAAGGAAGGACAGCCTGGCTCCTTACAGATCCCTTGATAACCATCTGCATTTGCTGCCTGCTGCGAAATACCCGCGGCCTCTGGAGAAGATTAAGAAGAACTCGGGGACAGGTGGGCAATCGAGTTGCATTGCACAGGAATGGTACCATAGCTGCGGAGCAGGGAACCATAAAAGCCATGTTCTTTGGGACATCCAAGGAAAGCAGACCCCGTTATTTCTGCCTCCAACACAGACAGTTCCTGAGACTCTGACCAGGCCTCCATTTCCTGGATATGGCCCTGTCTGTGCCAGCTGTCTCAGTTGGGTCTGGAATTGGGAGCTTCCTGAGGAACAGCATTCAGTGGAGACCAAGATGCCGACCTCCTACTGGCCCTGCTGGTTTGGCCTAACCTGCTGCCCCATCAGGATCGAGGACGGGAAGAACAAGCAAGTCCTTCCCAAGGAGCAAGATCCCATGGAGACCAAGATCCTGACCGCATACTGGCCCTGCTGCCTTGGCCCTTCCCAATGCCCCACATGGGTCCGGTACATGGGGAAGCAAGGCTGTCATTCTGGAAGGCCCGAAGCAGCAGTCCCCGGGCACCGAGCAGAAGGCCTACAGCTTGCCTGGCATCCTGAGACACCTTTGGGACGGCCATGCCAGAAGAAAGATAATCTGGCTCCTCATACAGGCCTGGATAACCATCTGCATTTGCTGCCTGCTGAGGAATGCCCACGGCCTCTGGAGAAGATTAAGAAGGCCTCGAGGACAGGTGAACGATCGAGATGAATAGAGCAGGGAGGGTGCGCTGGCTAGGGAGCAGGGAACTATCAAGGCCATAGACATGAGGACATCCAAGGAAAGCAGACCCCCAGAGGTCCGTTAGCTCTCACTAGGGACGTGCCCAGCTGTCAGAGTGTGACGGGGCTGTCACACACTGGGAGACCCCAGACTCTGTGCCCATGCTCTCTCACTTCCAGGGAACGGGACAAACGGCCTCAGCTCCCTCGGAAACAGAGTTCTGGGGAAAGGACAACGTAAATGTTCAAAACCTGCTCTGTCAGATGGAGGCCAACATAGCCTTAATGGAGACATATATGACGATCCTCATGCAGTCCCACTCAGCCCTGGACGTTTGACCTAACCTCCTGCCCTGTCAGGATTGAGGACGGAAAGTACAACCAGGTCCTTCCCGAGGGGGAGCATCAGATGCAGAGGAAGAGCCAGATCTCAACCCAGCCCTGATGGTTTGGCCTAACGTCCTGCACTGTCAGGACTGAGGACGGGAAGAACAACCAGGTCCATCCCAAGGAGCAGCCTCTGATGGATACCAACAGCCATACCTCCACACAGCCCTGCTAGCGCTGACTGAACTCCTGCCCAGACATAACTGAGGATAGGAAGAACAACCAGGACCTTCCCACGGAAAAGCCTCCGATGGAGAGCAAGAGCCAGAGCTCCATGCAGCCCTGCTAGATTGGCCTAACCTCCTGCCCCATCAGGACTGAGGACAGGAAGAACAACCAGGTCCTACCCAAGGCACAGCATCCACTGGAGACCAAGAACCAGACCTGCACCCAGCCCTTATGGATTGGCCTAACCTCCTGCCCCGTCGGGGATGAGGACGGGATGAACAACCAGGTACTTCCCAAGGGGGAGCATCCAATGGAGACCAAGCGCCAGACCTCCACCCAGCCCTGCTGGTTTGGCCAAAACTCCTACCCCGTCAGGACTGAGGACAGTAAGAACAACCAGGTACTTCCCGAGGATCCGCACCCGATGGAGAACAACAGCCAGAACTCCATACAGCCCTGCTAATTTGGCCTAACCTCCTGCCCCATCAGAACTGAGAACGGGAAGAACAACCAGGACCTTCCCACGAAAAAGCCTCCGATGGAGAGCAAGAGCCAGAGCTCGATAGAGCCCTGCAGGTTTGATATAACCCCCTGCCCCGTCAGAACTGAGGACAGGAAGAACAACCGGGTGCTTCCCGCAGAGCAGCCTTCGATAGAGACCAAAAGACAGACCCCCACCCAGCCCTGCTGCTTTGGCCTAACCTCCTGCCCCGTCAGGACTGAGGATGGGAGCTACAACCAGCTCCTTCCCGAGGAGCGGCATCAGATGGAGACCTAAAGCCAAAACGCCACCCAGCCCTGCTGGTTAGGCGTAACCTCCTGCCCTGTCAGGACTGAAGACAGGAAGATAAGCCAGGACCTTTGTGCGGTGCAGCATACAGAGGATACCAATAGCGAGACCTTATACTTGTCCTGCTGGCTTGGCTTATCCCAGCGCCCTGAATCATCCTGGGACTGGGGCAGCAAGGTTGCTGTTCCACAGGTCCAAAAGCAGCAGTCCTCTGGCATGATGCGGAAGATCTGCAGCTTGCCTGACATCCTCGGCCACCTCTGGGACTACTTTGTGCAAGGAAGGACAGCCTGGCTCCTTACAGATCCCTTGATAACCATCTGCATTTGCTGCCTGCTGCGAAATACCCGCGGCCTCTGGAGAAGATTAAGAAGAACTCGGGGACAGGTGGGCAATCGAGTTGCATTGCACAGGAATGGTACCATAGCTGCGGAGCAGGGAACCATAAAAGCCATGTTCTTTGGGACATCCAAGGAAAGCAGACCCCGCTATTTCTGCCTCCAACACAGACAGTTCCTGAGAGCTACGGCTCTGACCAGGCCTCCATTTCCTGGATATGGCCCTGTCTGTGCCAGCTGTCTCAGTTGGGTCTGGAACTGGGAGCTTCCTGAGGAACAGCATTCAGTGGAGACCAAGATGCCGACCTCCTACTGGCCCTGCTGGTTTGGCCTAACCTGCTGCCCCATCAGGATCGAGGACGGGAAGAACAAGCAAGTCCTTCCCAAGGAGCAAGATCCCATGGAGACCAAGATCCTGACCGCATACTGGCCCTTCTGCCTTGGCCCTTCCCAATGCCCCACATGGGTCCGGTACATGGGGAAGCAAGGCTGTCATTCTGGAAGGCCCGAAGCAGCAGTCCCCGGGCACCGAGCAGAAGGCCTACAGCTTGCCTGGCATCCTGAGACACCTTTGGGACGGCCATGCCAGAAGAAAGATAATCTGGCTCCTCATACAGGCCTGGATAACCATCTGCATTTGCTGCCTGCTGAGGAATGCCCACGGCCTCTGGAGAAGATTAAGAAGGCCTCGAGGACAGGTGAACGATCGAGATGAATAGAGCAGGGAGGGTGCGCTGGCTAGGGAGCAGGGAACTATCAAGGCCATAGACATGAGGACATCCAAGGAAAGCAGACCCCCAGAGGTCCGTTAGCTCTCACTAGGGACGTGCCCAGCTGTCAGAGTGTGACGGGGCTGTCACACACTGGGAGACCCCAGACTCTGTGCCCATGCTCTCTCACTTCCAGGGAACGGGACAAACGGCCTCAGCTTCCGCGGAAACAGAGTTCTGGGGAAAGGACAACGTAAATGTTCAAAACCTGCTCTGTCAGATGGAGGCCAACATAGCCTTAATGGAGACATATATGACGATCCTCATGCAGTCCCACTCAGCCCTGGACGTTTGACCTAACCTCCTGCCCTGTCAGGATTGAGGACGGAAAGTACAACCAGGTCCTTCCCGAGGGGGAGCATCAGATGCAGAGGAAGAGCCAGACCTCCACCCAGCCCTGCTGGTTTGGCCAAAACTCCTACCCCGTCAGGACTGAGGACAGTAAGAACAACCAGGTACTTCCCGAGGATCCGCACCCGATGGAGAACAACAGCCAGAACTCCATACAGCCCTGCTAATTTGGCCTAACCTCCTGCCCCATCAGAACTGAGAACGGGAAGAACAACCAGGACCTTCCCACGAAAAAGCCTCCGATGGAGAGCAAGAGCCAGAGCTCGATAGAGCCCTGCAGGTTTGATATAACCCCCTGCCCCGTCAGAACTGAGGACAGGAAGAACAACCGGGTGCTTCCCGCAGAGCAGCCTTCGATAGAGACCAAAAGACAGACCCCCACCCAGCCCTGCTGCTTTGGCCTAACCTCCTGCCCCGTCAGGACTGAGGATGGGAGCTACAACCAGCTCCTTCCCGAGGAGCGGCATCAGATGGAGACCTAAAGCCAAAACGCCACCCAGCCCTGCTGGTTAGGCGTAACCTCCTGCCCTGTCAGGACTGAAGACAGGAAGATAAGCCAGGACCTTTGTGCGGTGCAGCATACAGAGGATACCAATAGCGAGACCTTATACTTGTCCTGCTGGCTTGGCTTATCCCAGCGCCCTGAATCATCCTGGGACTGGGGCAGCAAGGTTGCTGTTCCACAGGTCCAAAAGCAGCAGTCCTCTGGCATGATGCGGAAGATCTGCAGCTTGCCTGACATCCTCGGCCACCTCTGGGACTACTTTGTGCAAGGAAGGACAGCCTGGCTCCTTACAGATCCCTTGATAACCATCTGCATTTGCTGCCTGCTGCGAAATACCCGCGGCCTCTGGAGAAGATTAAGAAGAACTCGGGGACAGGTGGGCAATCGAGTTGCATTGCACAGGAATGGTACCATAGCTGCGGAGCAGGGAACCATAAAAGCCATGTTCTTTGGGACATCCAAGGAAAGCAGACCCCGCTATTTCTGCCTCCAACACAGACAGTTCCTGAGAGCTACGGCTCTGACCAGGCCTCCATTTCCTGGATATGGCCCTGTCTGTGCCAGCTGTCTCAGTTGGGTCTGGAACTGGGAGCTTCCTGAGGAACAGCATTCAGTGGAGACCAAGATGCCGACCTCCTACTGGCCCTGCTGGTTTGGCCTAACCTGCTGCCCCATCAGGATCGAGGACGGGAAGAACAAGCAAGTCCTTCCCAAGGAGCAAGATCCCATGGAGACCAAGATCCTGACCGCATACTGGCCCTTCTGCCTTGGCCCTTCCCAATGCCCCACATGGGTCCGGTACATGGGGAAGCAAGGCTGTCATTCTGGAAGGCCCGAAGCAGCAGTCCCCGGGCACCGAGCAGAAGGCCTACAGCTTGCCTGGCATCCTGAGACACCTTTGGGACGGCCATGCCAGAAGAAAGATAATCTGGCTCCTCATACAGGCCTGGATAACCATCAGCATTTGCTGCCTGCTGAGGAATGCCCACGGCCTCTGGAGAAGATTAAGAAGGCCTCGAGGACAGGTGAACGATCGAGATGAATAGAGCAGGGAGGGTGCGCTGGCTAGGGAGCAGGGAACTATCAAGGCCATAGACATGAGGACATCCAAGGAAAGCAGACCCCCAGAGGTCCGTTAGCTCTCACTAGGGACGTGCCCAGCTGTCAGAGTGTGACGGGGCTGTCACACACTGGGAGACCCCAGACTCTGTGCCCATGCTCTCTCACTTCCAGGGAACGGGACAAACGGCCTCAGCTTCCGCGGAAACAGAGTTCTGGGGAAAGGACAACGTAAATGTTCAAAACCTGCTCTGTCAGATGGAGGCCAACATAGCCTTAATGGAGACATATATGACGATCCTCATGCAGTCCCACTCAGCCCTGGACGTTTGACCTAACCTCCTGCCCTGTCAGGATTGAGGACGGAAAGTACAACCAGGTCCTTCCCGAGGGGGAGCATCAGATGCAGAGGAAGAGCCAGATCTCAACCCAGCCCTGATGGTTTGGCCTAACGTCCTGCACTGTCAGGACTGAGGACGGGAAGAACAACCAGGTCCATCCCAAGGAGCAGCCTCTGATGGATACCAACAGCCATACCTCCACACAGCCCTGCTAGCGCTGACTGAACTCCTGCCCAGACATAACTGAGGATAGGAAGAACAACCAGGACCTTCCCACGGAAAAGCCTCCGATGGAGAGCAAGAGCCAGAGCTCCATGCAGCCCTGCTAGATTGGCCTAACCTCCTGCCCCATCAGGACTGAGGACAGGAAGAACAACCAGGTCCTACCCAAGGCACAGCATCCACTGGAGACCAAGAACCAGACCTGCACCCAGCCCTTATGGATTGGCCTAACCTCCTGCCCCGTCGGGGATGAGGACGGGATGAACAACCAGGTACTTCCCAAGGGGGAGCATCCAATGGAGACCAAGCGCCAGACCTCCACCCAGCCCTGCTGGTTTGGCCAAAACTCCTACCCCGTCAGGACTGAGGACAGTAAGAACAACCAGGTACTTCCCGAGGATCCGCACCCGATGGAGAACAACAGCCAGAACTCCATACAGCCCTGCTAATTTGGCCTAACCTCCTGCCCCATCAGAACTGAGAACGGGAAGAACAACCAGGACCTTCCCACGAAAAAGCCTCCGATGGAGAGCAAGAGCCAGAGCTCGATAGAGCCCTGCAGGTTTGATATAACCCCCTGCCCCGTCAGAACTGAGGACAGGAAGAACAACCGGGTGCTTCCCGCAGAGCAGCCTTCGATAGAGACCAAAAGACAGACCCCCACCCAGCCCTGCTGCTTTGGCCTAACCTCCTGCCCCGTCAGGACTGAGGATGGGAGCTACAACCAGCTCCTTCCCGAGGAGCGGCATCAGATGGAGACCTAAAGCCAAAACGCCACCCAGCCCTGCTGGTTAGGCGTAACCTCCTGCCCTGTCAGGACTGAAGACAGGAAGATAAGCCAGGACCTTTGTGCGGTGCAGCATACAGAGGATACCAATAGCGAGACCTTATACTTGTCCTGCTGGCTTGGCTTATCCCAGCGCCCTGAATCATCCTGGGACTGGGGCAGCAAGGTTGCTGTTCCACAGGTCCAAAAGCAGCAGTCCTCTGGCATGATGCGGAAGATCTGCAGCTTGCCTGACATCCTCGGCCACCTCTGGGACTACTTTGTGCAAGGAAGGACAGCCTGGCTCCTTACAGATCCCTTGATAACCATCTGCATTTGCTGCCTGCTGCGAAATACCCGCGGCCTCTGGAGAAGATTAAGAAGAACTCGGGGACAGGTGGGCAATCGAGTTGCATTGCACAGGAATGGTACCATAGCTGCGGAGCAGGGAACCATAAAAGCCATGTTCTTTGGGACATCCAAGGAAAGCAGACCCCGTTATTTCTGCCTCCAACACAGACAGTTCCTGAGAGCTACGGCTCTGACCAGGCCTCCATTTCCTGGATATGGCCCTGTCTGTGCCAGCTGTCTCAGTTGGGTCTGGAATTGGGAGCTTCCTGAGGAACAGCATTCAGTGGAGACCAAGATGCCGACCTCCTACTGGCCCTGCTGGTTTGGCCTAACCTGCTGCCCCATCAGGATCGAGGACGGGAAGAACAAGCAAGTCCTTCCCAAGGAGCAAGATCCCATGGAGACCAAGATCCTGACCGCATACTGGCCCTGCTGCCTTGGCCCTTCCCAATGCCCCACATGGGTCCGGTACATGGGGAAGCAAGGCTGTCATTCTGGAAGGCCCGAAGCAGCAGTCCCCGGGCACCGAGCAGAAGGCCTACAGCTTGCCTGGCATCCTGAGACACCTTTGGGACGGCCATGCCAGAAGAAAGATAATCTGGCTCCTCATACAGGCCTGGATAACCATCAGCATTTGCTGCCTGCTGAGGAATGCCCACGGCCTCTGGAGAAGATTAAGAAGGCCTCGAGGACAGGTGAACGATCGAGATGAATAGAGCAGGGAGGGTGCGCTGGCTAGGGAGCAGGGAACTATCAAGGCCATAGACATGAGGACATCCAAGGAAAGCAGACCCCCAGAGGTCCGTTAGCTCTCACTAGGGACGTGCCCAGCTGTCAGAGTGTGACGGGGCTGTCACACACTGGGAGACCCCAGACTCTGTGCCCATGCTCTCTCACTTCCAGGGAACGGGACAAACGGCCTCAGCTCCCTCGGAAACAGAGTTCTGGGGAAAGGACAACGTAAATGTTCATAACCTGCTCTGTCAGATGGAGGCCAGCATAGCCTTAATGGAGACATATATGACGATCCTCATGCAGTCCCACTCAGCCCTGGACGTTTGACCTAACCTCCTGCCCTGTCAGGATTGAGGACGGAAAGTACAACCAGGTCCTTCCCGAGGGGGAGCATCAGATGCAGAGGAAGAGCCAGATCTCAACCCAGCCCTGATGGTTTGGCCTAACGTCCTGCACTGTCAGGACTGAGGACGGGAAGAACAACCAGGTCCATCCCAAGGAGCAGCCTCTGATGGATACCAACAGCCATACCTCCACACAGCCCTGCTAGCGCTGACTGAACTCCTGCCCAGACATAACTGAGGATAGGAAGAACAACCAGGACCTTCCCACGGAAAAGCCTCCGATGGAGAGCAAGAGCCAGAGCTCCATGCAGCCCTGCTAGATTGGCCTAACCTCCTGCCCCATCAGGACTGAGGACAGGAAGAACAACCAGGTCCTACCCAAGGCACAGCATCCACTGGAGACCAAGAACCAGACCTGCACCCAGCCCTTATGGATTGGCCTAACCTCCTGCCCCGTCGGGGATGAGGACGGGATGAACAACCAGGTACTTCCCAAGGGGGAGCATCCAATGGAGACCAAGCGCCAGACCTCCACCCAGCCCTGCTGGTTTGGCCAAAACTCCTACCCCGTCAGGACTGAGGACAGTAAGAACAACCAGGTACTTCCCGAGGATCCGCACCCGATGGAGAACAACAGCCAGAACTCCATACAGCCCTGCTAATTTGGCCTAACCTCCTGCCCCATCAGAACTGAGAACGGGAAGAACAACCAGGACCTTCCCACGAAAAAGCCTCCGATGGAGAGCAAGAGCCAGAGCTCGATAGAGCCCTGCAGGTTTGATATAACCCCCTGCCCCGTCAGAACTGAGGACAGGAAGAACAACCGGGTGCTTCCCGCAGAGCAGCCTTCGATAGAGACCAAAAGACAGACCCCCACCCAGCCCTGCTGCTTTGGCCTAACCTCCTGCCCCGTCAGGACTGAGGATGGGAGCTACAACCAGCTCCTTCCCGAGGAGCGGCATCAGATGGAGACCTAAAGCCAAAACGCCACCCAGCCCTGCTGGTTAGGTGTAACCTCCTGCCCTGTCAGGACTGAAGACAGGAAGATAAGCCAGGACCTTTGTGCGGTGCAGCATACAGAGGATACCAATAGCGAGACCTTATACTTGTCCTGCTGGCTTGGCTTATCCCAGCGCCCTGAATCATCCTGGGACTGGGGCAGCAAGGTTGCTGTTCCACAGGTCCAAAAGCAGCAGTCCTCTGGCATGATGCGGAAGATCTGCAGCTTGCCTGACATCCTCGGCCACCTCTGGGACTACTTTGTGCAAGGAAGGACAGCCTGGCTCCTTACAGATCCCTTGATAACCATCTGCATTTGCTGCCTGCTGCGAAATACCCGCGGCCTCTGGAGAAGATTAAGAAGAACTCGGGGACAGGTGGGCAATCGAGTTGCATTGCACAGGAATGGTACCATAGCTGCGGAGCAGGGAACCATAAAAGCCATGTTCTTTGGGACATCCAAGGAAAGCAGACCCCGTTATTTCTGCCTCCAACACAGACAGTTCCTGAGAGCTACGGCTCTGACCAGGCCTCCATTTCCTGGATATGGCCCTGTCTGTGCCAGCTGTCTCAGTTGGGTCTGGAATTGGGAGCTTCCTGAGGAACAGCATTCAGTGGAGACCAAGATGCCGACCTCCTACTGGCCCTGCTGGTTTGGCCTAACCTGCTGCCCCATCAGGATCGAGGACGGGAAGAACAAGCAAGTCCTTCCCAAGGAGCAAGATCCCATGGAGACCAAGATCCTGACCGCATACTGGCCCTGCTGCCTTGGCCCTTCCCAATGCCCCACATGGGTCCGGTACATGGGGAAGCAAGGCTGTCATTCTGGAAGGCCCGAAGCAGCAGTCCCCGGGCACCGAGCAGAAGGCCTACAGCTTGCCTGGCATCCTGAGACACCTTTGGGACGGCCATGCCAGAAGAAAGATAATCTGGCTCCTCATACAGGCCTGGATAACCATCAGCATTTGCTGCCTGCTGAGGAATGCCCACGGCCTCTGGAGAAGATTAAGAAGGCCTCGAGGACAGGTGAACGATCGAGATGAATAGAGCAGGGAGGGTGCGCTGGCTAGGGAGCAGGGAACTATCAAGGCCATAGACATGAGGACATCCAAGGAAAGCAGACCCCCAGAGGTCCGTTAGCTCTCACTAGGGACGTGCCCAGCTGTCAGAGTGTGACGGGGCTGTCACACACTGGGAGACCCCAGACTCTGTGCCCATGCTCTCTCACTTCCAGGGAACGGGACAAACGGCCTCAGCTCCCTCGGAAACAGAGTTCTGGGGAAAGGACAACGTAAATGTTCAAAACCTGCTCTGTCAGATGGAGGCCAACATAGCCTTAATGGAGACATATATGACGATCCTCATGCAGTCCCACTCAGCCCTGGACGTTTGACCTAACCTCCTGCCCTGTCAGGATTGAGGACGGAAAGTACAACCAGGTCCTTCCCGAGGGGGAGCATCAGATGCAGAGGAAGAGCCAGATCTCAACCCAGCCCTGATGGTTTGGCCTAACGTCCTGCACTGTCAGGACTGAGGACGGGAAGAACAACCAGGTCCATCCCAAGGAGCAGCCTCTGATGGATACCAACAGCCATACCTCCACACAGCCCTGCTAGCGCTGACTGAACTCCTGCCCAGACATAACTGAGGATAGGAAGAACAACCAGGACCTTCCCACGGAAAAGCCTCCGATGGAGAGCAAGAGCCAGAGCTCCATGCAGCCCTGCTAGATTGGCCTAACCTCCTGCCCCATCAGGACTGAGGACAGGAAGAACAACCAGGTCCTACCCAAGGCACAGCATCCACTGGAGACCAAGAACCAGACCTGCACCCAGCCCTTATGGATTGGCCTAACCTCCTGCCCCGTCGGGGATGAGGACGGGATGAACAACCAGGTACTTCCCAAGGGGGAGCATCCAATGGAGACCAAGCGCCAGACCTCCACCCAGCCCTGCTGGTTTGGCCAAAACTCCTACCCCGTCAGGACTGAGGACAGTAAGAACAACCAGGTACTTCCCGAGGATCCGCACCCGATGGAGAACAACAGCCAGAACTCCATACAGCCCTGCTAATTTGGCCTAACCTCCTGCCCCATCAGAACTGAGAACGGGAAGAACAACCAGGACCTTCCCACGAAAAAGCCTCCGATGGAGAGCAAGAGCCAGAGCTCGATAGAGCCCTGCAGGTTTGATATAACCCCCTGCCCCGTCAGAACTGAGGACAGGAAGAACAACCGGGTGCTTCCCGCAGAGCAGCCTTCGATAGAGACCAAAAGACAGACCCCCACCCAGCCCTGCTGCTTTGGCCTAACCTCCTGCCCCGTCAGGACTGAGGATGGGAGCTACAACCAGCTCCTTCCCGAGGAGCGGCATCAGATGGAGACCTAAAGCCAAAACGCCACCCAGCCCTGCTGGTTAGGCGTAACCTCCTGCCCTGTCAGGACTGAAGACAGGAAGATAAGCCAGGACCTTTGTGCGGTGCAGCATACAGAGGATACCAATAGCGAGACCTTATACTTGTCCTGCTGGCTTGGCTTATCCCAGCGCCCTGAATCATCCTGGGACTGGGGCAGCAAGGTTGCTGTTCCACAGGTCCAAAAGCAGCAGTCCTCTGGCATGATGCGGAAGATCTGCAGCTTGCCTGACATCCTCGGCCACCTCTGGGACTACTTTGTGCAAGGAAGGACAGCCTGGCTCCTTACAGATCCCTTGATAACCATCTGCATTTGCTGCCTGCTGCGAAATACCCGCGGCCTCTGGAGAAGATTAAGAAGAACTCGGGGACAGGTGGGCAATCGAGTTGCATTGCACAGGAATGGTACCATAGCTGCGGAGCAGGGAACCATAAAAGCCATGTTCTTTGGGACATCCAAGGAAAGCAGACCCCGTTATTTCTGCCTCCAACACAGACAGTTCCTGAGACTCTGACCATGCCTCCATTTCCTGGATATGGCCCTGTCTGTGCCAGCTGTCTCAGTTGGGTCTGGAATTGGGAGCTTCCTGAGGAACAGCATTCAGTGGAGACCAAGATGCCGACCTCCTACTGGCCCTGCTGGTTTGGCCTAACCTGCTGCCCCATCAGGATCGAGGACGGGAAGAACAAGCAAGTCCTTCCCAAGGAGCAAGATCCCATGGAGACCAAGATCCTGACCGCATACTGGCCCTGCTGCCTTGGCCCTTCCCAATGCCCCACATGGGTCCGGTACATGGGGAAGCAAGGCTGTCATTCTGGAAGGCCCGAAGCAGCAGTCCCCGGGCACCGAGCAGAAGGCCTACAGCTTGCCTGGCATCCTGAGACACCTTTGGGACGGCCATGCCAGAAGAAAGATAATCTGGCTCCTCATACAGGCCTGGATAACCATCAGCATTTGCTGCCTGCTGAGGAATGCCCACGGCCTCTGGAGAAGATTAAGAAGGCCTCGAGGACAGGTGAACGATCGAGATGAATAGAGCAGGGAGGGTGCGCTGGCTAGGGAGCAGGGAACTATCAAGGCCATAGACATGAGGACATCCAAGGAAAGCAGACCCCCAGAGGTCCGTTAGCTCTCACTAGGGACGTGCCCAGCTGTCAGAGTGTGACGGGGCTGTCACACACTGGGAGACCCCAGACTCTGTGCCCATGCTCTCTCACTTCCAGGGAACGGGACAAACGGCCTCAGCTCCCTCGGAAACAGAGTTCTGGGGAAAGGACAACGTAAATGTTCATAACCTGCTCTGTCAGATGGAGGCCAGCATAGCCTTAATGGAGACATATATGACGATCCTCATGCAGTCCCACTCAGCCCTGGACGTTTGACCTAACCTCCTGCCCTGTCAGGATTGAGGACGGAAAGTACAACCAGGTCCTTCCCGAGGGGGAGCATCAGATGCAGAGGAAGAGCCAGATCTCAACCCAGCCCTGATGGTTTGGCCTAACGTCCTGCACTGTCAGGACTGAGGACGGGAAGAACAACCAGGTCCATCCCAAGGAGCAGCCTCTGATGGATACCAACAGCCATACCTCCACACAGCCCTGCTAGCGCTGACTGAACTCCTGCCCAGACATAACTGAGGATAGGAAGAACAACCAGGACCTTCCCACGGAAAAGCCTCCGATGGAGAGCAAGAGCCAGAGCTCCATGCAGCCCTGCTAGATTGGCCTAACCTCCTGCCCCATCAGGACTGAGGACAGGAAGAACAACCAGGTCCTACCCAAGGCACAGCATCCACTGGAGACCAAGAACCAGACCTGCACCCAGCCCTTATGGATTGGCCTAACCTCCTGCCCCGTCGGGGATGAGGACGGGATGAACAACCAGGTACTTCCCAAGGGGGAGCATCCAATGGAGACCAAGCGCCAGACCTCCACCCAGCCCTGCTGGTTTGGCCAAAACTCCTACCCCGTCAGGACTGAGGACAGTAAGAACAACCAGGTACTTCCCGAGGATCCGCACCCGATGGAGAACAACAGCCAGAACTCCATACAGCCCTGCTAATTTGGCCTAACCTCCTGCCCCATCAGAACTGAGAACGGGAAGAACAACCAGGACCTTCCCACGAAAAAGCCTCCGATGGAGAGCAAGAGCCAGAGCTCGATAGAGCCCTGCAGGTTTGATATAACCCCCTGCCCCGTCAGAACTGAGGACAGGAAGAACAACCGGGTGCTTCCCGCAGAGCAGCCTTCGATAGAGACCAAAAGACAGACCCCCACCCAGCCCTGCTGCTTTGGCCTAACCTCCTGCCCCGTCAGGACTGAGGATGGGAGCTACAACCAGCTCCTTCCCGAGGAGCGGCATCAGATGGAGACCTAAAGCCAAAACGCCACCCAGCCCTGCTGGTTAGGCGTAACCTCCTGCCCTGTCAGGACTGAAGACAGGAAGATAAGCCAGGACCTTTGTGCGGTGCAGCATACAGAGGATACCAATAGCGAGACCTTATACTTGTCCTGCTGGCTTGGCTTATCCCAGCGCCCTGAATCATCCTGGGACTGGGGCAGCAAGGTTGCTGTTCCACAGGTCCAAAAGCAGCAGTCCTCTGGCATGATGCGGAAGATCTGCAGCTTGCCTGACATCCTCGGCCACCTCTGGGACTACTTTGTGCAAGGAAGGACAGCCTGGCTCCTTACAGATCCCTTGATAACCATCTGCATTTGCTGCCTGCTGCGAAATACCCGCGGCCTCTGGAGAAGATTAAGAAGAACTCGGGGACAGGTGGGCAATCGAGTTGCATTGCACAGGAATGGTACCATAGCTGCGGAGCAGGGAACCATAAAAGCCATGTTCTTTGGGACATCCAAGGAAAGCAGACCCCGCTATTTCTGCCTCCAACACAGACAGTTCCTGAGAGCTACGGCTCTGACCAGGCCTCCATTTCCTGGATATGGCCCTGTCTGTGCCAGCTGTCTCAGTTGGGTCTGGAACTGGGAGCTTCCTGAGGAACAGCATTCAGTGGAGACCAAGATGCCGACCTCCTACTGGCCCTGCTGGTTTGGCCTAACCTGCTGCCCCATCAGGATCGAGGACGGGAAGAACAAGCAAGTCCTTCCCAAGGAGCAAGATCCCATGGAGACCAAGATCCTGACCGCATACTGGCCCTTCTGCCTTGGCCCTTCCCAATGCCCCACATGGGTCCGGTACATGGGGAAGCAAGGCTGTCATTCTGGAAGGCCCGAAGCAGCAGTCCCCGGGCACCGAGCAGAAGGCCTACAGCTTGCCTGGCATCCTGAGACACCTTTGGGACGGCCATGCCAGAAGAAAGATAATCTGGCTCCTCATACAGGCCTGGATAACCATCTGCATTTGCTGCCTGCTGAGGAATGCCCACGGCCTCTGGAGAAGATTAAGAAGGCCTCGAGGACAGGTGAACGATCGAGATGAATAGAGCAGGGAGGGTGCGCTGGCTAGGGAGCAGGGAACTATCAAGGCCATAGACATGAGGACATCCAAGGAAAGCAGACCCCCAGAGGTCCGTTAGCTCTCACTAGGGACGTGCCCAGCTGTCAGAGTGTGACGGGGCTGTCACACACTGGGAGACCCCAGACTCTGTGCCCATGCTCTCTCACTTCCAGGGAACGGGACAAATGGCCTCAGCTCCCTCGGAAACAGAGTTCTGGGGAAAGGACAACGTAAATGTTCAAAACCTGCTCTGTCAGATGGAGGCCAACATAGCCTTAATGGAGACATATATGACGATCCTCATGCAGTCCCACTCAGCCCTGGACGTTTGACCTAACCTCCTGCCCTGTCAGGATTGAGGACGGAAAGTACAACCAGGTCCTTCCCGAGGGGGAGCATCAGATGCAGAGGAAGAGCCAGATCTCAACCCAGCCCTGATGGTTTGGCCTAACGTCCTGCACTGTCAGGACTGAGGACGGGAAGAACAACCAGGTCCATCCCAAGGAGCAGCCTCTGATGGATACCAACAGCCATACCTCCACACAGCCCTGCTAGCGCTGACTGAACTCCTGCCCAGACATAACTGAGGATAGGAAGAACAACCAGGACCTTCCCACGGAAAAGCCTCCGATGGAGAGCAAGAGCCAGAGCTCCATGCAGCCCTGCTAGATTGGCCTAACCTCCTGCCCCATCAGGACTGAGGACAGGAAGAACAACCAGGTCCTACCCAAGGCACAGCATCCACTGGAGACCAAGAACCAGACCTGCACCCAGCCCTTATGGATTGGCCTAACCTCCTGCCCCGTCGGGGATGAGGACGGGATGAACAACCAGGTACTTCCCAAGGGGGAGCATCCAATGGAGACCAAGCGCCAGACCTCCACCCAGCCCTGCTGGTTTGGCCAAAACTCCTACCCCGTCAGGACTGAGGACAGTAAGAACAACCAGGTACTTCCCGAGGATCCGCACCCGATGGAGAACAACAGCCAGAACTCCATACAGCCCTGCTAATTTGGCCTAACCTCCTGCCCCATCAGAACTGAGAACGGGAAGAACAACCAGGACCTTCCCACGAAAAAGCCTCCGATGGAGAGCAAGAGCCAGAGCTCGATAGAGCCCTGCAGGTTTGATATAACCCCCTGCCCCGTCAGAACTGAGGACAGGAAGAACAACCGGGTGCTTCCCGCAGAGCAGCCTTCGATAGAGACCAAAAGACAGACCCCCACCCAGCCCTGCTGCTTTGGCCTAACCTCCTGCCCCGTCAGGACTGAGGATGGGAGCTACAACCAGCTCCTTCCCGAGGAGCGGCATCAGATGGAGACCTAAAGCCAAAACGCCACCCAGCCCTGCTGGTTAGGCGTAACCTCCTGCCCTGTCAGGACTGAAGACAGGAAGATAAGCCAGGACCTTTGTGCGGTGCAGCATACAGAGGATACCAATAGCGAGACCTTATACTTGTCCTGCTGGCTTGGCTTATCCCAGCGCCCTGAATCATCCTGGGACTGGGGCAGCAAGGTTGCTGTTCCACAGGTCCAAAAGCAGCAGTCCTCTGGCATGATGCGGAAGATCTGCAGCTTGCCTGACATCCTCGGCCACCTCTGGGACTACTTTGTGCAAGGAAGGACAGCCTGGCTCCTTACAGATCCCTTGATAACCATCTGCATTTGCTGCCTGCTGCGAAATACCCGCGGCCTCTGGAGAAGATTAAGAAGAACTCGGGGACAGGTGGGCAATCGAGTTGCATTGCACAGGAATGGTACCATAGCTGCGGAGCAGGGAACCATAAAAGCCATGTTCTTTGGGACATCCAAGGAAAGCAGACCCCGCTATTTCTGCCTCCAACACAGACAGTTCCTGAGAGCTACGGCTCTGACCAGGCCTCCATTTCCTGGATATGGCCCTGTCTGTGCCAGCTGTCTCAGTTGGGTCTGGAACTGGGAGCTTCCTGAGGAACAGCATTCAGTGGAGACCAAGATGCCGACCTCCTACTGGCCCTGCTGGTTTGGCCTAACCTGCTGCCCCATCAGGATCGAGGACGGGAAGAACAAGCAAGTCCTTCCCAAGGAGCAAGATCCCATGGAGACCAAGATCCTGACCGCATACTGGCCCTTCTGCCTTGGCCCTTCCCAATGCCCCACATGGGTCCGGTACATGGGGAAGCAAGGCTGTCATTCTGGAAGGCCCGAAGCAGCAGTCCCCGGGCACCGAGCAGAAGGCCTACAGCTTGCCTGGCATCCTGAGACACCTTTGGGACGGCCATGCCAGAAGAAAGATAATCTGGCTCCTCATACAGGCCTGGATAACCATCAGCATTTGCTGCCTGCTGAGGAATGCCCACGGCCTCTGGAGAAGATTAAGAAGGCCTCGAGGACAGGTGAACGATCGAGATGAATAGAGCAGGGAGGGTGCGCTGGCTAGGGAGCAGGGAACTATCAAGGCCATAGACATGAGGACATCCAAGGAAAGCAGACCCCCAGAGGTCCGTTAGCTCTCACTAGGGACGTGCCCAGCTGTCAGAGTGTGACGGGGCTGTCACACACTGGGAGACCCCAGACTCTGTGCCCATGCTCTCTCACTTCCAGGGAACGGGACAAACGGCCTCAGCTTCCTCGGAAACAGAGTTCTGGGGAAAGGACAACGTAAATGTTCAAAACCTGCTCTGTCAGATGGAGGCCAACATAGCCTTAATGGAGACATATATGACGATCCTCATGCAGTCCCACTCAGCCCTGGACGTTTGACCTAACCTCCTGCCCTGTCAGGATTGAGGACGGAAAGTACAACCAGGTCCTTCCCGAGGGGGAGCATCAGATGCAGAGGAAGAGCCAGATCTCAACCCAGCCCTGATGGTTTGGCCTAACGTCCTGCACTGTCAGGACTGAGGACGGGAAGAACAACCAGGTCCATCCCAAGGAGCAGCCTCTGATGGATACCAACAGCCATACCTCCACACAGCCCTGCTAGCGCTGACTGAACTCCTGCCCAGACATAACTGAGGATAGGAAGAACAACCAGGACCTTCCCACGGAAAAGCCTCCGATGGAGAGCAAGAGCCAGAGCTCCATGCAGCCCTGCTAGATTGGCCTAACCTCCTGCCCCATCAGGACTGAGGACAGGAAGAACAACCAGGTCCTACCCAAGGCACAGCATCCACTGGAGACCAAGAACCAGACCTGCACCCAGCCCTTATGGATTGGCCTAACCTCCTGCCCCGTCGGGGATGAGGACGGGATGAACAACCAGGTACTTCCCAAGGGGGAGCATCCAATGGAGACCAAGCGCCAGACCTCCACCCAGCCCTGCTGGTTTGGCCAAAACTCCTACCCCGTCAGGACTGAGGACAGTAAGAACAACCAGGTACTTCCCGAGGATCCGCACCCGATGGAGAACAACAGCCAGAACTCCATACAGCCCTGCTAATTTGGCCTAACCTCCTGCCCCATCAGAACTGAGAACGGGAAGAACAACCAGGACCTTCCCACGAAAAAGCCTCCGATGGAGAGCAAGAGCCAGAGCTCGATAGAGCCCTGCAGGTTTGATATAACCCCCTGCCCCGTCAGAACTGAGGACAGGAAGAACAACCGGGTGCTTCCCGCAGAGCAGCCTTCGATAGAGACCAAAAGACAGACCCCCACCCAGCCCTGCTGCTTTGGCCTAACCTCCTGCCCCGTCAGGACTGAGGATGGGAGCTACAACCAGCTCCTTCCCGAGGAGCGGCATCAGATGGAGACCTAAAGCCAAAACGCCACCCAGCCCTGCTGGTTAGGCGTAACCTCCTGCCCTGTCAGGACTGAAGACAGGAAGATAAGCCAGGACCTTTGTGCGGTGCAGCATACAGAGGATACCAATAGCGAGACCTTATACTTGTCCTGCTGGCTTGGCTTATCCCAGCGCCCTGAATCATCCTGGGACTGGGGCAGCAAGGTTGCTGTTCCACAGGTCCAAAAGCAGCAGTCCTCTGGCATGATGCGGAAGATCTGCAGCTTGCCTGACATCCTCGGCCACCTCTGGGACTACTTTGTGCAAGGAAGGACAGCCTGGCTCCTTACAGATCCCTTGATAACCATCTGCATTTGCTGCCTGCTGCGAAATACCCGCGGCCTCTGGAGAAGATTAAGAAGAACTCGGGGACAGGTGGGCAATCGAGTTGCATTGCACAGGAATGGTACCATAGCTGCGGAGCAGGGAACCATAAAAGCCATGTTCTTTGGGACATCCAAGGAAAGCAGACCCCGCTATTTCTGCCTCCAACACAGACAGTTCCTGAGAGCTACGGCTCTGACCAGGCCTCCATTTCCTGGATATGGCCCTGTCTGTGCCAGCTGTCTCAGTTGGGTCTGGAACTGGGAGCTTCCTGAGGAACAGCATTCAGTGGAGACCAAGATGCCGACCTCCTACTGGCCCTGCTGGTTTGGCCTAACCTGCTGCCCCATCAGGATCGAGGACGGGAAGAACAAGCAAGTCCTTCCCAAGGAGCAAGATCCCATGGAGACCAAGATCCTGACCGCATACTGGCCCTTCTGCCTTGGCCCTTCCCAATGCCCCACATGGGTCCGGTACATGGGGAAGCAAGGCTGTCATTCTGGAAGGCCCGAAGCAGCAGTCCCCGGGCACCGAGCAGAAGGCCTACAGCTTGCCTGGCATCCTGAGACACCTTTGGGACGGCCATGCCAGAAGAAAGATAATCTGGCTCCTCATACAGGCCTGGATAACCATCAGCATTTGCTGCCTGCTGAGGAATGCCCACGGCCTCTGGAGAAGATTAAGAAGGCCTCGAGGACAGGTGAACGATCGAGATGAATAGAGCAGGGAGGGTGCGCTGGCTAGGGAGCAGGGAACTATCAAGGCCATAGACATGAGGACATCCAAGGAAAGCAGACCCCCAGAGGTCCGTTAGCTCTCACTAGGGACGTGCCCAGCTGTCAGAGTGTGACGGGGCTGTCACACACTGGGAGACCCCAGACTCTGTGCCCATGCTCTCTCACTTCCAGGGAACGGGACAAACGGCCTCAGCTTCCTCGGAAACAGAGTTCTGGGGAAAGGACAACGTAAATGTTCAAAACCTGCTCTGTCAGATGGAGGCCAACATAGCCTTAATGGAGACATATATGACGATCCTCATGCAGTCCCACTCAGCCCTGGACGTTTGACCTAACCTCCTGCCCTGTCAGGATTGAGGACGGAAAGTACAACCAGGTCCTTCCCGAGGGGGAGCATCAGATGCAGAGGAAGAGCCAGATCTCAACCCAGCCCTGATGGTTTGGCCTAACGTCCTGCACTGTCAGGACTGAGGACGGGAAGAACAACCAGGTCCATCCCAAGGAGCAGCCTCTGATGGATACCAACAGCCATACCTCCACACAGCCCTGCTAGCGCTGACTGAACTCCTGCCCAGACATAACTGAGGATAGGAAGAACAACCAGGACCTTCCCACGGAAAAGCCTCCGATGGAGAGCAAGAGCCAGAGCTCCATGCAGCCCTGCTAGATTGGCCTAACCTCCTGCCCCATCAGGACTGAGGACAGGAAGAACAACCAGGTCCTACCCAAGGCACAGCATCCACTGGAGACCAAGAACCAGACCTGCACCCAGCCCTTATGGATTGGCCTAACCTCCTGCCCCGTCGGGGATGAGGACGGGATGAACAACCAGGTACTTCCCAAGGGGGAGCATCCAATGGAGACCAAGCGCCAGACCTCCACCCTGCCCTGCTGGTTTGGCCAAAACTCCTACCCCGTCAGGACTGAGGACAGTAAGAACAACCAGGTACTTCCCGAGGATCCGCACCCGATGGAGAACAACAGCCAGAACTCCATACAGCCCTGCTAATTTGGCCTAACCTCCTGCCCCATCAGAACTGAGAACGGGAAGAACAACCAGGACCTTCCCACGAAAAAGCCTCCGATGGAGAGCAAGAGCCAGAGCTCGATAGAGCCCTGCAGGTTTGATATAACCCCCTGCCCCGTCAGAACTGAGGACAGGAAGAACAACCGGGTGCTTCCCGCAGAGCAGCCTTCGATAGAGACCAAAAGACAGACCCCCACCCAGCCCTGCTGCTTTGGCCTAACCTCCTGCCCCGTCAGGACTGAGGATGGGAGCTACAACCAGCTCCTTCCCGAGGAGCGGCATCAGATGGAGACCTAAAGCCAAAACGCCACCCAGCCCTGCTGGTTAGGCGTAACCTCCTGCCCTGTCAGGACTGAAGACAGGAAGATAAGCCAGGACCTTTGTGCGGTGCAGCATACAGAGGATACCAATAGCGAGACCTTATACTTGTCCTGCTGGCTTGGCTTATCCCAGCGCCCTGAATCATCCTGGGACTGGGGCAGCAAGGTTGCTGTTCCACAGGTCCAAAAGCAGCAGTCCTCTGGCATGATGCGGAAGATCTGCAGCTTGCCTGACATCCTCGGCCACCTCTGGGACTACTTTGTGCAAGGAAGGACAGCCTGGCTCCTTACAGATCCCTTGATAACCATCTGCATTTGCTGCCTGCTGCGAAATACCCGCGGCCTCTGGAGAAGATTAAGAAGAACTCGGGGACAGGTGGCAATCGAGTTGCATTGCACAGGAACGGTACCATAGCTGCGGAGCAGGGAACCATAAAAGCCATGTTCTTTGGGACATCCAAGGAAAGCAGACCCCGTTATTTCTGCCTCCAACACAGACAGTTCCTGAGACTCTGACCAGGCCTCCATTTCCTGGATATGGCCCTGTCTGTGCCAGCTGTCTCAGTTGGGTCTGGAATTGGGAGCTTCCTGAGGAACAGCATTCAGTGGAGACCAAGATGCTGACCTCCTACTGGCCCTGCTGGTTTGGCCTAACCTGCTGCCCCATCAGGATCGAGGACGGGAAGAACAAGCAAGTCCTTCCCAAGGAGCAAGATCCCATGGAGACCAAGATCCTGACCGCATACTGGCCCTGCTGCCTTGGCCCTTCCCAATGCCCCACATGGGTCCGGTACATGGGGAAGCAAGGCTGTCATTCTGGAAGGCCCGAAGCAGCAGTCCCCGGGCACCGAGCAGAAGGCCTACAGCTTGCCTGGCATCCTGAGACACCTTTGGGACGGCCATGCCAGAAGAAAGATAATCTGGCTCCTCATACAGGCCTGGATAACCATCAGCATTTGCTGCCTGCTGAGGAATGCCCACGGCCTCTGGAGAAGATTAAGAAGGCCTCGAGGACAGGTGAACGATCGAGATGAATAGAGCAGGGAGGGTGCGCTGGCTAGGGAGCAGGGAACTATCAAGGCCATAGACATGAGGACATCCAAGGAAAGCAGACCCCCAGAGGTCCGTTAGCTCTCACTAGGGACGTGCCCAGCTGTCAGAGTGTGACGGGGCTGTCACACACTGGGAGACCCCAGACTCTGTGCCCATGCTCTCTCACTTCCAGGGAACGGGACAAACGGCCTCAGCTTCCTTGGAAACAGAGTTCTGGGGAAAGGACAATGTAAATGTTCATAACCTGCTCTGTCAGATGGAGGCCAGCATAGCCTTAATGGAGACATGTATGACGATCCTCATGCAGTCCCACTCAGCCCTGGACGTTTGACCTAACCTCCTGCCCTGTCAGGATTGAGGACGGAAAGTACAACCAGGTCCTTCCCGAGGGGGAGCATCAGATGCAGAGGAAGAGCCAGATCTCAACCCAGCCCTGATGGTTTGGCCTAACGTCCTGCACTGTCAGGACTGAGGACGGGAAGAACAACCAGGTCCATCCCAAGGAGCAGCCTCTGATGGATACCAACAGCCATACCTCCACACAGCCCTGCTAGCGCTGACTGAACTCCTGCCCAGACATAACTGAGGATAGGAAGAACAACCAGGACCTTCCCACGGAAAAGCCTCCGATGGAGAGCAAGAGCCAGAGCTCCATGCAGCCCTGCTAGATTGGCCTAACCTCCTGCCCCATCAGGACTGAGGACAGGAAGAACAACCAGGTCCTACCCAAGGCACAGCATCCACTGGAGACCAAGAACCAGACCTGCACCCAGCCCTTACGGATTGGCCTAACCTCCTGCCCCGTCGGGGATGAGGACGGGATGAACAACCAGGTACTTCCCAAGGGGGAGCATCCAATGGAGACCAAGCGCCAGACCTCCACCCTGCCCTGCTGGTTTGGCCAAAACTCCTACCCCGTCAGGACTGAGGACAGTAAGAACAACCAGGTACTTCCCGAGGATCCGCACCCGATGGAGAACAACAGCCAGAACTCCATACAGCCCTGCTAATTTGGCCTAACCTCCTGCCCCATCAGAACTGAGAACGGGAAGAACAACCAGGACCTTCCCACGAAAAAGCCTCCGATGGAGAGCAAGAGCCAGAGCTCGATAGAGCCCTGCAGGTTTGATATAACCCCCTGCCCCGTCAGAACTGAGGACAGGAAGAACAACCGGGTGCTTCCCGCAGAGCAGCCTTCGATAGAGACCAAAAGACAGACCCCCACCCAGCCCTGCTGCTTTGGCCTAACCTCCTGCCCCGTCAGGACTGAGGATGGGAGCTACAACCAGCTCCTTCCCGAGGAGCGGCATCAGATGGAGACCTAAAGCCAAAACGCCACCCAGCCCTGCTGGTTAGGCGTAACCTCCTGCCCTGTCAGGACTGAAGACAGGAAGATAAGCCAGGACCTTTGTGCGGTGCAGCATACAGAGGATACCAATAGCGAGACCTTATACTTGTCCTGCTGGCTTGGCTTATCCCAGTGCCCTGAATCATCCTGGGACTGGGGCAGCAAGGTTGCTGTTCCACAGGTCCAAAAGCAGCAGTCCTCTGGCATGATGCGGAAGATCTGCAGCTTGCCTGACATCCTCGGCCACCTCTGGGACTACTTTGTGCAAGGAAGGACAGCCTGGCTCCTTACAGATCCCTTGATAACCATCTGCATTTGCTGCCTGCTGCGAAATACCCGCGGCCTCTGGAGAAGATTAAGAAGAACTCGGGGACAGGTGGGCAATCGAGTTGCATTGCACAGGAATGGTACCATAGCTGCGGAGCAGGGAACCATAAAAGCCATGTTCTTTGGGACATCCAAGGAAAGCAGACCCCGTTATTTCTGCCTCCAACACAGACAGTTCCTGAGACTCTGACCAGGCCTCCATTTCCTGGATATGGCCCTGTCTGTGCCAGCTGTCTCAGTTGGGTCTGGAATTGGGAGCTTCCTGAGGAACAGCATTCAGTGGAGACCAAGATGCTGACCTCCTACTGGCCCTGCTGGTTTGGCCCAACCTGCTGCCCCATCAGGATCGAGGACGGGAAGAACAAGCAAGTCCTTCCCAAGGAGCAAGATCCCATGGAGACCAAGATCCTGACCGCATACTGGCCCTGCTGCCTTGGCCCTTCCCAATGCCCCACATGGGTCCGGTACATGGGGAAGCAAGGCTGTCATTCTGGAAGGCCCGAAGCAGCAGTCCCCGGGCACCGAGCAGAAGGCCTACAGCTTGCCTGGCATCCTGAGACACCTTTGGGACGGCCATGCCAGAAGAAAGATAATCTGGCTCCTCATACAGGCCTGGATAACCATCAGCATTTGCTGCCTGCTGAGGAATGCCCACGGCCTCTGGAGAAGATTAAGAAGGCCTCGAGGACAGGTGAACGATCGAGATGAATAGAGCAGGGAGGGTGCGCTGGCTAGGGAGCAGGGAACTATCAAGGCCATAGACATGAGGACATCCAAGGAAAGCAGACCCCCAGAGGTCCGTTAGCTCTCACTAGGGACGTGCCCAGCTGTCAGAGTGTGACGGGGCTGTCACACACTGGGAGACCCCAGACTCTGTGCCCATGTTCTCTCACTTCCAGGGAACAGGACAAACGGCCTCAGCTTCCTTGGAAACAGAGTTCTGGGGAAAGGACAATGTAAATGTTCATAACCTGCTCTGTCAGATGGAGGCCAGCATAGCCTTAATGGAGACATGTATGACGATCCTCATGCAGTCCCACTCAGCCCTGGATGTTTGACCTAACCTCCTGCCCTGTCAGGATTGAGGACGGAAAGTACAACCAGGTCCTTCCCGAGGGGGAGCATCAGATGCAGAGGAAGAGCCAGATCTCAACCCAGCCCTGATGGTTTGGCCTAACGTCCTGCACTGTCAGGACTGAGGACGGGAAGAACAACCAGGTCCATCCCAAGGAGCAGCCTCTGATGGATACCAACAGCCATGCCTCCACACAGCCCTGCTAGCGCTGACTGAACTCCTGCCCAGACATAACTGAGGATAGGAAGAACAACCAGGACCTTCCCACGGAAAAGCCTCCGATGGAGAGCAAGAGCCAGAGCTCCATGCAGCCCTGCTAGATTGGCCTAACCTCCTGCCCCATCAGGACTGAGGACAGGAAGAACAACCAGGTCCTACCCAAGGCACAGCATCCACTGGAGACCAAGAACCAGACCTGCACCCAGCCCTTACGGATTGGCCTAACCTCCTGCCCCGTCGGGGATGAGGACGGGATGAACAACCAGGTACTTCCCAAGGGGGAGCATCCAATGGAGACCAAGCGCCAGACCTCCACCCTGCCCTGCTGGTTTGGCCAAAACTCCTACCCCGTCAGGACTGAGGACAGTAAGAACAACCAGGTACTTCCCGAGGATCCGCACCCGATGGAGAACAACAGCCAGAACTCCATACAGCCCTGCTAATTTGGCCTAACCTCCTGCCCCATCAGAACTGAGAACGGGAAGAACAACCAGGACCTTCCCACGAAAAAGCCTCCGATGGAGAGCAAGAGCCAGAGCTCGATAGAGCCCTGCAGGTTTGATATAACCCCCTGCCCCGTCAGAACTGAGGACAGGAAGAACAACCGGGTGCTTCCCGCAGAGCAGCCTTCGATAGAGACCAAAAGACAGACCCCCACCCAGCCCTGCTGCTTTGGCCTAACCTCCTGCCCCGTCAGGACTGAGGATGGGAGCTACAACCAGCTCCTTCCCGAGGAGCGGCATCAGATGGAGACCTAAAGCCAAAACGCCACCCAGCCCTGCTGGTTAGGCGTAACCTCCTGCCCTGTCAGGACTGAAGACAGGAAGATAAGCCAGGACCTTTGTGCGGTGCAGCATACAGAGGATACCAATAGCGAGACCTTATACTTGTCCTGCTGGCTTGGCTTATCCCAGCGCCCTGAATCATCCTGGGACTGGGGCAGCAAGGTTGCTGTTCCACAGGTCCAAAAGCAGCAGTCCTCTGGCATGATGCGGAAGATCTGCAGCTTGCCTGACATCCTCGGCCACCTCTGGGACTACTTTGTGCAAGGAAGGACAGCCTGGCTCCTTACAGATCCCTTGATAACCATCTGCATTTGCTGCCTGCTGCGAAATACCCGCGGCCTCTGGAGAAGATTAAGAAGAACTCGGGGACAGGTGGGCAATCGAGTTGCATTGCACAGGAATGGTACCATAGCTGCGGAGCAGGGAACCATAAAAGCCATGTTCTTTGGGACATCCAAGGAAAGCAGACCCCGTTATTTCTGCCTCCAACACAGACAGTTCCTGAGACTCTGACCAGGCCTCCATTTCCTGGATATGGCCCTGTCTGTGCCAGCTGTCTCAGTTGGGTCTGGAATTGGGAGCTTCCTGAGGAACAGCATTCAGTGGAGACCAAGATGCTGACCTCCTACTGGCCCTGCTGGTTTGGCCTAACCTGCTGCCCCATCAGGATCGAGGACGGGAAGAACAAGCAAGTCCTTCCCAAGGAGCAAGATCCCATGGAGACCAAGATCCTGACCGCATACTGGCCCTGCTGCCTTGGCCCTTCCCAATGCCCCACATGGGTCCGGTACATGGGGAAGCAAGGCTGTCATTCTGGAAGGCCCGAAGCAGCAGTCCCCGGGCACCGAGCAGAAGGCCTACAGCTTGCCTGGCATCCTGAGACACCTTTGGGACGGCCATGCCAGAAGAAAGATAATCTGGCTCCTCATACAGGCCTGGATAACCATCTGCATTTGCTGCCTGCTGAGGAATGCCCACGGCCTCTGGAGAAGATTAAGAAGGCCTCGAGGACAGGTGAACGATCGAGATGAATAGAGCAGGGAGGGTGCGCTGGCTAGGGAGCAGGGAACTATCAAGGCCATAGACATGAGGACATCCAAGGAAAGCAGACCCCCAGAGGTCCGTTAGCTCTCACTAGGGACGTGCCCAGCTGTCAGAGTGTGACGGGGCTGTCACACACTGGGAGACCCCAGACTCTGTGCCCATGCTCTCTCACTTCCAGGGAACGGGACAAACGGCCTCAGCTTCCTTGGAAACAGAGTTCTGGGGAAAGGACAATGTAAATGTTCATAACCTGCTCTGTCAGATGGAGGCCAGCATAGCCTTAATGGAGACATGTATGACGATCCTCATGCAGTCCCACTCAGCCCTGGACGTTTGACCTAACCTCCTGCCCTGTCAGGATTGAGGACGGAAAGTACAACCAGGTCCTTCCCGAGGGGGAGCATCAGATGCAGAGGAAGAGCCAGATCTCAACCCAGCCCTGATGGTTTGGCCTAACGTCCTGCACTGTCAGGACTGAGGACGGGAAGAACAACCAGGTCCATCCCAAGGAGCAGCCTCTGATGGATACCAACAGCCATGCCTCCACACAGCCCTGCTAGCGCTGACTGAACTCCTGCCCAGACACAACTGAGGATAGGAAGAACAACCAGGACCTTCCCACGGAAAAGCCTCCGATGGAGAGCAAGAGCCAGAGCTCCATGCAGCCCTGCTAGATTGGCCTAACCTCCTGCCCCATCAGGACTGAGGACAGGAAGAACAACCAGGTCCTACCCAAGGCACAGCATCCACTGGAGACCAAGAACCAGACCTGCACCCAGCCCTTATGGATTGGCCTAACCTCCTGCCCCGTCGGGGATGAGGACGGGATGAACAACCAGGTACTTCCCAAGGGGGAGCATCCAATGGAGACCAAGCGCCAGACCTCCACCCAGCCCTGCTGGTTTGGCCAAAACTCCTACCCCGTCAGGACTGAGGACAGTAAGAACAACCAGGTACTTCCCGAGGATCCGCACCCGATGGAGAACAACAGCCAGAACTCCATACAGCCCTGCTAATTTGGCCTAACCTCCTGCCCCATCAGAACTGAGAACGGGAAGAACAACCAGGACCTTCCCACGAAAAAGCCTCCGATGGAGAGCAAGAGCCAGAGCTCGATAGAGCCCTGCAGGTTTGATATAACCCCCTGCCCCGTCAGAACTGAGGACAGGAAGAACAACCGGGTGCTTCCCGCAGAGCAGCCTTCGATAGAGACCAAAAGACAGACCCCCACCCAGCCCTGCTGCTTTGGCCTAACCTCCTGCCCCGTCAGGACTGAGGATGGGAGCTACAACCAGCTCCTTCCCGAGGAGCGGCATCAGATGGAGACCTAAAGCCAAAACGCCACCCAGCCCTGCTGGTTAGGCGTAACCTCCTGCCCTGTCAGGACTGAAGACAGGAAGATAAGCCAGGACCTTTGTGCGGTGCAGCATACAGAGGATACCAATAGCGAGACCTTATACTTGTCCTGCTGGCTTGGCTTATCCCAGCGCCCTGAATCATCCTGGGACTGGGGCAGCAAGGTTGCTGTTCCACAGGTCCAAAAGCAGCAGTCCTCTGGCATGATGCGGAAGATCTGCAGCTTGCCTGACATCCTCGGCCACCTCTGGGACTACTTTGTGCAAGGAAGGACAGCCTGGCTCCTTACAGATCCCTTGATAACCATCTGCATTTGCTGCCTGCTGCGAAATACCCGCGGCCTCTGGAGAAGATTAAGAAGAACTCGGGGACAGGTGGGCAATCGAGTTGCATTGCACAGGAATGGTACCATAGCTGCGGAGCAGGGAACCATAAAAGCCATGTTCTTTGGGACATCCAAGGAAAGCAGACCCCGTTATTTCTGCCTCCAACACAGACAGTTCCTGAGACTCTGACCAGGCCTCCATTTCCTGGATATGGCCCTGTCTGTGCCAGCTGTCTCAGTTGGGTCTGGAATTGGGAGCTTCCTGAGGAACAGCATTCAGTGGAGACCAAGATGCTGACCTCCTACTGGCCCTGCTGGTTTGGCCTAACCTGCTGCCCCATCAGGATCGAGGACGGGAAGAACAAGCAAGTCCTTCCCAAGGAGCAAGATCCCATGGAGACCAAGATCCTGACCGCATACTGGCCCTGCTGCCTTGGCCCTTCCCAATGCCCCACATGGGTCCGGTACATGGGGAAGCAAGGCTGTCATTCTGGAAGGCCCGAAGCAGCAGTCCCCGGGCACCGAGCAGAAGGCCTACAGCTTGCCTGGCATCCTGAGACACCTTTGGGACGGCCATGCCAGAAGAAAGATAATCTGGCTCCTCATACAGGCCTGGATAACCATCTGCATTTGCTGCCTGCTGAGGAATGCCCACGGCCTCTGGAGAAGATTAAGAAGGCCTCGAGGACAGGTGAACGATCGAGATGAATAGAGCAGGGAGGGTGCGCTGGCTAGGGAGCAGGGAACTATCAAGGCCATAGACATGAGGACATCCAAGGAAAGCAGACCCCCAGAGGTCCGTTAGCTCTCACTAGGGACGTGCCCAGCTGTCAGAGTGTGACGGGGCTGTCACACACTGGGAGACCCCAGACTCTGTGCCCATGCTCTCTCACTTCCAGGGAACGGGACAAACGGCCTCAGCTTCCTTGGAAACAGAGTTCTGGGGAAAGGACAATGTAAATGTTCATAACCTGCTCTGTCAGATGGAGGCCAGCATAGCCTTAATGGAGACATGTATGACGATCCTCATGCAGTCCCACTCAGCCCTGGACGTTTGACCTAACCTCCTGCCCTGTCAGGATTGAGGACGGAAAGTACAACCAGGTCCTTCCCGAGGGGGAGCATCAGATGCAGAGGAAGAGCCAGATCTCAACCCAGCCCTGATGGTTTGGCCTAACGTCCTGCACTGTCAGGACTGAGGACGGGAAGAACAACCAGGTCCATCCCAAGGAGCAGCCTCTGATGGATACCAACAGCCATGCCTCCACACAGCCCTGCTAGCGCTGACTGAACTCCTGCCCAGACATAACTGAGGATAGGAAGAACAACCAGGACCTTCCCACGGAAAAGCCTCCGATGGAGAGCAAGAGCCAGAGCTCCATGCAGCCCTGCTAGATTGGCCTAACCTCCTGCCCCATCAGGACTGAGGACAGGAAGAACAACCAGGTCCTACCCAAGGCACAGCATCCACTGGAGACCAAGAACCAGACCTGCACCCAGCCCTTATGGATTGGCCTAACCTCCTGCCCCGTCGGGGATGAGGACGGGATGAACAACCAGGTACTTCCCAAGGGAAGGAGCATCCAATGGAGACCAAGCGCCAGACCTCCACCCAGCCCTGCTGGTTTGGCCAAAACTCCTACCCCGTCAGGACTGAGGACAGTAAGAACAACCAGGTACTTCCCGAGGATCCGCACCCGATGGAGAACAACAGCCAGAACTCCATACAGCCCTGCTAATTTGGCCTAACCTCCTGCCCCATCAGAACTGAGAACGGGAAGAACAACCAGGACCTTCCCACGAAAAAGCCTCCGATGGAGAGCAAGAGCCAGAGCTCGATAGAGCCCTGCAGGTTTGATATAACCCCCTGCCCCGTCAGAACTGAGGACAGGAAGAACAACCGGGTGCTTCCCGCAGAGCAGCCTTCGATAGAGACCAAAAGACAGACCCCCACCCAGCCCTGCTGCTTTGGCCTAACCTCCTGCCCCGTCAGGACTGAGGATGGGAGCTACAACCAGCTCCTTCCCGAGGAGCGGCATCAGATGGAGACCTAAAGCCAAAACGCCACCCAGCCCTGCTGGTTAGGCGTAACCTCCTGCCCTGTCAGGACTGAAGACAGGAAGATAAGCCAGGACCTTTGTGCGGTGCAGCATACAGAGGATACCAATAGCGAGACCTTATACTTGTCCTGCTGGCTTGGCTTATCCCAGCGCCCTGAATCATCCTGGGACTGGGGCAGCAAGGTTGCTGTTCCACAGGTCCAAAAGCAGCAGTCCTCTGGCATGATGCGGAAGATCTGCAGCTTGCCTGACATCCTCGGCCACCTCTGGGACTACTTTGTGCAAGGAAGGACAGCCTGGCTCCTTACAGATCCCTTGATAACCATCTGCATTTGCTGCCTGCTGCGAAATACCCGCGGCCTCTGGAGAAGATTAAGAAGAACTCGGGGACAGGTGGGCAATCGAGTTGCATTGCACAGGAATGGTACCATAGCTGCGGAGCAGGGAACCATAAAAGCCATGTTCTTTGGGACATCCAAGGAAAGCAGACCCCGTTATTTCTGCCTCCAACACAGACAGTTCCTGAGACTCTGACCAGGCCTCCATTTCCTGGATATGGCCCTGTCTGTGCCAGCTGTCTCAGTTGGGTCTGGAATTGGGAGCTTCCTGAGGAACAGCATTCAGTGGAGACCAAGATGCTGACCTCCTACTGGCCCTGCTGGTTTGGCCCAACCTGCTGCCCCATCAGGATCGAGGACGGGAAGAACAAGCAAGTCCTTCCCAAGGAGCAAGATCCCATGGAGACCAAGATCCTGACCGCATACTGGCCCTGCTGCCTTGGCCCTTCCCAATGCCCCACATGGGTCCGGTACATGGGGAAGCAAGGCTGTCATTCTGGAAGGCCCGAAGCAGCAGTCCCCGGGCACCGAGCAGAAGGCCTACAGCTTGCCTGGCATCCTGAGACACCTTTGGGACGGCCATGCCAGAAGAAAGATAATCTGGCTCCTCATACAGGCCTGGATAACCATCAGCATTTGCTGCCTGCTGAGGAATGCCCACGGCCTCTGGAGAAGATTAAGAAGGCCTCGAGGACAGGTGAACGATCGAGATGAATAGAGCAGGGAGGGTGCGCTGGCTAGGGAGCAGGGAACTATCAAGGCCATAGACATGAGGACATCCAAGGAAAGCAGACCCCCAGAGGTCCGTTAGCTCTCACTAGGGACGTGCCCAGCTGTCAGAGTGTGACGGGGCTGTCACACACTGGGAGACCCCAGACTCTGTGCCCATGCTCTCTCACTTCCAGGGAACGGGACAAACGGCCTCAGCTTCCGCGGAAACAGAGTTCTGGGGAAAGGACAATGTAAATGTTCATAACCTGCTCTGTCAGATGGAGGCCAGCATAGCCTTAATGGAGACATGTATGACGATCCTCATGCAGTCCCACTCAGCCCTGGACGTTTGACCTAACCTCCTGCCCTGTCAGGATTGAGGACGGAAAGTACAACCAGGTCCTTCCCGAGGGGGAGCATCAGATGCAGAGGAAGAGCCAGATCTCAACCCAGCCCTGATGGTTTGGCCTAACGTCCTGCACTGTCAGGACTGAGGACGGGAAGAACAACCAGGTCCATCCCAAGGAGCAGCCTCTGATGGATACCAACAGCCATGCCTCCACACAGCCCTGCTAGCGCTGACTGAACTCCTGCCCAGACATAACTGAGGATAGGAAGAACAACCAGGACCTTCCCACGGAAAAGCCTCCGATGGAGAGCAAGAGCCAGAGCTCCATGCAGCCCTGCTAGATTGGCCTAACCTCCTGCCCCATCAGGACTGAGGACAGGAAGAACAACCAGGTCCTACCCAAGGCACAGCATCCACTGGAGACCAAGAACCAGACCTGCACCCAGCCCTTATGGATTGGCCTAACCTCCTGCCCCGTCGGGGATGAGGACGGGATGAACAACCAGGTACTTCCCAAGGGAAGGAGCATCCAATGGAGACCAAGCGCCAGACCTCCACCCAGCCCTGCTGGTTTGGCCAAAACTCCTACCCCGTCAGGACTGAGGACAGTAAGAACAACCAGGTACTTCCCGAGGATCCGCACCCGATGGAGAACAACAGCCAGAACTCCATACAGCCCTGCTAATTTGGCCTAACCTCCTGCCCCATCAGAACTGAGAACGGGAAGAACAACCAGGACCTTCCCACGAAAAAGCCTCCGATGGAGAGCAAGAGCCAGAGCTCGATAGAGCCCTGCAGGTTTGATATAACCCCCTGCCCCGTCAGAACTGAGGACAGGAAGAACAACCGGGTGCTTCCCGCAGAGCAGCCTTCGATAGAGACCAAAAGACAGACCCCCACCCAGCCCTGCTGCTTTGGCCTAACCTCCTGCCCCGTCAGGACTGAGGATGGGAGCTACAACCAGCTCCTTCCCGAGGAGCGGCATCAGATGGAGACCTAAAGCCAAAACGCCACCCAGCCCTGCTGGTTAGGCGTAACCTCCTGCCCTGTCAGGACTGAAGACAGGAAGATAAGCCAGGACCTTTGTGCGGTGCAGCATACAGAGGATACCAATAGCGAGACCTTATACTTGTCCTGCTGGCTTGGCTTATCCCAGCGCCCTGAATCATCCTGGGACTGGGGCAGCAAGGTTGCTGTTCCACAGGTCCAAAAGCAGCAGTCCTCTGGCATGATGCGGAAGATCTGCAGCTTGCCTGACATCCTCGGCCACCTCTGGGACTACTTTGTGCAAGGAAGGACAGCCTGGCTCCTTACAGATCCCTTGATAACCATCTGCATTTGCTGCCTGCTGCGAAATACCCGCGGCCTCTGGAGAAGATTAAGAAGAACTCGGGGACAGGTGGGCAATCGAGTTGCATTGCACAGGAATGGTACCATAGCTGCGGAGCAGGGAACCATAAAAGCCATGTTCTTTGGGACATCCAAGGAAAGCAGACCCCGTTATTTCTGCCTCCAACACAGACAGTTCCTGAGACTCTGACCATGCCTCCATTTCCTGGATATGGCCCTGTCTGTGCCAGCTGTCTCAGTTGGGTCTGGAATTGGGAGCTTCCTGAGGAACAGCATTCAGTGGAGACCAAGATGCTGACCTCCTACTGGCCCTGCTGGTTTGGCCTAACCTGCTGCCCCATCAGGATCGAGGACGGGAAGAACAAGCAAGTCCTTCCCAAGGAGCAAGATCCCATGGAGACCAAGATCCTGACCGCATACTGGCCCTGCTGCCTTGGCCCTTCCCAATGCCCCACATGGGTCCGGTACATGGGGAAGCAAGGCTGTCATTCTGGAAGGCCCGAAGCAGCAGTCCCCGGGCACCGAGCAGAAGGCCTACAGCTTGCCTGGCATCCTGAGACACCTTTGGGACGGCCATGCCAGAAGAAAGATAATCTGGCTCCTCATACAGGCCTGGATAACCATCTGCATTTGCTGCCTGCTGAGGAATGCCCACGGCCTCTGGAGAAGATTAAGAAGGCCTCGAGGACAGGTGAACGATCGAGATGAATAGAGCAGGGAGGGTGCGCTGGCTAGGGAGCAGGGAACTATCAAGGCCATAGACATGAGGACATCCAAGGAAAGCAGACCCCCAGAGGTCCGTTAGCTCTCACTAGGGACGTGCCCAGCTGTCAGAGTGTGACGGGGCTGTCACACACTGGGAGACCCCAGGGAAGCACAGGGCCTGCCATAGGTCGTGTGAGCCCCACGGGCTGCCCCGAGCTGTCATGCGAGGCTGGAAATGCTCCGTGCCAATTGGAGCCCGGCAGGGTGATGCTCTGCTAAATGAGCCTGCATCCCTTTCACTGTGCCCGTGCTCTCTCACTTCAAGGGAACAGAAGAAACGGCCAGGAGTGCCAGGAAAAGAACAACATTAATGTTCATAACCTGCTCTGTCAGATGGAGGCCAACGTAGCCAACAGACCCGATATCCCACAGCACCATGCACGGGGTGAAAGCACCCACACACCTTTAGGACGTGCTGGGCTCCTTGGTGGGGAGCATGAGAGAAATTAGCAATGCCCCCTCCCTGCCCAAACCCAGCAGAGCTCGGGGAGAGCCCAGCGGCTGCCTCTGCCCTTCCCAGCACGCCCAGCCACGGCCGCCCGCTCTGAGCACAGCTCCCAGCTGCGGGGCTGGCCCTGGGGCAGCTGCAGCCCCCGGGGGATGCGCAAGCGACAAGTGGCCCCGTGTCCTTTCCCTAAACAGAGCACTGTGGCTTCCCATCGAGGGACGAAGGCAGACGGGCGGCCCCAGCCGCTGAGCCACGGTGTCACCTGGTCCCCATGGCCATCGCAGCGCCTCGAAAGGGGACATTTCTGCGAACCCATCGCGGCCGGACGCCCATCGGCGCCCACGTCCCCACAGGAACCCGACGGGACTTTGCACGCAGCTCCACGTCCGCCGGCGCTGCCGTCAGCCCTGTGCCGTCGGTGCGGCGCGGCGTTGCTCAAGCCCCGGGCACTGACGTCCCCAGAGAGCTGCAAGCGGGGGCAGAGGTGCCGTCCGCCCTCGGCACCGCGGCCCGAGCTCCAGCGGGGACGGGGGCACGGAGCCAGGGGCGCGTCGCGGCCCAGCGGGACCGGAGCCCGAGCGGGGCGGGGAGCGGAGCGGGGAGGAGACGGGAGCGGAGCGGAGTGGAGCGGCATGAAGGACCCGGCAGGGCCGTGCCGCGACGGGACACGAGGAGAGTCAAATGCAGCAGTATTTCTCGGCCACGCAGAAGATGGAGGTTGTCATAAATTAGACCACATCAATTTCGGGTCAAAACGGTTCATTAATTTGAGTAAGCACAACAGAAGCAAAAACAGCGCTGAGCAGCTGGTGAGTCGCAACTCCGCACGCGGCGCGCGCCCTCACCCTGCTGGTCCCCTGCTTTTATAGCCCCTTAGTTCCTCTGAATGGCTGGCGTGTCAGATCCCTGCGACTGCGCTCCCTGTTGCCGGGTGCCACCTCAGCTTTCCCTATCCTGAGCCCGCCCATCTGGGGTGGGGGGGGCGAAGCGGCGAAAACAGGACAAAACCAGAAAGCCCGCACAACCCTGCTCCCCGTACCGCCCCTTTAACAACACCTCCCTCCCCAGTGCAATGAACAAACACAAACTTTATTACAATCCCTCCTTTTTCCTTAAACTCACTTATTTTGTTCACTGAATCTTTGGAGTGCTTGTCGGCTTACCGCATATATCTCCTCATCTTCATCATCCTGTTCTGTGGTCTCATATTTAACATGTGTTACCATTAAATGAGCTGCTTCTAATGGATTCTTTACAATTGCGACCACCCGATTAAAAATACATGGTCCAAAAGTCAATGCTAGAATTTATAATAACAGAGGTCCAGCTATAGTCGATAATAATGTGGTAAGCCAAGGTGAATAATTAAACCAGGATTCGTACCAACTCCGGTGAGCCTCGTTTTCTTTCTTGCCTTTTTCTAATCCTTCCCGCAATTTCATCACTGTGTCCCTTACCACCCCAGTGTGATCTGCATGCACGCAACATTCCTCCCGGAGGGCCGCACAAAGTCCTCCCTGTTGCAGGAAAACTAAATCCAATCCCCTTCGATTTTGGAGAACTACTTCTGAAAGGGATCTCGCTGATTTTTCTAGAGCTGAAATGGACTGTTCAGTTTTAGCCAAGTCCTCATCCACAGCAATGCGCAGAGCTGTGAATTCTTGGCTCTGCCTAAGTAACGAAGCTATTCCTGTACCAGCCCCTGCAGTTCCTAGGATCCTTAGAGTTGCGAAGGTGATGGCTGTAGTAGATTCCCTTTTTGCCAAATGGTACTCAGCCGCTGTGTGGTGAGTATACATGTAATCCTCAGTGGGGTACAGAATCCTTGGCATAATTATTACCTGTACACAAAAATCATGTGATGCATTAAACAGTTTTAAAGATAAACAAGGAGTAACACCTAGCGATGAGCACACCCACCTGGTACTGTTAGCGGGGATTAACCATTTGTGTGAATATAAGTCTTTTTCTGTGGCCTTGCATAAATCACTTTTTTCTTTTGGAACAATCCCCACACATCTACCCCTCCCGGATACCTGGGTTAATGTTTGCATTGGGGTTAGTCTGGTTCAGTACCTGGAAAATGGAACTTATGACTTTCCAGGTGTCGCTTTCAAGCACTGTCTCCCTATTTTCTACAGTATTTGTGGGGGACGGCTTTGTTGTCCCGCCGAGAGCTAACATTTCCTTGCTTACTGTGGGCCAGACCGTCCCGGGTACCCCTGGGGTTCGGATCCCCGAATTTTCTTCTAATGTCACTTTGTTGGGCCCGACTGCCCGAGGAATTTCAGGTATTTCTTTATGAGGATAAGCCCTCCCCTGTCAGTCCCGGGCTCCCAGTATCTTACGCCCCATATTTTTCCTAATAACCACACTGGATTTTCTGGATTTGTTACCTTTACCCACAGTTGCTGGCAGGTGTTTGTCCCTCTCTCTATCTTCAATCCCCACTTAGCCCGTCTTCCCAACTGTGGGTCTCGAACAGGAG